>CM074727.1:157866360-158598709 GCA_037306005.1 Rhinophrynus dorsalis
CCGCTGTGCACCCCTCTGATACTTTAGGTGTTAAAGAGACACTAACACCTACAAATGAACTGTACCCTGTACTTTACACTAACGTCTGTGATAAAATTGTTTTTTGAGCCCTAAAGTCTATCCTTACATATGCACTGTGGGAGCAGCCACTGCCATTAGCAGATACATTTTGCTAGGTGTCTCAGAAGTGTCCTGGAAATGGCCTGAGTTAACATGGCGGTCTTTCTGCGTAGAAGGGAGGCTGGTACTAATCTCAGTGCATTAACTGCCTCAGCACTTGTCTTCACTGCAAACAGCACATAAAAATTATACAAATAGTGTCTAAACAGGACAATATGTGTATACATTAAATAAAGACATTTTAGTGCTAGGTTTAGGAATCTAACAAGAAATAATTAACTTTTACAGATTGCAGCTGGAAAAATATCATATTTAAAATGATATAACCCAATTAAGTTTTTTGTGTATTAGTTTCCTTTATAATATAGGCTGTTGTAGCTCCTACCTTTCTGCAGCATGGGGATGCAATTCTCACTTGCAATTCTTACTTCCTGTATAGCATGGTGTTTACTATTGCATAAAACACATCAGGAAGTGAGAAGGGCAAAGGAAAATTGATTCCCCCAGAATGCAAAAATAAGGGACGTTAGAGTGGTGGTTTTCATCCTGGGTGCTGTGGCATTTGGTATGCTGTGGTTACATAGGATAACGATTTTTATGATGCCTTTGACATAAATGTGAATATTGCATTTTAAATAGAAATTTAAGGAAATTGTTATGCCTATTATGCTTATTTTTGTCATTCGGATTAAAAGACCTAGGGATATCTGTGTATTTTGTCCCTTTCATTACTCCCTAGGCAAATATCTTTAGAATGTTAGGGGTTGTCCATCCCAGACATTTTTATGCCTTGAGCAAAAATAAAATGAATGTGAACCCCTAGCTAAAACATATTTCTTAACCCCATCTGAAGGAAAGACACACAATACTCACTACATATATATTTATACTCGCCTATCAATCTTACATCATACGTGTTGTATAAGAGCAAATTAAATTTCAGCATGTGAAGGGGAAATTTACCCTAAGAATCAGTGGCTTGTAATTTCTTTGATAAAAGATCATAGTTGGGAAGGTGATCTTTAAATGATAGTCTGTTATATCTATATGCTTATTTATTTGTATCTGATCTCTACGGTGGTCTACTGCTAGTTAGTTTCAGTTTCTGATCTGATGAAGACAAGTGACCATTATGACCATTATTAAAGTCCATTGTTTTTTATGAGGAGGTTTGATCTGGAAGCAGAATATATATATTTACATAAATAGGAAACTGCACATACAATGCAACAACTATAAAGATGACATTTACTTGGCCATACCATTTTATATTAAACACATTAAGAAAAACACCTCATCCTAATTTATCAGGACCCTTTAATGTTTACTGACTTGAACACAGGTGATTCATACAAAATATCACTGTTTAGATATTCTCTTCCTGAGAACAGGTGAGTCAGAGTTTTGTCTCACCTTTCCCTAGACTAT
Organism: Rhinophrynus dorsalis; assembly: GCA_037306005.1. Classification (NCBI taxonomy): domain Eukaryota; kingdom Metazoa; phylum Chordata; class Amphibia; order Anura; family Rhinophrynidae; genus Rhinophrynus; species Rhinophrynus dorsalis. Next base: position 157,867,909 of record CM074727.1, read on the forward strand.
GGTCACGCAAGCAACTTGGAATCAGCTGCAATGTCTCCGCTCAAACCATCCACATTCCCCCACCCAGTGATCCTGTCACACATATGGTTGTTAGCTATGTATTAGCTCAAGGGAAGGCCATATTCGGTACTTTAGATGTCAGGGACTAAATTCTCATCAACCCCAACCAGCTATTTGTTGGTTGGAGATAACAGGAATTGTAGTATCCTACATTTGCCTATCCCTGCATGAATGGTTGTGATGAGTATTGCGACATTTAATGCAACACATGCAAGGTAAAAATTGTTTCCACCTGATAAGTTGAAGTTTGTTCAACTAAATGGAAGCTAACGTTTGAGATGTCTATAGCATAGTATTAAGGTGGGAGAGAGCAAAGTGGGTGGAAGGGGTAGCAAAAACTGTATGGCATTGAGAGAAAGAAACTTGCAGAAATGATCAATCATGGTTGAATTATAGGTTTGAGTGGCTGACTGGAGTGAATAAAAAGCAAGATTATTGTAGATGATACGGCCATAGTATTACAGCCCACCATCTCATGGCCTCCAGTAAACAGGTGAGGTCATACTACACACACCCAGGGGTGGCAGTAAGGAGGAGTTACTGCTCCCACTGGGTAATTCAATGGGCGTGATTTTCACAGGAGTTGCAGTACTGCTACTCCTGTGAAAATAATGCAGGGAGTTGGCCCACCTCCACTCTACAGCCCGCCCACCACTACCCAACTGAGGAAAAAAACAAAATGGCTGCCACTTACTCCTACACCACCCTAATACACACATGCTCCACTCACACAGCACCAAGCAAACACACACACACCACATCAAACACACACAGCATCAAACACACACATACAGCATCAAACACACACACAGCACCAAACATAGCATCAAACACACACACAGTATCAAACACACATACAGCACCAAACATAGCATCAAACACCTGCACCAAACACACACAGCATCAAACACACACAGCATCAAGCACAAGCACACAGCATCAAACACACACACACACAGCTTCAAACACGCAGTACCATAAAGGTATACCACACATTGCAACCCAATGCATGGGATTCCTTTCTGGCAATCAAAGGGTTAAGCTGTAACTGTGTTTCTGCTTCCCTACTGACACACAGCTGCACTCCTACTAATGATTACAGGTTTACACCACACAGTGTGATCTCCTCCAACAAAATAACTCTTACTTCACTAGATTCCCTTCCCTACAAACTGTCCTACCTGCACAGAGCCATGTCTGCTGGTTTCCTAGCAACCACACAACCTCCTCCACTATACAGGAAGTTGTGAGGAACCAAAACCTGTTTTTGCTACTGGGAGAAATACCCTGACCTGCTCTGTGACACAACACAGCTGATATGAAAAAAGGTTAATGCTAAATTTCTTACCAATGTTCAGAAGGATCTGGCTTAGCAAATAGTCCATAACTGTTTATAATAATAATAATAATAATAATAACTAGTAATTATATAGCTCCTTTCTCCCAGTGGGACTCAAAGCGCTTTCAGCGCACGCTCTTGGAATTAACCAAATCGGCAGCTGAAATAATAGATGTTATTATTACCCAATTAATCGTTTACCAGTGAGAAGCTTCCAACACTGTAGATGAATGGCACCAATCGCCAAATGTCCTAGAGATTCTTGTAGACAGGATGAGACAGTTATACACTTGCTATGGAATTGTCCATATGTCCGAGATATGTGGTCTAAGATTATAAAGTTTGTAAAATGTTTTGTATCAGGTAAAGTCCTTTCTTATGAAATGGTCATTTATGGATTCGGATTAAGATTTAGAGATGGGGATACAGCAGTATGGCAAATTGTTAATTCAATGAAAGAAACTCTATGGAACATTAGACATGTTTATGTTTTTAAGAGAGAAATAATCACAGTAGAGGAAGCACTTGGGTTGTTTTTTGCAAAACTGTTTTCTTATGTTCTGATAGACAGAAAACATGGCGGAGTGGAAGCTGCAAACCATTTTTGGAAGATCGTAGAATGGAGAACTTATTTTTAAACAGGCATTGTTGTATGAAAAACAGAAAGTAATATTTTGATTTGTAATGTGTATGTTTTGTTTCTGGTAAACAAAGATTATTTTGTAACGAAAAAAAAAAGTGTCATCACAAAGGACTCAAGACCACTGTTGCTGTATGTATGTCTCACACTATGGGGACACTGTGTAAGTCTCAGTATGGAATGTGTATGTGTGTGTCACTATGGGTTGTGTATGTGTGTCTAAGTATGACGTGTATGTGTCTCACTATGAGATCTGTATGTATGTCTCAGTATGGAATATGTGTGTGTCTCACTATGAGATCTGTATAAGTGTCTCAGTATGGAATATGTGTGTGTGTGTGTGTGTGTCTCAGTATGGAATATGCATGTGTGTGTGTGTGTGTCACTATGAGATCTATATATGTGTCTCAGTGTGGAATGTGTGTGTGTGTCTCAGTATGGAATATGTGTGTGTCTCTCTCACTATGAGATCTGTATGTGTGTCTCAGTATGGAATATGTGTGTGTCTGTGTATGTGATGTGTATATGTGTGTCTCACTATGAGATGTGCATGTGTGTGTATCTGTATGGGATGTGTATGTGTGCGTGTCTCACTATGGGATGTGTGTGTGTCTCACTATTGAATGTGTATGTGTGCGTGTCTATGTATGGGATGTGTATATGTGTGTCTCTGTATGGGGTGTGTGTGTCACTATGGCATGTGTTCGTGTCTCTGTATGGGATGTGTGTGTGTGTGTATCTGTATGGGATATGTGTGTATGTGTGTGTCTCACTATGGCACGTGTGTGTGTCTCTGGGATGTGTATGTGTGTGTCTCTGTATGGGATGTGTATATGTGTCTGTCTCACTATGGGATGTGTATGTGTGTCTCTGTATGGGATGTGTATTTGTGTGTGTGTCTCACTATGGGATGCATATGTATGTGTGTGTGTGTGTGTGTGTGTGTCTCTGTATGGGATGTGTATGTGTCTGTCTCACTATGGGATGTGTGTGTGTAAGTGTGTGTGTGTGTCTCTATGGGATGTGTATGTGTCTGTCTCATTACGGGATGACTATATGTGTGTCACTATGGGGTGTGTGTGTGTGTGTGTGTCTCACTCTAGGTGTATGTGTGTCTCAGTATGGGATGTGTGTCTCTTACTATGGGGACACTATGGCAGTGCAAGTCAGTTGGGGGGGGGGTGGAGAGCTAACAGAACATGCTCACATGCATTTTACAGAACTTTCATAAACGAAAACAGACAGTCAATCCTGCCCCACACTGCTAGTACAGGTATAAAAACCAAGACATTCTAATAAAATAATACCTATAAAGAGGGAGAGTATATAATCTAACAGTAAAGTTGTTAATTGAGTGGGAATGAGCGTTCATGCACAATGGCTTAATATAAAAAAAAAGGAAACTCAAGGTTTTATGAGAAGGCCATGCTAATTAGACCCCAGACACTTTAATGCCCTGGCAAATGAGTTTTGTGTCCTGCATCTGCCGTGAATAAACTGTAATCATGGACTGGTGCCAACAGAGCGTGAATGTCAATCTGCCAATCTTATGGGTAACCACTTGAGCACCACGGCAGCGTGCAATGCATTGCTTCAGAATGCGTTGCAACACACATTTGGTGCTCAAGAGGTTAATGACTTGAGGGAAATGTGCTTAGCTGTGTCAATCTATAGAGAGTGAATATTAAATGTTAGGAGCTGCCCTGCCACCAGTCTGGTAGTCTCTGTATATAGGGAGGCACCCCACAGTTTACACTGAAGCCAATGAATACAATAAAAAGAGGCCTTTTTTCAAAGGAAGGCTGCATGCTTAGGAGGTGATCATTAGATCATAGTAATTATTCCATCTACATCACACAGTGTCACAGTGGGACGCAGAGAATTCATCAAACACTTCTCTTCACTCCGTCCCGGGCTGCTAATGAGGCAGACTGGATTCCATTGTGCTACCAATTTACTCATGTGCCATGGAAGTCCTGCCAATAACAGCTCAGTGCACAAAACAGGCTGCCCCATTTATTCTCTCCTGACCTTTGACCTCTGGGGTTGTGACATCAAGCAGCCAGATTTGTGATCATTTTTATTGGCAGACACTCTGCTCTTGTTCCTCTCCTTTAACTCTGTCTCCCATTTTGTAGCTAAACGCATTGCTCCTACAAAGCATCTGCCAAAAGACAAGAACGCGGGCTAGGATTGGACAAAGAGGCCTCTTATCTAGCTAAAAAAAAAATCTCCATAGACACTAATAATGGCAGTAATAACGAGAATTTAATTGTCTGGATTATCAAATCAGCTAGACACTGAAATAGTCGGCTAATCACAGCAGATGCCAATGAACATCCATGGATTTGTTGTGCATCTATCCTCCTTGTTTTTAATTGACTTAAAAAATTAAACGTGTATAAAGAAATAAGGACTCATTAAACAGATCTTAGACCAGACAATTTAAGACTGTTTAGCTACTCAACTTTTGATTGACATAAGTTTTCTTCAAGAATGGATTACAGTAATGCAGAACCATACACAGATTCTGCTCAGCCATGTGTTGTGGACCCTTCTGGTCTTTAAAGGGTTATTTATAAGAAATTCTGGAGCAAACCAACTGCACCAAAGAGGACAAATACAAACTGTTAACCCATTGAAGACCAGAGGATTGTACAATGCACAAGAAATGCATGGCATACCTGTCTTTTTATAAAGAGCTCCATACCTATCAAGTGTCCTTCTTTAGGAGCTATTAGGGATCCATTCCTCCCAAGTGTCCCTCTTTATGAGATACTAGCAGTGTGGGGTGGCGTTGCCTGTCTGTTTTTGTTTATGAAAGTTCTGTAAAATGCATGTGATCACGTTCTGTTAGCTCTCCACCCCCCCCAGCTGACTTGAACTGCCATAGTGTCCCCATAGTGAGACACACATCCCATACTGAGACACACATACACCTATAGTGAGACACACACACACCACAGTGAGACATACATGCCATAGTGACACACATATACACATCCCATAATAAGACAGACACATACATATCCCATAGAGACACACACACACACACATCCCATAGTGAGACAGACACACACATATGCATCCCATAGTGAGACACACACAAATACACATCCCATACAGAGACACACATATGCATCCCATAGTGAGACACACACAAATACATATCCCATACAGAGACACACACATATACATCCCATACAGAGACACACACATATGCATCCCATAGTGAGACACACACAAATACATATCCCATACAGAGACACACACATGTACATCCCATACAGAGACACAAACACATGCCACAGTGGCACACACACACACCCCATACAGAGACACACATATGTCATGATGAGACACACATATATGCATCCCATACGTAGACACACACACATACACACACATTCCATACAGACACACACACACATACACAATACATCCCATACAGATACACACACATGCACATCCCATAGTGAGACACACACATACACATCCCATACAGAGACATACACATCCCATAGTGAGACACACACACACACATCCCATATAGAGACACACACACATGCCATAGTGAGACACACACATATACACATCCCATACAGACATACACATCCACCATAGTGAGACACACACATATACACATCCCATACAGACACAAACACCCACCATAGTGAGACACACACATATACACATCCCATACAGACACAAACACCCACCATAGTGAGACACACACATATACATATCCCATACACAGACACACACATCCCATATTGAGAGACACACATGCACACCCTATAGTGAGACAGAGAGATACACATCCCATGCAGAGACACACACTCATACACATGGCATAGTGATACGCACACACACATCCCATAGTGAGATACACAAATATACACATCTCATAGTGAGATACACACATATACACATCTCATAGTGAGGCATACACACACACACATATAACCATCCATAAGTGTATATTTGTTATTAATTTGCAATGCACTGCCTACCCCTCTGGCAGTGAAACGGTAAATGCAATGTACTCTTTTTTCCCCCCACTGGGCTTCAAGGGTTAATATCAGATGTGTGAGTGATTGTATTTCAAAAGTTCCCAGCTATGGCCATAGTGAGAGACACACACAGCCACACACATACATACATACACATGCCATAGTGAGACAGACACATGCCATAGAGAGACACACATATCCCATACTGAGATACACACATTCCATAGTGAGACACACATACAGATCTCATAGTGAGACACACACATACACACTCAATACTTAAGATACACATGCAGATCTCATAGTGAAACACACACAAACATAACATACAGATCTCATAGTGAGACACACACACACACACACACACATTCTATACTGAGACACACATACAGATGTCATAGTGAGACACACACATACAGATCTCATAGTGAGACACACACACACACACACACATACAGATCTCATAGTGAGACACATGCACACATTCCATAATGAGACAAAAATACAGATCTCATAGTGAGACACACACACATTACATACTTAGATACACATACAGATATCATAGTGAAACACACACATAACACACATACAGATCTCATAGTGAGACACACACACACATTACATACTTAGATACACATACAGATCTCATAGTGAAACACACACATAACACACATACAGATCTCATAGTGAGACACACACACACATTCCATACTTAGATACACATACAGATCTCATAGTGAAACACACACATAACACAAATACAGATCTCATAGTGAGACATGCACACATTCCATACTAAGACACACATACATATCTCATAGTGAGACACACACACATAATTCCATACTGAGACACACATACAGATCTCATAGTGAAATGCACACACATATTCCATACTGAGACACATATACAGATCTCATAGTGAGACACACACACTGAGACACACACACACACACACACACACACACATATTCCATACTGAGACACACACAGAGATCTCATAGTGAGACACACACACACACACACACACACACACATATTCCATACTGAGACACACATACAGGTCTCATAGTGAGACACACAGATACACACACACACACACACATATTCCATACTGAGACACATATACAGTTCTCATAGTGAGACACACATACACACGTCATACTTGGACACACATGCACAACCCATAGTGACACACTGAGACTTACACAGTGTCCCCATAGTGTGAGACATACATACAGCAACAGTGGTCTTGAGTCCTATGTGATGACACACAGAGCAGGTCAGGTTATTTCTCCCAGCAGCAAAAACAGGTTTTGGTTCCTCACAACTTCCTGTATAGTGGAGGAGGTCGGGTGATTGCTAGGCAACCAGCAGACATGGCTCTGTGCAGGTAGGAAAGTTTGTAGGGAGGAAAATCAAGTGAAGTAAGAGTTGTTTGGCTGTTATTTTGTTGGAGGAGATCACACTGTGGTGCAAACCTGTAATCATTAGTAGGAGTGCAGCAGTGTGTCAGTAGGGAAGCAGGAACACAGTTACAGCCTTAACATTTTGATTGCCAGAAAGGAATCCCATGCATTGGGTTGCAATGTGTGGGATACTTTTATGGCATGGTGTGTTTGTTTGATGCCATGTGTTTGATGCTGTGTGTTTGATGCTGTGTGTGTGTGTGTTTGCTGCTGTGGTTGGTGCTGTGTGTGTTTAGTGCTGTGTGTGTGTGTGTTTGGTGCTTTGTGTGTGTGTGTTTGGTGCTGTGTGTGTGTGTGTGTGTTTGGTGCTGTGTGAGTGGTGCATGTGTCTGTTAGGGTGGTGTAGGAGCAAGTGGCAGCCATTTTGTTTTTTTCCTCAGTTGGATAGTTGTGGGCGGGCCAACTCCCTGCATGATTTTCGCAGGAGTAGCAGTACTGCAACTCCTGTGAAAATCACGCCCCCATTGAATTAGCCAATGGGAGCAGTAACTCCTCCTTACTGCCACTCCTGTGTGTGTGTGTGTGTGTGTGTGTGTGTGTGTGTGTGTGTGTCTTCTGAGGAGACATAAATTATGCAATGAGCCTCTCTCTTTTACATATATAGATTAGGTGTCCATACCTCCAAAGTGTCCCTCTTTAGGATATATTAGGGGTACAAACCTCCCAAGTGTCCCTCTTTAGAAGATACTAGGGGTTCATACCTCCCAAGTGTGCTTCTTTAGGAGATATTAGGGGTAACACCTCCCAAGTATACCTCTTTAGGAGGGACAGTCCCTATTTGAGACCCAAATCCATCTGTCCATCTTTCCCACTCTGGTGTCCCTCTCATTAGGAGATCAGACTGTGTGATTTGTATAGAAGTGTATCACATTGCTCCACAGTAATAAAACTCATATTAATGTAGACTGCAGAGATGGACAATCTTCAATTAAGATAAGGGAAAAACCCGAAAAACTTGTCAAGGGGGCAGGGCTTTCATTGTTCTCATAGGAAGAAGATTGTCCCCTTCTGTTATCTGTCTGGTCTATGGACTGGATTCCACATCTGAGAAGAGATGGCTTACACTAGGTAAAAGGGGCGGGAGGGGAAACTTTACTTGAGAATATCTCTCAAACCATAAAGATTTGAGAGATAAGAATTATATCGTTCTTCATGTTTTTTTTTAAAGCCTACAAAATAAAATAAAGATAAAATGAAGTAGTACTATTCCTTTAAAGGGATAGTAATACTTTGTTTCAACAAACTTTAATATTATACTTATTAAATAAATAAAGCAAAGGATCATAGGGCCATAGTAACGAAATAGCTTTTGTCGTTTTTAACGACTTTTCAAAATACAGAGTGGTTTGTCCTGACTGAAATTGTTGTATGTAAAGAAAAAAATGTCTTAACTAACAACAAAAATGTCTTAACTAAAGACAAACAATTCTCGCATTCAGAACTTTACATTTCCTCCACTTAATGTACAAATTTGGTCTTTTACAAGACGTTAGTTACAACAAATTTTCTTTTCCTGTATACGACACTGGAGAATAGTTTAGCCTCACCCTTGCCCCGCCCCTTTGTCCTGCAATTCTGGAGTTTCATTGTACGCAACGGACATTACTAGTTTTTTGTCGTATACTCTATAGAAAATGCCTTTCATGCACACAGTTACTTATTTTTGTCGTTCTTACAAATTTTTTTGTCTTTATCACTTTGAACATAAGGCCCTAAGTCTTGTTCGTATAACCTTTATAGATTTCCTGTAATATCCTTGTAAAGTTTCCCGCTCCCACCCTTTTAACTAAGTAAGTGCTCTAGCTGATAAACTTGGATTCTGGTCTGCGCACCGGCCGGCTCATCTGCAGAGCCAAAATAGCATTGCATACAAAGAGAATTTTCATGAGAACGGTCTAGAAACTGTGCCTGGTTTGGGGCAGTAGACCGTTCTCATGAAGATTCTCTTTGTAAACAATGCTATTTCGGCTCTCCAGACGAGCCACCCCGGGACCAGAATCCAAGTCTGTCAGCTAGAGCACTGATGTGGTTAAAAGGGGTGGGGGGGGGACTTTACAAGGATATTACACAAAAACTATAAAATTTATATCAACAAGACGTAGATCCTTTGCTTTATTTATTTAATAAGTATATTATTATAGCTTGTTGAAACAAAGTATTACTATCCCTTTAAGCATCAGCTATCAAATAGATAATTTTTATGGGTGCTAGCATGGGGACTAAGCATTTAACTCTTTGCGTGCCAGTGGGGTATGCAATGTATTGCTTTGGCTACTACAGAGATGTCCATCACTCTAGTAACCATGGGGTTAAAGCTTTTTTTCTTCTTCTCGCTTCTTACCGGCCAAGAGTGTTTTCTTTACCTGGAAACAGGGGATGGGGCTGGGGGTGGGGTCATGTGAGGAGTAGGGGTGTGTCCATGGACAGAGCTAAAGGTACCTAGATTGCGTTGGCTAGGTGTGTCTGGGATGTAAATCTGGCCCTGCAGGTAAACCAACTAGTGCATACTGGGAAGCACGGAGTAAACGGCGTGCTTGCCTTAACTAAAAACACTTAGGATTTCTCCGATCCGATCTCGTATCCTTACTAGATTCCAGGTACACACAAGGATATTAACTATCTGATTTAAATTATCTTTACACCAGCAACTCATGGGACCGTATAAAGGATCCCAGATAAGACAATAACTGCTCACTGAATAATTAAGATCACACTAAACACCTATTATTGAACACCTAAGATTGAATAATATAAGGATCCCAAGAATGATTACAATATATACACTAGATCATATGTTCTCTGTTTAAATAACAAATTAGTACCATCCTGGACCAGTGAAATGATCCCAGACTACATTATGGTTGCTACATTGTGACACTTAATACACAAGGGCAGTTAAGCACTGTAGATATAATTGGCAGTACATGCCCTAAATAAGATGAACAAGTGCTAATTATTGTATTGTAGGCTAAATAGGTACCTATAGCTGCTACATTGTACTAACCACCCGTCGGAGATGCTGATGAGTGGTTAGATGGCATGTAGATGTAATGTTAACAAATGTAGACATTGAATCCCTATAGCTTTCCATATCCTCAGCCTAATTGAGGTCAGGCTTTGTATCACTCACAAGACTACAGAGTTACTTTACTCTATATCAGTAACTATTATAATTGTCTTGTTTCTGTGTATTTAGCCTTGTTAGTGCTATTATTACAGAGTATTGTGACCACTAATAATCAGTAGATCAGTATATGTTTTCAAATATGTTTTGACAATTCGTCTAGCTTTTTTTAATTATCCTATTAAAGGTTTATGTTGATTATTGATTTCCTTTCAGACTGGATCTCTTTTCCAATTGTTCCCTCAATCACGTGCCTGTAACATCTAATAATAAGGGTGCTGTTGTGGATACTTTTTCTCTTTTTTTTGGTCAATATTATTATCCTTATCACAATTATTAACACCTTATAATACTCCTTCTCCCTGGTGGTACACCGTTTCATGTTTTGTACAGACCAACATGATGGTGTGAAAAGAGACCAGTGGGCTCCCTCATTGGTTTTGTGAAGAGACTGAACTGCTATACTGAAGTCTCTTAGTCCAGTCTTGTTGTTGACTTGAACTACACAGTCCCCATAGGCCCACTCTATGTGAGGGTCTATAGAAGCTGTGTGTGCAACTCACAAAGACTGAGGCCGAAAGCCACATACATTAAGCTGAGATCTGTCCCGCTGCCAGCCAGGACAGTAGCCGTTTTGCAGCCCCAGGCTTTTACTAAGACTGATTCATAGGGGAAGACATGGAAATAATGTGATACTTGCTCTTTAAGATGTCCATTTCCATCATGGGTTCAGCCAGAAAGGGGATTTAGTTTACTAATGCTTAGATTGGGGTTCTCTCTGCTCTTCTGGGGTACACAGTGTGACTTGCCATTTTATTTTTTAGGGGAGCATTTAATATGTTGATGCCATATACATGTTGCAAGCTAAGTACCCTAACCTAAGAACCCCCCCAGCTTAACTTACGTACCATAACCTAAACTACCCCCAACGTTTTTTGTTTTTTTTTAAAGAAACTTTATTTAGGTAATAATAAAGTACAGCAACAAGAACATAGGTCCAAAAGGACTTTCATAAATATACACAAAAACAGGTACGAGCTGAAAAGCAAGGAGAGCAACATAAGGAGAGCAACATAATATCATCATCATCATCATAAAAAAAAAACCCTTTGATTACATCTCGCATAATAAATGAAACAGCTAGTGCCAAGGTATGGGACAGGTTACTATCATGCAGTGAGTAGATTTGTGAGTCAAACTACTTGTCTCATAGTTGACAAGTACAATATATGGGGAGAGGGGGAAGGCAAAAAAAAAAAGAGGGGGAAGGAGGTAGATTAGCATCGGAGACAGGTACTTAGCTTACATGTTGCAAGCTAAGTACCCTAACCTAAGAACCCCCCCAACTTAACCTATGTACCATAATCTAAACTACCCCAAACTTTTTTTTTTAAGAAATTTTATCTAGGTAATGATAAAGTACAGCAACAAGAACATAGGTCCACAAGGAAAACAAACAGCTTAGAGTGCTAACTCACCGTGTGCAAGATTATATATGTGTATATATGTATAATACTTTGTGATAAATTATTTTACATGAAGTGTCCATTAATAGAATTAAGATCACTGAAGTGTGCAGCAAGGAATGTAAGGGTTCTCCAGTCCCCCAAACATCAGGCCGAAGCCCAAAGTGCAAACATAGAACAGACAGCAAACCTGCGCTCCTCCAGGTCCTCAAGGACTTTCATAAATATAAACAAAAACAGGTACAAGTTGAAAAGCAAGGAGAGCAATATAATATCATCATCAAGAAAAAGAAAAAAACCTTCGATAACATCTTGCATAATAAATGAAACAGCTAGTGCCAAGGTATGGGGTGGGTGACTATCATGTAGTGAGTAGATTTGTGAGTCAAACTACTTGTCTCATAGTTGACAAGTAAAATAAATGGGGAGAGGGGGAAGGGAAAAAAAAAAGAGGGGGAAGGGGGGTGGGTTAGCATCGGAGACAGGTATCTCAGAGAAGGTCTCAAATGGAGATATAACTCGGATAGAGTCAGACTTTGGGAAGATGTTACAGCTGGGAGTATACCATCAACGAAGGGGAATGGTAAAGGACACTTCCCCCAAACTTAACAGGCACTGACCATAACTTCTAACCTAACAGATACTAAACTCACAACATTCTAGAGACTGACTCTAACCTAACAGTTAGTAAGACCTGCTGAATCTAACAAACCTAACAGAGACTTGACCCTAGTAGATTGTGAGTTCGCCATAATGACTCTTTTGTAGGCGGCACCATTTCAACAAGATACCCACAGTGTAGCACCACTAGATCTGCATCAACAAGAAGGGGAATAATACTTTTCATGGATTTTATTACAATGATAAACCTCAAATGAAAAATGAAGAAAAGATGGGGCTCAACACATCGGGTGATATTGTAACATCAACAGATCAATAGGTGAAGTGGCAGTAACTACTTGTATTTGAATATGACCAAACAGTGAGTACCCAGAAACTAGTAAAATCAGCTCATGTGCCATCTCCAAACCCATACAGGCTCTGAAACATATATAAATGAAGTATTATTGCTATTTTAGTCCTGATCTGTTCACGGTAACTGAAAACAGTTTGGAATACTTTTAAGCCTCACCACAGCAGAGTATCGGAAACATATATTTTCCAAATATTGTTTATATACTTTTTAGTGGGTTCATTGACAAACTTTTTAGCATTTTGAAGTATCTTTCAAAATCACCTAGTATCTGTTAGCCATTTGGTTTTTCCAAAAATAGTTTGAGATATTTAGCTTCATTTGTTTATTGGTTTATGCAGATTAGCTAGTACTGGCTCTCAAGGAATGGAAATTGTGAGGGAGAGTATTGTGGAATGTTAGTCTATGCGTTTCGGCAATTCAAATGTATCTTCCACTTTAAATATAAATAACTAACAAATAAGCATTTTTTTTTACAAAGGGACAGTTCTAACTTAACCCTTTAAGGACCAGAAGGGTGTGAAATATATTTCAAAGCAAGTCCTCAAAGGGTTAATACTTATAAACAATTGTTGATTTGTTATCAAATCAAAATGTAGCACAGTGTAGCACTGTGCGTCTACGCGTTTTGGAGATTCAAATGTGTCTTCCACTTTAAATATAAATAGCTAACAAATAAGCAATTTTTTTTTACAAAGAGACATTCTAACTTAACCCTTTAAGGACCAGAAGGGTGTGAAATATATTTCAAAGCAAGTCCTCAAAGGGTTAATACTTATAAACAATTGTTGATTTGTTATCAAATCAAAATGTAGCACAGTGTAGCACTGTGCGTCTACGCGTTTTGGAGATTCAAATGTGTCTTCCACTTTAAATATAAATAGCTAACAAATAAGCAATTTTTTTTTACAAAGGGACATTGTAACTTAACCCTTTAAGGACCAGAAGGGTGTGAAATATATTTCAAAGCAAGTTCTCAAAGGGTTGATACTTATAAACAGTTGTTGATTTGTTATCAAGTAAAATAAAGACTGCTATTAACTGATGTCAATATGGAGTTATCCAGTTCTGAAAGGGAGAACATTTTTGGGATAACTACTTGCAGATTGAATTCTTGGACCCTGTAGTTTTGATGATTTTGTCTGCTTAGTATGACAGATATCATGACCAGGCATAACAAGGCCTACCACAGCTTGCTGACCTCACTAAGAGTCTAGCAGTTTGCCATGTGCTTTGGGAATATTGCTTAACCACTTGCAGGTTGGAGACATATCCAACTGCTTCACAAGGGATTATCACTCTGATGACATTGTTCTGTTGATGAATGTGTACAAGAAGAGGAAGTTATTGTATTAAATCAAAATGTAAGATGACCACATGTCCCTGATTGCCCAGGACATGTCCCAGGCAGTCTCCTTCTGGGACAATACAAAGTCCTGGAATGAAGACTCCAGAACACAGAGTTCTAAACGCTATAAGGAGAACTGTCCATTGTCTACTGTGACAGGAAGTGATGCCTCTGCTGGGCTACAAGAAAATGGCTTCCAGACAGACCTCAATACACTAGAGAGGGAACTGAACCTTGATCCTGACGCCAAACAGGAGCTGCTGTGCAATTTTGTTGCAGTATAATGCTAGTCTAAGACTTTGGGTTTAATGTACACTATATCATAACCCACAACAGGCATCACTTTCTGTCACAACAGTCAATAGGCAGTTTACCCTCTAGTGTTTAGAACTTTGTGGTGTGCTCCCATCCCCACAGTGTCCCTGAATGGCAAAATTTAAATGCAGTCACCCTATTGAAAGACCTTCCTCTGTGGGAATGATCACAAACTGTTATAGAATTTGCTTCAGTGAGATGAATTCAGTAGTTGGAATGGAAAAACTTAATCTGTGAACCCAATTGCTCCAACTTTATGCCCCAAATTAGGCAAGGCTATTGGGACTGATAGCACAGTCAAACAGAGCAGTGGTCCTATAATTAAGGAGCAGAGATTATATGTAGGCAGGCAGGAGTCATAATCAGAAGTGAATAGCAGGCATAGTCAAACTGAGCAGGTCTCAATATGTCATGGGAGACTTGTAAATAATCACTCAGACAGGTACAAAAATCAATTCCACTTTATTAAGAATAATCACAAGCAAAGTAAATACAGACACTTCCCCAATCTTGCCGGGGTCAGGCGTGGGGACAGTGTGCAGTTCATTACCAGGAGCTGATGCTGAACCTTAGCCAGACTGATGCACAAGCTAGGAGTGAACCAGTAGCGAGAGAAGAACCACTGAGGTAGTGAAAGTGGTAAGCGTGCTCTAAAGCGGAGAGGACAAGGAAGTCCCACCAGCTAGAATGCAAGGACACAACCGCAATACCCTAGAACGCTAGGATCGCAGAACACCATGCACCCTAGAACGGTAGAGGCACAGCACTTAGGACTTAGGCGCTGCTACACACTGACAGGACTTACCCGACCAAGGACTGAGAATGAAAACCTGCAAGGGGGTGCCAGGCCTCAGGGAGCAACGGAGACCAACCAGCCAATGGCCACGCGATTCAGGTAGTCAGACAAGCCAAATTACTTAGCACGGAGCGGGAAGTCAGACAAGCCACAGTACTTAGCACGGAGAGGGTAGTCAGCCAGGCCAGAGGTCATACCTGGAGCTGGTAATCGGACAAGCCAAGGTCAGCACAGAGCGGTTAGTCAGCCAGGCCAAGGTCATACACGGAGCGGGTAGTCAGACAAGGCCAAGTCGGTACGGAGCAGACAATCAGCTAGGCAAGAGGTTCAGGCCCAAATCGGTAGTCAGACGGAGCCAGGGTCATACACAAATCAGATTCAGCAGCCAGGAACGGATCACAACGGAGGACTCAGAAAGCGCTCAGGTACACCACGAAAGGGCACTGAGACAATGATAGAATGCAGTATATAAGGCCTCTCTAGGAGGCAGAGTCCACATAGGTCAATCAATGTGGAAACTATAAAATAGCGAACGCTCAGGATGATGCGCGAGTGACCAGGAAGTAGTCACCCACCATGCTGTTGCCAGGCAATCACAAAAAAGCAAAGAGGCCAATAAGGAGAAGAAATTAGAGAAGATTAAGATGAGCAGGCGTCATTACCAGTACCAGTGAAGAGAAGACATGATCAAACAGATCAGAGATCATACTATCAGAGACCAGAGAATAGACATAGCCAAGTTGAGCAGGACTCACAACCAGGAGTGAATAGAATAGTTAAACAGAGCAGATTTATTATTATTAATCAGTAGACAGCACTTGTAATCAATAATATCAAGCTGGTTCAGTAAACAGAACACAGTCAAGAGCACAAGGCAAGGAATACCAGCTCACTAGAGTAAACCTCAATAATCTGGCAAACTGGTAGTGCACAGGACTGTTTTATACAAGCAGCCAGGATGGAGCCAGAAGGTTCTAAAATATTCTAGACTACAGATTACACCAGTACTATTCAAAAGAACATTTCACTGACAACAGGAGATGCCCACTTTCCAAAATAGCAGGATGAACAGAACATCTATCACCAATGCCAGTCCAAACTTATTTGAATGCCGACACAAAAAGTCACATGGTGAGGTAGCAAATTGCTGACACTGCATTTACTTAAAGGACAGCTGCCATTAGGTAGTTCCCTTTTTCAAATGCTGGTATGGGAATAAACTTGCTGATCTGGCAGAGGCTGCATTGTGCAACCCTAATGTACAAAACAGACTTTTGGTGGGCAGATATCTGTCTTGTCAGCATATATGCCCATCAAAAATCTCTGGTTTTACTGACAGAGTGTCACGGTTTGTTACTGTTTGTAAAAGAACACTCAGACAGTTAGGTAAGGTTAAAAGCTTTATTGAAAATAATGTACAATAACCCCACTCAGGTCCAGATAAGGTCCGTACCAGGTACTTTCCAGATCTGACGCAGGTCAGGGCGAAACTACACACACTGTAGTAGTCAGCAAACAAAAATAATGATCTTGGACTTGTAGGCAGATTCTTAGCAAGGTACAGGAACAATAATATCCTCGACAGCCCCACACCGCAATAGTTGACACAGGCGATGGGTGACCGAAGGGCAATCCCTAATGGACTAGGGTTAACGGAGGCAACACTGGCAAAACAATGGCAGAGGACTGACCCTAGGAGAGTAGGGTAGACAGAGGCAACATGGGCAGGACTCTGGCAGTAACGGGACCCTAGAAAGCTAGGGTTAATTGAGGCAACACAGGCAGTACTCTGGCAACGGCTGAACCCTAGAACACTAGGGTTAACGGAGGCAAGACAGAATGGACTCAGGCAGCGACTAGGCCCTAGCACGCTAGGGTTAATGGAGGCAACACAGCTGTGGCACTTGTAGTGACTGAACCCTAGAACGCCAGGGTAAGCGGGGGCAACACAGACCGGACTCGGGCAGTGACGGGACCCTAGCACGCTAGGGTTAACTGAGGCAACAGACACCAGATGCTGATGATGTAACGACCCTAGGTCACTAGGGTAAACTGAGGCAACACGGGCAACAGTGTGGTATTGGCTTGACCCAGGTATTATAGGGTTACCGGAGGCAACACAGACACTGGTGAGTGCAGGGACTCCCACAGGCTCCAGGAGACAGTAGGAGCGGCAAGCGAGCGGGAGATAGGCACACAACGTAACCAGTCCTGGACTGGTGTCTCAGAGGTAACAGGCTAGTTCAGTAAGCGATGGAACTAGCAGCACAAGCAGGTTGGCACACACGGACTTCACAGCCAGTCAGGAGGACCACCAACACTAGCCCAGCCAGATCGGTGTAAACAGATAGTCAGCCAGCCCTAGTCAGTAACAGAATCAGATACTCAGCCACGCCGGTTCGGTACACAAGGAGTTAGTCAGCCAGTCCAGTCAGTAACAGAATCAGATACTCAGCCAAGCCAGTTCGATACACAAGGAGTTAGTCAGCCAGTCCTAGTTGGTAATGGAATCAGATAAACAGCCAAGCCAGTTCGATACACAAGGAGTTAGTCAGCCAGTCCTAGTTGGTAACGGAATCAGATAAACAGCCAAGCCAGTTCGATACACAAGGAGTTAGTCAGCCAGTCCTAGTTGGTAACGGAATCAGATAAACAGCCAAGCCAGTTCGATACACAAGGAGTTAGTCAGCCAGTCCTAGTTGGTAACGGAATCAGATAAACAGCCAAGCCAGTTTGGTACACAAGGAGTTAGTCAGCCAGTCCAAGGTCAGCAACGGTATCGGATCACAAGAGCGTCAGGCACAAGCGTAGTCAGGCGAGCCGGGTCATACACGGAAACAGGAAACAAGAACAACTAGTCACTAGATATGGGTACACCACGAAAGGGCACCGGTATAGTGACAGGAGGGCATATTTAAAGGCAAGCCCTGGAAGGAGCAATAACCCAGAGCCAATAAGAACGCAGCCAGTGTAAACCCGAAAGTAACAATGTCGCTCAGGGATCACGGGCACCATGATACAGAGGCTGCCACATCATCCACTAACTGAGTCAGATCTCGACTATCACAATATATGGACAGAGTACTACTAGACAATTTTATCACCCTGAAACATAATGGTAGCTACTTTGGGCCTAAAGAATTAAACTTTGGGTCAGTTGCCAAGTTTGCTCCCTGAGAACAACAGAGCTCACACCTGTCCTCCAGCCACCCCAGCGGTGGAGGTTTTTGGACCTCCTCCTTGCATGAACACAGATGAATTAATCATTGTGAAGGATCTGCCCGAGTTAATGATATTCACTTGTCTTTAATAAGGAGATTCTGAAAACATACACTGTTGGGGTCTTGAGGACAGGCTTGAACACCATCTGCTTTAGAAGAAGGTAGTAAAATATGGTAGGTCACATTAAGCACAATAATATATACACAATAATGGTTCTCCTGCTTCATTTTAGTGAAAATGTCCTTTAATCTGAATTTGCCCCAGAGAAATGAAGGTGCTGAATAAAAGAGGAGTGTGCAAGGTGATATTAGTACTAAGTAGTATTTTTTAGAAAACTACTAGTTTTACACTCACCATTGGCCCCAAGATCTAAAGCAGAGATGTCAGTTCCAATCCCCAGGACACACCACCAGCTCATGTTTTAATCTCACCTAGAGCAATCGCAATGACCTATCCACAGAATGCCCACCTGTGATCAATGTCCTGAAGAACCTGAAATATTGGCTTGTCTCAATTACAAACTCTGATCATTTATCTTACACAGTGATGGGCAACCTGAGGCCCTCCATTTGTGTGGGACTACAATTCCCATCATCCTGAGATGAAGGGAATTGTAGCCCACAGCTAGAGGGACTCAAGTTGTCATTTCACAAGCTAGGGAAACTTATCACTGGTTCCAGCCCTTTTGTATAAGTGTCAGGTGTTTCTCCATAGCTCACAAAAGGAACCAGTGCTCAGAGTTAGGGTGACCACATTTCAGTTCTGCCATTCAGGGACACTGAAGAGAGAGGAGTGCACCACAGAGTTCTAACCACTGGAGAGTGAACTGACCATTGACTGTTGTGACAGAGAATGATGCCTGTGGTGGGCTACAAGAAAATGTACATCAAGCCCAAAGCCTCAGATTAGCATTACACCACAACAGAATTGCACTGCAGGACCTGATTGATGTCAGTATCAAGACTCAGTTCTCTCTCTCTAGTAATGAGATCTGTGTCTGGAAGGCATTTTTCTGTAGCCCAGCAGAGACATCACTTTGTGACAGTAGTCTATGCACCATTCTTCTTGTAGTGTTTAGACCTCTGAGTTCAGGAATCTTCATTCTGGGACATTGTACTGTCCCAGATGGGGGCTGTCTGGGACAAGGGACAAACATTTAAAATCCAGGTCTGTCCCGGGCAATCCGGGACATGTGGTCACCCTACTCAGAGTGTGTGACATCATTTTAAAAACAAACCATTCTCCAGCTTCTCTAGAGAGTGACTATGGAAAAACGAGGAGGCGCCTATAGTGCATTATCCAATGTAACAATATAATTATGATTAACAGCTCATCCTATACACTCACATTTAAATATTGCTGATAATCAGGCTTATGCCTGTCACCAACTTTAAAAACTTGCAGGGTACTTTACCAGTCCCTGCTTGACTGCGACTGATCCTCTCTCTCTCTCATCCCTCCTGGAATATGAAGAGCTCTCTTTCTTCATCCTTTAGCCAGTGGATTCGATCACCACAGGAAAGATCCGATGTCCCCCACTAATATGTACATATATCTCAACACTTGAGACCATATAGCATACAAAATAAAAATAAAAAGTAATAGCATTCTTATATAATATAAAAAAAAAATATTCAATAACAGACATGGACTGGGATGCATTTCACAGTTATACACTGCTTCCTCAACCTTCAATACCTCTGCCTATAGATTGAAAGAAAATTATTACACTATGTTCACTCAGGAGATTTGATGGAGCTCAGTTTTAGGGCATGTCAAGCCACCTGTTTTTGCTTACCTCCAATCTACTGCCTTCCACTGGTAATCTTCTTGCAAGTGGAAAGAGAAGAAATCCATTGCACTCAGGGCTTCTCCATAAAATCACTTCTTTATTCAAAAACGGTTTACAAGACACTGAGACATATATCCTTACGTGTTTTGCACTTGTGCTTAATCACAGACTCTATGATTAAGCACAAGTGCGAAATGCATAAGACTATTTGTCTCAGTGTCTTGTAAAGCTTTTTTTTTTTAATAAAGAAGTGATTTTATGGAGAAGCTTTGAGTGCGATTAATTTCTTCCCTTTCCTATTGAATCAATGATGATTTTGGCTCGTCTGACCATCAAGCACCTTGCCTCCATTGAAGATATTTGTTGGTGAGTGAAAACAATCAGTACCACTGTTCTTTTAATCTAATCTTCTTGTACGTGACAGAGGTGTGTGATGAGTCCTGCCTGTGTTGATATCAAAACCAATAATATATCATTATTATTTTTATGATAATATATAAATAAAGAATAATAATAATATATTATTGGCCAATATACGTGAATTAACTAGTATTGAAGGTTGTGTGAACAATCTACAGTGCTGATTTGGTATGCTGAAACCTATATGTGTTTAGGGTTGCCACTCAGCCGGTATTTTACCGGCAGGCCGGTAAAAAATTGGCTTCTGTCCAATGTTAAGTCTATGGAGGGAATGGCATGGCATTTTTTGAAGAAAAGGTGGCAACCCTAGATGTGTTTAATGCATGAGAGCATCAGATTTGTAGTATGCTTCTTTCGAAGAGGCGATAATCACCCAAAAGAAGGCTACCACTGGGGTTAATGTATTTTACACTAACAATAATAATCATTTAGCATTAAAGTCCCCCTTTATGAACTAGGCCTCATTTAGATATTGGACCTTCTATATTAAAAATACACATTTATTCAGTCACAGCTCTATGACAGCTTCCATGACCCCTGACTACTATATATCCTTAATATGATGTGATGATTCTATAAATACCTTTCTGCCAGATTGTTCTGTGTCAAACATCTTCTGTGGTTCTAATTTCTGTTGACAGATTCTGTTCAAAGGGGAAATGTAGGTTGATGTTTCAGTGGAAAGAAATGTTGAATGTTCGTTCATCAACAGATTCTAGACATAAAGATTGAGAGAAAAGTAAAAGGCTCAAAGTATCTAATTCCAGAACATGTGATGGAGAAGCGTCTGAATTAAAGCAACAGAATACATTTTTTTTTCAAAAAACGATATGCCGTAATTCTTTTCCTGCTGAGTAAAATAACAGTACTCTTACTGCTGGAATTTCTTTTGGTTCAATAGTCATTATAGCTGAAATCCTTTTTCTTACTTTATGTGGTCAACAGATGGTGCTATTTCTATCACTTAGTATGGCTCACCATAGTCTGACAAGGGGAGAAGATGCATTAAGCTTTGATCAGGGTCCAGGTTGGTGATATTGTGATGTATTTGCGCCAATTCCACCTCAAGGGATGCATTAAAGGAATACTAATGTTTCACAATAAAAGCAGCTCCAATTAATCTTCATAGTATTTGAGCTATGGACAGTGTTATTTCAGTACAATCAGAATTGTAGTACAAGAGTAATTGAATGATAAAGTATCCCCCTCCCGTCCCTTTTACTGATGTAACACTGCTCACCTCGGAGCAGCAAACCTATCCGGATGGATCGCAGAGAGGGACAATCCTCAGTGATCATAAGGAAAAACCTCTTAAGGGGGCAGGGTTTTCCTTATGATCACATTAAGAAGATTGTCCCTTGCTGTGACCTGTCTGGTCAAGAGACCAGTTTCCACTTTCACTCTGACAAGGTTAGAAATAATGACTATTAATTTAAATAACTGTGTCCTTCTAACTTTGCTTTCATCCAAGAGTCCTCCATTTGCAGCAAATGTAGATATTCCATTAAAAAACAGCCGTTTCCAGCTACAATAGTCATTTACAACATTAACAGTGTCTACACTGTATTTCTGATCCATTTGATGTTATTTTAAAAGGACAGTAATGTTTCAAAATAAAAACAGCTCCAATTAATCGTCATAGTATTTGGGCCTTGGAGAGTGTTATTTCAATACTGTCAGAATTGTAGTCCAAGAGTAACTGAATGATAAAGTATCCCCCTTCTGCCCCTTTTACTGATGTAACACTGCTCGCCTCAGAACAGAAAGGTGGTGTCCAGATGGCTTGCAGAGAAGGACAATCTTCAATTAGCATAAAGGAAAAACCTGAAAAACCTGTTAAGGGGGGCAGGGTTTTCATTGTTCTCACAGTAAGAAGATTGTCCCTTACTGTGATCTGTTCAGTCTTAAGACCAGATTCCACACTAGGTAAAAGAGGCGGGAGGGGAAACTTTATCATTCAATTACTCTTGTACTGCAACTCTGTCAGTACTGAAAGATTAATTGGAGCTGATTTTATTGTGAAACATTACTATCCCTTTAAGATATCATCTCCATCATATTTCTATGAATACATCACAAATACTCAGACAATGCCATGGTTTTGCCAAATTTACAGTGTTGCAGTGTCTACTTAGACAATGGCTCATTATCATATTGCAATGCAGATTTTAATGAGACATTGTCATATTCCTGCTGGTCTTTTAATATTTTAAAGTGGCTAAATGTACTAAGCCCCTAGATCTGGCTGTGCTGATGGAGTACACACAGCTTTTTATGGAGAAACAGATGACAGCTTGCTGTCTCTACTGGAGAGCAGAGACAGCAGCTGGCCTCCCTTAACCCGCTGAGTGCAATAGGGATACCCAAAACATTGCTCTACAATGAACTGCAAACCCCTGTGGCACTTGGGTTACAACATACACAATTCCCTGTCCCGCTTAACAGATGATTCAAACAGACACAGAGCTGGCAGAGCCGCTGTTACATATAACAGCTGCTCTGCCTGTTATATGTTTATCTGAACTGGCTAATCAGCTGTCTCAGTTCCACAAAAGACTACCAATCAGCTGATTCATATAAACAGAAGGCTCTGTTATCCTTGGCAAGCCAAATACCCTAACCATTCCACAACTCAGAATCAGGGGAGGAACTAATGGTGGTGCAACTGTTGCAAAGCACTGGACCAACAAGAAAATGGGCACCCATTGGCAAGCAGGCCTGTAAAGTTCTGCAGTGTTGAAAATCCTAGAATAACTATAATAGCTCTCCTGGGCTCCTGCCAATTAATCTGGCTTCGGGATAAAGGTGCGTTCAGAGCAGAACTAGCAGGGTAGCATATTAAAATCTGTTACCTGCTTGCTGCTCTATTTTGGCATCATAGAATTTAATGCCCTGAAACACAAACTTGCAACCTGATGCAACGTGCCACTCGTAAATATGTCACGTGTGTAAGGGTATTGATCTCTATGATAAGGAAACAGAGAAGGAGGCACATGGCAAATTGAAACTTGTTGCCCCATCAGATCTGCTCTGAACACTGACCTATAACTCAACTAATTCCCAAGAGCGGCATAGTAGTCAAATCCCTTACAAAGATTAGAGGGGGCCAGAATGAGTGGTGGTATTGGGAGGGGATTTAGTTACTTTTATTGAAGGCCAAGAGGCTCCTCAACACCTGTAAACATCTGCGGTTACGGATGCCGTATTGTCTGCTCTCTCTTTATGAGTTGGTGCACTGTGATCATTTCACATCTCTAACTCAGGATCACAGGGAGTCAGATAGCCCAGGCTATGTGGGATAAGTTACCAGAGAAACTGCAACTGTTAATGAGGACCCATCTAGTTTTGGGATGCATTTTTGCTTAAATCTTTACTTAGCTTAAAAAATTGGAATCTGACCATTCCTCCTTCCCTCTCCCTTCATTTTCCCTCTTTTCGTCTACTTCATCCCTCCATATTTTTCCATCCCACCTTTTTCTGTCTCCCTCCTTTGTCCAGTTGATTTTCCCTTTCCCTTACTCATCTTTTCCCTTCTTCCTTCTTTTTGCCTCTTATTTCTCACTCCCTGCATCTTCTTGCTCTTTCCCACTCTCTCTCTTCTTCTTCCGAACTAATTTTTTCGGCCTGCCACATCTTCTTTCTCCTTTTACTTCATCTGATCCCACCCTTGATCTTCTCTATGCTTTCCCCCAGCTTCTCACTCTTTCATATTCCTCCCTCCCATCAGCTTGTCTTTACAACATCTTTATCACTCCATGGTCTCCATTTCGCTCACTCTCTACTTCATCCCTCCATTTTCTTCCTTCACCTACCGTCTTCCTTCCTCCATCATTTTCTATCCTATTCAGTGTCCATCGCCTTCCCTTTTTTATCTCTCTTTTTCCCTCTTCTTTGTACCTTCTTAGTTTGCCTGATCCTTTTTCTCCAGTTCATCCCTTCATTAGCCAGATGAGGATGATGAGAATTACATTCCAACAACAGTTGGATGAGTCAATATTGCTCACTCCTGGACTATGTACTGCCATTGTTAATGGATCTGGATGTTAAAGAACAAAACAAAGGAACTTTGTTTGTGATGGAATAACCCCTGCTCATGACTGTTGTGGGTTCTCTAGACAGAGAGAGAAAGAACTGGATCAGGCAGGAGGATGGTGTAACTCATCTTTATTCACCAAATAAACAGCAGGGGCTCCCTCACCTGTAGCAGAGACTGAATTGCAAGACTGAAGTTTCTCAGTTCATCGTTACTGAGCAGCTCTCACAGACCCTAGTGAATTGCTTCCAAGCCCAACACTGGAAGCTGCCTGTGTAAGCTGTGAGCTGCAAACCTCTTTGTTATATTCAAGCTCTCTGTAAAGTGGGGGGCAGTTTAAGTAACCCCTCCCCTGAAAGGCTGACCAGGGTCATTCTGGAGCTATATTTCACAGACCCAGACTTTTACTATCTGCTCCCAAATATGATAATTGAGCTTAAACCCTTTAAGGACCAGAGGGGTGCATAACTCATTGGAGAAGCAATGTGTTGCAGCCCCCTCTTGTCCTTAACTCTTCAAGTACCTGAGAGGTATTACAAAGCATTGCTTTGTATACATCTCTGACATTGAAAGGCTTAAGGTGTCCTACTACTATCTAACTTCGGCCTGGGCCCAGTAATGGCTTAAAACTATCGTAATCCATTCCCAAACCAATGCACCCTCTTTTTGACTCCCTTTAGAACATATTAGAGAACAGAAGAACAGTTCATGTCCATAATCTGTCATACTTGTTGACTTTTTTTTTATTTTGTAACTTCCATTTGTTTTGAAACCTTTTTTTTTTGGAATATTATACCTCAGATATCCCCGAGCAGTAACACTAAATTCTCTTGGGAAAAAAAAATTAGAAGCTAAACTATTCACAAGTGAAGTGTTGTGTTTCAGAGCTTCCAAGGAACATAAAGCTGAGGGCTGGGTTAGTGTCCCTCGATCACTCATACAGCAAAGCCGTCAGAGAAAAATGCTGATGTGAAAGGTACAGCCATGGGTGCCTCAGGCAATCGCTAGATGAAATTCCACTGACTTATGTAGCAAATCTGCAAAACATTGAGCAGCTTAAAGCATCACTAACACACTGCAATAATAACCCCTCACTTATCTTACTATTTCCAGAAAATCCCAATTGCCCCTGCAAATTTTGGCCCTGTTCCTTTTGTTCAAGAGAACATCTTCAGTCAGTCCTGGATGTTGTGTCTATGTGCGTGGACATGACAATCACTGCCAAGAACACAGGACCCAAAACTCTGCTCACTGCACATGGAATTCTTAACCCTTAAGGATCACAGGGTTGTGGTTATGTAGTCTGCCAGTTTCAGTTTGAATAAACTGCCATTAGCTGTCATGTCCTCCTGCATGGACCTCACATCCAGACTGATTGAAGTTGTTATCTCTTGAACAAAAGGCACATGTGCAATATTTATAGGGGTCCTTATGATTTTTTGGTAAGGTAATTGTGTATGGCAGTCCTAGTTTAGCTTTAAAGGAGAAGAAAACATCTATAATGAGAAAATATTATGTTACATGATTTCTCCTGCAGAGTAAAGCACAGGTACTCCTACTGCTGTGAAAAGTGTGGTTGCAATGTTATTACAGTTTAAGCTGTTGCTATTTCACATATGCAGTGCCATCAGGTGTCCAGACACTTCACCTACAGTTCACCTGGCGAACAGATAGCTACGTTATTGTATTCTATGGGAGCGGTAAGTCACTGTCTTCGGTTTTCCATAAAATATGATAATAGCAGCTTTATCACTTTGTGACAATTTGAATGCTTATAAATTTTGAACAGAGCAACTTCCAGCACTATGAATACCTTCTTTTATTCAGCAAAAAAAAAATATATAATATATTTTTTCATTAAATAAGTGGGAGGAAAAGGTGGGAAGGAGGAGAAGTGGGCAGGAAGTGGGAGGAACAGGGTGGGAAGGAGGAGACGTGGGCAGAAAGTGGGAAGAACAGGGTGAGAAAGAGGAGAAGTAGGGGGAACAGAATGGGAAGAAGGAGAAGTGGGAAGGAAGTAGTAGGAACAGGGTGGGAAGGAGCAGAAGTAGGTGTGATGTGGGAGGAACAGGGTGGGAAGGAAGAGAAGTGGGAGGAACAGGTTAGGAAGGAGGAGAAGTGGTAGGAATAGGGTGGGAAGGAGGAGAAACTTACCACTGCCGGAGAATCAGCTTCTGTTCCCAGAGACCCACTAATTCAGTCTGAAGAGTGGGCAGATCCAGAGAGATGCCAGATATGCCATTAACTACTTAGTGATCTACTGGTATATCACTATCTACCTATTGAGCATCCCTCTACTAGACCAGGGGAGCTCAAACCTGTCCTCCAGCCCCTCCCCCTTTTCCAACAGTGCATGTTTTCAGGATCTCCTCGATTTAAGATGACCACATATCTTTTTAATGCAGGGATACTTATGATAATTACATTCTGCAGGACTGCACAAGAATCAATGCCACCCAACAGTGTGTGTTTTTTTTCAAGTGTTGCTGATTTAAATGGTTAGTAATGTTTCACAAAACAAAGCAGCTCCAATTAATCTTCATAGTATTTGGGCCATGGAGAGTGTTATTTCAATACTGTCAGAGTTGTAGTTCAAGAGTAATTGAATGATAAAGTATCCCCCTCCTGCCCCTTTTACTGATGTAACACTGCTCACCTCAGAGCAGCAAGACTATCCAGATGGATCGCAGAGAGGGACAATCTTCAGTGAGCATAAGGAAAAACCTGTCAAGGGGGGGGCATGGTTTTCCTTATGTTCACAGTCAGGGGAGGGCTGGCCTGGGGGGCAAGGGGGCAATTGCCCCCTGGGCCGGTCATATGTCTGGGCCAGTGGGCCACTGTCTCACTTAATCTCCATCTTGTTGCTATAAATGGAACAACACTAGTGATACCACAGAGCTTACAACTGAAATGGTGCTATACAAATGATACCACAAAGCTACAATCCAAATGAGGCTACACTAGTTACATAACCCATTTCCACTGTAAGCTCTATAGTATCACTAGTGTATCTTTACTTAAATTGTAAGCTCTGCAATATCAGTAGTTTAGCCCACTTTAATGTGAGCTATATCGCATCGCATTACTTTACAATACTAATGCCACGTTTAGAATTAACAAAAGGAGGTGGGCTTTGAGAGTGGGGTCAAACGATAGTAGAAATGGGCTGCTTGATTGTATTTGCCCCCCGGGCCACAAGTTGCCAGCCCTCCCCTGTGCACAGTAAGAAGATTGTCTCTTGCTGTGATCTGTCCGGTCAAGAGACCAGATTCCACATCTGAGGGGAGGCGGCTTACACTAGGTAAAAGGGGCGGGAGGGGAACTTTATCATTCAATTTCTCTTGAACTACAGCTCTGACAGTATTGACATAACACTCTCCATGACCCAAATACTGTGAAGATTAATTGGAGCGTTTTTGTAATGAAACATTGCTGTCACTTTAACGGGATATGTGGTCACTTTAGTTTGTGTTCTATGTATTAAACAGATGAAAATCAGTTGTATGTGTTTTCCTGAGTACAGCTTCCTGTGGAATGTATCACTAAATGTAAGCGCATTTCACAATGCTAAAAAAAAGGACAATTTTCACCTTGAGTGGCAGCAAGATAATTTTCCCATTTACCTGTCACCTGAAGAGGCGTCGTTTTCCAGCACCTTGGCCATATCTCTGTGACAACCTGTTGTCACTTGTCAAAACAGCTCAAATTGACATAGGGGCCACTGTAAATTAGACTAATTAGAGGCAAAACGCTGCTTAATTAATCTGTTTGATTAAAATAAATGTCTTGTGCTCCATCAGTGCTGAAGGTGTGATTGTTAATTGATGAGTCCTCAAAACTAGCTAAGAACATCACCAAAAGTTGGTTTAACCCCTTAAATGCTAGAAAGGTCTCCAACGCATTGCTTCACAATGTGTTCAAGACCTACCTAGCATTCAAGAGTTTAAATGAACACTGATTGGGTTGTCAGATCATCTGTATATAAAGGGACACCTGATGACCAAACCTTGCCTTTTCCTGAGGACACATAGGAAATATGCATGTTCCCGAGTTGCACTGAAATCAAACCAGCCTTGCCTTATGTATTTTTCACAATTAAATGCCTATTTCTCAGATTCATGGGCACCATTGTACTGTAATAATAATCACTGACAACCTGCAGTGATCTGCTTTCACAAAATGCGTAAGGCGGATTGTGTGGAGTTACTCACCTCCATTCTTCCCTTTTGTTTGTATATGTGTTTTTGACATGAAGATTCAAATAAAGTTTCTGTTTTATGGAATTCCTGGCTGGCTTCTGAGCTACTGAGCGCTCCATTGTGTGGTCCCTACCGGTGTCCTCTCATTTGTGGAAACCATAGTTGTGTTTGTTGGGGGCTGCACCGGAGAGTCCAAGGCCCTATGTATGATGGACTCCTACTTAGGTAAGTCATTATATTACACACAGTAATTATACAGATACCCAAAACCAGACCAAATCTGTGCGCCTCCATATAAGATATCCAAGTGTGAACCCTATGTAAAGCATATTGTATACCACTTTAATACATTTGGGGTCTCTGTTGCATAGTTGGGCCAAAGTATGTCTAAGCCAGCCTGCCACGTCAAAGCTCCCCAACATAAGGCGAGTACTTAGCTTCACACAATCATCCTATCTAGATTATTAGAATTTTGTTTCTGCTGTTTTTGCACATTTCCTCTTTCTTATTCAAGCTCCTCTTCAAGAATAATAAATGTTTAACACTTAAATATGTATCTGCAGAGTTGTTGCCACTTGCAGAGGGGTTTATAGGCATGGTGTTGGCCTAATGTTTGGGCTGTCCTGATCATTGCCTTTAAGGCAACAACTAAACCCCATGTGACTTGTGGGAGCGGGTGGATGGGAGTTATAAAGGGGACTGATGGCGCGCCAGTCTTCTTGGCCTGCTGCTCACTCTCTACAGGTCACTGAAGGGGAGTCCTAACATGAAGTTGGTTTTAAATGTGGTAAATGGTATTAAAATATGCCCAATGCAATATGTACGAGAAATCCCAGTTTATAAGAAATGCTTCATCAGTGGTGTTTTTAATCTAAATTGGATGATTGTGTGAAGTTAGGTACTCGCCTAATATTGGGGGGTCTTGACGTGGCAGGCAGGCTTAAACATACTTTGGCCAAACTATGCAACAGAGACCCCAAATGTATTAAAGTGGTATACAATATGCTTTACACAGGGTTCACACTTGGATAGCTTATATGGAGGAGCGCAGATTTGGTCTGGTTTTGGGTTTCTGTTTAGGCTTCGGCCTAGTCTTGGGGAGCTTGGAGAACTCCCTCATTTCTTGCTGCTATCTGTATTTATTCACTTGGGTTCTCAACTTATATCTGTAGATTAAATGTATAAATTAATGTGAATTAACGCTGTGAATTTTGTTTCTTCATTTATATAGATACACCTGACTGCTAGTGTTGAGCGAGCATGCTCGGCCGATGCTCGGATCGGCTCGAGCATCGCTCTGCTCGGCACATGGCGGTACTCGTATGAGTACCGCCATGTGCTCGCCCGCCATGTTCGGGTGGCAGGGATCTGTGCCGAAGGAGGCACAGATCTGAAGACGCTCCGCTGGACCACCAGGGACTGGAGGTAGGGGGCATTGCGGAGATGAAGGGGGCATTGCGGAGATGAAGGGGGCATTGCGGAGATGAAGGGGGACATTTTGGAGATGAAGGGGGACATTGTGGAAGGGGGACATTGTGGAAGGGGGACATTGTGGAAGAGGGGCATTGTGGAGATGAAGGGGGGCATTGACCAGGCACCCTCCCCTCATCAGAGCAGGGGGTGCCTGGTGTAATGCTCGTGTCGCCCCATTGAATTCAATGGGGCTCGGGTGCTCGGCCGAGCACTCGAGCCTCCGGCGGTGCTCGGTCAGAGCACCCGAGCACCCGAGCATCGGGGTGCTCGCTCAACACTACTGACTGCTGTATCATGGACACCTACCTAGGTAAGTGCTTCTGTTACACACAGTAATTATATAGATACACCTGACTGCTGTATGATGGACTCCTACCTAGGTAAGCGCTTCTGTTACACACAGTAATTATATAGATACGCCTGACTGCTGTATGACGGACTCCTACCTAGGTAAGCGCTTCTGTTACACACTATAATGATACAGATACACCTGACTGCTGTATGATGGACTCCTACCTAGGTAAGCGCTTCTGTTACACACAGTTATTATACGGATACTCCTGACTGCTGTATGACGGACTCCTACCTAGGTAAGCGCTTCTGTTACACACAGTAATTATACGGATACGCCTGACTGCTGTATGACGGACTCCTACCTAGGTAAGCGCTTCTGTTACACACAGTAATTATACGGATACGCCTGACTGCTGTATGACGGACTCCTACCTAGGTAAGCGCTTCTGTTACACACAGTAATTATACGGATACGCCTGACTGCTGTATGACGGACTCCTACCTAGGTAAGCGCTTCTGTTACACACAGTAATTATACGGATACGCCTGACTGCTGTATGACGGACTCCTACCTAGGTAAGCGCTTCTGTTACACACAGTAATTATACGGATACGCCTGACTGCTGTATGACAGACTCATACCTAGGTAAGCGCTTCTGTTACACACAGTAATTATACGGATACGCCTGACTGCTGTATGACGGACTCCTACCTAGGTAAGCGCTTCTGTTACACACAGTAATTATACGGATACGCCTGACTGCTGTATGACGGACTGCTACCTAGGTAAGTACTTCTGTTACACACAGTAATTATACAGATACGCCTGACTGCTGTATGATGGACTGCTACCTAGGTAAGTCCTTCTGTTACACACAGTAATTATATAGATACGCCTGACTGCGGTGTGATGGACTGCTATCTAGGTAAGTACTTCTATCACACATGGTAATTATATAGATACATCTGACTGCTGTATGATGGACTCCTACCTAGGTAAGTCCTTCTGTTACACACAGTAATTATATAGATATACCTGATTGCTGTATGATGGACACCTACCTAGGTAAGTACTACTGTTACACATAATAATTATATAGTTACACCTGACTGCTGTATGATGGACTCCTATCTAGGTAAGTACTATTGTTACACACAGTAATTATATAGATACACCTGACTGCTGTATGATGGACTCCTACTTAGGTAAGTCCTTCTGTTACACACAGTAATTATATAGATACACCTGACCGCTGTATGATGAACACCTACCCAGGTAAGTGCTTCTGTTACACACAGTAATTATATAGATACACCTGACTGCTGTTTGATGGACACCTACCTAGGTAAGTCCTTCTGTTACACATCGTAATTATATAGATACACCTGACTGCTGTATGATGGACTCCAACCTAGGTAAGTACTACTGTTACACATAGTAATTATATAGATAAACCTGACTGCTGTATGATGGACTCCTACCTAGGTAAGTCCTTCTCTTACACAGTAATTATATAGATACACCTGACTGCTGTATGATGGACACCTACCCAGGTAAGTGCGTCTGTTACACACAGTAATTATATAGATACACCTGACTGCTGTATAATGTACTCCTACCTAGGTAAGTGCTTCTGTTACACACAGTAATTATATAGATACACCTGACTGCTGTATAATGTACTCCTACCTAGGTAAGTGCTTCTGTTATACACAGTAATTATATAGATACACCTGACTGCTGTATAATGTACTCCTACCTAGGTAAGTGCTTCTGTTACACACAGTAATTATGTAGATACACCTGACTGCTGTATGATGGACACCTACCTAGGTAAGTCCTTCTGTTACACACAGTAATTATATAGATACACCTGACTGCTGTATGATGGACACCTACCTAGGTAAGTGCTTCTGTTACACACAGTAATTATATAGATATACCTGACTGCTGTATGATGGACACCTACCTAGGTAAGTCATCCTGTGTCACTCGGTGTTTTGATATTGTCCCAAACTCTAAATTCTTGCTCAGGGTTGATTCATCAAATAAAATGACTCATAAAGTGACTCACTACTTCATGATTAATCCACCCTGTTGAATAACTTAAAGCTAAGTAATATCTTGTGAGAGATATTTTGACCTGTTTAATTAATCTAACCTAAATATTGTTTTATGTCTGACAGTTGTGTTTAAAGGAACACAGACATCTCCTAATATCCTTACCCAATTTACCTTAAATCTGAGCAAACAAAATCCTCTTGACTAGGGATGAGCAATACAAGTCTGTAAGTTTAAAAAAACATCTTGCAAGACAGCTCCTTTAACCCTTTGATTGCCAGAGGGTATCCAGCTCATTGCAAGCAAAGCATTGGAGGCCACTCTGACACTCAAAGGGTTAACAAGCCAGATTGCAGGAAAAGGGTTCATGTGATGTCCGGTCAAGAAAAAAAAAATGGTTCTCTTTCCTTCAGATGTCAGTCTGACAGGTTCATATCCAGGTGACTGGACACGATTGGTGGGTTAGTAGAGAGGCTGGACTACTGCACAACTCCTCCCCTCTTCTCTCTCCCACGCGGTCATTTCTCCCATTCGGTCTCTCTCATGGATGCACCCATTTCAATCCTTCACCTGCTCTCTGGCACTCCATATCTCCACTTCTATCCCCTTTTCAAGCTGCCCTTCTCTCTCACTCTCCTGCACTCCACCCCAGGGCCAATTCAGCCCCTTTTCATCCCTTACTGGCGGGACATTTTGCCATAGTACCCTTTATACACCAATGGCTTCCTTTCCTCTCAGCCTACCTGGAGGAGACAGGAGAACGTTGCCTCGGGACAGCCCAGGTCTCCTGCAAGTGAATAAAGCCACTGATTGGCTCTCTACCCATTATGATCAAGAGGATTACAGTGGGTAACTGCATACCTCCCAAGTGTCCTTCTTTAGGAGGGACAGTCCCTCTTTTAGACTCAAATCCCTCTGTCCATCTTTTTCACCCAGGTGTACCTCTTTTTAGGAGATCAGACTGTGTAGTGTGTGAATAAGTGTATCACCCTGGTGTCCCTGTGTTTAGGAGATCAGACTGTGTGGTGTGTATAGAAGTGTATCACCCTGGTGTCCCTGTGTTTAGGAGATCAGACTGTGTGGTGTGTGTATATAAGTGTATCACCCTGGTGTCCCTGTGTTTAGGAGATCAGACTGTGTGGTGTGTATACAAGTGTATCACCCCGGTGTCCCTGTGTTTAGGAGATCAGACTGTGTGGTGTGTATATAAGTATCACCCTGGTGTCCCTGTGTTTAGGAGATCAGACTGTGTGGTGTGTATATAAGTATCACCCTGGTGTCCCTGTGTTTAGGAGATCAGACTGTGTGGTGTGTATAAAAGTGTATCACCCCGGTGTCCCTGTGTATAGGAGATCAGACTGTGTGGTGTGTATATAAGTGTATCACCCTGGTGTCCCTGTGTTTAGGAGATCAGACTGTGTGGTGTGTATAGAAGTGTATCACCCCGGTGTCCCTGTGTATAGGAGATCAGACTGTGTGGTGTGTATATAAGTATCACCCTGGTGTCCCTGTGTTTAGGAGATCAGACTGTGTGGTGTGTATAAAAGTGTATCACCCTGGTGTCCCTGTGTTTAGGAGATCAGACTGTGTGGTGTGTATATAAGTGTATCACCCTGGTGTCCCTTTGTTTAGAAGATCAGATTGTTTAGTGTGTAAATAAGTGTATCACGTTGCTCCACAGCAATAAAAATCACAGTAATGTTTGTATAAACTTCAGTACATGTGTTTATAAATCAGTCTGTGTAAATAAAATACTTTGGTCTTACTATAATTTATTCTTTTACACAAAGCGGTATCAATAGGTCATGAAATAACCTAAAAACTCTCAGTAATGTCCTGTCCAGCGGCCAAACCCCTAGCAACAGCAACTGCAACACAAGCGTCCGTCTTTGGCCATTTGAAATGTTGGGAGGTATGCAACCACACAGGAGCACAGTCAGCTGTGACAGCATGCTACCATGAACGTGATCTGAAAGAGAAACACGCTAAACTTGACAGTGTGGCCCCTTGTACCTACTGAGAGCTGATCCATTATGGAGAGATCTCACCAGAATTTCTCTGTGATCTCTGTGACCTGGGAAGCAATGCACTGAGGTGTGATAATGAGGTGATAAAGTGGAGATAACTTCTCTTGTATGGTAAACACTAGGGCACAGTGCACACTATAGGACACACTCTGCTGCCATTAAGGGCGAGATGTTCAGAACATGGTGGTAACTGAAATTGTCTGTAATCAGAATAAAAAAGAGCCTACAGGAGCCGGCGAAGTAGGCGGAGGGGGCATGACGGAGCCCGGCAGGAAATAGGATGACGTGGGCAGGAGCTTCCGGCCGCAAGGGATTGTGTTCCCGCGGCCATAGTTAGTGTTGGAGCGGCACGCGAGCAGTTCAATCCCTAGCGTGGCCGCTCGGTAGAATTCCCCTGGGGCATAATGGCGGAATCCGCCGAGATTGATTCCCTCCTCTCTAAGATGAGAGAGGAGGCTCTTAAAAAAGGGGCAGGCTGGTTGCGGAGGTGCCTGGTGGCGTTGCCAGCTGGGCCGCCCCCTGGTTCCTCCAGACCTGTGAGGATGTCACGCCCGCATCGGAGGCTTAGCCCTTCTGGGTCGGCGCGGCAGGGGGGTTCTGTTAGGCGGGGGAGGCGCTCTTCCTCTCCCCCTCGTAAGAAAAGGGCTTCCCTGGGGGCTGCACGTGATCCTGCTGGGGGGGGAGCTCTGCAGTCTTCCTCTCCTGTCCTTCCCCAATCTGGGCCACATGGGGGGGAGGCTACTGTGCCAGCTGCTGCTGTGGGAGGCCCTGCGGTCGGCGAGGTGTTGGCTGGACCTGCACACAGTGATGGCAAGGATGCTGGTGAGGGGTCTTCCAGGACGGCCCATGGGGGGCCCGTGGCTGCGGGACCGGTTCAGTTTCCCAGCTCTTCACCTCTTGGACAGA
The DNA here is from genome assembly GCA_037306005.1 of Rhinophrynus dorsalis. NCBI lineage: Eukaryota > Metazoa > Chordata > Amphibia > Anura > Rhinophrynidae > Rhinophrynus > Rhinophrynus dorsalis. The sequence continues at coordinate 157,903,880 of CM074727.1, forward strand.
GGAGGAGTGCGTCTGCTGGGCAGAGTGTGCGGGAGGAGTCCCACGGTCCTGGGTCTGACGTGGATCCGGTGGACCAGGAGATGTTGGAGGTGCGGGATGCAGTTCTGGACGCTTCCACGGCTGGGGGTCGCCCCCCGGTCCCAGCACGCGGCTGAGCAGAGGAATCAGAAGTGTCGTGGTGGTTCCAGGGTCCTCAGGATCGCACGGCACGGCGGGCGCCCCGGGAGCAGGACGTGCGGCTCAGCTTTCTTCTGCTGGAGTCTCTGGTGAGTCTTCCTTTTCTTTTCCTGGGTCCCCTGGGGGGGGGGCGGGTGCGGACGGTGTGGGGGGTTTTATTGAGGGGTTGAAGCAGTTTATCGGCCGTTGGGAGGCGGGCAGGGCCGCGGTGGGCTCCCCTCAGGGTCCTGGGGGGGTGTAGGTGGCTGCGTCGGTTTCTGTGGGTTCGTTGGGTGTTTCGCCCGGGGCTTCTGAGGGGGTGCCCGAAGGGGCTGGGCAGTCTTCAGACGTGGTGGCGGCGGTTCCGCGGGGTGTGGGGGTACAGCTGGCGGATACTGCGACGCTGGGTTCTTACTTTTGTTCGGCGGGTCCTTTGGGGGTTCATGTGCGGTCGGAGCTGCGGGAGCGTATTTGGAAGGGGGAGTTTGTGGAGCTTTTCTCCTTGCTCCCAAGGGAGGATTTTGTGGATGTGCGGGAGGATAAGGATAAGGATAGGAAGCGGGAGGAGGATGAGAAGAAGCGGTATCGGCGCATCCCGAAAACTTTCGGGAATTGGTTGCGTGCTTTTTGCATTTACGCGAGCTTGCTGGGGGAGAAAGCGCCGGAGCAATGTTCCACGCTTTTTTGCTATGTGGATGAGATTTGGAGCATGTGCAAGGATTATGGTGGGTTGGCGTGGTGGCGGTACGACGAGCACTTCCGTCAGAGGAAGGCTGCTCAACCGGGCATGCAGTGGGATCACAAGGATATACATTTGTGGATGAAGCCGTTGGGTCCGCAGAAGGCGTCGTTTTTTCAGGGGGGCGCCGGCGGGTTGGGTCCCAGCAGCTCGTCGGCCGGACAAAGGCGGGGATGCTGCTGGATGTTTAATGATAGCCAATGCAAATGGGGGGGTGTCCTGTCGTTTTAAGCAAGAGTGTTCCGGTTGCAGTGGGCCCCACGCGTAGTCCAAGTGCTTCCGACGGGGTAAGCAGGGCGCCAAGCCGGGGGAGCCCCCTGCCGCTGGGGAAGACGCCGGTGAGGCTAGGTGCGATGTTGCCTTGGCTCGATCGTTACGGTCAGGTGTCTGAGGCGGCCGCTTTGCGGGAGGGTTTTTCTGCGGGGTTTTTCATTCCCTTTCAGGGGGTTGGGGGGGGGGTTTCACGGCGCAATTTAAAGTCTGCTTTGGAGTTCCCTGGGGTGGTGCGGGAGAAGTTGTCCAAGGAGGTGGCTTTGGGCAGAATGGCGGGCCCTTTCCCGGATCCACCATTGCTTGATTTGCGGATTTCCCCCTTGGGTGTGGTTCCGAAGAAGGAGGTTGGGAAATTTCGGCTCATTCACCACTTGTCCTACCCTGCTGGGCAGTCGGTGAATGACGGCATTGATCCGGCTTTATGCTCGATTCGGTATACGTCTTTCGACCGGGCGGTGGCCCTGGTGCGGAGGGCTGGGCGCGGGGCGTTGATGGCGAAGGCGGATGTTGAGTCTGCGTTTCGTCTGCTGTCGGTACACCCGGACTCTCACCATTTGTTGGGTTGCTTCTTTGAGGGCAGTTTTTACATTGACCTTTGCCTGCCGATGGGTTGTTCCTTGTCGTGCGCGTACTTTGAGATGTTCAGCCGTTTTTTGGAATGGGTGGTCCGGACGGAGGCGGGGTCTTCTGCCATTGTCCACTATCTGGACGATTTTTTGTGTGTGGGTGCGGGGGGTTCTAGGGACTGTCTGTACTTGTTACGTACGCTGCAATGGGTGGCGGACTGTTTTGGGATTCCTTTGGCACCTGACAAGACTCTGGGGCCAGTGACGTGTTTAAACTTCCTGGGCATCGAGATTGATTCGGTGGCCATGGAATGTCGCTTGCCGGTGGATAAGTTGGTTGACCTGCGGGACACGATTGCGCGTTTTTGTGCGGCCGAGAAAGTGACTTTGCGTCAGCTTCAGTCGCTCGTCGGTAAGCTGAATTTTGCTTGTCGCATCATTCCCACGGGGAGGGTCTTCGGGCGCCGGCTGGCCGCGGGGGCTTCTGGTATTTCTCAGCCACACCATTTTGTGCGCATTACGAAAGGGATGCGGGACGACCTGCGGGTCTGGGACACATTTCTTTCTGGTTACAATGGGCAGTCCTTTTTCCAATCGGAACTGGTTGGGGCGGACGATTTGGAATTGTTCACGGACGCGGCTGGGGGCTGCGGTTACGGGCCTACTTTCGGGGACGCTGGTGTGCCGGTGAGTGGCCGGAAGCTTGGAAGGGGTCAGGTTTGGTTCGGAATTTGGCATTCTTGGAGTTGTTTCCAATCGTGGCAGCGGTTTTCTTCTGGGGCGCTGATCTGAGGGATAAGAAGGTCTGCTTTTACTCCGATAACTTGTCGGTGGTTCAGTCCATAAATGCGGTGTCTGCTTCATCCCCTCCGGTGGTGGCGTTGCTCCGGGTACTGGTTCTTCGCTGCTTAGAACTTAATCTTTGGTGTCGGGCGAGGCACGTTCCAGGGCATCTAAATGTAATTGCTGATTCTCTCTCTCGTTTTCAGTTCGCCCGATTCCGGGAGGTGGCGCCAGACGCGGCCGAGGTGGGGGAGAGTTGTCCGGCCCAGCTGTGGGACGTGCTTGCTGGCTTGTGGGAGACCTCGTGAGACGGTCCGTGGCTCCTCGGACCAGGGAGATGTACCGGAGGTGTTGGCAGGACTGGTTCTCCATGGTCGAGATCATGGGTGGAGCGGAATCGGAAGATGACCGGCTGGAGGTGCTGCTGTGGTTTGTGGCTCGGCTTGCCGAGGAGGGACGGTCAGGTTCGTCTGTGGATCAACGTATGGCGGCTTTGGCCTTTTTGTTTAAGTTGGAGGGTTGGCGGGATGTGACCAAGAATTTCTTGGTCCCTCAGGCTTTGAAGGGGCTGCGGCGGACGCGTGTCTCCAGGGGTTTGAGGCGGCCGATTTCCTTAGGGATCCTGAGGGGTTTGTTGTCGGTTTTGCCTGGTATTTGCTCCTCCAGTTTTGAGTCTTTGCTGTTTTGGGCCGCGTTTTCTTTGGCCTTCTTTGGGGCGTTCCGGATCGGGGAGCTGGTGAGTGCGAACAGGCGGGAGGCGACGGGGATTGCTTTTGGTGATGTGTGTTTGAGCCAAGGGTGTGTGTCCGTGGTGCTGAGACGGTCAAAGACGGACCAGGTGGGGCGGGGTTGCCGGATTTCGTTGTTCGCTACGGGGTTGCCGGAGTGCCCGGTTGGTTGTGTGCAAGAGTATTTGGGGGTTCGCCCGGCGGGCGGGCGTGCCTTTCTGTCGCATGCGGACGGTTCCTCACTGTCCCGGTTTCAGTTTATCAGCGTCTTTAAGAGGGGTTTGCGGTGTTTGGGTTTGGACGAGGCGGAGTTTGGTTCTCATTCGTTTCGCATCGGGGCGGCAACGGAGGCGGCTCGGTGGGGTTTGGGGGACGAGGTGGTGCGGAAAATTGGGCGGTGGGAGTCTGATCGTTTTCGCTTGTATGTGCGGCCTACCCTCCTGTTGTAAGTTGCTCATGTGCTGATTTTCTCGTTGCAGGTGACCGTGCGGTGGTGGTGTGGTTGGTGGGACATTCGTTCATCTGCTGGGCCCAGAGGAGAGCTGCAGTCCGGAGAGCCGGAACACAGCTGGGTTTTCCTGAGGGTCGGGTGGTTGTTCGGTGGTTGGGTGTGGGTGGTTTAGTTTGGGAACAGGTTTTGTTGTTGGTAGTTAGGACGGCTCGGGTTAGTTCACCGCCTGATGTGTTGGTGGTGCATGCGGGGGGCAATGATTTAGGTTTTGTGTCTCAAAGGGAGTTGGTGAGGTTGTTTAAGCAGGATTGGGATAGATTGGGGGTTCTGTTTCCGGACACTGTGTTGGTATGGTCGGAGATTACGCCTCGGATGTGGTGGCGGGGAGCTAGGTCCCAGGAGGCGATTGAAGGGAGCAGGAAGAAAGTGAATAAGATGCTTTCCAGTTTTGTGCGGAAGGCGGGTGGGGTTGTGGTTCGGCATAGAGAGATAGACAGGGTGTCCGGGTTGTTTTTGAGAGACGGGGTTCATCTTTTGGAAATTGGGCTGGACATATTTTTGGAGGGGCTGAAGGATGGTGTTGAGAAGGCCATTTCTCTGGTTGGTGGCGGGGCTCAGCCAGCTTAAGGAGTCAAGCGGCTGGGCCTTGGCGGGTGCTTGCTGGGCAAGCCAGGTGGTTGTGGTGATGGTACGGGTTTAAGACTCTTGGGCATGGGGCCCAAGGGGCAGGAAATTACGGCTGGTGGGCTATTACTTGCCACGTTCAAATAGGGCAGGGTTGGATGGTGGCATGGCCCCCAGTCAATTAGTGTGACGTTCTGATAAGCACTAAGATGTTATGTTTGTCATGGTAAGGTATAGATTATATTGATGTTATTTAAAAGGATGTTGGTAATAAATGTTAAATACATTTTAAATTAATGTTACTTATGTTAATAAATGCTGTGGCCTTTTGACCCATCCGGATAGTCTCTGTGGTGTTTATTAAGGGAAAGGGGAAGGAGGTATAGAGACCGGGATGACTTGACAGTGCGCTTGTCAAGAGCCTACCGGAGCCGGCGAAGTAGGCGGAGGGGGCATGACGGAGCCCGGCAGGAAGTAGGATGACGTGGGCAGGAGCTTCCGGCCACAAGGGATTGTGTTTCCGCGGCCATAGTTAGTGTTGGAGCGGCACGCGAGCAGTTCCTGCCCGCCCGCCCCTGCTGCGTGCCTTTGGGGCCACTGGGGTGTGGTCCTTTCGGCGCATGGGGGTGGTGTGCTGGTGGTGGTGTGGGCTTGTTGGTGGTCGGGTTGCTGGCAGTCTTTGTCACAGCTTGGCGGGTGCTTGCTGGGCAAGCCAGGTGGTTGTGGTGATGGTACGGGTTTAAGACTCTAGGGCATGGGGCCCAAGGGGCAGGAAATTACAGCTGGTGGGCTATTACTTGCCATGTTCAAATAGGGCAGGGTTGGATGGTGGCATGGCCCCCAGTCAATTAGTGTGACGTTCTGATAAGCACTAAGATGTTATGTTTGTTATGGTAAGGTATAGTTTATATTGATGTTATTTAAAAGGATGTTGGTAATAAATGTTAAATAAATGTTAAATTAATGTTACTTATGTTAATAAATGCTGTGGCCTTTTGACCCATCCGGATAGTCTCTGTGGTGTTTATTAAGGGAAAGGGGAAGGAGGTATAGAGACCGGGATGACTTGACGGTGCGCTTGTCAAGTTCTTACACCATGATTTGTCAATTCTCAGACATGTTTCCTTCATTTTTTTGCATCCAATTCGCCATCTCCGTCAAAGGGAAAAAGCCATCTTATATGTGGGCGTAGTTTAATCAACCGTCATATTGTAAGGTATTTTCAGAAAAAAATATTCGTTTCAACGTCACTTTTTTGTCTGATTAACATCATTTTTTTCCTGACAAAATAAAAATGGTCTAAACTTGGAGAAGACAATTTAAAGTGCTGTTAGCAGGAGTGAGAAACAATTTGTCGTTTCAAAGGCAAAAATTGTCTTTTTCTTTGAAAATTTATGTTTCAAAGACAAAATCAAAGACTTTTTAACATCAGAATTTTTTAAAGGCAATGCTCATCAAGATTTTCTTACCACCATTTTTAATTCTTTAGACGTATTTTCAAATGTGACGGATTCACTTCTGAAAATATTGTCCTTCTTTTACCACCAACTCATGATCCGACAATTTTTTCATTATGACGACTTTTTGAACATCTCGCCCTAAGACTTTAATACCAACAAATACATTACCCCTGCCCCAGGAAAATATTGTCACGTTACACGATTTCTTCAGGACCTTGTGTAGAGTGAAAGGAATTTACCAACATCCTGAGACCACCCCCTTTCCACATGATACTTATTTACAGAGTCTTCAGAGTTAAAGGAGCAGTAAACTTTTTTTATGAAAAAAATATATTGTAGGGATTTTCCTATTGAGTAAAATAAGGGTACTCCCAATGCCGAGAGATTTATATTTCCAGAGTTATTACAGTTTAAACCCATGTTTTTTACATTAGCAGTGCCCTCCAGTTGTCAAATTCTAATTAGATTTCCTGTTAGATTCTAATGGAGAGGAAAGTCAGAAAAGTCAGAGACATACAGTTCTCCATAGACTGTGATAGAAACTGCCTTTCACTTCCTGTCAGTTAGAACAATCAGGAAGTAAACACAGTAAATTCACTTCCTGATTATTTAAACTGCTATAAATTTTGAATAAAACATCTGACGGAGATGGGAGTGACCTTGTTTTATTCAGCAGAAAATGCTCTGTAAAATGTGTGTTTTCATTAAAAAAAGCTTACTGCTCCTTTAAAGTTCCACTGTAACCCCTCCCACTTCACTGTCCATTTCATTTAATTTCGCTCATGTTCTTCCCACTCTGCTCATATTAAAGGAGCGGTAAACTTTTTTTTAATGAAAAAAATATATATTCTAGGGAATATATACTCCCACTGCTGAGAGATTTATATTTCCAGAGTTATTACAGTTTAAACCCATGTTTCTTTACATTAGTAGTGCCCGCTAGAGGTCAAATTCTAATTAGATTTCCTGTTAGATTCTAATGGAGAGAAAAGTCAGTGACATATAGTTCTCCATAGAATGTGATAGAAACTGCTGAGTCACTTCCTGTCAGTTAGAACTATCAGGAAGTAAACACAGTAAATTCACTTCCTGATTATTTAAACTGCTATAATCCTATATAATAATTCGCCAAGTTGTGTGTAACGCCCGACATGCGCAGTAGACACTGCTGCGCATGCGGCAGTCATGCGCAGTAGAGACTGCCCGCGCCGCGGCTGATACAGAGCTGGGCGCTCCGAAGGAGCATTCAGCTCTGTATCAGCCGAGGTGCGGGCAGTCTCCACTGCGTGTGACTGCCCCGCGACCGGCTTCCAGAGGCACTGTGGCCCATGTAACGGGCTGTTCAACTAGTTTTTTAATAAAACATCTGACAGTATTGGGAGTGACCTTGTTTTATTCAGTAGGAAAAGCTCTATAAAATATGTGTTTTCATAAAAAAAGTTTACTGCTCCTTTAAGAGCAAACCCTACCTCCTCCTAATTCTACCCATCCTAATCTAGCCCCCTCACTAAATGGAACAAATTGTGTAATTTGGACACTCCTAACTCCACACCTTAATGGACCGGAGGTTGGAGACATAATGGTTACCGGGTATATCCGGTTAGCAGCATTAATAGGAAGTCCATTAATGACAGAAATTTCCATGAAGTAGCTAATGAATTGGCTTTAGGCAGGCGTAAGGCTAGAAAATCAATTGCAGCATTTGCTTTTGCGAGATATCCTATTCTTACAGCCACTCCACTCTTCCATGAGTAAATCCAGAAAGAGCTGACACCCTGAGGGCATTTCTAATAGAGGAGCAAGTGATACTCATTCCTGAGAACCTTCTTGTCTGAAGCTGAGGATGGGAGTGTCCATATGTTGCATATAATGTTATTTTACGTGGGGTTTAATCAGGTGGGTGTGTGTTTGAATGGAGGAGTTTGCCAATTAATTGGATGGGAAAGTGGGTGGAATGGGACAGTAGTGGGGAAGTAGGTGGTGTTATAGCTGAACTCACAATGCTAGAAGATAAACCTCTGTCCCCAGATACCGGGGGAAGATGCACTAAGGGGCGATGCTATGTCGATGTGTGTTGAGCACATTGCATTGCCGATGGAGACACACATCGCCACGTGCACTAAGAATTAGGGATGTAAAAGGAGGGGGGAGGATGAACTTATTAGCATGCAGGGCTGTTGAACTGCTGGAGATGTGTAAGAGATGTCCTCCCTTACACATCACCAGCAGCTCAACAACCCTGAAGTCTGCGTCCATCTCTCTGCTCTCTCACTTGCCCACTGGGGGAGTGGAGAGTATCCGCTGCAACTTCAATACCACAAACAACATCACCCCTGTAACCCTTTCATTGACATAAGGCTGTAGATTGCATACCCCTGTGGTGCTAAAAGCAGTGGTGTAACAGTAGGGGTCGCAGGGGTCAAACCGTCTGCCCCCTGCATCCCCCCGCCTGGCGCCCACAACGTGCTGATCACTGAGGTCTGTGACTTCTTCGGCACAGATCTCTAGCAGCTGAGCTCCCTCTTCGGCACTCTAGTATTGCAGAGAGCTGGGAGATGACATCATATATAGACACAGTCCTCTCGTACCATGCCACTGGACCATCAGGGAGGTAGGAGATGGACACTGGGGGGGAACAATAGTGGCAATGTGGAGGTTGGAGGCAATGTGAAGATTGGGGGCAATGTCGGGGCAACGTGGATATTGGGGGCAATAGAGGGCAATGTAGAAGTGGCCAGTGGAGATGGCCATTGGGGGGGCAATATGGTTGGGGGGGCAATGTTGTAGGGTGGTGGGGCCCCGTGGCAATTCTTGCACCAGGGCCCGGTGTCTTCGTTATGCCTCTGGCTGAAAGGGTTCCAAAATGAGATAGCCGGCTCAGCTGGTTCAGGCAATACAGAAGGGCAGACAATCTGGTATGTAGCTGCTCTGCCATTCTCACATTTTGGAACCCTCTCAGTGCCACAGGGGTGTGCAATCCACATACTTATGGCACTGAAAGGGTTAAGGGAGGGCTGTTTCTGTTTCTACTCTTGAGTAGAGCCAGCAAACTGTTCCCTGGCTCCATAGTGAGCTATAGAAAGATGCCAACTTCAGGCTGGTGATGGTGGGACTGTGAACTCTGACAACAATGGCTCCCTGCATTTCCATGTGAAAATGAGCCATTGTCGAATTAGAGCAAAATCATAAACCTGTAGAAGGCATGGCACATTTGTGGTGTCGGAGGATTGCGTCATTTTCACAAGGATAAGGTGGTGACAGGGCCACATTTCCCAATAGGCAGAGTAGGCAACTGCTTAGAGCTCCAAATGTTGAGCTGTGCTGGCCACACCCACATTCTGAATTGTGGGTGTGGTCGGAGCAATCTCAATGTCCTTGTTCCAGTTTTATACCACCTTACAAGCTATTATTGAGCCCCTTGGATGCTAGAGAGAAATCTCCAAAGCATTGTTTGGCAATGCGCTGGAGATCTCTCTAGCATCCAAGGGGTTAAAGCCTTTTTTTTTTGTGGCTTTGCTTGTTATAGGCCAAGGGTATTTTCTGAGCCAGGATGGGACCGGGGGCGGGGCCATGTAATGAACAGGGGTGTGGTTATGGGTGGTGTTAAGGGCGTCTATCATGCCATACCTATGGGAGCCTGGGATGTAAATCCAGGCCTGGGTGGTGAAGGTAATTTGCCACCATATGGCCATCCTGACCACTTGACCCCTGGAAATTGACCTAAAACACAGCTAATTAGCATGCTGTGCAGGGAATTAGCATAAGGTGCCACACTGCTGAATGTTATGGAGGTCTCCAGTGCATTGTGAATGGAATTTTTATTTCTACCTTATAATTCAGTAAGTTTTAGTTTTCTTCAGAGCAGTTCCACTTTAAGTTCCTGAATTAACCACTTGAGTGCCAGGGAGGTATCCAGTTCATTGCAATGCCTTAACCAATGAACCCTTTGAGTGCCAGAGGGGTACGCAACACATTGAGTTGTGTACCCCTCTGACACTCAAAGGGTTAAGGACTAAGGACGTACATGTACATCATGGTTAGATTGTGCCTAAAGGACCCATGACATCAGAGGCGTAACTAGAAGCCACTGGGCCCTGGTGCAGAAATTGCCATGGGCCCCCCGACCACATTGCCCCCAATCTCCGCATTGCCCCCCAATTTCCACATTGCCACCACATCTCCACATTGCCCCCCAATCTCCACCTTGCCCCTACTGACCCCCCCACATGTCCATCTCCTACCTCCCTGGGGGTCTAGCGGTGTGGCATGAGAGGTCTGTGCCTCATTCGGCACAGACCTCTATAGAGTTGAAGCTCCAACGCGGTTCTCAGTAATGCAGAGCGCTGGGAGATGATGTCATCTCCCAGCATTACTAGAGTGCCAGAGAGGGAGATTAGCGGTTAGAGGTCTGTGCCGAAGAAGGCACAGACCTACTTGCTGCGGGCGCTGGGGGAGGGGTCACAGGGGGTGGCCAGGCCCCTGAAGTGATAGTTGAGACTCCTATTGTTACACCAGTGCATGACATACAGTATACGCATGTCCTGGAATTCAGGGGTTACTGTGCGGCTGCACGCTGCTCGGGGATCCCTGAATCAATTGCGGAAAAAAAAAGGTCCGTGGTCCTTAAGTGAAGTGGCCGGTCCTTAAGGGGTTAATATCCTTTATGCTCTGTGTTTGGAATGCTGAACTTTGAACAGTTGAGAACACATAAGGATTTCTACACTGAGGAGAGAAAAAAAGCACTAAAGATCGGAATCTGGCATTTAGTGGGTACAAAAGATGTCAAAATAGCCTCTAATTTATGTCAAAGCCGGACTGTATTGCTGTAGACACAAAAGTAACTTTTACTTAGAGAATGTTTGTGTGTGTAGGAAATGGACGTTACCAGGTTTTTATCACCTGAAACAGGTTTGTGGGAGAGGGTAATTACACCCTTTTGAATAGGTTTTCTTAAAATCCAGGAGATTACCTATAATTGGGAGGAAAAAGAAAGCTACTGTCGATAGAAAAGAACAGGTGCCTATAGAGGTTTGCGAACACACCTTGGTCAAAAAACCGTAATTACACAAGTGACAGTTTTCTCTCTGTTTCCCTTGTATCTGATAATAATAAGATTAGGCCATTCTGTGTGGTTCTGCTTCCTGAATACAAAAGTCTGAACATAAGAAACCAGACTGACCAGTTTAAACGTCACAATGGCAGTAGTTTGGGGTCATCACCTAGGGAGGTCTGTTTATTAAAACTTTCAGAGGTGAATTTTGTGCTGAATGAAGCCATGGTGAAAATTACATATACTAAACAATGGAGAGTCTGATGTACTAGGGAACACTGGAATCATTCTAGAGTACGACATCATAGAGAAGGAATAAAACTTCCCATTGGTTAAAATAGGGTTTTTGCAGACCTCTCTAGCATTCAAGGGTTTAAAATGTCCATTTAAATCAGTGACAATCTGGGGAATTTTTATTTGTATCTGTAGTATAGTTGATTTGCTCCAAAATCACTTTTGTGGTGATGCAATAAGCTTCATTAAAGGGATAGTAATGTTTCAAAATAAATGCAGTTCCAATTATTCTTTATAGTTTTTGGGCCATGCAGAGCATATTATCATTCTCCGCAATGTCTAGTTCCAGAGTAATTGAATAATTAAGTGCCGTCCCTTTTACCTATGCAAAGCTGCACAGCAAGACCGTCTTGATGGATCGCAGCAAGGGACAATTTTCTGTGAGCATAGGGAAAAACCTGCACTCCTCCTTCAAGTGTGCAGGGTTTTCCTTATGTTCAGATTTGTCCCTTGTAGGGAGCTGTCCGTTCAAGTGACCAGTGGCGGAATGCAGGAAACATGTGCAATCGCTATTTCCTGTGTGAAAACAACTAGGGAATAGGTTTGCTCATGATTTTGTTGAATTGAGCATGAAAAATCAAGATTAGTGAACAGCTGCGCATTTTTTTGTGGGCGTGGCCAGGATTAACAAATCTGTGTGGGTAGAATAGCGAATGCGCCTAATGCAGGAAGTGCTACTGCGCATTAATTTATACATCCGTGTAGTGTTGTCGTAAATAATTTTTTATGCGAAATTCAAGAAGCGTTCAGTGTTCAGTTTCCTGGATTAGAAGATGCACAAAATCTATCTGCGCACAATAAATGACTTTAGCAGATGAGCACATTTCTTGCATCGCGCCATAGATTCCACATCTGAGGGGAGGCGGCTTATAATGGATAAAAGGGGAGGGAGGGGGACACTTTATAATTCAATTACTCTGGAACTACACATCGTAGAGAAGGATAATATGCTCTACATGGCCCAGAGACTATAAAGAATAATTGGAGCTGCATTTATTTTGAAACATTACTATCCATTAAAAGAGATAGTAATGGCTCATTATAAGCTAAGATTTCATCATTCCTTATAGTGTATAATAACGCTCTCCAGCATTGGTAATGTTGATATTGCTCTAGTTTCTATGAAATTATATTATAAAGTGTACCCCTCCCGCCCCTATGTTAAGCAGCCTCCCCTCAGATCTGAAATCCAGTCAATTCCCCGGACAGATCGCAAAGAGGGACAATCTTCTGTCCCACGGTGTGAGGAAAAATCTGCCCCCCCCTCTTGATGAAGGAGAGCAGGGTTTTCCTTACACTGACAGAAGATTGTTCCTCGTTACGATCCGTCCGGACCTGCTTCCTGATTCGAAGACAGAAGACTGATGTAAGGAAAAGGGGTGGAGGGGGACACTGTATAATGACTTCATAGAAACTATGCCAACATTACCAACCTTGAAGAGCATCTGTATACACTATAAGGAATGATTGTAGCTTAGGTTATAACGAGCCATTACTATCTCTTTAAGGGTGATGTTCTAACGAACTTGACTCTGATCCATCTCATTATATAGTTTCGCCATCTTTTCTCTGATTAGGCCTCCAATACACTTAAGTCGCCAGGTGTTTATCACATTTACAATGTTTCACTGTCTCCTTCACCAGTGGGTTAATTGCATATTGAAATTTGACCAAATGAGCCATTTTCTTTTTCCCATGGCCATATTTTTATCTTAATGTGACTATTCGCCACGTGCTCTCGGCCAGAAATGCTGTTCAAATGCACAGAAACAAATTCACCTCCCTGAGATTGGCAAATGATGCCACTTCACATCTAACTTTAGCATATTGCAGTAAAGATTGCTATATTTCAGTTCCCCATATTTCACATTTCTCCTCTGTGGGTATTTTTAGTTAGGCAAGTAGACTGCCACTGGTTATAAAGGACGGAGCGCATGAATGCACTCATGTCTATGCATGAACAATGACCTGGACGCGCATTTGCAAGAGACTGCTCCAGGTTATATGCAGGACCGGCTTTACATCTCAGGAGCCTGTAGGCACAGATATCTGAAGCCCCCCCCCCCATTGGCCATCTCCACAATGCTCCAAATCTCCATATTGCCCTCACATTGCCCCCCATCAGCTCCACATTGCCCCCCATCAGCTCCACATTGACCGCATCAGCTCCACATTGCCCTCATATTGCCCCCCATCATCTCAACACTGCCCCCATCAACTCCATATTGCCCTCACATTGCCCCGCATCAACTCCACATTGCCCGAATTAGCTCCACATTGCCCTCATATTGCCCCCATCATCTCAACATTGCCCCCATCAACTCCATATTGCCCTCACATTGCCCCGCATCAGCTCCACATTGCCCCCATCAGCTCCACATTGCTAGCCCCCCCATCATCCCCTTACTGCCCTCACATTGCCCCCATTATCTCCAAATTAAGCCTCACATTCTCTCCCCCCATCCGTTTCCTACCTTCCTGGTGGTCCAGCGGCAGGAGAGATCTGTGCTTCTGCACAGGCCTGCAGCTGCTGGAGCTCCCGCGCGGTCTTCTCTTTAGTAATGCAGAGCGCTGGGAGATGATGTCACCTCCCATCGCTCTTCATTACTAAAGAGCCAGGGGAGCTCAGCAGCTACAGATCTTTGAGGCACAGCTTACAATGTGGCAGGCGGCGTGGCACAGCATGCCACGCCACTTTAAAAAAATAATACAAAATATATCCATTGCAATGACAGGCATCCCTCTGTAGGGTGCGCCTGTAGGCAGATGCCTACTTTGCCTTATGGAAAATCAGGCCCTGGAATCCTCTGTCATTGGAGGAGGTGGGAAGGATGCAGTAGTTGGTGAGGTAATAGAGGAAGATTGATAGGCTGCGGGGAAGAGCTGTACATTCAGCCTGAAACAACACTACAGACTTAAAATGAAAATTATACATGGATTACATCTTCAACACCATGTAAAAGGAAGACAAGTTTACCAAATGTGAGAGTTCCCCTTTAAAGGGATAGTAATACATCATATTTAAAAATCAGAGTCTTGTAGCCATTAAAAAAAAATAAACAAAATTCCCCCAGTCCCATCTCTTAATTCTTTATGGTTTGAGAGATAATCGTAGTTAAAATTCCCCCTCCCTACCCTTTCCCTGACGTCAGCGCTCTAGCTGACTGCAGGGGAATACAGGCCCGGGACCAGCCGATGGCTCTGCAGCAGAGCCGAGATCGAGTTATTGGAAAATAAATCCTTCACTGGAACTGTCTTAGTGTGCTTGCAAACCAAGCACACGTCGCAAGATTTTAGGTAAAATAATGATTTCCTGTGTATAATATGCACTTGTGCGCTTGCATTAAAGGGATAGTAATGTTTCATAATAAAAGCAGCTCTAATTAATCATCATAGTATTTGGACTTTGGAGAGTGTTATTTCAATTCTGTCAGAGTTGTAGTTCCAGAGTAATTCAATAATAAAGTATCCCCCTCCCGCCCCTTTTACTGATGTAACACTGCTCAGCCAGAGCAGAAGGGAGGTGCCCAGGTAGACTGCAGAGAGGGACAATCTTCAATTAAGATAAGGGAAAAACCTGAAAAGCTTGTCAAGGGGGGCAGGGATTTCATTGTTTTCATAGGAATAAGAGTGTCCCCTTCTGTTATCTGTCTGGTCTATGGACTGTATTCCACATCTGAGAAGAGATGGCTTACACTAGGTAAAAGGGGCAGGGAGGGGGAAACTTTGCTTGTGAATATCTCTTAAACCATAAAGTTTTGAGGGATAAGACTTATATCATTCTTCATGTTTTTTTTATGCCTACAAAATAAAATAAAGTTAAAACGAAGTATTACTATCCCTTTAAATCTATTGTAGGTCCTGACAGGGCAACCCAAAAAACTCTGGGTTCCAGGAGCGGAAGAAATGTGTGGCTAATGCAAGAATGCATTAGAGGAGAGTGCCAGTGGTCTCCAAAAAATACATGGGATAGATGGGGGGCACAAATATAGGAAAATAAACAAACAAGGGGGTGAGCAATCACAGGATTATACAGCAGAATATCGAGTGGTGCAAAAATGGGCCTCCCAGTGGCATCCACAGCATGGATGTGGGAGGTCAGGAAAACTTGGCCCCTAGGTCCAGTGTGTACTCTGTGATGCCTAATACACCGAAAGTAGCCAGAAAACATTCAGGTGTTGATAAAGGCCTCTCTGAGGCCCCAGACGCTGTAGCCGAATACTCGGTTAATGCTGGCCCCAAGATACCTCCCAAAGCAGTCTCATCGCCTCATCACTGGATCAGGGGAATCCACTATATAGAAGTTCACACTCCTGTAACCCATGTGCGCAGGCAAGGTACCCGGATGTAGAGTTGCGGGCAATCCTTCGAGCGTGACGCTCCGGTGGAACAGATACGCAAGGCCACAGAACTTGCGGCCTAGGCCGCAAGCAGTGTAGGATCACTTCAAACTAAGAAATGAGTATCCCCAGGTAGCTCCAGTCTTGTAGGGTACAAAGCAGTGCAGTAGCGAGCCAAATTGTAATCCCAGGAAGCGGATGGCAACAGATTAGTTATGTTATGGCAGAGCTATGTAGAAGTGTGTCCGCTCAGTATGGCTGCCCGGCCACAACCCCCATGAAATGCCTATCCTATATAATAATTCCCTAAAACATGTGTAATGACAAAGTCATGCTCAGTAGAGACTGCTGCTCGTGCTGCAGTCATGTGCAGTAGACAGTGCCCAAGCCGCAACTGACACAGAGCTGGACACTCCAAAGGAGCGTACAGCTCTGTATCAGCCGCGTCGCGGGCAGTCTCTACTGCGCATGACTGCCCCACGACCAGCTGGCAGCGGCACTGTGGCCCGTGTAACGGGCTCTTCAACTAGTTTTAAATAAGTGGAAAGGTTTACTGCTTCCCTATGGTGACTTTAGTATCTCCTAGAATTGTTCTACTTTTTTTCTATGTATATTGTCCAACGACTTTCAGAAACAGAGTAAAAAGGTTTTGCGCATCCCTCTCCACATAGCTCACAATCTCACAAGTGACAGACAGCCCATAGACTCTTATTTACAAAATCAGGCGCTTCCTACAAGTCTTCACCCTAACAAGAACTCGTTCAACTAGTGGGACATGTTTAATCTTTTTCAAAGCTTCCGACAGATCAAGAACTTGCACATCTGTTTTCAGTAAACAGAAGGGAAATTTCAAATATACAACCACCAAAATATTTTTTTCTTTAAATCACTGCGTAATTAACCTTTTGAGTGCTAGTTGGTTGTCTAACCCACTGCTTCACAATGTTCTTGGCACCCATTTTTCACTCAAAGGGTTAAAGGATCACTGATGCTAAGATACAGGTTATTCTTGTGTGAAGGAACATTCTAAGCTGATGTAAGAATTGAAGCTGATGATGTAAGATGATGATGATGTAAGAACTGGGAGGAGATGCACTAAAGTATGATAAGAGGTGATAAAGTGGAAATAACTTCTACAGTGATATCACTTCTCCAGTTCGTATGCTACTCTATAGAGCCTTTGCACTAAGATTTCTCAAGTGGGAGAGATCTTATTGTATTGGTTCCTTAGAATAACATAGACATTGAAGAAGTGGTATCACTGCAAAAGTAATCTTCACATTATCACCTCTTTATCAAACTTTGAAACATAACCCCCTTGTGTAATTCTGTAGCAAACCAATTGCACTATAGGGAAAATGTAACATTACCTACACCAAATGCACTAAGACTTATGCATTCATGGGTAGGGGTAGTGACATTCGTCTTTGGCATATAATGTTGGTGTAAACCTTGCTTACATGGGATCACTTTGAAAATGTCGCAGAAAAAACAGTGTGCAAATAAATTGTGAAGTAAGCATGTCGCATTGATGAAAAGGGCGATATGAGAATCCCACCCTGCATCAAAAGTGCTAGATTCTCATGTCACCTCCTTAAACGTCCCTTCAACCCGTATCCATTAGTGCCCACATACCTTAGACTGGGTTAAATGTCGCGCAGCTATGCTATCATACAAACAGAACCCAAACACCCCAACAAAGCAACAGAAACCACCAACATCAACCAAGCACAACAGTAACCATGCCTCCAAACAAATATATTACCCACTAACATGTAGGGTTGCCACCTTTTCTTCAAAAAAATACCGGCCATGGCATTCCCTCCATAGACTTAACATTGGACAGAAGCCAATTTTTTACCGGCCTGCCGGTAAAATACCGGCTGAGTGGCAACCCTACTAACATGGTACACACAGAGAACCCACATACCTTAGCATAGCTTTAACCCTTTGTGTGCCTCCATCCTCCATTCATCCCCTCAGTCAGTCTCTCCCTACTGTTAATAGTAGTGTATTTTTAAACCTCTACACACTTCCACATTGGTCAGCTAAGGAGAAGTATGAAATGTTCTGCTGTGGATAACTTTGAATATACTTCATTGGAGAACTTTAAGATACACCAATTACAATTAAAACAGTTACACCAATATGTTAACGTCACATGTGAGGCTGTGCCTTCGAATAAGTATTAATGTGAGGTTTTCAAAGAAAGCTAGGAAAAAAAATGTATATTTCTCCAGCCTTAGTGAGGAAAAATAGTTTATGTTAGCTCTGACAATATTGCTAGCTATTGGATATAAACAGTTTTAAATGGTTGCAGTTGAAATATCATGCTGCTGCATGCCACAATCCACATGTCCCCTGGTTGAAAAGGGCGACATGAGAATCTCACCCTGCATGTAAGCGCAAGATTCTCATGTCGCTGCCTGAAATGCTGCAGCATTGCCCACATACCTGTATCTGGATCCAGCTGTCTATAAATCCCTTGGTGTAGTGCTGCTATCTAATCATTACAAGGGACATTTAGATGACTCATTGACTGCCTGTCATCTCCTAGTGCGCAATATATTTTGTTTGTGTGACACTCAAAGGGTTAAGCTACATATGGAACAAAGGACTAAAAGTCCTACATATGTTTTTTCAATATGTAGCTTAACCCTTTGAGTGTCACACACAAAAAAGATATTGCGCACCAGGAGGTGACAGACAGTCAACAAGCCATCTAAAAGTCCCTTGTAATGGTTATACAGCAGCACTACACCAAGGCATTTATAGACAGGTGGATCCAGATTCAGGTATGCCGGCAATGCTGCGGCATTAAAGGGGGCAACATAGAATCTTGAGCTTATATGCAGAGTGAGATTCTTATGTTGCCCTTTTCATCCAGGTGACATGTTGATTGCGGTGTGCAGCTGCACGATATTTCAACTGTGACCTTTTAAAAGTGAGCCGATATAAACAAACTAGGGAACTTTCACAATTGGAGGACCTTGAGATGTTTGAAATATTATCTCCTAATCTTCCCAAAATGTGGATTCTTGGCAATATGCCCTAACTTGTTCTATGCCAGGGATGCTCCATTTCGTTGACAATTAACCCATAACATGCTACAACTAATAGATCTCACTGCTTAACCACTTAAGGACCAGCAATCCCCAGGTGTGCTGTCCCTTAACCCCTTAACGACCAGCGGTCGCGGGGTGAGTGGTCCTTTAAGGACCAGATAGAGAATTTCGGCGTGCCGCCCCACGTGACTGATCACGTGGGGCGGCACGCCGAACTGAGGGACTGAAAGAGATCGCTCCGGTCTTGGAGCGATCAAATTCAGTCCCCGGTATTACTCACCGTGCTCCTGCAGGAGCGCGGTGAGTAATAGTATGTGACGTACCAGGACCGTCACTGGTCCTTAAGTGCCGGACCAGAGTGACGGTCCGGGTACGTCACCGGAGACTAAGGGGTTAAAGACCACATAGAAAACTTTGACGTGACGTCCCACGTGACTGACCACATGTGCCAGCACGCCGAACAGAGGGACTGAAAGAGATCGCTCCGGTCTTGGAGCAATCAACTTCAGTCCCCGGTATTACTCACCGCGCTCCTACAGGAACGCAATGAGTAAAAGTACGTGACGTGCCAGGACCGTCACTGGTCCTTAAGTGCTGGACCAGCATGACGGGACTGCCACGTCAATGGTCCTTAAGGGGTTAATCCTACACTGGACAAGCAGAACTTCTGCCTCACTGGTAGAAATGGATCTAATTCAGACAGTTAATAAGCAGTTCATTGGTACAGATCATGTGGTAGGTAACACAAGACTCCCTGAGATTTTGGCCCTTCACCCTGAGATATGGATCTTAACCTTGAGAATTCCCAGCATACCTGGGACCTTTTTATTCTGGACTTCCCAGAGAGGGGGTCATGTGATGGTGTTGGGTAGGATAAATAATGCAATTTGTGTCAAAAGTGTGTGAAGCCTAATCCTGAGTGGGGGTGTGGCTTAAAGAAACTAGTAAAAAGTGCCTAGATTAGGCTGGGGAAGGAAGAGAAGTGGGAGGGAAATGGGAGGAGCTAGGTGGGAAGGAGCACCAGTGGGCAGAGTTTCCATAGAAACTGCCCTCACCTCGGAGAATCAGCCTCTGCCCAGTAGACCTGGTAGGGAAAACCAGAGTCTCCGGGACAAATCCGGGGAGTTCCTAGCTATGGTTTCCAGGTATGTCTGTTAGTGTATACTGCATATAATCACATTAACATGAAAACACACCTCAGGAAGGCCAGAATAACTCATTAACCCTTTGAGTGCCAGAGGGGTACACAGCACATTGCAAAGCAATGTGTTGTGTACTCTCTGGCACTCGAAGGGTCAATGGAACGCGAACACCAAACTGTAATCGTGTCCCTGTTACCTGTTTGTAATAAGAGAGACATCCTGGAGGTGGGGTGGGGGGTGCTGCTGGAACCCCACTGCTAGCTCATTCATGGGAGACAAAGTAGCCATTTGAAATGCCACCTCCCGCCTTTCTGCCAACCCTCTCCAAAAAACAGCATGCTCACTGGGGTACAGCTACTTCCAGGAACACATCCTTAGGGATCAATAGGACATGCAGAAGACCTCCATGTTTCATCATGCGGATGGGGGGCCCAAGAGCTTGCCAAACAGGGGAGATGGATGCTTTGTACTGCAACAGTTTTCCAGTGGTGGGCTCCATCCTAGGGTGACCACATTTTCCTTTTGTCATATTGGGTGGCTTTGTGGGCATGGTCATTTGTGTTGGGTGCCCACGTGTTGATGTCACTGGGTGTCAGTACACAAACTGCACTTTCTCCAGAGCATCACAGAGTTCTAATCACTAGGAGTATATACACCCTGTGATTGGCTGTTTACAATACACAGTATATGACAGCACACTCAGCACATCATACTGTATATTACAGAAGGTGCCATGTGCACCAAGACAATATTGGTGTAAACAAAATGCACAGAGACAAATAAAAATATGCATCAGTTTAACTGAGCATTGTGTTGGGTACCCCTCTGGCACTAAAAGGGTTAAATGGGACTTTTGACCCTGAATTGCTCCACTTTTTTCTTTGTGCACATTCACACGTGTCCATACAGTTGTGTCCTCAGACCTGTATAATACACATTTATGAGGACACAGGAAGGGAGTGCTGCAACTGACTGGCTAAATCCAAACAGCCAATTCTATTACAATTCTTTCCATAAAATCGTTTCTTTATTAGTACAAAACTAAAAACATTTTCAAGTCACAGGATAAATAGCACTTATAGACATAATTGATAAAGAATTAAAGATCAGACGAACCGCCTGTGGTTGCTGTGGTTCGTCTGATCTTTACCATTTATGTCTACAAGTGCTAGTTAACCTGTGACTTGAAGATGTTTTTAGTTTTATACTAATAAAGAAGAGATTTTATTGAAAGAATTGTGATCAAGTTAGCTGTTTGGATTTAGCCAGTCCGTTGCAGCACTCCCTTCCTGTGTCGTCAAGTTTGTCAGAGCCTGTGTACGAGGCTGTGGGGAGAAGCTCCGGACCAGCGCAGACCTTAGAGCCTTGGTGAGTTTGGAAATATATATTCTGAATAGCACAGATATTGGGCAATTTTAGCAAACTTTATCTTCACCATTTGGCAATACACATTTATGTCTAAGAAAACACCTGTATACACATTTGTACACAGATGTACGAGGGACAAAAAAAACTGCAGAAAATACAGATGATATCCCTCATGCACACGACGGGTTAAACCCTTAAATGTGTTATAATGCATTAGAGACCTCTCTGGTATTGAAAGGGTTAAAAGCACCATTAAAATGAATGATTACTTTGTATCAACTGTACCAGGAAACAAATATATGTATGTCCACATTTTTATATGTCAAAATGTAATCAATTATCCCCTCACTTGATACAGAAATACAGGTGGCAGGTGGAAAAAGAAGGAAAGAGGTACAAATGACAAAGGGGTGAAAAGGGAGAAAACAGAGATTCAAGGACATAAGAGGGTGCAGGGAGATTAGATGGGGAGAATGAGAGGGAACACTAGTGCGGTAGGGGAGAAGGACACGGACTGGTGAAAAGCAAAGAAGAAATTGAGAACCATGGGGAAATAAGGACTGAGATCGGATGAGAGAAGGGAGAGTTAGGGGAAAGGATGGAAAGGAGAAATGAAAAAGCACCTTATTAGCTAAACATTTTCTCTAACTGTTGAATGATCAGAGCTGCACCACAAGTACTGTCCTTTCTCATTGGCTGGCTAGAGGTGGATATCAGAAAAGGAGGACATATTTACAGAGTGTCCAACCTTTCTCATTGGCTGGCTAGAGGTGGATATCAGAAAAGGAGGACATATTTACAGAGTGTCCAACCTTTCTCATTGGCTTGCTAGAGGTGGATATCAGAAAAGGAGGACACATTTACAGAGTGTCCAAGGTGCCTCTAAAATTCCGGCAGCAGACATATTACTTTAGTGCGGCTGCGTGACCCCACATGACACAGAGTGATTCCCTGTGTGATAGGCTGACCAGACCTCACCTTTAACCGGGGACACATAGGAAATAGGCATATTTCAGGACTGCACTAAAATCAAAGCAACCCTGCAGTATGCATTTTTCATATGCGTCTCTGGTTAAAGGTGAGGTCTGGTCACCGTACTGTGTGACAGTGAAGGCTTAGAATATGGCTTAATTGTGGGACTGTTTATTGGCACTCTAGGGGTTGATCGGGATTCAGGACCTAGATTTAAATCACAGAACTGTCCCGGACATTACGGAACATGTGGTCACCCTACGCCATCAGACAATTACTACAAACCGGTAACAATGACATGTTCATAAAATTGGTCTTAGTGTCCCTTTAAGTAAAATTTAAATATTCAAATAAGGTATTGTCAAAATAATAAATTGAGAAATCATAAGTGTGGCAGTATTGCGGTGATAAGGATGTATCTTAGGCATTATCAAAGGACATTAATGACAAATATAGCTTACTGCATAGGACGAGGAAGATTCAGATCAAATTCCCCCCTATATCTCCATGCAGGATTTAACGAACCTTAGTACATCACACTCCACTTCTTAGTATATCAGACTTAACCCTTCACAATGCAATGTGTACCCCTATGGCTCTCAAAGGGTTAATGCAGCCCATCCACAGCTGTGCTGTTATAATGTGACAATGACAAATGAGGCACCGAGTTGTCCTATCAGACAGTTCAGTTCTACCCAAACATCTGGCCCTCATCTGATCCTTTATGACTCTCCTCTGATGCCCATAATGGTGACATTTGAAAACCATTAAGGGAGATATTTTTTGAGGATGAAACAGGGACAATTTTGGGAAGGCAGCGTTAGAATGCATGCAATACATTTTAATTGGCCCAACATAATATATTGGCCAACCTTTAATGGGAGTAATTACTGCGTTCTGACAAGGGGGCAAAACTTCATTTTAATTATTCCACATTTATGAAATAGCTGTGCCAGATGCCAGACTTACATTCAAATACAACATCTTGCGTGTTTGGTTGCAAAGAGAGAAGATGTTTTACACATTTAGAGGGGAACTTTACCCTAGGAACAATTAGTTCTTAAAGGGGAACTGTACCATAGCAATATGACTCATAAAAGGGAAATGTGGGAATGAGTGAGGGTGATATGCTATTACAAATGCAAGTGTTTATGGAGCAAAGCGACTGCCCCATAGGGGAAAATGTCCATTTCCATTAACAGAAATGGGACATTTAACCTCTTGAATGCCAAGGAGGTCTCCAACATTTTGTTTTGGAGCTCTCTGAAGACCTATCTGGCTTTCAAGAGGTTAAAAACTCAATTTAAATCAAATGACATTTTTACCTCATTTCTCAGCCAATCCGTAGATAAGCTAATCATCTCTCTCAGCCTAACACAGAAGAGAAGAAGGGGTCACACATTGCATGATTCCTTTCTCTAGATGTTGAATAGCTTGAGGAATGGGTCATGCTTCAATCATGTATGACACCTTCTTCTCTACTGTGATTGGCTGAGAGGTGAGGATACTCCAGAGCACTTCTGTTGCCTACATTTTCTTACCTCCCCGCCAGTGGGAGCATGGGAAAAAGGGACTGGTTGTATAAAATCCAGTCCCTGTTTATTTTTGTTTTCTCAGAGGCCTGGACACTGGTTTAGACAGGACTAAGGGGTGTTTTAAAGTCAGTATATTCCTTTATACATTAACTTACTGGAACAAGGCCTGGATGTGTTTGACTCTATGGCTACCAGTCGGACAGTGGATAACACTAAGGTGTCTAGTGTGATACTTTAGCTACCAGTGGAACAGAAGAATGGGACTGGGGTGTCTTTTTGAATTTTAGTCTACCAGTGGGGCAGTAGAATGGGATTAGGACCTCTCTCTCTGTGATTCTTTAACTACCAGTCGGACAGTGACATGGGACTAGAATGCCAGTTTGTGTATGATTCTACAGTGGAACAAGGCTGGGGTGTCAATTTATGTGTAGTATTGTGGGTACCAGCATGACAGTAGAATAAGACTGAAGAGTATCCATATTATTCTATGTCTACCAGTGGGACAGTGGAACAAGACTGGGGAGTATACGTATTATTCTGTGGCTACCAGTGGGACAGTAGAACAAGACAGGAAAGTAAACATATTATTCTATGTCTACCAGTGGGACAGTGGAACAAGACTGGAGAGTATCCGTATTATTCTATGTCTACCAGTGGGACAGTAGAACAAGACTGGGGAGTATACGTATTATTCTATGGCTACCAGTGGGACAGTAGAACAAGACTGGGGAGTATCCATATTATTCTATGTCTACCAGTGGGACAGTAGAACAAGACTGGAGATTATACGTATTATTCTATGGCTACCAGTGGCACAGTAGAACAAGACTGGTGAGTATCCATATTATTCTATGTCTACCAGTGGGACAGTAGAACAAGACTGGAGATTATACGTATTATTCTATGTCTACCAGTGGGACAGTGGAACAAGACTGGAGAGTATCCATATTATTCTATGTCTACCAGTGGGACAGTGGAACAAGACTGGAGATTATACGTATTATTCTATGTCTACCAGTGGGACAGTGGAACAAGACTGGAGAGTATACGTATTATTCTATGTCTACCAGTGGGACAGTAGAACAAGACTGGAGAGTATACGTATTATTCTATGGCTACCAGTGAGACAGTAGAACAAGACTGGAGAGTATACATATTATTCTATGTCTACCAGTGGGACAGTGGAACAAGACTGGAGAGTATACATATTATTCTATGTCTACCAGTGGGACAGTGGAACAAGACTGGAGAGTATACGTATTATTCTATGGCTACCAGTGAGACAGTAGAACAAGACTGCGGAGTATACATATTATTCTATGTCTAGCAGTGGGACAGTGGAACAAGACTGGCGAGTATATGTATTATTCTATGTCTACCAGTGGGACAGTAGAACAAGACTGGAGAGTATACGTATTATTCTATGTCTACCAGTGGGACAGTGGAACAAGACTGGTGAGTATCCATATTATTCTATGGCTACCAGTGGGACAGTAGAACAAGACTGGTGAGTATCCATATTATTCTGTGGCTACCAGTGGGACAGTAGAACAAGACTGGAAAGTAAACGTATTATTCTATGGCTTCCAGTGGGACAGTGGAACAAGACTGGAGAGTATACATATTATTCTATGGCTACCAGTGGGGCAGTAGAACAAGACTGGAGAGTATACGTATTATTCTATGGCTACCAGTGGGACAGTAGAACAAGACTGGAGAGTATACATATTATTCTATGGCTACCAGTGGGGCAGTAGAACAAGACTGGAAAGTAAACGTATTATTATATGGCTTCCATTGGAACAGTCAAACTAGGAAGGAGAGTATACGTATTATTCTGTGGCTACCAGTGGGACAGTGGAACAAGACCAATGTGTCATTGTAGCTATTTTCCTTTGATCACTTTTTGGTATTTTGTGTTACAAATCTACACATGGTATTGAAAAACAGCTGCAACACGTTAGATGTCAAAATGGATTTGTGCTGCCTTTGACTGTATTTGAATACCCCACGAGAATGGTATGCATTCTGTACTGTATTTGTTTCTATTACTAATTATTTTACTGGACCTAAGAGACCTGAGACCCTTAATTATCACAAAGTAAACTGAAACAATTAACAATGGACTATTAGATTGACAAAATGCAAACAAAAATATTTAGACATTACTAACTACTGTATGAAGAGCCACTTACTCCAAGGATTATATTTCCCCTTTGAAGACAAAGATAATTGTGTTCTAATTTATAGATCAATACCAAAATGTTCCAAGGATAAAACCGTTTAAAACAATGGTCCTTATAATTCCTCCTGGAGGGGTTTTGCATGCAAAATGCTCAAGCTGCAGAATTAGCCCATTGGTTGCCAGGGAAGTCTTCACAATAATAGGGAGATTCACTAAGTGGTGATAAATAGGTGATAAATTGGAGAAGTCATCTCCACTTTATCACTTCTTCAATTTCTATGTTATTCTGTGGAGCCTATTCACTAAGATCTCCAAATCTGACGAAATTTTAGTGCACTGGCTCCATAGAATAAAATAGGAATTGGAAAAGTGATAAACTGGCGATGTCATCTCCACACTATCACCTCTTTATCAATCTCCCCCACTGTGTTGATCAGCTCTCTAGCATCCACAGGGTTAAAAATCCCTAAATTAAAGAAAGCAGTTTAGCAAAGGATACAGGAAGCACAGAACTTGTATCATGTGATGTTCAAATGACAGTGAATCATTTATTGGAAGAGGTTTAATTGAAATAAATGTAATTTAATTGAGTTGTGGTCTTGCATTAAAGTATCAGCAAATACTGTAAAAATATCCAGATATGTTGTAGACTGAGAAGCAATCAATGTCAGGGCTCTTTGTACAATACATTAAAGGAAAAACTAATCCAAAAATGGAAGTTGATCTTAGATGAAAGAGTGTGTTTTGACATGGCCAGATGTAGATATGTAAAAGTTTCCATACCTTGATAGAACTTAAGATATAAAATTGCCTGCGTTGTTTGTCGGCATGGTGACGGGAAACAATTTGCATTTGCACTCATCACTTAATGGTTAAGAGGCTATATAAAAGAGCAGGAAGTGAGGAGTGTGCAAAGAAAATTGTTCCCCAGCCTGCTGGAAAACATCACATGTAGTTTAATCCTTTGAGTGCCAAAGGAACGAGTTTCGTACCCCTCTGGCACTCAAAGGGTTAATATAGATTTATTTTGACTTTGCATATTCAGCAATGCATAAAATAGAAAGTCATATTGCTGTATTTTTTTCATCTTCAACCATTTTTTTAAAATAATTTTATTTACCTGACATTGAGCTCCCTGTATCTCGTTCACTAGAGAGTTTTCTGGTCAGTTGACCATGAAAGCAGGGATAGTTTTAGAATGCTGTATGCTGTTTTTTATGTTTGTTTTTTTCATTGTATTGCTGTCTCTGCTCTAACAGTCCTTGACAGAGAGCTCTCTGGAAACAGATTCAGGTAGCTCAATGCCAGGGATATAAATATAAAGCAAAAAAATAGGTGATGAATGAAAAGTATAGGCAAACTGACTTTCCATATTATGTACTTTCAGAATATCTGAAGTCAAAATAAAGGGTTACTATTCCTTTAACCTTTTCAGTGCCAGAAAGGTATACAATGCATTGAAAAGCTATGCGTTGTGTACCCCTCTGGCACTGAAAGGGTTAAGTTTTATTAAGGGGTGGACATATTAAAGGAGCTATAAAATCTATATTGTAGCTTTTTCCTGTTGAGTAAAATAAAGATACTGAGAGATGCATATTTACAGTTATTACAGTTTAAAATGTTTGGTTATTACATTTGCAGTGCCCTCTAGTGGTCAGATTCTAATTAATTATTTTATTACATTCTCTTTGAGAAGAAAGTCACTGACAAACCTCCATAAAATGTGATTGAAATTGCTGTTTTATGCTGTTAGATAGACCTTGACAAATGCATTGTCAAGTCATGCTATCCATCTTTCCCAAAAAAATCTCAGAGAAACCTTTGATGGATTCAAAGGCCACCTCATTATAAACACATCCAAAATAATAAAACTCTAGAATGTTTGTCCGATGCAGTCATGCACAGTAGAGACTGCATGAACGCATGAATGTTGAGAGCACGGAATGCTGGGAGTTCTGTGCTGAGAGCATTCTGTGCGTTCGGGCAGTCTCTACAGCACATAACTGCATTGAGTGAGGCGGCGGCAGTACACAGAGCAGGACTGGTCTCTTAACCTTTTGAGTGCCAGAGGGGTAGCAACGCATTGCAATGCGTTGCGTACCCCTCTGGTACTCAAAGGGTCAACATCACCCAGACCTTGGCCCATGTACATGGGCTTTTACACTAGTTAGAAATATTTTAATATTTTAACTTTATTAACCTTTACAACCCAAATAAATAATCCACACACAACCATCCTAGTGCTTGCTAATACACAATCATTTCCTTCCTAGAACTGTATAATAATCACACATGCTTCTTTACACTGCTTGACTGAGATCCATGCCACCATCCAACCCTAAACTGTTTGAATGTGGCAAGTGATAGCCCAACAGCTGTACTTCCTGACTCTTAAGACCATGCCCAAGAGTCATTATCCTGTACCATCACCGACAAGCCAATGCTTCGTCCACAAAGCACCCCACCATGCTGTAACACCAAACCATAGCATTCTAAATATATAAGGTCATCAATGGGCCTGAATCAAAATCCCCTCTCCTCCAAGATCCTGGACCCATGCACCACCAGTATCCACACTGAGGAAAGAACCCAGCTCATAATGGGTGGGTGGGATACTCCTCACCAAGCTGCTATCTTGCACAAAATGGTTGCAGGATCATAATCTAGTGCAGGAAGTACTTCTAGGCCTGCCTCCTCCCTAGTCTAACCTAACCCAACCAAACATCCTTTCCTACCTCCTCTTAAGCTCTGCTCTGGGGGTCCAATTCAGGAAGTAAACATGCTGTAATTCCCTTCCTGATAACTTTAACTGCTAGAACACAATAATTAATTCATATTTTATATCCAAAAATAATGATGTGAATAACTAATGGAGTGCAGCAAGGAAAGAAGGGGATTCTCCAAGTCCCCCAACTTAGGAAAAACCTAAAACGAGCAAAAACTAAACAAACCTGCACTGATCCATACAAATAATCCAAATGTGATCCCCGTGGAAGGCATTTATCATGCCAATGTGCTAATATTATTAATGAAAAATAATAATGTGGGTTTTAGTTGCGTAGTTTTGGCCAAAATGTTTACGCTCGTTCACCTTGCCATGGTAGCTCATGTAGACTGCGTTCTAGCCTATATATACTGCCATTAAAAACATTTTCATTTAAAATATTTTCCTAACAAAATTATGTTTAAGGAAATGCGTTAGCAGGCCTATTTAAAAAAAACACATACAATTTAAAATAAAACATCTGGGGGGAATTGCACTAAGGTTCGATGCTACAGAGATCTATGTCTGGCGATGTGTGGGGAGCATAATGACTTGGCCAATGTAGACGCACATCGCCATATGCACTAAGATTTAAGCATGCAAGGGGGGCGGGGGGAGAAGCTCCATATTAGCATGCAAGGTTGTACAACTGCTGGCAATGTGGAAGGGATGTGGACGGGATGTGGAAGGGATTCCCTTCTATACTCACAAACAGTAGACAATCCTGAAGTCTGAGAACATCCTCTCTGCTTTGCCACTAGCTCAGTGGGGGGTCGGGGAGGATCCTTTCAGCTCTATGAACAGCATCACTCCCTTAAACCTTTGAGTGTTATACAGTGTCCCACAACACAAATGTCCCCTCAACTCTCCATACTGCTTTTTTTTTTTTTTTTTTTTTTTTTTTAAAAAGGGAGAATATACTTTTAGTTCAGTACAAAACATAATTCGTCACTCTGCCTTCACCCCACACATTCACCAGTGTCACCCCTCCTCTGTCCCATTCACCACTCTGCCTTCCTGCCCCTACACATTCATCAGTGTCACCCCTCCTCTGTCCCATTCACCACTCTGCATTCCCTCCCCTGCACATTCACCAGTGTCACCCCTCCTCTGTCCCATTCACCACTCTGCCTTCCCTCCATTGCACATTCATCAGTGTCACCCCTCCTCTGTCCCATTCACCACTCTGCATTCCCTCCCCTGCACATTCATCAGTGTCACCCCTCCTCTGTCCCATTCACCACTCTGTCTTCCCTCCATTGCACATTCACCAGTGTCACCCCTCCTCTGTCCCATTCATCACTCTGTCTTCCCTCCCCTGCACATTAATCAGTGTCACCCCTCCTCTGTCCCATTCATCACTCTGTCTTCCCTCCCCTGCACATTCATCAGTGTCACCCCTCCTCTGTCCCATTCATCACTCTGTCTTCCCTCCCCTGCACATTCACCAGTGTCACCCCTCCTCTGTCCCATTCATCACTCTGCATTCCCTCCATTGCACATTCACCAGTGTCACCCCTCCTCTGTCCCATTCACCACTCTGCATTCCCTCCATTGCACATTCACCAGTGTCACCCCTCCTCTGTCCCATTCACCACTCTGTCTTCCCTCCATTGCACATTCACCAGTGTCACCCCTCCTCTGTCCCATTCACCACTCTGCCTTCCCTCCATTGCACATTCACCAGTGTCACCCCTCCTCTGTCCCATTCATCACTCTGTCTTCCCTCCCCTGCACATTAATCAGTGTCACCCCTCCTCTGTCCCATTCACCACTCTGTCTTCCCTCCATTGCACATTCATCAGTGTCACCCCTCCTCTGTCCCATTCACCACTCTGTCTTCCCTCCATTGCACATTCATCAGTGTCACCCCTCCTCTGTCCCATTCACCACTCTGTCTTCCCTCCATTGCACATTCACCAGTGTCACCCCTCCTCTGTCCCATTCACCACTCTGCCTTCCCTCCATTGCACATTCATCAGTGTCACCCCTCCTCTGTCCCATTCATCACTCTGTCTTCCCTCCCCTGCACATTAATCAGTGTCACCCCTCCTCTGTCCCATTCACCACTCTGTCTTCCCTCCATTGCACATTCACCAGTGTCACCCCTCCTCTGTCCCATTCACCACTCTGCCTTCCCTCCATTGCACATTCATCAGTGTCACCCCTCCTCTGTCCCATTCACCACTCTGCATTCCCTCCATTGCACATTCATCAGTGTCACCCCTCCTCTGTCCCATTCACCACTCTGCATTCCCTCCCCTGCACGTTCATCAGTGTCACCCCTCCTCTGTCCCATTCACCACTCTGCATTCCCTCCCCTGCACATTCATCAGTGTCACCCCTCCTCTGTCCCATTCACCACTCTGCCTTCCCTCCATTGCACATTCATCAGTGTCACCCCTCCTCTGTCCCATTCACCACTCTGCATTCCCTCCATTGCACATTCATCAGTGTCACCCCTCCTCTGTCCCATTCACCACTCTGCATTCCCTCCATTGCACATTCATCAGTGTCACCCCTCCTCTGTCCCATTCACCACTCTGCATTCCCTCCCCTGCACGTTCATCAGTGTCACCCCTCCTCTGTCCCATTCA
This sequence comes from Rhinophrynus dorsalis, assembly GCA_037306005.1. Taxonomy (NCBI): domain Eukaryota; kingdom Metazoa; phylum Chordata; class Amphibia; order Anura; family Rhinophrynidae; genus Rhinophrynus; species Rhinophrynus dorsalis. The sequence continues at coordinate 157,934,972 of CM074727.1, forward strand.
CCACTCTGCATTCCCTCCCCTGCACGTTCATCAGTGTCACCCCTCCTCTGTCCCATTCACCACTCTGTCTTCCCTCCATTGCACATTCATCAGTGTCACCCCTCCTCTGTCCCATTCACCACTCTGCCTTCCCTCCTTTGCACATTCATCAGTGTCACCCCTCCTCTGTCCCATTCACCACTCTGCATTCCCTCCATTGCACATTCATCAGTGTCACCCCTCCTCTGTCCCATTCATCACTCTGTCTTCCCTCCCCTGCACATTAATCAGTGTCACCCCTCCTCTGTCCCATTCACCACTCTGTCTTCCCTCCCCTGCACATTAATCAGTGTCACCCCTCCTCTGTCCCATTCACCACTCTGTCTTCCCTCCATTGCACATTAATCAGTGTCACCCCTCCTCTGTCCCATTCACCACTCTGCATTCCCTCCCCTGCACATTCACCAGTGTAACCCCTCCTCTGTCCCATTCACCACTCTGCATTCCCTCCCCTGCACATTCATCAGTGTCACCCCTCCTCTGTCCCATTCACCACTCTGTCTTCCCTCCCCTGCACATTAGTCAGTGTCACCCCTCCTCTGTCCCATTCACCACTCTGCATTCCCTCCCCTGCACTTTCACCACTGTCCCATTCACCACTCTGCCTTCCCTCACCTGCACATTCATCAGTGTCACCCCTCCTCTGTCCCATTCACCACTCTGCCTTCCCTCCCCTTCACATTCATCAGTGTCACCCCTCCACTGTTCCATTCACCACTCTGCCTTCCTGCCCCTGCACATTCACCAGTGTCACCCCTCCTCTGTCCCTTTCACCACTCTGTCTTCCCTCCCCTGCACATTCACCAGTGTAACCCCTTCTCTTTCCTATTCGCCACCCCTCCTCTATCCCTTTCATTACCTAACCTTCTCCCTTCTCTCTCCTGACTCTGTTCTGCTCTGCATATCGTGCCTTTGTCACCTGCTCTCCTATTATCCTGCAGTTAGTGTTAGAACTGTCACTTTTTCCCCTCTTCAACTTCCCTATTGTCATCACCTTCCTGGCCTCTTTGCTGTCCACCCCATAATCACAGCATTGTCCTCTCTCCGCTCTGTCTCCCATAATCTCAGCCTTTCATGATATCCTTCATTCTAACTCACATCATCTCCCCTTCTCTTACTATTGCCTTCATGCCTCTTTGCTGTCCCTTCCGTAACTACTGCAGAAACAGTATAAGCTGGGATTTTACTTCATGACTCCTATAAGTTTGTGTTACATTTGATCCAGGGGCAGCGCTCGTGCTCTATAAATACATGCGCTCAACATAGTGTCATATCACACATATAAAAATTAATAAATAAATAAAAAAGAGGGTTTTTGCTCCATAACCTTCTGTGTACAGACCAGGAAAGAAAAACAGAAGAGCACAAACTGAAACTCTGCACATGGAAGATATGGTAGTACCCTGTGAGGACAGTAAGGTTCTTATAGGGTACAAAGGCATTTTTTCCAAAGGGCAGACAATCTCAAAGGAGAGAGCAGCAGCAGAGGATGCAGGCAGCAAAGGCAAGCATGCTTCCCACTGTACGGAGCTCCTAGCTGCTTCCTTAGGGGTTCACGGGCACAGTGATGGGTAGAGGGAGGGAAAGTGGGGGCTCAAGCTACTTTATTGAGGTGAGGGAGGAAGGAAAAGGGGAGACCAGGATTTTGATTTTCTTTTTTTGTGGGTAGAGGGGGACAGAAAGGACGGGGGTATTATATTCATTATACTTACATTTTCCTTAAAATCAGGGTATAACTTACGCCTACACACGTGAGTATTATACCTGAGATTTTACTGTAACCCAAATCATTTTTAGGTGTTAGTGTTTCTTTAAAGTCTCCATGACACAGTGTATGCGCTGGCATGCGCTATAGCAGTCATATGCTCTATTACTGCGTACAGGCACATGATTTTTATACTAACATTTTTTTAACATTTTCTGCTCTTGAGAAAGTGACATATAACTTACAAGAGTCATGAAACGCGTTGAGCCATTTGATATGTGTTTTTTTTAACTGGTACATTTATTTATTTTATTGTGTATATTATATTAAATGCTTTTTGTGGTTTGGGGTGTACCCCTTTATTTATATATTTTTTGGCCTTTATCTATTGGCGTGTTTTCTGTTAAATAAAACATATATCACCTTTTTTGATATGTTGTGTTCCCAGTATCTGTTTTTTGATGCTTATCTTGAGCCAGAGGTTCTTACATTGATAGACCTTTGGGTCCTATTTTCTACCATAGTATAGTTCCCTGTGATCACATACCAGTGATCTGATGCCTACTCAATATATGTGTTGGTCTATATAAGGGAACTACAGTTAATAAAAGTGGATTTTTGGACTGGACTCATCTGAAGCCTAGGGGTGATTACCAACCCGGAGAATGCTACAAATCGGTGTGAGGTCTACTGAGAGGCAGTTTTAACCTCTTCCACAAGAGAGTGCATATACGGAGTGGGACACCTCATATCTATATACTGCTACTCTTAGAGAGTCTGCCCTGTCTCTTTTCTTTTATCTATACACAATACTGTGACTGGTATTCCATTGAGTGAGGCCCCTTTGAGAACTGCAGCAACTCAGAACAAATATATTTTTTTCTGAAAATACCTTACAATGTCTGTAGATAAACCACACCCACTTTTAAGACAACTTTTTCCCTTTGACGGAGATGGCGGAATTGGATGCAAAAAATGATGGAAACATGTCTGAGAACTGACGCACCATGGCGTAAAAACTTTTTAATTCTGATTACAGACAATTTCAGTAACCACCACTTTCTGAACATCTCGCCCTTAGTACTATTTTAAAGTGACTGTCCACATCCTTTTTAATGCTACATATTATGCAAGTGTATAATATATTAAGTAAAATTACCTGTATTTTTTACTCTTAATGTTTTTCTTCTTCAACTTTTTATTACACCTTTTTATTCCTGACGTGAATTCCCTGAATGTCTTTTCAGAGAGCTTTTTAAGTGGGACTGTGAAAGTACAGAGAGTGAAAGAATGTAAAAAAGATAGTGCAACAATGTAGAAAATCCTGCTGCTACACCAGTAATTCTCTAATTCCAGTCCTCAGGGCATGCCAACAAGTCAGCACAGGTGGATTGATCACAGTCAATTCCCTGCTGACTACCTACCTGTGACCATACCGGGAAAGTTTCAGAATAAGCTAACCCTGACATCTCTGCAATATTAACCCTTAAAGTTCCCCATAATGTAGATTAAATATAATTTGTCTTCTAAACCAGAGGTGCTCCAGATGGTCTGCAAGGAAACTTGCAGACCAACTGAGTTGGATACCCCTCTGGCAATCAAAGGGTTAATATGCTACAGCTTAGATATATTATTGTCTGAACACACACACACAGACACACACACACACACATACACACACACAGGACAAGCAAGACTTCTCCCTCTGCTTTTCTGCTAGAAAATGGAATACTTTACAGACTAAGAAGCAATTGATTAGTACAAATCATATTATAGGTAACACTGGACTCTCTTACCGTGAGAATTTGATCCTTCACCCAGGGTCAAAACCCTGAGTCTCAAGGTCAACCCCCTGAGAGCTCCCAGGTATGCCTGTGCACAAGAAGGGATATCTTGATAACATGCATTATTGTTGTGCTCAGAAGACTAACATTAACCCCTTCGCGTCCTGTGACATACCTGGACCGTCACGCTGGTCCAGCACTTAAAGACCAATGACGGTCCTGGTACGTCACGTACTTTTACTCACCTCGCTCCTGCAGGAGCGCGGTGAGTAATAACGGGGACTGAAATTGATCGCTCCAAGACTGGAGCGATCTCTCTCAGTCCTTAGTTTGACGTGCCGCCCCACGTGATCAGTCACGTGGTCCTTAAGGGGTTAAGTATCGCTGCTGTACAGTGATACCTGGGAACTTTTTGGTGTGGGCTTTCTGGATGAGAGTCCTGTGGTGTCACTGAGGGGAGAGAGAATACGCGATTCACATCTTAAAAGGGACTGGGCGTAATTGCGAGTGGGGCAGGACTTGTAAAACATAAAAAAAAAACAGAATAGACTGGGGAAGGAGGAAAAGAGTGTGGGTAGTGGGTGGAACAGGGTGGGACGGAGCACAAGTGGGCAGCGCTTCATCAGAAACTCCTCACATCCGGATAATCAGACTCTGCCCCAGAGACCTGGTAATGCAGAGTCACAACCGGGCTCTCCGAGGCAAAACTGGAGACTTCCCGGCTATGTCTACAGTATACAGAGCACTCAGTGCTAGGGGAATAATGCAGCATTGTGTCAATATCCCTGCCTTCATAGTCACTGACAGAAAGCTCTACAGAAACATAAATTTAGAGAGTTCGCTGTCAGGGACACTGAATTGTAACAAATAAAAAAAGAATAAAACGTATAGGTAAATTGAATCGACATATTTTGCAATTGCAGAATATGTGACGTCAAAAAGGAGGTGAAATATCACATTAAATTAACTAGACGTGTATCAAAACAAAATTCCTGTCCTTTCACCGAAAAGCTATACATACCGAAACATATTACACTAGTTTAACCGTTTGCGTGCCAGAGAGCTTTGCAATGCGTTGCATGACCCTCTGGCACTCAAAGGGTTAAAATAAAAGTGTAATTACAAGGTGTTTAGATAAGGAGTAGGTAGTAAACCAATTGCACCATGAAGGACAAATACACATTCCCCACTTTGTTATTAATTTTAATTGGTTGTTTAACCCTTTAATGCCCAAGAGTTCTCCAATGCATTGCAAAGCAATTAATTGCAGATCTTTCTAGTATTCAAGTAGTTAAAAGCCCCATTTCAGTCAATGGGAAGCTGTATTCCTCCACTAGGGTAGAGATGAATTTCTCCAGTTCTCCTTAATGCATCAGCCTCTTACACAGCCCTGCAGTAGATCAATGATTAATTACACTCTCAGCTGCAAGCATCCCTGCACTTGCACACATTGTTATAAGGATCCCAACCGCCCAGTTGTATTATATTGAATTAACTAGGTAAACTCCATCATATGACTGGAAAAAAGGACAGATAATAATATTAGAACGCAGATACGCATTCTCACACAGACAAATATACACACAAACACACACATTCATAAACACACACACATTCATAAAAACACATACACGCTCCTGCACTCTCACACAGAGACACTTGTTCTTTCACAAACATAGACAGCCCCCACCCTGATAAACACACTCTTATATACACACACATAAGCATACACATATATATAGTAAATACACACACATATATATATATATATACACATTTACATATAATTATATATACACACATAGATACATATACACATATTTTAAATATATATATATACACACACACACACACACACACTCATATACACATCTCATGTATATATATTATTCTTATCTCACACAGTTGCTCGTTCACTCTTTCACACACACACGCTCTCTCTCTCACACTCACACACACACACGCTCTGTCTCTCTCTTACACACACACACACACGCTCTCTCTCTCTCTCTCTCTCACACACACACACACGCTCTGTCTCTCTCTTACACACACACACACACACACACACACACACACACACACACACACACACAGCTCTGTCTCTCTCTTACACACACACACACACACACACACACACACACACACGTTCTGTCTCTCTCACACACACACGTTCTGTCTCTCTCACACACACACGCTCTGTCTCTCTCACACACGCTGTCTTACACACACACACACACACACACACACACGCTCTGTCTCTCTCACACACGCTGTCTTACACACACACACACACACACACACACACACACACACACACACACACACACGCTATGTCTCTCTCTCGCACACACATGCTCAGAGGCGTAACTAGAAGCCACCGGGCCCTGGTGCAAGAATTGCCACGGGCCCCCCCCGGCCACATTGGCCCCCCTCAACTACATTGGTCACCTCCACATTGCCCCTGCCACAATGCCCCTCATTCTCCACAGTGCCCCTTCATCTCCACAATGCCCATCTTTCCCCATATTGCCCCTTCCACATTGCCCCGTCAACAATGCCCCTCATTCTCCACAATGCCCTTCCACATTGCCCCTCTTTCTCCATATTGCCCCTTCCACAATGCCCCATCTCCATATTGCCCCTCAATCTCCATAATGCCCCTTCTACAATGCCCCCATCACAATACCCCTTCCACAATGCCTCCATCACAATGCCCCTCATTCTCCACAATGCCCCTTCCACAGTGCCCCTCATTCTCCACAATGCCCCTACTGACCGCCCCCCTCCTCCTACCTCGAGTCCCTGGTGGTCTAGTGGTGAGTCAGGCTCCCGCGCGGTCCTTAGTAATGCAGAGTGCTGGGAGATTATGTCATCTCCTAGCGCTCTGCATTACTAGAGCGCCGGCCGCCGGGAGATCAGCTGTGCTGCGGACGCGTGGCAAGGGGGTCGCAGGGGGTGGCCGGGCCCCTGAGAGTGACAGGCCCGGTCGCAGGTATGACCCCTATTGTTACGCCACTGCACACGCGCTCTCTCACACACACACGCTCTCTCTCTCTCACACACACACACACATGCTCTCTCTCTCACACACACATGCTCTCTCTCTCTCTCACACACATGCTCTCTCTCTCACACACACATGCTCTCTCTCTCTCTCACACACATGCTCTCTCTCTCTCTCACACACACACACACACACACGCTCTCTCTCTCTCTCTCTCTCTCTCACACAGCCTGACCTATTGACACTCAGTTATCCTCACGCCGATGCACATACAAACATATACACATACAAATATCTCCACAGACACAAAATCTCTTACACAGGCACATTCGCTAACAAATAATCATACTCACTCTCACACACTCATACACACAAACACGCAAAGTCATTTTCAGACACAAACTCACACACGTATATAATCTTAAAGGCACACACACAAACCCACATCCAGTTGCATGATCTTCAGTAGATGAATACAGTGGGGGGAAGGAGGAAGTCTGTCCATAGCAATGGCACATGATGGGAGGTGGAGGAGTCAGGGCAGTCTTCACAGTTAGATGTTTACTTTTTAGGTATCTCTATGACTATACAGGTGGGCAGCAGGCAGTGGAAGCTTATTCGATAGTTGCACTGAATGACTTGAACAAGATTCACCATGCTAGCCCTGCACAACAGGACCTTCCTGCTGTATAGAAGTGCTCGGCTCACCAGACTATCACTTTTTATTGTGAACAAACTCCCCCTGAGGCAAATGTCCTAAGCACCCCCATGGGTATTTGTACCACAGGTCGAGAAGCTTGATATAAATGACCTATTTTTCAAGTATCATTGGAATAAAAAAAATAGCATAAGAACAAGGACATCATTACCCCATCCAGCCTGCAGGCGGCAGCAGCAAACTTCCTGTGTTTCATTATTCCCTGACTGAATAGGACTTAGCATTAAAGCTCTGCTGTTCCCTGACTGTTATTGTCTTGTTACGTAACAAAACACAAGTATTTACAAGGATCTGTCAGAAAGTACAGATTGACTGACTATATTACACGCTGCTGCCTGTTGAGCAACTGGGCTGCCTGGTCATTTTATTATTCATTTTATACATGATAGAAGCCAACTATTAAGGTAGTGTAAAGGTCTGGTGTTCCCAGTAGACAAAGTAAGCCACTGCCTAGACCTCCAGATTTTAAGGCCTGCCACGTCCACATTGTGATTTGTGGGTGTGGTCAGTGCAATCTCCATGTCTATGTACTAGTTTTATACCCCTTTACTGGTTATTTTTTAACCCCTTAGACGCTGGAGAGCAATGCATTGTAGATCTCTCTAGCAAACAAAAGGTTAAAACTTTTTTGCCCTTACTTCTTATACTTATTATGGGTCAAGGGCATTTTCTGTGTCAGGAAACAGTGGATGGGACTGGGGTGGGACCATGAGGCGTGGCCATGGGTGGAGCTAATGGTACATAGAGTGCCTTGTCCAGGAGCACCTGGGATAGACAACCAGCCCTGAACAGTGTGCAACACAGAATCCATACTTGCTAACATTTCCAAAACCATTTCCAGGGACATTTCTTTTCCTCCTGGGCAGTCACATGACAGAGCATCAGTAGTGGTCCGCAGCAGTGGCGTAACTATAGGGGTCGCACCTGTAATCGGGCCTGTCACTCCGGGGGCTCGGCCACCACCTGCGACCCCTCCATCTGGCGCCCTCAATCTCCCTCGTCTGCACTCTAGTAATGCAGAGCGCTGGAAGATGACATCATCTCCCAGCGCTCTGCATTACTGAAGAGGACCGCACGGGAGCTCAACCCGCGTAGAGGTCTCTCCAGATGGGGGCACTGTGGAGGGGGCCAATGTGGTCAAGGGGGGGTGATGTGGTCGAGGTGGGGGATACGGCACTTCTTTCACCAGGGCCCAAAGGCTTCCAGTTACGCCTCTGGTCCACAGAAACATGGAGCTCAGCACCCACAGAAAATCTCATACAATAAACTTACAACGGTTCCATGTCCCAAAGAAATTCTGGAGCACACCAACTGCACGAGTGGGGGGAAATTCCAAGAATTACCACTGATTTAAATGGAGATTTTAACCCCTGGATTGCTAGAGAGGTCTCCAATTTATTGCAAAGCAATACGCTGGAGAACGCTGTCATTTAAGGGGTTAAAATGCCCGTTTAAATAAATAGGAATTTTTAGTTTTCCCCCATAATGCAGTTGGTTTACTCAGAATTCCTCCACTTTTCTTGTGAACATACAGTTCTATACCTCTACAGTTGAATGGGCATTACCCACAACTAATTATTACAAAAAATAATATTAATAATCAGTATTACCATGTGGAAAATATCATAATTTATTAACTGTTTAATGACGAGCACATGAATTATCGGTCTGAAATGCAGATTTAAAGTGACAGTCAATTCCCTGTTTTGACTTTAGATCTTATGCAGGGGCATAAAATGTAAAGTCAAATTACCTAAATTTTTTATTATGTTCTTTTTTCATCTTTACTTTTTTATGCCATCAACAGGAAGATTTCTCTTTCCAGGGAGCTTTTTGTCAAGGAGTATGAAAGCAGAGAGAGTGATGCAATGTTGCACTATCCCTGCAGCAGAAAATCCTACCTGCTACCTCAGTGCTACCGAGATAATGCAACATTGTATCAATATACCTGCTGTCATACTCCTAGACAGAAAGCTCTCTGAAAACAGAAATTCAGTGAGCATAAATGTGTTAAAAACAGAAATGAAAAGAAATAATAAAACATCTAGGCAATTTAACTTTACTCATTCTGAACTTGCAGAATTTGTAAGTGGGAAAATAAGCTTGAGTGTCAGATGCCAAGGCCAAACAGCCAAAATCAGGGTTGTCCTGAGAGATCCGGGACAGTTGGCAGGTAAAAAAAGTGTGTGTGTGTGTGTGTGTGGGGGGGGGGGGTCAGTGTACAAATATAATTCTGAGCTAAACTAGGCAATAGAAAATATGTCTTGGTACTCTGCCTGCCTAACATCAACTTAATAGATTATTAATGCTGACAGTGGTGCCCTGCATTCTGTTTGCATCAAAGGGAGGTTAACCCTTTGAGTGCCAGAGGGCTCTGCAATGCGGGGGACCTGTATGGGGCATTCCTTTGCTCTGTGCTTTGTTTCTTGCCATGTACCAACAAGGAACAAAATACATTGGTATAACTTTACTCAATTTTCCTCAGCATGCCGTAAAGCATTAACTATTTAAGAGTGTGTGCAGTGGTGTACACTTAAGTGATCATATGGCAATGTGCTCTAAAGCGATTATAAACTGGTGTGTTGATGTGACCATACAATGGTGTGTGCTAAAGTCATCATAATCTAATCTGCACTGATGTGATCATATGCCTGTGTGCTCTAAAGTGATCATACTCTAGTCTGTGCTAATGTTATAATACAATGGTGTGTGGTAAAGTGATCATACGCTTGTGTGCTCTAAAGTGGTCACATGTCATATATGAGCCACAGTGATAATACACTGGTGTGAGTTAAACTGATAATACGCCATGTGTGCTAAAGTGATAATACACTAGTGTGCACTAGTTATCATATGCCGGTGTGAGCAAAAATTATCATACACCAGAGCTTGCTAAACTGATTATACACCATATGAGTTAAAGTGATCAGTGTTCAGTAAAATGATCATACACTGGTGTTCAGTAAAATGATCATACAGTGGTGTGCATTAAATTGATCATACGCTGGATTGCACTAATGTGATCATGTGCTATCTATTGATACCAATTAAGGATTTAGACCTAGATTACATTGCAGTTAAGTGCCATTACTGGTTTTATCTAACATATTCCAATTGAAGTATATGGAGAAATTTGTAGCTAAATCGCTTGATAAACTTATCAACTGCAACGTAATCCTAGCCTAACTTTTGGAAAACCAGTTAACACAGGATTGAATCATAAAGGCCATTAGGATTTTATGTCCAGATTAATGTAAGTGATGGGCTGTTATTAAGAGCTATTAAGAGTTATTTCTGTAACCTTCCCTTCATCAGGTGTGTGTGTATGTTCACTGCATATACGAATACATGATTTCAAAGCCACTACTACTTGCTCAAGAAGAAGGCACAGTGTTGCGCAGAAACGCGTTGAGAAGTTCCACGTGCAAGGAAAAGAACGCCGTTCATCGGCGGGTGACAGTGATTACCTGGGGGAGAGCTTTGCATCGCACAGCAAGGGATAAATCGGAGTGAGCTTCAGGATGAAAAGAGTATGTGGGGATAACGGTAACCTACCCAGAGACCTTTTTACAGGCTTTTGCATAAAGAATATCTCTAGTAAGCAGACATCTGTACTGTTTTTGATGCTATACTGGTTGTCTCCATCTTCATTGTGTCTCTCAGTGCCTTGATACCACGTTTCTTCCTGTAAGCGGCCACTCTATCAGCTTATTATCCCTGTAATTGCAGTACATATCCCCCCGGTACACATATACCAAAGATACCATCTGCTTTGATCAAACACAACATATTTATTTGTATATATGTGTGTGTGTGTTGTGTATACAGCATTATTATCTACTCTTGTGAAGATTCACACATACAGTATTTATGTGCTAAAGGACTAGGGTTGTCACCCAGCCGGTATTTTACCGGCAGGCCGGTAAAAAATTGGCTTCTGTCCAATGTTAAGTCTATGAACTAAAAAGAAAAAAACTATGCACACTCTCTATTAGATCGGTCTCAATAAAAAATCAAAGATGCGCTGGTAATATCAGGGTGCTACAGGGGATGTAATAGAATAAAGACAGAAAGAAGAAAAGATAACCCTGCCTAACTAGCACACCTAAATACTCTAACGCAAAGATGAAATAAAGACCCCAGATAACGGATAATATATAATAAGATGTAGTCTCTACCTATAACACCGGGGCATAATCCGGCTTGCCATGAATTAACATAACACAAAATAAATGAAATAAAACATAACTTTTATTGATCCCTACCTAAAAGATGCCGGGGCACAAACCGGCTTGCCATTAAAAAGGAGCGATTAAAAACCAAAATTCCTACCTACTCGAAGGCTCAAAACTGAGATAGCGTCTGTCTAACTCATTCATTCAGACTCTTCCAAATCTATCTCCCTGAGCTACACCTCAGCTAATATCGAGTCTCATTCAGTTAAGGTAGACTAAAGTAGTCTGCTATCGTCTATTCATTCACAGTATAGCTATAATTAGCAACATAGCGAATCTACGAGATACTAGATAACTCTCTAATTGAAACAAAAGAAAGCAGACTGCAACGATACACGCCTGACGCGCGTTTCGAAAATGCCTTCATCGGAGGCAGAGTATCAGACGCAACGGCTATAGGATCACTCCTATAAATACCTCCATCAGTATCTGTTTGCATATGTGGGCGCTGTACTTCTTAACCAATCATTTCAAATTGGAAGAATTCTCATTGTCAATTGGTGCACGATCGATGCGATAGTAAAACATGATTTCTGGCAATCCTCATTCATATATCCGCTATATGTAAATATATACACAAATCCTGATACCATCCCCAGCATCTTAACTATTATGTATCAGGGACTACAGGACATAAAACGCTAAAGAGCATGCAACCACACTGCTTCTCGATCTTATGTTCCAGGCATCAGAGAGATATTGTAGTTAGCATAAGAATATGCTAGCAGTCTCAAAAACTCCATTTTAATAATTGAAGTTAATAAGATCTTTAAAGAAAAAAAGAGGGTTAATAAAATGGCATTAAAATACAAGTATTAAGGTATACCTCTAGGGTTACAGTAAATGTACTCCCAAATTCCATTCCTCATTGAGGCCAAATGGAGAAAGAGAGTTAAGTAAAAAAATCCATTTATTCTCACAGCATAGTAATTAGTGATGAGCGAGCACCCCAGTGCTCGGGTGTTCGGGTGCTCTGACCGAGCGCCCCCGGAGGCTCGAGTGCTCGGCCGAGCACCCGAGCCCCATTGAAGTCAATGGGAGGACTCGAGCACTACACCAGGCACCCCCTGCTCTGATGAGGGGAGGGTGCCTGGTCCATAGGAAAAGGGCAGAAAATGATGGAAACACCACAGAAATGGTTCAGGGACAGCATAGGGAGGATGTCTGGATGCATCTTGGACTCCAACATCGCTGCTGGGAACGATCTTTCGCCCGTAGTACGCCATTTTTACAGACTGACCGTAAAACACACAAAAAGGCAGATAAAAACGACTTTAGGCGAAAAATTGTTACCAAACAGTATTTGCTGTATATTTACTTGTATATCATCTGCAAATTCTCCCAAAAATTTCCTCGATTTTTCTGAACTGAGGCCATGATTAAGAGGGAAACGTGCGCAGAGCCAAATTCTCCCAAAAATTTCCTTGATTTTTCTGAACTGAGGCCATGATTAAGAGGGAAACGTGCGCAGAGGCAAATTCTCCCAAAAATTTCCTTGATTTTTCTGAACTGAGGCCATGATTAAGAGGGAAACGTGCGCAGAGGCAAATTCTCCCAAAAATGTCCTTGATTTTTCTGAACTGAGGCCATGATTAAGAGGGAAACGTGCGCAAAGACAAATTCTCCCAAAAATGTCCTCGATTTTTCTGAACTGGGGCCATGATTAAGAGGGAAACGTGCGCTGAGCCGACCATCCAAAACATTATGGGTGAGGGTCTGCTGCGGAGCTGACCATCCTAAACATTATATGTGAAGGCCCGCTAGTGAGCTGACGCTATAAAACATTATATGAGAGGGCCCGCTAGAGAGCTGACCCAATAAAACATTATATGAGAAGGCCCGCTGGTGAGCTGACCTATACAAAAATTGTCAAACAGGGCCCGCTGGTGAGCTGGCCCTATATAAAAATTATATCACAGGGCCCGCTGGTGAGCTGGCCCTATATAAAAATTATATCCCAGGGTATATGGAAGAGAGTCAACCATATACCCGTTTTTTGGGTGGAAGGGGTGAATGGGAATACAGAGTATTCCCATCATTGTAAATAACATATATAAAGTCACTTTATGTTCCTCCGGGGCTTTCCTCCAGTGGAGTGGAGAAGTCAGGGGAAATCCAGGCCTTGTTCATTTTTATAAGTGTCAACCTATCAGCATTTTCGGTGGAAAGGCGGATACGCTTATCTGTTATGATGCCACCAGCAGCACTAAATACCCGCTCAGACAGAACGCTGGCGGCAGGGCAGGCCAGCACCTCCAAGGCGTAGAGTGCCAGTTCATACCACGTGTCCAGCTTGGACACCCAGTAGTTGTAAGGCACAGAGGGATCATTGAGGACGCTGACACGGTCAGGTTAGTGCTATGGCCTGTGGGTGGGTGGCTGGGTATTTTCGCTTGCGCTCAAATGCCTGGGGTAACGACATTTGGACGCTGTGCTGGGACAGGGAAGTGGATGTGGTCGCTGATGGTGCTTCAGATGGTACAGGTGCAGGGCGGGAGGTATGCGGGCCTGCGCCTTCGACAGGCGATTGGCCGGCACCGAAAACAGGGGAAGAGGAGGCAGTGGTGTGGCCTGCAGACACAGATGGGCGATCCAGGCGTTCCTCCCACTTATTACGGTGCTTGGATGCCATGTGTCGGATCATGCTGGTGGTGGTGAGGTTTCTAGTGTTCATGCCTCGGCTCATTCTGGTGTGGCACAGGTTGCAAACTACAATTCTTTTGTCGTCCGCACTTTCCTTAAAAAAACGCCATACCGCGGAACACCTACCCCTTGGCAAGGCAGATTTACGCAAGGGGGTGCTCCGTGGAACATTTGCGGGCCGGTTTGGTGCGGTCCGCCTTCTTTCTGTAGCCACACCACTGCCTCTTCCAGCCTGTTGCGGTGCTGCAGATGGCTCACCCTCAGGACTGCTGTCATCGCTCGGCTCTACACCTTCCCAGGTGGGGTCAGTCACCTCATCGTCCACCAAGTCCTCCTCCACTTCCTCACTCTGATCATCCTCCTCATGTCTTGATCCCACCACATACTCAGTCATTGACAACTGTATATCATCCTCCTCATCAAGGTCTTGAGACAGTAATAGTGGTTGATTTAATGGCAACTGTGTCTCATCATCATCATCATCCACTTCCTTTGACCTTAAATGCCGTTCACCTCTGTCATCTTCTTGTGATTGGGTACCTTCTAGAGGTTGTGAATCAGGGCACAAGATGTCATGTTCCTCTGCAAGCGTGCTTGGAGAGAGGTTCAAATTAAGGATTGGTGATGAGACGAGCTCCTCACTATATCCCAGTGTGGGATCACTTCTTTGACCAGATCCTCTATGGTGGGAGGAAGGATGATCAGAGTGAGGATTATGTTGACCAGACTCTTGGCTACTGAGAGTGGACTTGGTGGAAGACAGGGTGGTGCTTAACCGACTGGAAGCAGTATCAGCTGACATCCAACCGACCACCTGTTCGCAGTGGTCGGACCTCGAGAGTGATGTCCTGCGACGCCCTGTAAAATGAGACATGAAGCTAGGTATGGTGGATGTCTTTCTGTCTTGTGCTCTGGCACCAGGCGCAGTTTCTACGCGTCCTGACCCGCGCCCTGAGGTTTGAATATATTCCACAGCTGGTACCACAAACCAAAGAAGTGAAGGACTGCTGCACATACTCACTGAGAAATTTCCAGATGACCTGAAATGAGCGTGGGCAGTTCATTTCTATCTATCTGTCTATCTATCTATCTATCTATCTATCTATCTATCTATCTATCTATAATCTATCTATCTATCTATCTATCTATCTATCTATCTATCTATAATCTATCTATCTATCTATCTATCTATCTATCTATCTATCTATCTATCTCATATCTATCTATCTATCTATCTCATATCTCTCTATCTCATATCTATCTATCTATCTATCTATCTATCTATCTATCTATCGATCGATCTATCTATCCTCTTTCAATAACCCCAAGAGGATGATAACAATTACTCCCTATACTTTTGATCTCTAGATAAACTAAAATTAACACGGAAAGTTTATCTCTATTTACATCCTTTCCACAAACCCAAGAAGAGGAGGTCTACTACACATACTCCCTATACCTTAAATCTCTTGATAAACTGAAAGGGATAGTAACCGTTAATATGTAAAAATATATATCCTCCTTCTGAGTAAAATAAGAGTACTTTCTCTACTGGGAAGCATTTTATTCAAAAGTTATTGCAGTTCAAACTTGAATTTTTTGATTTGCAATATTGCAGTGGAATTCAACAATGGCACTGTTGCCAAACCAATCTTTTTTAAAGGGATAGAAATGTTAATAATAAAAGCAGCTCTAATTAATCATCATAGTATTTGGACTTTGGAGAGTGTTATTTCAATTCTGTCAGAGTTGTAGTACAAGAGTAATTCAATAATAAAGTATCCCCCTCCCGCCCCTTTTACTGATGTAACACTGCTCAGCCAGATCAGAAGGGAGGTGCCCAGGTAGACTGCAGAGAGGGACAATCTTCAATTAAGATAAGGGAAAAACCTGAAAAACTTGTCAAGGGGGGGCAGGGCTTTCATTGTTCTCACAGTAAGAAGATTGTCCCCTGCTGTTATCTGTCTGGTCTATGGACTGCATTCCACGTCTGAGGAGAGCAGTGTTACACCAGCTAAAAGTAGAGGGAGGGGGAAACTTTATCCTTCAATTACTCACTAAAACTCTGATGTTATTGAAATAACACTCTCCATGCTCCAGATACTATGAAGATTAATTGGAGCTGCTGTTTTTGTGAAACATTACTATCCCTTTAATATAATCATTTTAGGGGACTAGTTTCTAGAGAGAGACCTAGGAATCATTGTTAACTACAAACTTAGAAGCAGTGGCCAGTGTCAAACAGCAGTAATAAAACAAGCAAAGTCCTGTCTTGCATAAAGGTGGTATTGACACAAGAGTGGATAACATAACTTTGCCATTTTGCAGTGTTGGGCACCAGTTCTGGTACAGGATAGTCTACAACTGAGAGGGTATAGCGAAGAGCAACAAAACGAATTGAGAGAATGGAACTACATCACCATAGTCTATGACAGGCAGCAACATCTGTTGCACAATACGTTTTCTAACCAGGGGACTTAAACATGATTTGTGTCTAAAAAGAGTACTGATTTTGGGATAAATTTGTCAATATGATGACCAAAAGTGAGGTTGGGGTCAAGCCACATACCAAGATATTTGTAGGAGTCCACTGGGGCCAGTTTAAGATTAGACTCCGTTACAATGGGTAGATGGTTATTGCTGAGATTACGCAGTTTGTGCTTTGTGCCAAATATCATTGTGACCTTTTTTTGTCTGCTTTTAAGAAAAGTTTTTTCCTTGCTATCCATCTTTCATCCTCACAGAAATCATGGCTTCAAGGTGTGATATGTTTGAGTTTTTAGCATAGAGTATGGTGTCATCTGCATACATGTGTGCTGAAGATGATTTGCAAACCTTGGGCAGATCATTTATAGAAAGAGAAAATAGAAGAGGGCCAAGAATGGAGCCTTGAGGAACTCCACTTGTTGTTTTGAGCGGAAGGGAGTCATTGCCGGTAACTAACACATACTGCATTCTGTCTGATAAATAGGATCGGAACCAGTTTAGAGAATTATTACCCAGTCCTGATCTTTGGAGTTTGTTTATAAGAATATTATGGTCTACTGTGTCAAAGGCCTTGGCAAAATCTAGGAAAATGGCTCCTGTGAGGTCACCACTTTCCATGCCAGTCTGGATATCGTTGGTTACTTTTAGGAGGGCTGTGACTGAGTGATTTGGTCGAAAGCCTGATTGAAGTGAGGTGAAAAAAATGGTCTGTTGGTAATATTTATATAGCTGCATGTGTACACATTTCTCTAGGATTTTGGACAAAGTGGGGAGTAGGGATATTGGTCTGTAGTTTGATACTACATTTTTATTCCCACTTTTGTGAATAGGCAGAACCTTCCAGGATTTGGGCATATACCCTGTTGCCAAAGAGGCATTAATTAAAGATGCAATCGGTTTGGCCATTACCATGGCACTGAGCTTTAATAGCATTGCTGGTAGTTTGTCAGGGCTAGATTGGGATTTCATTTTTGGGTTGAGGAGGTGATCCTATATTTCACTTTCATTTACTGGCATGAAATTGAATTCATTTTCATAATTGGACAAGGCAACAGGTGCCAGTGAGTGTTCTGTAGATGGCTGAACCTCTGAGTTATCTTTGTTTTGTGTGATCAGGGTGATGGCACATCTAACAAAGTAGCTGCTAAATGCATTGGTTATGGCTGTGGGGCACTGTATTGTTTCTTTGACTACGGTTATAGTTGATGGGTGAGAATGACTAGGAGGGTTGTAGAGGTTTTTAATAACCTTCCAAAAGTTGGCTGGCTTTTAAAACTTACTGTTTAAGTTGTCAGTAAAATATTGTGCTTTTGCTAATTTTGTTTGTTTTGTACATGTATTCCTTAATTGTCTGTATGCAGTGTGATCATATGCGGAGCTGGTTTGTTTAAATTTTGTCCATAAGGCATCTCTGAAACTGTATAATTGGATCAAGTCAGCTGAGACCCAGGGTAGATGTACCCCCTAACCCTGACCTTCCTTAGTGGGGCATGGGTATTACAGACCTGTAAGAGTTAAAAAACTCAATCGCTGAGTCTAGGTCTGGTATTAGATGTATTCTATGCCGTGAGCAATTTCTTAAATCATTTAGGAAGGACTGAAGATTAACTTTTCTAAATGATCTTGTGAGTATGACTTTGGAACACGACTTGACTGGTTTTATTTTGCGGGCACAGTAAACTATGGAGTGATCACTATACACGTTAGCTAGTACACCTGAATCTTGGATTCTGCTTGTGCAGGATGAGAAGATCCAGTCTAGCAGAGTATGGGTGGATGTTTTAAGATTTATGCGAGTAGGGGAGGATATTAGCTGTGATAAGTTCAATGTTTTAAACAATGAACAAAATTTTTAATTCCTGGAGTCTAGCCAATTACTATTAAAGTCTCCAAGAACCATCATCTCGCTTTTCTTGTTTTGAGTGGCAATATTCTGAGCTATGTCTGAAATGAAATGTGCTGGGGTATTTGGCAGTTTGTAGATGCCAACAATTATGATTTGTTTTGAGTATGGAAGACAAATTTTGCCAGCAATGCGTTCATACGAATCAGAGTTATGAGAGTCATTTAGAAGTGTAAAGTTTACGGATTCCTGTATGTATATGATTACCCCTCCTCCTCGCTTTGCTCGTTCTTTTCTAAAGCATGAGTATCCATCTATGGCAACAGCAGTATCAGGTATTTTTGGGGATAACCAGGATTCAGGAAGAAGAAGAATTTTAGGTTTGTATGCGTAACGCCATGCTTTTAGTTCATCCATTTTGGGCAGCATACTGCATCTGTTGCAGTGCACAAAGACAGACCCTTTTTAAAGGTGAAGTTGCCATTTATTGCTATTTGAGGACCAGGGTTGGTTTCTATGTCATTTGCCAAGGAAAGTAACAGAATGCATAAAAATTTAGTGGTATTTTTTTTTGTTGAGCATAAAGTGAGAAGGTGTGTCTTCTATAACTACTGGGGCTGGGTGAGCTTGTTTTCAATACTCTCCACCTGCATTCAGAGGGAAGTGCACATGTATGCAGAAGTCCATGGTGTATTAATATGGTATGGTGCGGTTGCGGGGCATGGTTGCAGGGATAAGAGGAAATCTGTATTAATAGTGGAATGGTTAGAACAGATAGAAGTAATATGTTCATGTTAGCATGCATATAACAAGGCTTACAGGGTACATACAGGTAGACAGAAACCAGCTGAGATTAAAAATAATTTTATACTTGTAATATTTATTTAATATATTCTTTCCAGTTTCACTTTTTGTTTACTTGCCTGTGTTAATCAGTAGGTGTGCTGCAGCTGCTGTGTTTCTTTCCTCTTTCTTTTCTCTTGTTTAACTCTCCATATTTTGATAAGGTGGTAATACCCCTGGCAAATGCCACCCCGGCATAATGCCACCCCTAACTGGGCCCTAAATATATACTAGCTGGAGCCCCTAGGAAGATTGACTGACTGAGGGAATTCCAAGTTACAAATTGTTTTGCACTGGACTCGCCCTGAGTGCAATCAGCTGTGACATCATTAAAACATCTGATAAGAAACAGACAGAGATATAGGGGAGAGATGGGGGAGATAAGCAATTTGGGGACTGGAAAAGGGTGTTATATATGGCTAATTGTTAGTACATACTATAAGGGGTTAAACTTTAACAGGGAGATTGTATAGGATTTGAAGTTAAATAGCCCTGGTTAGTACATACCACACAGGGGGTTAAAATTGTGAGGGGAGACAGCATGAGAATTGCTCTTCCACATAACAGGACTGGCTTGTACATACCACACAAGAGGTTAAAATTGTGAGGAGCGACAGTATGAGAATTGCTCTTCCACACAACAGGACTGGCTTGTACATACCTGTAAGAGACAAGAGAACCTCGTTAGGAGAAAGTCTTCATAAAACACAGCATATTGGATACATATTTCCTCTCTTGTTTAACTCTCCATACTAAGATAAGGTGGTAATTAGTGTTGAGCGAGCATGCTCGGCCGATGCTCGGATCGGCTTGAGCATCGCTCTGCTCGGCACATGGCGGTACTTGTACGAGTACCGCATGTGCTCGCCCGCCATGTTCGGGTCTCCTCCCCGCACGTTTTGCGGCTGCTGCGCAGCCAATAAACGTGCAGGGAGGCTCTGACATCGGTGTAATGCCAGCAGCCATGTTGGCTGCTGGCATTACACTGATTGGCTGGCCAGAACCCGTGGTCAGGTGCTGTATAGCACCTGACCAGCGAGTTCGGCTCAGTCTGAGCCAGGGAGAGCTGAGGATAGGAAGGGAAAGGCAGTGTAGGGAGGAAAAAAACAAAAATTGTGAAAAAAAAAGAACCAAAAGTCCTTTTTAGGACTACTGTGTGTGGGGGCAGCAGGTTATTTGGTGTGGGGGGAAAAAAAAAAAAAAAAAAAAAAAAAATATATATATTCTGTTTAGTGTGCAAAGTTGCAGATTAGAGCACATTCTGTTTAGTGTGCACAGTTGCAGATTAGAGCACATTCTGTTTAGTGTGCAAAGTTGCAGATTAGAGCACATTCTGTTTAGTGTGCAAAGTTGCAGATTAGAGCACATTCTGTTTAGTGTGCAAAGTTGCAGATTAGAGCACATTCTGTTAAGTCTTCAAACTAAAATATCAAAGTCACGTATTCCATTCAGTGTGCGTCGCCGCAGTTTAGCAGCACATTCTGAGTACTGTGCAGAGTTGCAGAATAGGAAGAAATACTGTTAAGTCTTCAAACTAAAATATCAAAGTCACATATTCCATTCAGTGTGCTTCGCCGCAGTTTAGCAGCACATTCTGTGTACTGTGCAGAGTTGCAGAATAGGAAGAAATACTGTTAAGTCTTCAAACTCAAATATCAAAGTCACATATTCCATTCAGTGTGCTTCGCCGCAGTTTAGCAGCACATTCTGTGTACTGTGCAGAGTTGCAGAATAGGAAGAAATACTGTTAAGTCTTCAAACTCAAATATCAAAGTCACATATTCCATTCAGTGTGCTTCGCCGCAGTTTAGCAGCACATTCTGTGTACTGTGCAGAGTTGCAGAATAGGAAGAAATACTGTTAAGTCTTCAAACTAAAATATCAAAGTCACATATTCCATTCAGTGTGCTTCGCCGCAGTGTAGCAGCACATTCTGTGTACTGTGCAGAGTTGCAGAATAGGAAGAAATACTGTTAAGTCTTCAAACTAAAATATCAAAGTCACATATTCCATTCAGTGTCTTTCACCGCCGTTTAACAGCCTATTTTGTGTACTCTGCAGAGTTGCAGAATTATAAGAAATACTGTTAAGTTTTCAAACTCAAATATTAAAGTCACATATTCCATTCAGTGTCTTTCACCGCCGTTTAACAGCCTATTCTGTGTACTCTGTACAGTTGCAGAATTATAAGAAATACTGTTAAGTTTTCAAACTCAAATATTAAAGTCACATATTCCATTCAGTGTCTTTCACCGCCGTTTAACAGCCTATTCTGTGTACTCTGTACAGTTCCAGAATTATAAGAAATACTGTTAAGTTTTCAAACTCAAATATTAAAGTCACATATTCCATTCAGTGTGTTTCAACGCCGTTTAACAGCCTATTCTGTGTACTCTGCAGAGTTGCAGAATAGTAAGAAATACTGTTAAGTTTTCAAACTCAAATATTAAAGTCACATATTCCATTCAGTGTGTTTCACCGCCGTTTAGCAGCCTATTCTGTGTACTGTGCAGAGTTGCAGAATTATAAGAAATACTGTTAAGTTTTCAAACTCAAATATCAAAGTCACATATTCCATTCAGTGTGCTTCGCCGCAGTGTAGCAGCACATTCTGTGTACTGTGCAGAGTTGCAGAATAGGAAGAAATACTGTTAAGTCTTCAAACTAAAATATCAAAGTCACATATTCCATTCAGTGTCTTTCACCGCCGTTTAACAGCCTATTCTGTGTACTCTGCAGAGTTGCAGAATTATAAGAAATACTGTTAAGTTTTCAAACTCAAATATTAAAGTCACATATTCCATTCAGTGTCTTTCGCCGTTTAACAGCCTATTCTGTGTACTCTGTACAGTTGCAGAATTATAAGAAATACTGTTAAGTTTTCAAACTCAAATATTAAAGTCACATATTCCATTCAGTGTCTTTCACCGCCGTTTAACAGCCTATTCTGTGTACTCTGTACAGTTGCAGAATTATAAGAAATACTGTTAAGTTTTCAAACTCAAATATTAAAGTCACATATTCCATTCAGTGTCTTTCACCGCCGTTTAACAGCCTATTCTGTGTACTCTGTACAGTTCCAGAATTATAAGAAATACTGTTAAGTTTTCAAACTCAAATATTAAAGTCACATATTCCATTCAGTGTATTTCAACGCCGTTTAACAGCCTATTCTGTGTACTCTGCAGAGTTGCAGAATAGTAAGAAATACTGTTAAGTTTTCAAACTCAAATATTAAAGTCACATATTCCATTCAGTGTGTTTCACCGCCGTTTAGCAGCCTATTCTGTGTACTGTGCAGAGTTGCAGAATTATAAGAAATACTGTTAAGTTTTCAAACTCAAATATCAAAGTCACATATTCCATTCAGTGTGCTTCGCCGCAGTGTAGCAGCACATTCTGTGTACTGTGCAGAGTTGCAGAATAGGAAGAAATACTGTTAAGTCTTCAAACTAAAATATCAAAGTCACATATTCCATTCAGTGTCTTTCACCGCCGTTTAACAGCCTATTCTGTGTACTCTGCAGAGTTGCAGAATTATAAGAAATACTGTTAAGTTTTCAAACTCAAATATTAAAGTCACATATTCCATTCAGTGTCTTTCACCGCCGTTTAACAGCCTATTCTGTGTACTCTGTACAGTTGCAGAATTATAAGAAATACTGTTAAGTTTTCAAACTCAAATATTAAAGTCACATATTCCATTCAGTGTCTTTCACCGCCGTTTAACAGCCTATTCTGTGTACTCTGTACAGTTCCAGAATTATAAGAAATACTGTTAAGTTTTCAAACTCAAATATTAAAGTCACATATTCCATTCAGTGTCTTTCACCGCCGTTTAACAGCCTATTCTGTGTACTCTGTACAGTTCCAGAATTATAAGAAATACTGTTAAGTTTTCAAACTCAAATATTAAAGTCACATATTCCATTCAGTGTCTTTCACCGCCGTTTAACAGCCTATTCTGTGTACTCTGTACAGTTGCAGAATTATAAGAAATACTGTTAAGTTTTCAAACTCAAATATTAAAGTCACATATTCCATTCAGTGTGTTTCAACGCCGTTTAACAGCCTATTCTGTGTACTCTGCAGAGTTGCAGAATAGTAAGAAATACTGTTAATTTTTCAAACTCAAATATCAAAGTCACATATTCCATTCAGTGTCTTTCACCGCCGTTTAACAGCCTATTCTGTGTACTCTGTACAGTTGCAGAATTATAAGAAATACTGTTAAGTTTTCAAACTCAAATATTAAAGTCACATATTCCATTCAGTGTGTTTCAACGCCGTTTAACAGCCTATTCTGTGTACTCTGCAGAGTTGCAGAATAGTAAGAAATACTGTTAATTTTTCAAACTCAAATATCAAAGTCACATATTCCATTCAGTGTCTTTCACCGCCGTTTAACAGCCTATTCTGTGTACTCTGCAGAGTTGCAGAATTATAAGAAATACTGTTAAGTTTTCAAACTCAAATATTAAAGTCACATATTCCATTCAGTGTGTTTCAACGCCGTTTAACAGCCTATTCTGTGTACTCTGCAGAGTTGCAGAATAGTAAGAAATACTGTTAATTTTTCAAACTCAAATATCAAAGTCACATATTCCATTCAGTGTGTGTCACCGCAGTTTAGCAGCCTATTCTGTGTACTCTGCAGAGTTGCAGAATAGTAAGAAATACTGTTAAGTTTTCAAACTCATATATATTAAAGTCATATATATCGTGTAAGATGAAGAAGGCGGGTAAAAAGGGACGGGGAAGTGGACGTGATCCTGAAAGTTCAGGGCGCGGGTCAGGACGCGGAGAAACTGTGCCTGGTGCCAGAGCACAAGAAAGAAAGACATCCACCATACCTAGCTTCATGTCTGATTTCACAGGGCGTCGCAGGACATCACTCTCGAGGTCCGACCAGTGCGAACAGGTGGTCGGTTGGATGACAGCTGATACTGCTTCCAGTCGGTTAAGCACCACCCTGTCTTCCACCAAGTCCACTCTCAGTAGCCAAGAGTCTGGTCAACATAATCCTCACTCTGATCATCCTTCCTCCCACCATACACGGTCTGGTCAAAGAAGTGATCCCACACTGGGATATAGTGATGAGCTCGTCTCATCACCAATCCTTCATTTGACCCTCTCTCCAAGCACGCTTGCAGAGGAACATGACATCTTGTGCCCTGATTCACAACCTCTAGAGGCTACCCAATCACAAGAAGATGACAGATGTGAACGGCATTTAAGGTCAAAGGAAGTAGTGGATGATGATGATGATGATGAGACACAGTTGCCATTAAATCAACCACTATTTCCTTCTCAAGACCTTGTTGAGGAGAATGTTATACAGTTGTCAATGACCGAGTATGTGGTGGGATCAAGACTTGAGGAGGATGATCAGAGTGAGGAAGTGGAGGAGGACTTGGTGGACGATGAGGTGACTGACCCCACCTGGGAAGGTGTAGAGCCGAGCGATGACAGCAGTCCTGAGGGTGAGCCATCTGCAGCACCGCAACAGGCTGGAAGAGGCAGTGGTGTGGCTACAGAAAGAAGGCGGACCGCACCAAACCGGCCCGCAAATGTTCCACGGACCACCCCCTTGCGTAAATCTACCTTGCCAAGGGGTAGGTGTTCCGCGGTATGGCGTTTTTTTAAGGAAAGTGCGGACGACAAAAGATTTGTAGTTTGCAACCTGTGCCACACCAGAATGAGCCGAGGCATGAACACTAGAAACCTCACCACCACCAGCATGATCCGACACATGGCATCCAAGCACCGTAGTAAGTGGGAGGAACGCCTGGATCGCCCATCTGTGTCTGCAGGCCACACCACTGCCTCCTCTTCCCCTGTTTTCGGTGCCGGCCAATCGCCTGTCGAAGGCGCAGGCCCGCATACCTCCCGCCCTGCACCTGTAGCATCTGAAGCACCATCAGCGACCACATCCACTTCCCTGTCCCAGCACAGCGTCCAAATGTCGTTACCCCAGGCATTTGAGCGCAAGAGAAAATACCCAGCCACCCACCCACAGGCCATAGCACTAACCTCACACCTTTCAAAATTACTGGCCATCGAAATGCTGCCATTTAGGCTTGTGGACACTGAGTCCTTCCGCAGCCTGATGGCAGCAGCTGTCCCTCGGTACGCGGTCCCCAGCCGCCACTACTT
This sequence comes from Rhinophrynus dorsalis, assembly GCA_037306005.1. Classification (NCBI taxonomy): domain Eukaryota; kingdom Metazoa; phylum Chordata; class Amphibia; order Anura; family Rhinophrynidae; genus Rhinophrynus; species Rhinophrynus dorsalis. The sequence goes on from CM074727.1 coordinate 157,960,432, forward strand.
TTCCCGGTGTGCCATCCCCGCATTACACCACCATGTGTCCCGTAACATCACCCGTGCCCTGACCAACGCAGTTACTGGGAAGGTCCACTTAACGACTGACACATGGACAAGTGCTTGTGGCCAGGGACGCTACATTTCCCTGACGGCACACTGGGTGAATGTCGTGGAGGCTGGGAGCGACTCGGACCCTGGGATGGCACGGGTGCTACCCACGCCGAGGATTGCGGGCCCTACCTCCATCAGGGTTTCCACCAGCACCTACGTTATTGGCTCCTCCTCCTCCGTTTCCACCTCCGAATTCTCTACACACACCGCCACTCCCCCATCAGCCAGTAGCTGGAAGCAGTGTAGCACTGCAGTGGGGAAGCGTCAACAGGCCGTGCTGAAGCTGATCTGCCTTGGGGACAAACAGCACACGGCCTCAGAGCTGTTGCAGGGGATTAGTCACCAGACCGAGCAGTGGCTCTCGCCACTCAACCTGCAAGCAGGCATGGTTGTGTGTGATAATGGGCGTAACTTGGTGGCGGCTTTGGAGCTCGGCAAGCTCACACACGTACCATGCCTAGCGCATGTATTTAATTTAGTGGTGCAGCGATTTCTAAAAACCTACCCCAATGTGCATGATCTCTTGACCAAGGTGCGCCGCGTGTGTGCACATTTCCGTAAGTCATCTACAGCTTCGGCCGGCCTGTTGAAGCTGCAGCAGCGCTTACAATTGCCAGCTCACCGGCTGCTGTGTGACGTGAGCACGCGCTGGAACTCCACCTTCCACATGTTGGCCCGGCTTTGTGAGCAGCAGAGGGCAGTAGTGGAGTACCAGCTGTTACACGGTCGTCGCCTCTCCGTTCAACTTCCTGTAATCAGAAGTGAGGAGTGGGAATGGATGTCAGACCTCTGCGAGGTTTTACGCAATTTTGAGGAATCGACACAGATGGTGAGCGGCGATAACGCTATTATCAGTGTAACCATCCCACTTCTGTGTCTACTGAAACGCTCGCTGCTCACAATTAAAACCGACGCTTTGCATGTGGAAGAGGTGGAAATGGGGGAGGAAGAGCTTACACAAGGTGATAGCCAGAGCACCCTCACTTCGTCTTCTCAGCGACAATTGGAGGAGGCGGAGGAGGAGGAGGAGGAGGAGGAGGAGGAGGAAGACACGGTTGCCTCCGCTACAGAGGGTAGCCATGGAACTTTAGTTCCATCTCTTCAGCGTGGGTGGGCAGAAGAGGAGGAAGAGGATGAGGATATTGAGAGTCAGCCTCCTGGTGAGGACAGCGAAATCTTGACTGTTGGTACTCTGGCACACATGGCTGACTTTATGTTAGGCTGCCTTTCCCGTGACCCACGCGTTGTACGCATTTTAGACAACACGGATTACTGGGTGTTCACCCTTCTGGACCCCCGCTACAAAGAGAATTTCTCATCTCTCATTCCTCCGGTGGAGAGGACAAGCAAAATGGTGCAATACCAGAAGGTTCTTGTTGAAAAATTGCTCCAAAATTTTCCATCTGACAACGCTGGCGGCAGAGTACGTGCTACCTTGGCCAACCGAGAAGGGGAGAAAAGGGGAGCACACAGCAGTTCCGACAAAGGCAGGGCAACACTCTCCAAGGCGTGGGACACCTTCATGACACCCCGCCAGCACCCTCACCCTGATGCGCAGCCTAGTGTCACAAGGAGGGAAAAGTTTTGGAAGATGGTGAAGGAGTACGTAGCAGACCGTGTCAGCGTCCTCAATGATCCCTCTGTGCCTTACAACTACTGGGTGTCCAAGCTGGACACGTGGTATGAACTGGCACTCTACGCCTTGGAGGTGCTGGCCTGCCCTGCCGCCAGCGTTCTGTCTGAGCGGGTATTTAGTGCTGCTGGTGGCATCATAACATATAAGCGTATCCGCCTTTCCACCGACAATGCTGATAGGTTGACACTTATAAAAATGAACAAGGCCTGGATTTCCCCTGACTTCTCCACTCCACTGGAGGAAAGCCCCGGGGGAACATAAACTCACTTTATATATGTTATTTACAATGATGGGAATACTCTGTATTCCCATTCACCCCTTCCACCCAAAAAACGGGTATATGGTTGACTCTTAATGTTCTCATCCTCCTCCTCCTCTTCCATATGCCCTGGGATATAATTTTTATATAGGGCCAGCTCACCAGCGTGCCCTGGGATATAATTTTTATATAGGGCCAGCTCACCAGCGGGCCCTGTGATATAATTTTTATATAGGGCCAGCTCACCAGCGGGCCCTGTTTGCCAATTTTTATATAGGTCAGCTCACCAGCGGGCCTTCTCATATAATGTTTTATTGGGTCAGCTCTCTAGCGGGCCCTCTCATATAATGTTTTATAGCGTCAGCTCACTAGCGGGCCTTCGCATATAATGTTTAGGATGGTCAGCTCTGCAGCAGACCCTCACCCATAATGTTTTAGATGGTCAGCTCAGCGCACGTTTCCCTCTTAATCATGGCCTCAGTTCTGAAAATCAAGGAAATTTTTGGGAGAATTTGCCTCTGCGCACGTTTCCCTCTTAATCATGGCCTCAGTTCTGAAAATCAAGGAAATTTTTGGGATAATTTGCCTCTGCGCACGTTTCCCTCTTAATCATGGCCTCACTTCAGAAAATCGATGAAATTTTTGGGAGAATTTGCAGATGATATACAAGTAAATATACAGCAAATACTGTTTGGTAACAATTTTTCGCCTAAAGTCGTTTTTATTTTCCTTTTTGTGTGTTTTACGGTCAGTCTGTAAAAATGGCGTACTACGGGCGAAAGATCGTTCCCAGCAGCGATGTTGGAGTCCAAGGTGCATCCAGACATCCTCCCTATGCTGTCCCTGAACCATTTCTGTAGTGTTTCCATCTTTTTCTGCCCTTTTCCTATGGACCAGGCACCCTCCCCTCATCAGAGCAGGGGGTGCCTGGTGTAATGCTCGAGTCCTCCCATTGACTTCAATGGGGCTCGGGTGCTCGGCCGAGCACTCGAGCCTCAGGGGGTGCTCGGTCAGAGCACCCGAACATCCGAGCATTGGGGTGCTCGCTCATCACTAGTGGTAATAACCCTGGCAAATGCCACCCTGGATATATTGCACATTAAAAAAATTGAAGTCTGAGGTACAATAACCTCTTAAGGACCGGCCGCGCATGCACCCGGTGGTCATTTAAGGACCACGGAGCAATTTTATTTTTTTTTTTAATCCGATTCCGGACTCACCCGGAATTCCATGACGGTCCTGGTATGTCATCGGTCCATAAAGCAAATCCAGAGATGACATACCAGGTCCTTAAGGGGATAGCTTTTGAATAAAACACCCCTTAGCATTGGGAGTACCCTTACTTTACTCAGGAGGATAAACCTTATTATATATATTTTTTACATATTCAGCATTACTGTCCCTTGAAATGAGCAATGATGGGTCATTTCTACTATATATATATATATATATATATATATATATATATATATATAATGTACATACTCACTGTGCTTGTTATGTCTACATGAAATTAAATGACCACGGACAGTTCATTTCTATTTTACATAATCTCACTTTCCAAAATAGATGCTCTGTTTAGAAACAAATCCTTTTTAAATCTCATGGTAAGAAGACAGATTATAATGCCAGTTATAGGCTATGATAATGTAGTATATACTCCCAAGCCACAAATCCATCTTGCTAAAATAGACACTCTGTGTCACTCATTATGCCACTTTATCCTTCAATGTAATTACACAACCCATCATTGTGATATGTATGAACTAAATTGGCTAACTCTCGAATCTAGTTGTATCCTTCACCTCTCTTGCATGATTCATAACCACTTCTCTAGAAAACTACCAGACTACCTGAGCAGTATGCTCACTCCAGATCTCCATACTAACTATAACCTCAGCTCCACTACTAACAGCTCACTGACTATCCAACACTACCTGAGCAGTATGATCACTCCAGTTCTCCATAGTAACTATAACCTCCGCTCCACTGTTAACACCTCACTGACTACCCCACACTATCTGAGCAGTATGATCACTCCAGATCTCCATACTAACTATAACCTCCGCTCCACTGCTAACAACTCACTGACTATCCCACACTACCTGAGCAGTATGATCACTCCAGATCTCCATACTAACTATAACCTCCGCTCCATTGCTAACAACTCACTGACTATCCCACACTACCTGAGCAGTATGATCACTCCAGTTCTCCATACTAACTATAACCTCCGCTCCACTGCTAACAACTCACTGACCATTCCACACTTCCTGAGCAGTATGATCACTCCAGCTCTCCATACTAACTATAACCTCCGCTCCACTGCTAACAACTCACTGACTATTCCACACTACCTGAGCAGTATGTTCACTCCAGCTCTCCATACTAACTATAACCTCCGCTCCACTGCTAACAACTCACTGACTATCCCACACTACCTGAGCAGTATGATCACTCCTGCTCTCCATACTAACTATAACCTCCGCTCCACTGCTAACAACTCACTGACTATTCCACACTACCTGAGCAGTATGCGCACTCCTGCTCTCCATACTAACTATAACCTCCGCTCCACTGCTAACAACTCACTGACTATTCAACACTACCTGAGCAGTATGATCACTCTGCTCTCCATACTAACTATAACCTCCGCTCCACTGCTAACAACTCACTCACTATCCCACACTACCTGAGCAGTACGATCACTCCAGCTCTCCATACTAATTATAAACTCCACTCCACTGCTAACAACTCACTCACTATCCCACACTACCTGAGCAGTACGATCACTCCAGCTCTCCATAATAACTATAACCTCCACTCCACTACTAACAACTCACTGACTATTCCACACTACAGGAAAGAAGCCGGTCGATCAGCCTTTTACTTCAGAGCTCCAATAGCCTGGAATAACCCACCTGAAAAAATCAGATCTTCTCCCAGTCTAAAGTCCTTAAAAACAACTGCTTCTTCATATCTAAAAACAATATGCAACTGTATATAACATTTCTAGCATATATATGTGTGTGTGTGTGTGTCATGTCTCTGTATTTGTGCAAGTACACAACTCTTGCTGTAAACACTACAGGACATACTTGAAACGAGAGAAATCTCAATGTATTCTTCCTGGTAAAACATTTTCTAAATAAATAAAAAATAAATAAAAAACTTGATTTTGTATTTTATTATCCTCTTTGGCCAGGGAAGCTGTCCACTCTTGATAATGGTCAGCCAGTCGTTACCAATAAAAGTTGCATTTCTAACTTTTTCCATGACATATATACCAAGAAGGCAAAATTTCTCTTTTATAACATAAAATGTAAGCCTGGTTTTAAATTTCCTATAATGAATTTGTTAATTTGGTTTTGTACCACGAGTCTCAATTAAATGCTGTTTTCCAATTACATTGATGTCAAATTCCTCCGACTCCTTAAGATAAATGTATTTTTCTTTGCTCTGGACATCTGAAGGCTGTTTTCTGTTTAAATGGAAATCTACCCGATCCTACTAATTATTAGGATATAGGATACATGTGACTTACACAGTTGAATGGTTAAATTTCACACTTCATTAGGGAAAGATGTGGCATAAGTGCCTTATCCAGACTACTTTGAGATGTCTACAGTGCTTTTCGATTAAAGAAATGATGAGGTTTTATTTCCTAAGATAATGTAAATTACAATACAATTTATGCTAATAACTGTTAACTCTTTGAATGCTAGAGAATGTGACAATTTGTTGTTCAACAATAAGTGCGCCACCACCCCCTCTTCAAGGGTTACCAACTGGGTAGACAACCTTTGGCTCCCCAGGCTGCTGAAGAGCCAATAGTTGCCGACATCTAAGTTAAAGGGTTAGTAATGTTTCACAATGAAAGCAGCTTGGATTAATCTTCCTAGTATTTGGGCTGTGGAGAGTTTTATTTCAATACTGTCAGAGTTAATGTCAGAGTTGTAGTTGAATTGAATGATGTCCCCCTCCTGCCCCTTTTACTGATGTAACACTGCTCACCTCAGAGCAGCAAGACTGTCCAGATGGATCACAGACAGGGACAATATTCAGTGAGCATAAGGATAAACCTGAGAAACCTGTCAAGGTGGGACAGGGTTTTCATTGCTCTCACAGTAAGAAGATTGTCCCTCGCTATGATCTGTCCGGTCAAGAGACCAGATTCCACATCTGAGAGGAGGAGGCTTACACTAGGTAAAAGGGGAGGGAGGGGGAAACTTTATCATTCAATTACTCTTGATCTACAACTCTGACAGTAATGAAATAACACTGTCCATGGCCCAAATACTATGAAAAATAATTGGAGCTGCTGTTTTTGTGAAACATTACTATCCCTTTAACCCTTTGAGTGCCAGAGGGGTATGCAACGCATTGCAAAACAATGCATTGCGTACCCCTCTGGCACTCAAAGGGTTAAAGCCAACTGTGTGATGCCATGTATGGATTTCTCTCTTTGACATTAGATGGGTTACAAATAAATATTCCTTTTCCAACATTCCAACACCCTTTGAGTGCCGGGGGATGTGTGACTCATTGCATTGCTCACCCCTCTGGCACTGAAAAAGTTAAAAATAGAAGTTTTGTTCCTCCATGGAATGGGGCGGGGCTATTTATTTTTAACCCACTGTATGCTAGAGAGTGGTCCACAATAGGCCACAACACATGCCGGTAATTAGAGAGTTTGCTTTAACCCAGGCCTAGGCTAAACAACTGGGACCCAAACAAATAGAAAAGAGGTTAACCATTTCATGGACAGGGGAATCACATTATTGCTACAAGCTGCACGTTGCAGGTGCAGGTGTATTTCCAGCAGCGTCTTCATTTTACAGCATGAAACTTGTCATTCATTCGTTATTAGTTTGTTATTTGGTTTTCTTATCCAGATAATCAGTTATTTTATGTACCCTTCCCATTCATCAGACTTGGGTCTGAGTCATATGTCCTGTCTGTGTCTCTGTTTTTTCACTGTCTCTGTCTAGCCTGTCTGAGAACTTCATCTTTATTTTAAAGAGAGAATAAATAAAAGGGTTTTTTTTTAAGGGACAGTAAAAAAATTACAAGATGTGCAAATGGTCATGTTACTTTTTATGGCCTGGTGGCTAGGGGTGTGTAACTTTCCTCCAAGAGAACAGACTCAGCTGACACCAGGGCCATCGTCTTGAAGGAAAGCCCTTCTCTGCAGTTCTCTTCCTGCCTGCTGCATGTAAAATGCATAGGGTATAAGGAATGACAAAACACCAGTGTTGGGCATAAACAGGCCATCGCTTTATTTATTATTTAAAGTTATAGTAATGTTTTACAAAAACAGCAACTCCAATTAATCTTCATAGTATTTGGGCCATAGAGAGTGGTATTTCAATACTGTCACAGTTCTAGTTCAAGAGTAATTGATTGATAAAGTATCCCCTCCCTCCCCTTTTCCTTAGTGTAACACTGCTCACCTCAGATGTGGAATCTGGTCCACAGACCAGACAGGTCACAGGTCTTACTGTTAGAACAATGAAAACCCTGCCCCCCTTGACAGGTTTTTCCTTATGCTCACTGAAGATTGTCCCTCTCTGCGATACATCCGGACAGTCTTGCTGCTCTGAGGTGAACAGTATTACATCAGTAAAAGGGGAGAAAGAGGGATACTTTATCATTCAATTACTCTTGAACTACAACTCTGACAGAATTGAAATAACACTCTCCAAAGGACCAAATACTATGAAGATTAATTGGAGCTGCTGTTATTGTGAAACATTACTATCCCTTTAAGAAAACATACATAATACACACAACTTTTGGCAAGCTTGCCAAATAATACACTTTTTATATATTATGGCTATACCCAGCATGGCCAAACAAAAAAAACAGGCTCATGCTTTTAAACTGATATTACTATGGAGTAAAATATAGATTTGTCACCCTCACTTTCATTTTAGGTGATATGCTCCAATTTAAAATTTCAGAAAATCCAATGAAATACCTCTAGTCATACCGTGGCACATTCTGTGCCTCCCTGCCTGTGGGTGGAAATATGACCATTTTGTTGGCATAGTCTGATGTTGCCTGCAGTGGAACCTGAGACTCTGGAAGGTCATGTGGTAGATGTACGACAAGAAGAGCTTCCTGTCTTCCGGCCTGCCCTGGGGGTTCATTTCTAAAACATCGCACACAAAACAGCGTGCGACATCAGGGAGCATCGAATGAGTACCTCATTGGGATCTTGCTGAGCGCTGCCCCAGCTCTCATTACCCTTCTCTTCTCTCTCGCCTTCGCTCCACCCTGTCATTATGCACGCAGAGAAGGGGAGAGAGAGCCGGGGCAGCGCTCCGAGGTTAAGTGATTCACAAGGATGTTTGGGGATCTCAGGGATCTCTGAATACCAACTAGATAGAGAATACTTTCAATTATTTTATTAGGCTGATGAAGCATCATACTGGTGGAGCGGACGGGACAAGTAACTCAAAGGGTTAACTTTTTCTTGACGGGCAGAGCAGATGGGACAGAGAGAGATGGGGCAGTGCCCAGCAAGATCCCAATGAGGTACTCATTGATTTTTCTTTTACACTGGATGCAATGTTGCTTTTTATTTGGGATGTGGTGTTCTATTGGGGATTGGGGGATGTGGTGGTCCCACGCTGAGCTTGTGTGACCATAATTTTCTATAATAAATGTATTTTTTCTATTTTGATAAATTCTGAATTTTTATTACTTTTTTAGATACTATATATTTTGGGTCTGAGTGCCAATTTAATTCACTTTTCTTGTCCCTTTTTTTTCCTTTTCCCATTTTTGATAGTATGTTATTTGAGATCCTTGGCACCCTATGTGTGTTACACATGGTTAAGACAAATTATGTACTTATTATTTATATGTTCTCCTTTGATTTATATATATATATAGAGTATTGAAATAAAACTCTCCATGGCCCAAATACTATGAAGATTAATCGGACCTGCTTTTTGTTGTGAACTATTACTATCTCTTTAAAGGGATAGTAATACTTAAAATGTAAAAAAAATATATGTTGTAGGGTTTATCCCCCTGAGTAAAACAAGAGTACTCCCACTGCTGAAAGGTGTTTTGTTCAAAAGTTATTAATTTTCAAAGTTGAATTTTTTAGGTGCAATATCACAGTGGCCTGAAATTGTACAGTGGCGCTGTTGCTACACGATCCTATGGACAGCTCTGGTCCCGGGACCATAAATCTCCATAGGATGGTGTAGCAACAGCGCCACTGTACAATTTCAGGCCACTGTGATATTGCACCTAAAAAATTCAACCTTTCAGCAGTGGGAGTACTCTTGTTTTACTCGGGGGGATAAACCCTACAACATATTTTTTTACATTTTAAGTATTACTATACCTTTAAGTAAGTCCTTCTTATAAAAAAATTAAAAACTTCTTCTTGGGGTAAAGTTCCCCTTTAAAATAATTAAATCAAACAATGGGGGGGACTTTAACACAAGTTTTTTTGTTTGTTTTTGCCTTATTTCTACCCCTTTTTAAGCTATTTTTCAAAGCTTTTTTAACTGATAATAAATTGATGCTTTCTTTCATTAAGCTCACTTGATCTATTAAGTTTGTATATTTTTTAGATCAATCAAGTAAACTTGGTCAATTTTTAATTTTAATTTGTTTTATTCTACTTTTCTGGATCAATCCAGGACACAGCCATAATATATATTAACTTGAATTAAAGGTTTAACCCCTTAGATCAGTGGTTCTCAACCTTTTATGGTTCAAGGCACCCCTAATGTGCCGTCTGGAAGTGTCGGGGCACACCTAATATTTTATAGGTCACTTGTCAAGCACGTAATGGTTGATACCAATGCATAAATATATAGCTCTTTATAGCTTCCACAATCAGAATAATATACATAAACATTTCATGCAGAAACATTTCCAGAAATAAACATTTGAAACCCAGTATTCCCATTTTATCAAAGACTTTATAGAGTGGATGCCCATGGAGCGCCAAAGTGCCACAGCACCCTGGTTGAGAATCACTGCCTTAGATACTGGATATGTCTACAGTACAAGGTGCACAGCCCCATCCGTGTCCTCTCTTTACATGACCCCATGCCCAGACCCATCTGCTTTTTCCTAGCATTAACATACAGCAAAAAAATGCTCTTACCTCCCCTATGAACACTAGATGCAATATATTACATACTAGTGTAAACGTGCGTAAAGAAAAGAACTACATGGCAGGTGTACTACCACAGAACTACACTTCCCAGCATTCTGTGCATTTGGGACACCGGACTTGCTCCCCTCTCACTACTGTATCTTACTAAATTAAAATGACACTGCCTGTAAAATCACATTCCACCTATATATCTCCCACCCACCGCAGTTCATACACTCTCACTGTTGCCTTCTTGACAGTTCACCCGCCCTCAGTATTGCCTGTTGAACACAAATAAAAATGCCCAACTCACACCCACTGTACTCACCCACTCAATGTACACTGTACCCACCCACTCTGTGTCCCCTACTGTAATGTCTGCATCTGACCACAACACTTTTGCTTCCTCCATGCCATCTCTGTGTCTAAAAGATGTTTCCCCGGCCTCATCCAATATGTCCCAGCATTCTGTGCATTGGGGAAGTCTCTACTGCGCATGACTGAATCGGAGAAACATACCTGCGTTTAGGCAGTCCCTACTGTGCATGATTGCATCAGACTGTCTCTACTGTGCATGACTGCATCGGCAGTCTTTACTGTGCATGACTGCATCGGACACACATACATCTGGCCTTTTATAATAGGATCACTCATGCATTCAAAGTTCATGGATACTGGTAAGTAGACTTGACCAACTAATCCAACCTGGACATTACAACAATATGTAACCTGGTCCTACATAACTCCTGTAAGTTGCAAAGTATTTTCCAATCTCACACTGGCAGCCTATTAACTCTTTAATTTCTCAAAGAACAGAGGATTTGTCAACACATTGCAAGAACTGTTGCAAGAGTTGCCCCCCCCCCCGGGTCCTTAACCCCTTTGAGTGCCAGAGGGGTACGTTCCGTACCCCTCTAGCACTTAAAGGGTTAAGGCGTTAAAAACAAGTGGGGTTGTACAACACATTGCCATTCAGAGGAAAGTGAGCATAATCAGATTCACATATATCCAGTTTTGACTTTGAATGGTAACTTTTAGCACTTGTTTTCCCTTTAAAGGTTAACTACTCATTTGGCAGTGCCATATCAGCAGATCCAGCCCCCTGACAGCTGACCTGCTGATGGATCCCAGGCTGAATTCTGAGCCACAAAGGACCACTGGGGGGCAGAACTGAGAGACTGAAATCTCGCAGTTCACTCTGTGTGGTGAAGTCCCAGTAGACCCTTTGCATTGTCCTCAAAAGGCTAACACAGAATGTCTATGGAGGATGCTCACACAAACCATGACGTTTTTGTCACATACACCCGGGTTCCTTTCCAGCCTTCTTGCAGATGAGGGATAGTTAGTTTTCTGAACACCCCATCACATACAGAAAAGGTTCTCTGACAATAGAAATTATAAAAATTTATATATGGCACATAAAGGGATTTGCAAAAGAAACTAAGTGTCAGGAGAGAATGAAATATAGGTTTTGAACAGTTCTGGCACAATCAGGACGTTGCAATCTGGGTGTGAGGGTGTGATTCACTGGTATATCTCTGGAGATCAGATCTGGAGAGAATCCAACATTCAGTGACGTCCCTGTCTGGTATTACATATCATCTGATATAGCTGTCAGTAATTTTAGTCACTGTATTTATTTACTCTTTAGTATATGTGTTTAGACAAACGTCTATGTAAATAAAATACTTTGGCCTTGTTCTAAATAATTTATTTGCTTGTTAATAGGCCATGAAGGAACCTAAAGATTCTCTGTATTGTCCTGCCCACCAGTTGCTTCTACGTCAACACCACATAAAACAAAGAGTGTCCCTCTTTGGCCATTTGAAATGTTGGGGTGTATGTGAGACAAGGGATTACAATGTTCTGGTGTAAGAAGAGACCCCGCTACAAGTAGCTTACAGTCTGGTAGTATAATGGGAGATCTGCCCCCAGGAGCTTGCAGTCTAGAGACTGAGTGGCAATATGGCCCCAAGGAGCTTACAATCTAGTGGTAGAAAAGGAAACCTACCTCAATGAGTTTACAATCTTGTGCAGGCATGTGAAGGGTATGGCCCTAGCTAACAAATTGCGGCCCCTAACAGAATTTATCATTGTAACTAGCATGGCCTTGCTTGTTAAAGTTACGTTTTAGATCAACTTGGTTTGTTATGAGTCTGACATACCTGATCTAGTGGAATCCTGTATCTGCTAATGGAACTTAAAATCTAGTTGTGTAATTGGAGACCTGCACAAGAACTGTACCGCTTAGTGGTATAATGGGACACCTATAGCAAGAAGCCTACAGTCTAGTGGTATAATGGAAACCTACCCAAAAGGAGATTGTAGTCTAGTGGTTTAATAATAACATTGTACCACTGAGCTTGCAATCTAGTGATTTAATGGTAGACTTATCTACAAGAAGCATACAATCCAGTCGTTTAATAAGATCTGCCCCAGGAGCTTGCAATCTAGGGACAGGGTGGTAGACCTGCCACTTGATCTTATAATCTACTGGTAGAAAGAGATACCTGCTCCAAGGAGCTTACAGTCTAATGGTGTAATGGGAGACCTGCCCTACAGTTATTATAAGCTAATGGCATTGTGATGAGGCTCCCAGGAGTAGGACGCCGCAGGGAGTTCTTTACCAAACAGGCTGATCTTCATACAAAAAGTGTTAAAACAGCATGGAGCATCAGAGTACAGCTAAGCTTTTATCCACCCTGCAACACCTGAACGAGCACACCATTCACATCAGACTCTTCCAAATGAATGTCTTGTCCCCTACTGAACAATCAGGGAGCGAACTATAATCTTAGATCTGATTCAACCAATGAGTGGACTGCCAGCGAGACTCAGGATTTGAATCCACCCAATGGAGTCCTGCCAACAATCTCTATGCAAACAAAAGTTAAATACATCTCTCTCTTTCTCACTGCATTCCAGACAGTCCCCTAAGTATTGAAGATGCAAATATAGTCAAGTTGATAACTTTATTGGCTAACTTAGCAGATTTAGGATGCAAACTTTCAAGACCTCTTAAGCCTCTTCCTCAGGCATGTTATACAAATAAATATGAAAACATCTCTCTTATATACAAGTACACATTGCATTGTTTAGAATGGAAATCGGATAAGAAAGCTCAGTCCAGACCGAGGTTCTTTGATCAGTCAATGGCTGAGGAGCATGAGGTAATTTGCAGTCTTCCTCTGAGGAGTCAAAGGTATTTTCGATCCCAGTGGGGGATGTATTTGCCTCCTGTATTTCTACGGCTAACGTGGTACCAACTCTCATCTAAGTATTGATGACACCCTGGAATGGGAGTCATTGTCCCGAAAGCTAGTGCACATGTCCAAAAACAATATAATCTCTCTCTGTTCATGTCGACTGCTTTGCTTAGCATACTGCAGTATGATCTCTGTAACCAGCTAGTCCAATCTCCAGCACTGGCCCCGGTTCTGAATCTGGGGCCTGTGCTTTCAGAGATCAGGTGAAATGTGTATACAGGGATATTGTCAGGCAATGGATTCTCGAGGGCAACTAGTAGCAGAGAGCAGAGCTCTGGGTTTAACTTTTATTGAATAAGCGTCCGACTCTCCATCCCCACTTGCACCACCGTTGTGGCAGGTAGAGTGGTAGACCTGCTTCAAGGAGATTGCAGTGTGCGTTAACCATCTGGCACTCAAAGGGTTAAAAATATGGATAAGTTATACGCGTAATTCTGCACCAAATGGGCAAATACAAATACTCATATCTCTAACATTCCAGGGATTAAAAGCTTAATTTACCTCATTATGTGCCAGAGGGATATCCAGTGGAATTCTCTGCAATGCATTGGATACAACTCTGGCACTCAGTTGGTTAAGTCGATAGGAGTTTGCTCCCTGTGGTGCAATGGGCTGTCACAGAACTGAGAGGTGGTTATCATATCACCCTTCCTTTGCATACGACGTGTAGAGTTGGTTGCCTTGTGTTCTCATTCTTCATTTTCCAATACCTTGGGTCAATTGAGCAATCAAGAGTTAACTTCCCCCCACACACACCAAACACAGACACTTAGAATATTTATATAAGTAGCGAGTACATGATCATTTCTGACAGTAAATCGGGCGATCATTATACTTAACTCCAAACCAATTATTTTTCTTTGTTACCCAAGAGAGTTAAACAGGCCTTGAAGCGATCAGGCCACAAGCCAGACTCCTCTCCTGAATGACTGTTACCTCTACAAAAAGAAAAATAAAGAGTGCCTGCTCGGCAGCAGATGTAGGCCTTAATTATTTATGTCACAGATATTAAAGAGGCAATTTACAGATCTGTAAAAACACCTGACATGCGCATCATCAAGACCTCCCGTTCCCAAGCCCACTTACTCCTCCCCATCACCACCCTTCCCCCCAATAACTTACACCTACAATTCAGATGGATTGAAAAAGGCCACAGCATTTATTAAATATATCAAACATTAAACTTTAACTTTTATTAACAATTATATTAACAAACAAATAACCATTCCCCAAAACTCAGTGCTTGCTAGTACATTCACATATCCTGACTATCCAAGTCCCAAACACTGTCCATTTTATTACCACTATGTGACTGCGGGCCTTGCCACCGTCCACCCTATCTATTTGTATGTGGCAAATTGTAGCCCTACAGCTGTACACCTGGACTCCGAGAACCATGCTCAAGAGGTCATACGCCGCCACCTGGTCCAACTGAAACAAGGAGCGCCCGTTAAAGCCCACGAGGAAGGAATCCCAAATGGCAAATCGTCCCGCATTCCCTGCGTTATCTGCACGAAGTGCCGAGGCCGCCAAGCCCCTGAAAGACCCACCGTCAGCCATCTGCCAAACACCTGACCCATCTGAATGATACTGCAGGCAAAATTTAGCTTGCTCAGGAGTGATTAAAGCCACCAGGCCCGAAGGTCCACCAGCTTATCCTAAGTCAGCAGACACTCCATAGCCACCGAGTCAAGGATGATGCCCAGGAACTTCAAACACGTGACCGGACCCTACGTTTTTTCCTCCACCAAAGGAACCCTGAAACATGCCGCCACCCATTGCAACGTACGCAGGAGATACAGGCAATCCCGAGCGGCCCCTGTCCCTACGCAAAGGAAGTCATCCAGGTAATGCACCATGGCATTAGATCCCGAGTCCTCCTTGACCACCCACTCCAAGAAGCGACTGAATGCCTCGAAGTATGCACAAGACAGAGAACACCCCATCGGCAAGCACAAGTCGAAATAGAAACACCCCTCGAAATGGTAGCCCAGCAGGTGATGGCTGCGCGGGTGCACTGGCAGTAGATGAAAAGCAGACTCAATGTCCACCTTCGCCATAAGCTCCCCAGGACCCGCCGGCCACACCAACGCCACCTCCCGGTCAAACGATGTGTACTGCATGGGACACAACTCCTGATCAATACCATCATTCACTGAAGAACCAGCTGGGTACGACAAGTGTCGAAATTTGCCTGCCTCGCACTTTAGAACCACCCCCAACGGAAAAACCCTAAAGACCTCCAGTGGAGGGGAATCAAAAGGCCCAGCCATCCTACCCAAGGCAACCTCCTTAGCCAACTTGGCTTGAACCACCGCTGGAAAATCACCCACTGACTACAGGTTCCCCCACGAACAAACCACCCCACCCTCGCGGAAAGGAATGAAAAACCCCTGCGAAAAACCCTCCCGCAAAGAGCTGCATCCTCAGCTTTACTGTAGTGGTCTAGCCACGGCAGCATTGTATCGAGCCTCACTTCCATCACCCCCAGAGTCAGAGGGCTCTCCGGACTTCTGCCCAGGCTTCCCGCGGCAGAAGCACTGAGAGAAGGAGTGAGCATCCCCACAACCGTAGCATTCATGCTTGAAGCGACACCCCGCTCCCCACTTACACTGGCTGTCATTAAACAACCAGCAATAGCTCTGCTTCTGAACCACCAACGCATTACTGGGACCCGACCCGCCGGCTCCCCCTGGAAAAAACGATGATGACTTCTGCGGGCCCAACATTTTCATCAACAAGTGGAGGTCCTTGTGGTCCCACCGCATGGACAGGAGGGCCGCCTTGCACTGATGAAAATGCTCATCATACCGCCACCACGCCAACCCCCGTAATCCTTACACATGCACCAAATCTCATCCACATAGCAAAAAAGCGCCGAGCACTGCTCAGGCACCCTTTCATCAAGGATGCTCGTATAAATACAAAAAGTGCACAGCCAGTTCCCAGAGGTCTTGGGAATACGCTGATAATGCTTCTTCTCCTCCTCCCACTTCCTATCCTTATCCTCCCGAACATCCAAAAAATCCTCCCTAGGCAGCAGCGCAAATAATTCTACAAACTCGCCTTTCAAAATTTTCTCCTGCAACTCGACCCGTACGTGATTCCCCGGCGGGCCAGTAAAGCAGACATATGAGCCGGCTCGCACCGTGTCCGCCAACTGAACCCACCCCCCTCAGGGGCCTTAATCACCACCACCCCAGAGGATAAAATATCCAGGACAACAGGCACCCCCCTGATGGGACAACGGAAGCTTCAGCAGGAGAAGACTAACTGCTCCACACACCCACCGGACTAGCCGCCTGCTCTGATCCCCCGGTCTCCCACTACCCTATCAGCTGTTTAAGCCCCTCTAAAAAACCCTGCAAGTGAAAGAAACGGACTCACCAGAGGCTCCCGCACGAGGAAGCGGATCCGAAGATTCAGCATCAGGGACTCCACGAGCTCCATGAAGTCCGGAAGATGCCGGAACCACCACAACACTCCTCACTCCACAAGAAATGGAACCGCTGGCACGGGGGACTCCCCTGCGGCCGTACCTCCAACAGCCTCCTCTGGAACCACAATGAGCTCCTGCTCAACAGGATCCATGTCATCCTCCAACCCTGGGCCGTCCGACCAGAGGCCATCCGCCACGTCCCACAAACTATGCCCAGCCAGCGACCTCCTCCCGGAACATCCCGCTTCCTCCACGTCTGCACTGGGCAACAGAACAGGTCCAGACAGCAGCTGCCACTCACCCTCTATCACTGAAACTGCAGAGGTCACCCTAGGAGTGTGACCATACCCCGAACAGGAACCTCCAGCACTGGAACTTGCCTCAGAGGACCCAAACTGCGAGGGACCACCAGAAACAATCCCCCCAGCTGGTGCAGATGAGTCCCCCCCAAAGGAGGAACCTCCTGTCTGGCAGATTCCCTGCATGGAGACTCCAATGCAGGGGGAGAAGAGCTCCTACCCTCTTACCCCCCGCACTGCGATGCAGGGAGGGAGAAGGGGACAGTCTCTGTGGTGGCCTAGGGGAGCGGGAGGGGCACACAGAAGATCCCACAGCCCCAATGGGTGACTCAGCTAGGCGGCGCTTGAGCCACCTGGCACCACTCTGAAGCGCCTCCTCCCGTACTGAGGCGAGGAGGCGATCAATCAGAATAAGAGATGCGGAGGGGAGAGAGAGGCTGAACAACAGCAGCAACACAGGTAGGAGCAGGGAGAACTCCTCACCACTCTGCTTTCACTTTGCCTTGGCAAAATGGCTGCAGGGACCACAATGCCCTGCAGCCAGCGTATCCTGTCCACCTCACTTCCTGCCTGACGTGCTCTGTCAGGCCCCCCTTCGCCAAAGCTCCACTCCAGCTGAGGGGGTTTCAAAACAATTCATGCCTTGCTTCCTATGCTTCTAATTGCAAAGAGTCTCAAAGAAATGGTAATTCCCTAGATTCATCGCAACATCTTTATCTTCATCTTCCCCTATTTATTATAGATTTTAATGTCCCTAAGGGTGAGTTCCCCAAATATCTGTTTCCGAGGAGCTTTTTGTTAGGAACTGTGAAAGCAGGGAGAGTGAGACAATGTAATATTACCCCTGCATCAGTCAGTGCTCTGTATGTTTTAATTAATAGACTGTAGACAGACTTTTCTAATGCAGTGATAGCATTACATTCTTTCACTCTCCCTGCTTTCACTGTTCCTTGACAGAAAACTCTGTGGAAACAAAAATTCAGTGAGCTCCCTGTTAGGGCCTTAAAATATAAAAAAATAGCTGAATATTATATAATAATATAAATAATAATAATATGATAATAATAAATTAGAAGTAGAGACAAACAATTTGACTGTACATATTGTGAACTTTCAGAATATATAAAGTCAAAAAGGATGTTGCCTGTCACTTTTAATTTAGAATTGCCTTTGGGGAATCAGAACTGGGTGAATTTGCCGCACAGAGATCATCATTCTGATCATCTCTTGTTTTTATCCTTTTGCAATTCCGTTACATTTTGGCAGTTATGCTGAATCATTTCATCCTCTTTGCTATAATTTTAATTCTCTTGAAAATATGGTTTGGATTACATGCAATTAATATCAAAAAACGCACTGTGAGCACTCAAAGCTACAAAGAGGCATGTTGTGCAGAAATCACTTGCAGATGGAACCTTGTTTGAGCGGTTGTGTTGTTCACTGTAGAACATTGAGGAAAAGACTATTATGCAGTCTCCTGTCATAATGTAACATTTATTTATGATTGGGATACATATGGGCAGTGCATGGTGCTTTTATTACATGTGTGCAAAACAACTGAAAACAATTGAAACAATAGAACTTAAATTAAAATGTCATTATAATGTATATATAGGCTGATTGGAAGCTACTTCCAAGGGAGTCTAAGGTTTTTCTACATACATCGCTGGATTTCAATCTTAGGCGCTTCCGGACAAGGCACACAAGATTATTATAGCCCAGCCCATGGACACACCCATACTCCTTCCATGACTCCGCCCTCATCCCCAACCACTGTTTTCTGGTATAGAAAGCTCTCATTAGGCCAATGTATAAATGAAAAGTGGAACAATTCTGGATTAGTCCAGATGAGCCATCACGGAGAAATAAAATGTCCTGTTGATTAAAACGGGGCCTTTAACCCCTTGAATGCTGGAGTGGTATCCAACTCATTGTGAAGAAATGCATTTGAGACCTTCCAAGCATTATGGGTTTAATTTTCCCCATTTAAATCAATGGGGATTGAGAGAATTATTATATAACCTCAACGTGCAATTGGTTTGTCCCAAAATTGTTCGACTTTGCGTTTATGCATAAAGTACTTGTAATATACAAGAACAAAAAAAACATTAATCCCTTAATATTTAAGCAATGCTTTGGAGACCACTAGCATCCAAAGGGTTAAATAATGACCAGAAAAGAATATGTAAAAGGGGCCGCTATTAACCAGAAGTGTATGCAGGGACACCGGAACTGCCTTGGCCACGCCCAGTCCTCAGAATGTGGGTGTGGTCAGCACAGATGTGTTGCCTCTCAAAACAGATACTCTAGATCAGGGGTAGCCAAAACCAGTCCTCCCGAGCTACCAACAATGCATATATTTCAAGATATCCCTGCTAAAATAAAGGTGACTCCATCTGTGATTCTGTCACTGTCATTGCTCAGCACGTGCACAAGCAGAGATATCCTGAAAACATTCAATGTGGGGAGCTCTGGAGGATCAGAGTTGACTACCCATGTCCCAGGCAGTTATCTATAGACAAAGACGAGCTAGAGGCACCATAAGGTTAGACAATATAGATGGATCCAGCTAACAGTAACACACTCACCGCCATTCCCTGCTGCTCAGTTTGGTGCTGGATAAGAAATTCCAATCCTTGAGGAGATGCTTTATACTGTATCTAGTTCAGTGTGATACACAGTCAGTGCTTTATACTGTATCTAGTTCAATGTGATAGACAGTCAGTGCTTTATACTGTATCGAGTTCAATGTGATAGACAGTCAGTGCTTTATACTGTATCGAGTTCAATGTGATAGACAGTCAGTGCTTTATACTGTATCTAGTTCAATGTGATAGACAGTCAGTGCTTTATACTGTATCGAGTTCAATGTGATAGACAGTCAGTGCTTTATACTGTATCGAGTTTAATGTGATAGACAGTCAGTGCTTTATAGTGTATCTAGTTCAATGTGATAGACAGTCAGTGCTTTATACTGTATCGAGTTCAGGGTGATAGACAGTCAGTGCTTTATACTGTATCTAGTTCAATGTGATAGACAGTCAGTGCTTTATACTGTATCGAGTTCAATGTGATAGACAGTCAGTGCTTTATACTGTATTGAGTTCAATGTGATAGACAGTCAGTGATTTATACTGTATCTAGTTCAATGTGATAGACAGTCAGTGCTTTATACTGTATCTAGTTCAATGTGATAGACAGTCAGTGCTTTATACTGTATCTAGTTCAGTGTGATAGACAGTCAGTGATTTATACTGTATCTAGTTCAATGTAATACACAGTCAGTGCTTTATACTGTATCTAGTTCAATGTGATACACAGTCAGTGCTTTATACTGTATCGAGTTCAATGTGATAGACAGTCAGTGCTTTATACTGTATCTAGTTCAGTGTGATAGACAGTCAGTGCTTTATACTGTATCTAGTTCAGGGTGATACACAGTCAGTGCTTTATACTGTATCGAGTTCAATGTGATAGACAGTCAGAGCTTTATACTGTATCGAGTTCAATGTGATACACAGTCAGTGCTTTATAAACCTACCCAATGATGCTTTTCAATCTAAATGTTTAGAGGGGCAGCCCTGTTCAGTGGTACTTCTTACTGTTAATGTTTATACTGCCATTGCCGTACCGGGAACTCTTAGGATCTGAGACTCCAGTTTTTATACTTAATTGCTGGGTCTCACTTTGTGGAATCTGATTCTCAGGGCTCAGTGAGTTCCCTTGTAACTCCTCCCACTTGACTGTCAGTTCTGGACTCTCCGCCCAGTTCTTCCCACTCCCAGTGCAAAACGTGCTTCTCTCTCCCTCCCAACCCAATCAATCCCCACCCACTTTTTGACCAAATCAAATCATTTGGACACCCCCGCTCCCCAGCCATTAGTGGACCTCCACAGCATTGGGAAATGAAGGTTTACAGGTATGGTCATTGCTTTACAATGTGTTATGCACCTCTCCGTTTCATAACCCTTTAAGGACCAATGACCAGTGGCGTAACAATAGAGGTAACTACTGTGACTAGGCCTGTCACTCCCGGCTGCCCCCTGTGACCTCCCTGCCTAGCCCTGCAACTAGATGAGGTCTGTACCTTCTTCTTCAGCTGAGTTCCCTCCAGCACACTAGTAATTACATCATCTCCCAGCACTCTGCATTACTGGAGAGAGGACTGATCTGGATCTCCAGCTGCTAGTAGAGGTCTTTGCATAGACCTCTCCTTCCACACCTCTGGACCACGAGGGAGCTAGGAGATGGACACTGGGGGTCAATGTGTGAGGTGGACATTGGGGGCAATGTGGAGATGGCCAATGGGGACAATGTGGAGATGGCATTGGATGCAATGTGGAGATGGCCAATGGGGACAATGTGGAGATGGCCAATGGGGGCAATGAGGAGATGGCCAATGGGGGCAATGTGGAGGTGGCCAATGGGGGGCAGTGTGGTTGGGGGGGCCATGGCAATTTTTGCACCAGGGCCCGGTGACTTCTAGTTACGCCTCTACCCATGATGTGCCAGAACCATCATGGGTAAACTTACGTTCAAGACCAGTGATGGTCCTGGCATGTCGTGGTATTCAGGAGTCCCAGTGCAGATGCACACCGCTTGGGAACCCCTGAATCCAATGCAACAAAAAAAATGTCACGTGGGCCTTAACTGCCGATGCGTGGCTCTCGGCCAGTTTTTAAGGGGTAGGGTAAAAATACTCTATTGGGCAGGGATTTGAATAACAAGTTTAAAATACATATACACTCCATCTAAATAAAAAATGAAATGACATATAACCAGTCAATAAAGGTAGTGCAAACCATTGCTGTGATTTATCCTCTAAGCTCATAGTGGTTTGATAAAGTAGCGGTTAAACGCTATGAAACGCGTTACATTTTTATGGGCATAAATATATTTGTGGATTGGATGTTTTTATATATTCATTTGTTTTAAGTGTTAAACACACAAATGCAAAAAAATGTTAAATACATTTTTTTACATTCAACACACTAAGAAAGTTGTTTCTTCTAACCACCCTCTGTGGTTTATTACTATGATTAACCCTGTGGATACTGGCAACCACTAGCGGAGACCTGAGAGTTTGCTACTTGGTTTATAACTACGATTAACCCCGTGGATACAGGCACTGCCTTTTTTCTCTCACAACCAGTTTGAGTTACATTACAAAAAACTGAAGTAACCGGTTTATAAATGACGAAAACCCTTTTAACACCACTATTCTGAATATTTCCAGGGAACTCCAGTTCTATAAATCTCACTCATGGTCCATTATGATACTGTGAGCATTTTCAGAGAGTGAAATCTCACTGTCTAAGGACACTTTCACACGGTCAACACCAACACAACATCAGTGTTGTTGTTTATGTAGTCCTTTTGTGAAAACTACAATGCTGGGCTAGCTGCTTTACACACTGACGACTATTGACTCATGTTAACACCACATCCGTTTGCTGCATTCACACAAGAACACAGAAATGATGCAACAAGGAAGGTCCGCATGGAGGTAGCCTATGGGGCCTACAGCTGACCGTCCACTTGAGCAATATAGAAAATTGCTATGCTGATCTCAACTTTAACAAATGTTTGTCCCACATAGGTGCCAGTCATGTCCCCTCTGTGCCAAGTCATTCTCATGCCCACTGGACCACAGGAGCAAGATGAGTTTACAACTTGGGTGATGGAATAGTAGCAGGGGATTGCTACAGCCCTGTCTCCTCTGTGAAAGAGCCTTATCTACAGACTAAGACACACAGTATTTGTATATATAAATAAGTCAATTACTGTACAAGGGATACACCCCCGGTAAGCCTGTGTGCTAAACACACTATGGATCCCTTTAAAGGGATAGTAATACTTCATTTTATCTTTATTTTATTTTGTAGGCATTAAAAAAACATGAAGAATGATATAAGTCTTATCTCTCATACCTTTATGGTTTGAGAGATATTCACAAGCAAAGTTTCCCCCTCGCGCCCCTTTTACCTAGTGTAATTCATCTCTTCTCAGATGTGGAATCCAGTCCATAGACCAGACAGATAACAGCAGGGAACAATCTTCTTCCTATGAGAACAATGAAAGCCCTGCCCCCCTTGACAAGTTTTTCAGCTTTTCCCTTATCTTAATTGAAGATTGTCCCTCTCTGCAGTCTACCTGGGCACCTCCCTTCTGATCTGGCTGAGCAGTGTTACATCAGTAAAAGGGGCGGGAGGGGGATACTTTATCACTGAATTACTCTTGAACTACAACTCTGACAGAATTGAAATAACACTCTCCAAAGTCCAAATACTATGATGATTAATTAGAGCTGCTTTTATTGTGAAACATTACTATCACTTTAAAGCCTTATACATCATAGACATCTCCAATGCGTTGCTTTGAATATATCAGGTTCAGAGGAGAAAGGTTACCCAAGGTCACTTGTGTCTAAGAATAAGGAATCATTGTATAGTGGAGAAGTGGGCAATGTGTATCTCTACTCTACACTACAACTCCCATCACCCTATGGCCAGCTGAGGATGAGGTGAATGGCAGCCCAGCAGAGGTAATCATATCGCCTCCTCTTGCTTTATAGTAGGTACTAGATACTCTTCATCCTTTCAATGACATGTAAAACATCCTCTTATCCCTTTTGAACCTTCCCCTCCTGGCTCAGATACCTCACTAGTCTGCTGTGTAGAGGAAACAGTTCTAATTCTGCTTATGTTTGCTCCAATTAGCACTGAATAACAAAAAGCCGACAGTAGCAATCACACCTTCTCCACCAACATCTCTGTCAAGCTGTTATAGTCAGAGCAGTGTGAACGGATCAGAGTCTGTACTGCTGTGTCATGTCTGCCTTCCCCAGCCCACAACTAGCGCACAGCAAGAACTCAAATACTTTATTACTATTAAAGAAGAAGCCATCTGTTTTAAATAGATTTACGTCTTGGAGGTTTGTAATGCTGAGCACAACAAGGGTGCACTCAGGGACGGCCCAAGACATTGAGCTGCCTGGGTCCAAGTATGATATGCCCTCCCCCCAAACCACGCCCACCAAAACATTCTCCAGATCTTCACTGATGTCAATGTTTTTTTTAACCCTTTGAATGATGGAGAGGTGTGCAGTTCATTGTAAAGCAGCACAGTGGTGACCTATTTAGCAATCAGTGTGTTAAAATCCCCATTTAAATCTGTGGGTGTTTTTAATTTGCCCCCTGTGGTGCATTTAGTTCATTCCACAATCGCTCCACTTTGCTTAAATACATAAGGCCCAAAACAGTTCATTGCGCCTGGGAACATTCTGGGAGGATGCCTAAGAAACCAGGAAAGTAGAAGACCGTAAAAGTAACACTTCCAATGAATCAATAGGATGCAAGGATTTCTCCAGTGTCCACAGAAATCAATGTTCTATACATGTCAGTACAAGCAAAGCTTCTACTAGTATTCTTAAAGGGATAGTAATAGTTCATTTTATCCTTATTTTATTTTGTACACATTAAAAAAACATGAAGAACGATATAAGTCTTATCTCTCAACCCTTTATGGTTTGAGAGATATTCACAAGCAAAGTTCCCCTCCCGCCCCTTTTATCTAGTGTAAGCCATCTCTTCTCAGATGTGGAATCCAGTCCATAGACCAGACAGATAACAGCAGGGGACAATCTTCTTCCTATGAAAACAATGAAAGCCCTGCCCCCCTTGACAAGTTTTTCAGGTTTTTCCCTTATCTTAATTGAAGATTGTCCCTCTCTGCAGTCTACCTGGGCACCTCCCTTCTGCTCTGGCTGAGCAGTGTTACATCAGTAAACGGGAGGGGGGGGATACTTTGTCATTGAATTACTCTTGAACTACAACTCTGACAGAATTGAAATAACACTCTCCAAAGTCCAAATACTATGATGGTTAATTAGAGCTGCTTTTATTAGGAAACATTACTATCCCTTTAATTCCACTCACCTAACACAAACACTTCTAACTAAAATCATGCAACTGCCAATGAAGTTAAAGTCCAGCAGCAGCTGTGGAATCTCGCACAACATTACCTACCCCCGCATTATCTTATTCCCCATTATCTATTCATTTGGGTTACTGGTAAAGTAATAATCCTTTCAAATGATTGTGGGGCTCATTTCTAACCCGCTCCACAAGCCCATCCGGAGTGGAAGCTTACCAAGAGGGCGGCACTACAGCGACCTTCTTTGGAATGAACCATGCAAGAAAGTAATGAGGCCAGTAGCACTGCGAGCAGAACCAGCTCCAGAATGATTTGCTCCAACAGCACAGAAAGTAACCGCCGCTCCTCTGGATCTATCCGCTGAACAGCCAGCACCAGCTTAGTGAGTGCATGTCACTTCACTCCGCGCAGATGCACGTTAACCCCTTAAGGATCGGAGTGCGCACACGCGGCCGGCACTTGAGGACCACGGGGCTTTTTTTTTTTAGCGATTCTGGTTCAGGGCTTCTGGAGCAGCATGCAGCCGTACCAGGAGCACTGAACTCCATGACGTACCAGGACCGTCAGTGGTCCTTAAGTGCTGGACGTCCTGGTACGGCAATGGTCCTTAAGGGGGTTAAGTAACAGGCGTACAGGTGGCCGTCCGTGTTGGGGTTGGTTGCCTAGCAACTGATCTCAGCAGCCTCTCTGTTCTGTGATAGACTGTTACCAGTTACAAATTGCCTCCCCTGTCAAAGTGCTGCCTGGGTCCCACTGACCCACCTGGACCCATGTAAGGGCCGGCTGTGGGTGCACTCAATAGTAATTAAAGGAACACGGAAACATAAAAATGATACTGGGGTATAAGCTGGTGAGATATCTCTTTGGTAAATACCCTGACTGCAGAGCCTGTTCAAACCTCAAGGTTGCAGGTTCGAATCCCGGCAGGGTAGCTCAGCTCAGTTATTCATCCTTCCGTGGTCGATAAATGAGTACCATTGATTGGGTAATAATAGCATCTATTATTCAGCTGCTGATTTGTTTAATTCCAAGAGCGTGCGCTGAAAGCGCTATATAAATACTAGTTATTATTATATGCATTTAAAGGGGGTTATGCACTAAGACGTGGAGATGACTTCTCGAGTGATATCATTTCTCCAGTTCCTATGTTATTCTATGGAGTCTATTCATTAAGATCTACAAAGTTGGGGAGATCTTAGTGCATAGGCTCCACACAATAACATAGAACTGGAGAAGTGATATCACTGGAGAAGTCATCTCTACTTTATCACCTCTTTATCATGCCTTCGTGCATCTGCCATAATGTGCCCCAAGCTATCAACTGTACAAATTATCTATTTGGTACCTGAGGCCTAAAATCTAACCTTAAATATGAGGATTTTTCTATTAAAGGGATAGTATTGCTTAAATTGAACTCATTTTAATGTTGTAGAGATTAAAAATATGAATAGAATGAGGTATGTCCCATCTCTCAAACTATAGTTTGAGAGATCGAAGAATCTAAAGTTCCCGTTTCACAAAAAGTCTGCCATCCAGCTGAGAGAAGCAGATTCTGGTCCCGGGGCCGTCCTTCAGCTCTTCAGCAGAGCCGAAATAGCACAATATAGAAATAAATACTTAATTGGAATGGTCTACAAAGTGTGCCTGGTTTGCAAGCACACTTTGTAGACCTTTCCAGTTAAGTATTTCTTCCTACATAGCGCTATTTCGGCTCTGCTGAAGAGCCGCAGGACGGTCCCGGGACCAGAATCTATGGCAGACTTCTTGTGAAACGGGAACTTAAGATTCTTCGATCTCTCAAACTATACAAGTTTGATAGATGGGACATACCTCATTCTATTCAAATTTGTAATCTCTACAATATTAAAATGAGTTCAATTTAAGCAATACTATCCCTTTAATTCTTTGTGGAGGACTCCTATGACACCATTAACATAGGAATCTTGACAGGTGACAATACCTCCCAAGTGTCCCTTTTAACTAGGGTTAGTACCT
The DNA here is from genome assembly GCA_037306005.1 of Rhinophrynus dorsalis. Taxonomy (NCBI): domain Eukaryota; kingdom Metazoa; phylum Chordata; class Amphibia; order Anura; family Rhinophrynidae; genus Rhinophrynus; species Rhinophrynus dorsalis. Next base: position 157,987,494 of record CM074727.1, read on the forward strand.
CTTAGAGACCCAAATCCTTCTGTCCTGTTTATGAGCAAATTGTGGTCAGTCAGTTGTTGTTGGACTTCAGTTCTCATCATCCTCAGCCAGCCTTGTCCAACAACTGAGGATGATGGGAAATGGAGTCCAGCAACAGCTGCAGAGCTGATCCATACCCTAGATAATGTGGATGACTCAGTGTGCCCTGCTATTTTTCCAAGAACTCTTTAATATACCAGCCGTTGCATCAAATCAGTGTAGCTGTGGTCTTTGAAGTTAAAACCTCAGTTGTAAATTCCTTGAAGTCAGCCCTACTTCCTCTGATATTAGCATGTTAACAAGCTTTGGAAGACTGACAGGCCTTACAAGAAGACACAGCTGGGTGCTCCCCAAATCTGTACATTAATGAAAAACAGAACATGGAACTCCAATGGGCTGTCTGCTGTTTACTAACCCAACAGGAAGAGCCCACCGCTGCACAGACAGCCTTATGTGATCTGCAGGAAGCAGTTGGGATCAATTAAGGGAGGAAATGCCACAATTCTTTAAATGACTTATATAGTCAAATTCTGTGGGCAAATATGGCAGGGCATCTGGGCCGCAATCAACAGCCGAAAAATGTCTTAATTAAATAATGTTCACTTGAGCAAGCAAAAAAAAAACAACAACATGCAAACAGGAAATAAATATTAACCCACTGAGGACCAGGGGTGTGTGAAATGCATTTTTTTGCAATGTATTGCTCACACTCCTGGTCCTCAAGCGATTAACTCTTTCAGCACCAAAAAGAATACAATGCTTTGCAAATCAAAGAGCTGAACACCTCTTAAGCATACAAAGGGTTACTGTAACAATTCGTAACCCTTTGAGTCAGAGGGGTTTGCAATGCGTTCCGTTCCCCTCTGGCACTCAAAGGATTAAAATCAGTGACATAACCAGTCATTGGAGGGCTGGCAGCACAAATGTTTTTTTAGGTCCCTTTATCAAGAAAATACTTTCACAGAGGACTAACTGGTACCTGTTGGGGCCTGGGATAGACGGGGGCCCCATGGATTCTGGGCCCGGGTGCAACCTCACCCTCTGCACGCCCTGTAATTCCGCCACTGACTGAAATCTAAGTTGTTCTTTTATGAAATAGTAGGTTGTAGCATGCAAAGATATAGATGCAAATGCATACCGTGATAGAACTTAACCCTTTGAGCGACAGAGGGGTACAAAACACATTGCTTTGCAATTCGTTGAGCACCCGACTGGCACTCAAAGGGTTAAATTACAACGATCACCAGGATAATGCCCTATTGGCAGATTGCATTTGAACTGGGGTTGTTGTTTGTCATTGCAGACCAACAGTGTGACACAACGGCAGTTTGGAAGGAGACTCTCACTGCTCCCTCATAATACCCATGATAGAGACTTAACTGCAAGACTGACATCTCACAGATCAGTCTTATTGGGCTGCACAGAAAGCTCCCATAGACCCTAGTGATGGGCTCCAAGCATGACACTATGGAGGCCTCGCTCACAATTCCCACACTTGGTGGCTGTGAACCCCAGACTTCCTGTTGCATTCCAGCCCAATTCCAGCCAGAAGGGGAGGGGGGCAGTTTTCAGACCCCTCTGAATGGCTGGAAGGAGATATTTTGGGGTTGCCTCAGGATTTTTACTAAGTTTACGCCCCTAATAATAATAATAAATAAGTATAACATTAATAATAATCTATATATATAAAATTATGTTTAGAGTTCTCTGTCCAACCCGCCCCTGGGTGTCAAGGAGGTGGAGGTTGGTGGCAGGCAACGAATAGGAGCGGCGGTTTTCACAGGAGTGGACAGGGGAGCGACTGTGAAAGTCGCTGCTGTAGATGTCCAGCAGGTCCCCAAACTGCAAGGTGTGCCCAAACATACGTGCAACACCATACACCATGTTGTGCCTCGTTCCCTCCTCTTCAGAGATGCACAGATCTTCATGTGACCTGGAGCGCATTGATTTGGGAGTCTTTGAAGATAGAGGGAATGAGGCACAACGTGGCAGGATGAGGGCAGGTGATTGACAGCCTTTTCGGTACTGAGCTGTAACACGGCGATCTCTTCAGTGATGTAATCTTCTAACATCTCTATTACCATACAGATTAAAAAAAACAACAACACAGATTGAAGCTTTTGTGGAGAAGAATATTTGATTACAGGTAACTTTATGGGAAGTGAGAGTTCCATTTTAAAGGGATAGTAATACTTAAAATGTAAAAAAAAATATGTTGTAGAGTTTATCTCCCTGAGTAAAACAAGAGTACTCCCACTGCTGAAAGGTGTTTCATTCAAAATTTATTAATTTTCAAAGTTGAATTTTTTAGGTGCAATATCACAGTGGCCTGAAATTGTACAGTGGCGCTGTTGCTACATGATCCTACGGACAGCTCTGGTCCCGGGACCATAAATCTCCATAGGATGGTGTAGCAACATCGCCACTGTACAATTTCAGGCCACTGTGATATTACACCTATAAAATTCAACTTTGAAAATGAATAACTTTTGAATGAAACACCTTTCAGCAGTGGGAGTACTCTTGTTTTACTCAGGGAGATAAACCCTACAACATAAATTTTTTTACATTTTAAGTATTACTATCCCTTTAAACCTTTGAGTGACAGAGGTATCCAACGCATTGCAACACATTGAATAACTCTCTGGCACTAAAAGGGATAATCCTCTGAGCTCCAGGGTTGAACCATTCATTGTTTACCCCTTGGGCACTCAAAGGGTTAAAGGAACATACTAACACCAGACAATAATAACTGCCTGCTTACCTTGTTATAGCCAGAAAATCCTAATGGCCCCTATGAATTATATCCTTACTCCTTGGTTCAAGAGATGACACCTTCAATACATCATGAATGTCATATCAATTGAGGTAGACACCACATGGCTATTGCTAGCAGGGGAGACTGGGATTATGCTGGCCACAGCCACAACGCATCATGGTGGGACTGGCCAGAACAGCTGTGGTGCCCTTCATATTTAGGCTTCTCTAGGCAGCTGACTACTCTGCCTGATGGGAAATCAGACCCCGCATGTACTGAAAAAGAGGCTGCACCATTGTACATAGACTAATGATATCACTGCCGCAATAACAAGATCAATTTATGGTTTTGGAATACCCGTCAGACCCAGTTTCTACCCTCAAGGTCAGATTCCCAGTCCCCACAAAGATGTTGTTACTGTCACTGTTAACCTTCAGTGATAGACCCCATGGAGAAACAATCCATCATAAACTCAGTAGGTCTGTCTGCCAGGAAACCCATGGGTCTTGGCATTAATCCCTTTAATTAAATACCTGGACCACAGGTATTATTATGTTAGAATAGGGAAAATACAGCAAAAAAATACAATACAATACCATATATATATTTTATTGCATTTCTTTTTTGCTGCTGTATTTTATCTGTGTTCCAATCCTCTCATATCATCCCATATCATCAGAACACAACATGGAATATGGATAAAATGTTGCAAACACTTTTATTTAACTACTGCTAAAATGGAAAATAATTCCTTAACCTTTTGAGTGCCAGAGGGGTACGCAAGACATTGACTCTGTCTCTGTCTCTGGAGAGTTCCCAGGTATGGTGATACGGGAAGGTTTAGAGTACTACAAACAAGAGCTGTTCAGAAAGAACACTGATATGTAACAGACATCTGTTTTTGAACTGTACTGTACTGCCAGGCAGGGAATTAGGTCTTACTGGCCTCCTAGTTCATGAGCACTACCTTATAAGAGATTTTGAAAGCTCTTTCAAAAGCACCAATATTTTTTAGGTCTTTTCAAAGGTTTCCTAATCTATATAATAGACATACCTGTGAACTTTGTCTTTTGAAGTCCTCAGAGGGAAATGGGAGGAACAGGGTGGGAAGGAGTAGAAGTGGGTGGAAAGTGGGAGGAACAGGGTGGGAAGGAGGAAAAGTGGGTGGAAAGTTGGAGGAACAGGGTGGGAAGGAGGAGAAGTGGGTGGGAAGTGGGAGGAACACAGTGGGAAGGAGGAGACGTGGGTGGAAAAGGATTCGAGGGAGGAAAAGTGGGCGGGAAGAAGGAGGAGCAGGATGGGAAGGAGGAGGAGTGGGTGGGAAGTGGGAGGAACAGAGTATGAAGGAGGAGAAGTGGGTGGAACAAGGTGAGAAGGATGAGATGTGGGAGGAACAAGGTGGGAAGGAGGGGACATGGGTGGGAAGTAGGCAGAACAGGGTGGGAAGGAGGAGAAGTTGATGGGAAGTGGGAAGAACAGGGTGGGAAGGAGGAGAAGAGGGTGGGAAGTGGTATGAACAGGATGGGAAGGAGGAAAAGTGGGAGGAACAGGATGGGAAGGAGGAGAAGTGGAAGTGAGTAGGAGGAGCAGGATGAGAAAGAGGAGAAGTGGGTGGGAAGTGGGAGGAACAGAGTAGGTAGGTGGAGAAGTGGGAAGAACAAGGTGGGAAGGAGGAGATGTGGGAGGAACAAGGTGGGAAGGAGGAGAAGTGGGTGGGAAGTAGGCAGAACAGGGTGGGAAGGAGGAGAAGTTTATGGGAAGTGGGAGGAACAGGGTGGGAAGGAGGAGAAGAGGGTGGGAAGTGGTATCAACAGGGTGGAAAGGAGGAGAAGTGGTAGGAACAGGGTGGGAAGGAGGAAAAGTGGGCAGTAAGTGGGAGGAACAGAGTACGTAGGAGGAGAAGTGGGAAGAACAAGGTTGGAAGGAGGACATGTGGAAGGAACAAGGTGGGAAGTAGAAGTGGGTGGGAAGTAGGCAGAACAAGGCGGGAAGGAGGAGAAGTTTATAGGAAGTGGGAGGAACAGGGTGGGAAGGAGGAGAAGATGGTGGGAAGTGGTATGAACAGGGTGGGAAGGAGGAGAAGTGGGTGGGAAGTGGGAGGGACAGAGTAGGTAGGAGGAGAAGAGGGAGGAACAAGATGAGAAGAAGGAGAAGTGGGTGGGAAGTAGGCAGAACAGGGCGGGAAGGAGGAGAAGTTTATGGGAAGTGGGAGGAACAGGGTGGGAAGGAGGAGAAGAGGGTGGGAAGTGGTATCAACAGGGTGGAAAGGAGGAGAAGTGGTAGGAACAGGGTGGGAAGGAGGAAAAGTGGGCAGAAAGTGGGAGGAACAGAGTACGTAGGAGGAGAAGTGGGAAGAACAAGGTGGGAAGGAAGAGATGTGGAAGGAACAAGGTAGGAAGTAGAAGTGGGTGGGAAGTAGGCAGAACAAGGCGGGAAGGAGGAGAAGTTTATAGGAAGTGGGAGGAACAGGGTGGGAAGGAGGAGAAGATGGTGGGAAGTGGTATGAACAAGGTGGGAAGGAGGAGAAGTGGGTGGGAAGTGGGAGGGACAGAGTAGGTAGGAGGAGAAGAGGGAGGAACAAGATGAGAAGGAGGAGAAGTGGGTGGGAAGTAGGCAGAACAGGGCGGGAAGGAGGAAAAGTGGATGGGAAGTGGTATGAACAGGGTGGGAAGGAGGCGGAGAGTGTGGGAAGTGGGAGAAACAAGGTGGGGGGGAGGAGGAGAAGTGAAAGGGAAGTAGAAGGAACAGGGTGGGAAAGAAGAGAAGTGGACAGATTTTCCTAAGAAACTCACCACCACCGGAGAATTAGCCTCTGTCCTGAACACCCAATAATTCACTGCAAAAACTGGAGGCTCTGGGGCAGATCTGGAGAGTTCCCAGGTATGGTGATAGAGGAAGGTTTAGAATAGTACAAACAAGGTCTGTTTAGAAAGAAGCTTACATATAACCGGAGGGGCAGTAAGGATGATGTTATAAGCAGAACTGGAGAATTCTGGAGTAAACCAACTCTACCATAGGAAGACAAATAACATTTCCCAAAAACAGCAGCTACAATTAATCTTCATAGTATTTGAGCCACAGAGAGCGTTATATCAATACTGTCAGAGCTGTAGTTCAAGAGTAATTGAATGATAAATTATCTCCCTCCTGCCCCTTTTACTTAGTGTAAGCTCCCTCTCCTCAGATGTGGAATCTGGTCTCTTGACCAGACAGCTCACAGCAAGGGATAATCTTCTTACTGTGAGCATAAGGAAAACCCTGCCCCCTTGACAGGTTTTTCCCTTATGCTAATTGAAGATTGTCCCTTTCTGCAATCCACCTGGACATCACCTTGCTGCTCTGAGGTGAGCAGTGTTACATCAGTAAAAGGGGCGGGAGGGGGATAATTTATCATTCAATTACTCTAGTACTACAACTCTGACAGTACTGAAATAACACCATGGTCCAAATACCATGAACATTAATTGGAGCTGCCTTTATTTTGAAACATTACTATGCCTTTAAGTGGGGTTTTTAATCCCTTTAATGATAAGAGAGGTCTCCAACGCATTGCGAAGCCCCATTTCAACTAATGAGAATATTTTAAATTCCCCTATGTTGTAGTTATTTTGTTCCATAATTACTCCTGTTATGCTTTGTGACCTCAGTATCGCAAACTGTGAACTGTGTTAAATATCCCTTGAAACAGTGACTGTAACGTCAGCCTGCCCTTCCACACAGCATTCATTATGTACAGCTCCCTGACATCTGAAAATGCAGTTTGGCCTCAAGACATTAGCAATTATTTCATTAATCCTAACAGAAAGTCTACAATCTCATTAACTGTGTTTGTACAGAGACAAGTGCAGTGCAGTTATCCAGAGATGGAGAGAAGGAACACAGTTAAACAAGAACTGACACCTCCCAATAATAACTCTCCGTCTTCCTATACCGTGGCCAGAAAATAATGACCCCTATGAATTTTACTCTTAGGTCTAGCAATAATATCTTCAGTCAAGTCTGGATGTCATGTTCGTTGAGGTGACATAACAGTTGCCAGCAGGACCACAGCATCTCAGACTCAGCTCACTGCGGTTGGTGATCTTAACCCTTTAAGGAAGAGAGGGGAGTGGAATGCATTGCTTCTTATTGGTCCTTAAAGGGTTAAATAAAATACGCCGGGTACTAAATTCAGAAAGGACTTTTGTTCTCTACAGAGAGATTTACATAAAATGGCAGACCGGGCAAACACATGATATATGAAATTTAACCCTTTAAAACGGAACTATCACACAAATTAAAATTACCCCCAAATAATTATGCACATAACGATAAGCATATCCATACTAGTATCAGGGCTTAAAATTTTAAGTCCTTTGCTACTAGCCAGACCTGAAAAGTTACTCGCCACTGCAATCCATAGCACACCAGGACTGAATTTCTACTCGCCAGGGCTAAATTTTCACTCGCTATTGGCTAGTGGGGAGTGGAAATTTTGAGCCCTGCTAATATTATCCGGAAGAAGTCAAACATTATTGAGAAATTCAACTCGTTCTGAGACGGTCAGGTAGGTATCAGCGCAGACATCTTACCAAAGAGACATCTACGCTCCTGCGCTGTCTGCCCCTGTCTCTTCAAACTCAGCAGAGGAAGGGTTTTTTTTACAGTAAGGTCTGCTAAATTGTGGAATTTTTTGCCCAAGTGTGTGGTAATGGCAGATACAATGGATACATTTAATAGATTAGATGAATTTATTTCAGCGTTATACTGTGTATTTGTAGGTAAAACAGGAAGTTCCAGTTAATAGACTAGTACTTTTGGAGGCAGGAAAGCTTGTATAATTCATGTTTTTCTAGGTTATGGGCCAAGGGTTGAACTTGAAGGACTTATATCATTTTTCAGCCTAATTTACTATGCTACTATGTAAGTAGGCTTATGCACTCTGCCTTCTTCAGTTTGGGAAAAAAAAACCCACCAGCAGCTGTCATGCCGACCTCCATAGACATAAAAGCCAGGACTGATTGATAATGTTATCTTAACAAAGGTATAAGGGTGTTTTCTTCTACGGTATGGTAGACTCTCAGAGGCTTATCAAGTCAGGTTTCTTGCTCCCATGTGCCATTGCAGAGAGGAGACCTCCATGGTCATATCAGACAGGTCCTACCCACAAGTAGTCCAACTCAAAAATGTCAGTCAATTCTCTCTGCACAAAAGAAACAGCACAATCATAGACTATGTTTTGATCTATGTGGGCCTCATCACTGGGGTACAGTTGATCCCCTCTAGGCAAATGGAGAGCAAGAGACCTTGTTTGGTATACCCTTCCATAATGCACAATGGTTATTAGGACTTTCCTTAGGTGGTGCTAGTTCTCATTCAGTTATAACACTATGCCATTTCTGTGGCAAACCACATGCAGGTGCACAAATAAATACAAACAAACAAACTGTCCTTTGAATTAACCCCTTAAGGACCGGCTGCACACTCACGGTGTGGTCACTTAAGGACCATGGAGCATTTTTCTTTTAACCATTCTATTCCAGACTCCCTGAACGGCGTGCAGCCGCGCAGGGAGCCCGGAATTCTATGACATACATGTACGTCCTTGGTCCTTTAGGGACCACAACCTCATGATGTACATGTACGTCATGCGTCGTTAAGGGGTTAAACTAGGTTTTTAACCACTTGATTCCTAGGGAGGTATCTAACACATTGTCACCTAAAGCCACTTTGGTCCCCTAATATCTCCTATAGAGAGACACTTGGGAGGGATGTACCCCTAATATCTCCTAAAGTGGGACACTTGGGAGGTACAAACCCCTAATATCTCCTAAAGAGGGACACTTGGGAGGTATGGACCCCTAATATCTCCTAAAGAGGGAGACTTGGGAGGTATGGACCCCTAATATCTCCAAAAGAGGGACACTTGGGACGTACGGACCCCTAATATCTGCTAAAGAGCGACACTTGGGAGGTATGGACCCTTAATATCTCCAAAAGAGGAATACTTGGGAGGTATGGACCCCTAATATCTCCTAAAGAGGGACACTTGGGAGGTATGAACCCCTAATATCTCCTAAAGAGGGACACTTGGGAGGTATGGAGCCCTAATATCTCCTACAGAGGTACACTTGGGAGGAACAGACCCCTAATAACTCCTACAGAGGTACACTTGGGAGGTATGCAGTCTACTTGAAAGCTACAAACTTAACCCTCTCTCACAGAGGCTGATGTATTAAGAAATTGGAGCAAATATATGACATACCATCTGCACCGTACAGGACAAACAAATGTTACATTGATTTAAATGTGGTTTTAACCCTTGAATGCTAGAAAGGTCTCCAGCGCATTGCTTTGCAGTGTGTTGGAGACAAATCTAGCATTCACATGGTTAAAAGCCCAATTTAATCAACGGTAAGTTTTATTTGTACCGATGGTGCAGTTGGTTTGCTCCGGAATTGCTCCAGGGTTTTCATACATCAGCCGAATGTTAGTGAATCATGTATTATTTCAGGAACAGAGCACTTCTTTCTGGTCTAAAAAACATCACATTAATTAGTAGACTTTAACACAGTTTAGTAAGCCTGAGCCTAGGATTCAGTTCTCTGGGGGGGAGCATGACCATAGATCCATTCATGGAGAGGGTAAGCTGGGCAGTGCCTGAGGTTTAGAACGCACAGAGAAGGATCCCAGGCAGGTTGCTCAGGCACAGGACTTTCCAGGCAGCCTATGTGCATATGCACGCTCCAGTGCCCATCCCTGCAGTCACATTGCATCCAGTCTTCCTCTTGTTGGAACTCTCTGCTTGTCACAGTTCATACCCGTCTCCCAGAAGGCATCATACTGACTTGTTTATTTATTACACTGACTCCCCTCTGTATCTTCTCCTCTTCTCTCTAGCACTTTCAGACAGATAGACAGAAGTAAGAGGTGTGCAGGACCTTGACTGGGAAAGTTATATTTCAACATGGCAATAAACCACTACACGAGGCCAGCAGACCATATTAGCATTTACATCATGATACCAGAAGAGTATTATTTGAGATCAGGAGGAGAATATTACAGGGCTCATAATTTCCACTCGCCACTAGCCAATGGCGAGTGAAAATTTAGCCCTGGCGAGTAGAAATTCAGCCCTGGTGGGTATGTTACGGCTTGCAGTGGCGAGTGACTTTTCAGGTCTGGCTAGTAGCAAAGGACTTCAACTTTTAAGCCCTGCACAATTACAGACCTGCAGAGTAATATAGCTACAACCCTCAAAACCCTCCTTTTCTATGAAGCCGATCACATTACATAGCATTGCTCTCTTAATCTCCTCCACAGACAACTTCCCTTGGCTTCCCTTCACTGCAACATTATCCCCCTCTCACGCCATACTGCTTCATGGTTGGACCTTATTGCACCTTTACTTTACTCCTACACTGGGACATGTCATTTTACTTACCTCATTCCAACCCAGTCACACTCTTCCACTCTCACTCATCCAATTTCCTTCATAATGCTATTGGCTAAATATACAGATCCTTGTAGCACGTATCACTTTCCTTTTCCTGTTGTCACAATCTGAGGCTGCACGGCTCGGCTGTATCAAGCTCTTAGATCAGGAGTAGCCAATCCTGGTCCTCAAGAGCTACCATATGCATATTTTTCAGGATATCCCCATCTAGAGAACATGTGGACTAATTATTGGCTCAGTCACTTTAATTAGTTCATCTGTGCCCATTCATGGAAATCCTGAAAACATGCTCTATTAGTAGCTTGAGGACCAGAGTTGGATGCTCCTGACTTAGACCTTTTATCAGTCCCTCACTTCCAATAAATTTTAAGCTCTAGCAAACAACATCCTCTTTTCCTTGTTTTCAGCGCTTTTTTTAATGTTGATTGTAAATATCCTTATATGTTTTACCCCACTGTAAATTTTCTATTCAGTGGTAGAAATCTGCAGAATCTGTTGACAATTAAAAATAAATGATGATGACAATAATAATATATGAGCTCAGCAGTGCAACATACAATTACATGAGACCAGAAAACTATCATATTAGACCAGCAGGGAAATACACCATTGTATAAGGCCAGCAGAATATTACATGTGACCAGGAGGACAATGCACCAGCTGGCAAGACCAGTAGAGTATTATATGAGACTAGAAGAAAAGTGCAACATTACAAGAGACCAGAAGAGTATTACACACGATCAGCAGTGCAATACACCATAACATAAGAATAGCAAACTATTACATGAGACCACCGGGTCAATACAACAATGAGGATGACATAGTATTACATGAGGCCAGGAGGAAAATAATAATTACATGAGAATAACAATTTGCTACATGAAACCAGTAAGGCAATACACCATAATATATGAACAGCAGAGAATTACATCAAAATATTAATGCAATACTCCATGAGACCAGCCGAGTATTACATGAGAATATCAGCAGAATACACCACTACATGAGACCAACAAAGTATTTATATAACATAACATCTTCAATCCATCCCAGGTGTCATGTCCATGGAGGCAGATATGACTGTTACTAACATTTTTTTCAAAATGAAGCAAATTGCATGAGTCTACTTAACAATTTAAAGACTAGAAGGATGAGAACCACATTGAGAAGCAATGATTTGTACAATAATGTGGTCTTTGAAGAGCTATGACTACCATGTTCTGTGGGTGGATTTTGTGTCCTGTGGTCCTGTTGGCAACTGTCATGGAGACCTGTCTAGCATTCACGAAGTGCAGTTGGTTTGCCCTAGAACTGCTACACTTTTGATTCTTGCATTGTGGAGGAAGCCTGGAGAAAGAACTACAGCAGGCTGAAGAAGCTGAATTACTATTGTTTTAAAAATTATTCTCGGAGTGTCAGAACATGCCATAGGACTATGCATTCCCTGTGGTGATATTAATGATAACAATTAGCACACCAACAGCACACGCTAATCTGCTTTATACTCACCCACACTACTGGAACTCCCTACCAGTCACCCACTAGAGTTCCCTCTACTCCTCCCTTTGGAGGTCCAGCTACCAATCAGGAGACAAGTTACACCCTGGAAGATCAGAATCAGGCGATGCAGGGAGCTGCCAAGACTCAAGTTTAAACTGCTCAATAAGAGTTCTTCCAACAATCTTCAGTATCCAGTGGATGATCCTATCTCCCCTTCCCCATTATCTCTCCCAAACAATCCCTTTAGCCCTGTTGACCCCCTGGAGTGGTGCCATTGTCCCGAGGGCACATGCTCAGAGTATGTGATGACTGCCTGGCAACCTGTTAACCTATACCATCCTACTGCTCTCTTAGTTGCACATCTCCAGTCCAAGTGGTACTGAGCTTGGACTTCCTGTGCCTGGGAACCTGTGGAAGCAAGTGAGTGGGGTTTTAATTTGAATGGACACATAAGCATTACAACAAGATGAACCAAGGACCTTGAGAAAAGGGGGAAGGTCTCAGCCTTCGCTAGGTGGGAGTGCCACTTCCCCACCGCCAGTGGCCCCCAGTCCCTATAACAAGTTCACTACTAGTCCTGGTTTTCAGTCCATAGGCCAATGTACCAGTTCTAGTTCCTCTGAAGGGGAGGGTTGCAGAGCAGGTCCGGTAACATACATAAAGCCCCATGTGTCTTCAGAGACAGAGTATGGATTATGTAACTTGGAGAATTGTTATTAGCACTGTGTAGATCAAAATATATTGTACTCATCAGTGATTAAACATGTGCTCATCTCTGCTACGCCCAGAGGCCCTATATACACCTCAATTATACAGGAAGTAAATGATTGCAAAATAGACTCCCAAATGAACCTTCTTGTTCCCAGAGTGGGGTGCAATGTGTTTTATCAGGAAATTAGATGTTTCAATTTTATCTAAAAAAAATTGATTATGTTTAAAAAAAAAAACTCACTTGTATTTCATCTTATATTTCACCTTATTTGTATTTCACCTTATATTTCATCTTTGATATCCCATCATATACCTGCACATCCACTACACACTACGCATCTGGGTTGACTCTCTGCTCCTTTAACCCCTTAACAACCAGCAGAGTGTCCAGATCTTTTTTTTTTTGTTCCATTCGTTTCAGGGGTCCCCAAAACGCGTGCAGCTGCATGGGGACCGCTGAATTCCATAACGTGCCAGGACCGTCATTGGTCTTTAAAGCAAGGTTACCCATGGTGGTCTTAGCATGTTGTGGGTCCTTAATGGGTTAACCACTACTGCTGTTTCATGACTGAAGGCTTTTTCCCTTGCTGCTCCCTACCTCTGCAACCCCCTACCACCCAGCATTCACAAGCCTCTACCCTCAGGAACTTCAGATCCAAGCTAAAAGCGCGCCTCTTAAACGTAGGACTACAGTAATATGTCTCCCTTATCTCACATGTACATCAGAACTGTCAAGAATTGCACTTCCTCCTGTACCAGCTTGTATTTGTATGTCACCCATCCTATACTTAGATTGTAAGCTCTGAGGGGCAGGGACCTTGCATCCTCATATATACTCACCTGGAGTTCCTCTATATAAGCACTTACTTACTGTACACTTTCTATACTAAATGTAAATTGTAAACTGATAAGTACACCTCTCGGTGCTATATAAATAAATATATACATACATACCGCCCCACCCTCCACCCCCAGTTTGGTTATCATTATGGACAACATCTGCTTTGTGTTCTATTTGTCTCACTCGTTTTACTACATAAGCACTCATGGCTGTATTCAGTATGTTAACCCTTTGCCTGCCAGAGGTGTACGGAACACATGCACTTTGGCACTCAAAGGGTTAAAGGAGAAGTAACACCTAATAATAACCCTACTAACCTTACTACGGCCAGAAAATCCCCATGTCCCATATATATTTTTCCCTTGTTCCTTGTTCAAGGAATGACTTTTTCACTCAGTCCTGAATCCATGGAGGCAGACATGACAGTTACTGGCAGGACCACATGACACAGCCCACTGCACACAGTAATCTTAACCCTTTCAGGACCAGGTCTCTGGTGCCTAAAGGGTTAAGTAGGCTCATGCACGCTGCTTTCTTATAGGTCAGAAACACTGCCCGCAATTGCTGGGGGCCTCCATCAACATGACATTCAAAGGCATGAGGGCAACATTCATAGGGCCATTAAAGTGTTAGTAATGTCTAAAAAAAACTTTTTTTGCATTTAGAAGAGCTTAAAAAGCTGATCTAAATGCAAAAAACGTATCTCTCAAACCTCTGTGGTTTAAGAGATACGGACGTTTAAAGTTTGATTTCTCCTACTGACAGCTGTAAAGCTGTCAGCAGGAGATTCATGTCGGTCGACACGGTGGCTCTTGAGAAGTGCCGAGATCTCGTTATTTACACGGAATCCCTTCATTGGAATGGTCTAAAACGTGTGACTAGTGATCAGGCACATGTTTTAGACCATTCCAATGAAGGGATTCCGTGTAAGTAACGAGATCCCGGCACTTCTCAAGCGCCAGCGTGTCGACTGACATGAATCTCCTGCTGACAGCTTTACAGCTGTCAGTAGGAGAAATCAAACTTTAAACGTCCGTATCTCTTAAACCATAGCGGTTTGAGAGATACGTTTTTTTTGCATGTAGATCAGCTTTTTAAGCTCTTCTAAATGCAAAAAAGTTTTTTTTAGACATTACTAACACTTTAAGATTTTTTTGACCATATTATGGTAAGTTGCAGGGTTATTATTAAGCGGTGTTACTTTTATTTTATGGAAGGGCAAGTCTGGAACAAACCAACTGCACAGTAGGGGACAAAGAAACCTTTCCAGAATCACCACTGACATAACCTTTTGAGTGCCAAGGAAAAAGCAATGCATTGCTTACCCCTGTGGCATGGGAGTCTGGGGGAGATGGGTTTAAAGCCATAAAAAGACCCCCAGGCTAGGCCAACCAAACCCCTATAATTATATGGAGGGGTCAAGTATAATGGGGGGCAAGTGCCCCCTCTTTCCCCCCCATCCGGACACCCACGCCCTCTGGGGCTCAAAGGGTTAAGTATGCGGTTCAGCTCCTTGAATTCTAGAGAGGTCTTCAATGCATTGATTCAAAATACAGTGCAGTCCCCTCTAGCATTCAAAGGGTTCAAAGTAGCATTTAACCCCTTAATGACCCTTGATGTGCCAGTACCGTCACGCTGGTTCTGCCACTTAAAGGGATAGTAATACTTAAAATGTAAAAAAATATGTTGTAGGGTTTATCCCCCTGAGTAAAACAAGGGTACTCCCACTGCTGAAAGGTGTTTCATTCAAAAGTTATTACAGCTCAAATTTTTTTAGGTGCAATATCACAGTGGCCTGAAATTGTACAGTGGCGCTGTTATTATACCATCCTATGGACAGCTCTAGTCTCGGGACCATAAATCTCCATAGGATGGTGTAGCAACAGTGCCACTGTACAATTTCAGGCCACTGTGATATTGCACCTAAAAAATTCAACTTTGAGCTGTAATAACTTTTGAATTAAACACCTTTCAACAGTGGGAGTACCCTTGTTTTACTCATGGGGATAAACCCTGCAACATATTTTTTTTATTACATTTTAAGTATCACTATCCCTTTAAGGACCGATGAGGGTCCTGGGCAGTCATGGAATTCCGGGGTCCCAAAGCAGTATGCAGCTCAGAATCCTTTAAGATGAAAAAAAAACAAAAACCTGTGGTCCTTAATGTTATTAAGGGGTTAATTTAATGGAAATTCTCATTTTCCCTTTACTGTGCAGTTGCTTACTGAACACAGCCCTGTAATCCTGTAGGGCTTTAACACTTTGAGTGCCAGAGAGGTAAGCAATGCATTGCTCTTCAATGTGTTGCGTAACCCTCTGGCACTCAAAGGGTT
This sequence comes from Rhinophrynus dorsalis, assembly GCA_037306005.1. Taxonomy (NCBI): domain Eukaryota; kingdom Metazoa; phylum Chordata; class Amphibia; order Anura; family Rhinophrynidae; genus Rhinophrynus; species Rhinophrynus dorsalis. The sequence continues at coordinate 158,003,092 of CM074727.1, forward strand.
AACCCTAGAGCGGTCTGGATCACTGGCACAAATAATGTTTTTTTAATGCTAATTACTGGAAAGTGTTGATGCGCCTTGGAACTGGTTCAGATACTGTGGGAGGGAGCGGCAAGGACACACCTATATAAATGACTATCTGGGACAAGAGGTATTGCATAGAAATGCAAGGTGTTTACAAGACTCACATTAGAAACAACCTATGTTGTGTCTTTTATAATATCACTTGTAACTATGTGCCATTGCAAATGTTTTTACATTCAGTATAGCGTCTCTTCCAATGAGCTTAAAGCTTACAGAAGACAAGCATTTTCCAGGTTAATAGGGATGGGGTGGAAACTTTCAACTCCCATGAAAAGTGCATTTTGTTTCGCTTTTTTTCTGTGGCATATGCACTGACCCCCCAGCCTTGTCCCACTGAACTGGAAGCCACAGAACCATACATACTGAACCCTCAGCCTTGTCCCACTGCATGCAGAACCATACATACTGACCCCTCAGCCTTGTCCCACTGCACTGGTAGCCACAGAACCACACATACTGACCCCCCAGCCTTGTCCCACTGCACTGGTAGCCACATAACCACATACACTGACCACCCAGACTTGTCCCACTGAACTGGTAGCCACAGAACCACACATACTGACCCCCCAGCCTTGTCCCACTGCACTGGTAGCCATACAACCATACATACTGACCCCTAACCTTGTCCCACTACACTGGTAGCCACATAACCACATACACTGACCACCCAGCCTTGTCCCACTGAACTGGTAGCCACAGAACCACACATACTGACCATTTAGCCTTGTCCCACTGAACTGGTAGCCACATAACTACACATACTGACACCTCAGCCTTGTCCCACTGAACTGGTAGCCAAAGAACCAGACATACTGACCCCTCAGCCATGTCCCACTGTACTGGTAGCCACAGAACCACACATACTGACCCCTCAGCCTTGTCCCACTGTACCGGTAGCCATAGAACCACACATACTGACCCCTCAGCGTTGTCCCACTGTACTTGTAGCCACAGAACCACACATACTGACCTCTCAGCCTTGTCCCACTGTACTTGTAGCCACAGAACCACACATACTGGCCCCAGCTTGTCCCACTGAACTGGTAGCCACAGAACCACACATGATGACCCCTCAGCCTTGTCCCACTGTACTGGTAGCCACAGAACCACACATACTGACCCCGCCTTGTCCCATTGTACTGGTAGCCACAGAACCACACATACTGACCCCTCAGCCTTGTCCCACTGAACTGGTAGCACTGGTAGCCATAGAACACACCTCCCAACATTTGGATCTCCCCCAACCTTGTCCCATTGCACTGCAGTACTGAATGCTGTGTGATGTAATACAATGTTACACTCTCCCTACTGTAATGAATGCGCTGTGTGATGTAATACAATGTTACAATCTCCATGCAGCACTGAACGCTCTGTGTGATGTAATACAATGTTACATTCTCACTGTAATACTGAATGTTCTGTGTGATGTAATACAATGTCACACTCTCTGTGTATTAATACTGCATGTTCTGCATGATGTAATACAATGTTACACTCATGCTGTTTACTGAATGCTCTGTGTGATGTAATACAATGTTACCCTCTCAGTATAATACTGAATGCTCTGTGTGATGTAATACAATGTTACACTCTCCCTGCAGCACTGAATGCTCTGTGTGATGTAATACAATGTTACACTCTCCCTGCAGCACTGAATGCTCTGTGTGATGTAATGCAATGTTACACTCTCCTTGCAGCACTGAATGCTCTGTGTTATATAATACAATTGTGCAGTCTCTCTGCAGCACTGAATGTTCTGTGTTATGTAATATAATTTTGCAGTCTCCCTGCAGCAGTGAATTCTCTGTGTGATGTAATACAATGTTACAGTCTACCTGCAGCACTGAATGCTCTGTGAAATATAATACAATGTTAGTCTCTCTGCAGCTCTGAATTGTGTGTGTGATGTAATAATACAAGATTAGATTCTCCCTGCAGCACTGAATGCTCGGTGTGATGTAATACAATGTTACAGTCTCTCTGCAGCACTGAATGCTCTGTGTGATGTAATACAATGTTACACTCTCCCTGCAGCACTGAATGCTCTGTGTGATGTAATGCAATGTTACACTCTCCCTGCAGCACTGAATGCTCTGTGTGATATAATTCAGTGTAACCCTCTGCCTGTAGCATGGAATTCTTTATTTACTTTCTTTTTCACATTCTATCTTTTTTACACAATGTCACTGTTCCTGCTGTCACCTTCCCTGTTAGAAAGCTCTCTGCACATAGATTCACTGAGCTTATCGTAAAATACATAAACGTGTGAAAAAAATAGGTGAAGAAAAATAAAAGGCATAAGCAATTTGACTGTACATGTATAAGAGGTCAATACAAGGATCTCTGTGGTGAGCTATTTATTCCAAGGCCTAATCAGGGGACCAGGGGACACCCCTTGAGATTAGAGGAAAGGAGGATTAGACTTCAGCAGAGGAAGGGTTTTTTTTACAGTAAGGTCTGTTAAATTGTGGAATTCATTGCCCAGGGAGGTGGTTATGGCAGATACAATGGATACATTTAAGAGAAGATTAAATACATTTCTTTCAAAAGGGAACATACAGAGTTATACTGTTTATCAGTAGGCTGATCAGGAAGGTCTGATAAAGACTAACTTAACTGGTAGCAGGAAAGCTATAAAATTTGAAGGCGAAGGTTGAACTTGATGGACTTGTGTCTTTATTCAACCTAATTTACTATGTTACTATGTTACTATGTTACTAATTTACTATGTTACTATGTTACTATGTACACAAGATGTGCTTGCAGAATACATTAAAACAAAGAAAAGGGTTAATATTCCTTTAAACAAACAGTTAAAGAAAAATATTAACACTCACAAATGCCAGGAAGCACCTTCCTTTGTAAGTATTAAGCTTGTGGGATGAGGCACTAAATTGAGCGTAAAAATGTTTGCAATGGCAACATAGTTGCATATGATAATGTAAAAGACAAGTAACACAGATTCATTATAATACACATTAGAGTAGAGGCTTGGGTGCTTATGGACATGCACAGTGTGGCTGACGTACCATGCAAAGTGGTGCAATTCTGGAGTGAAACAACTTCACCACAAGCAACAAATAAAAATGAGCATTACTTTAAATATGTATCAGTGTCACTAAATGAAGAATACTTTGCAAATGCAATTATGTATGATTGTACCCATTTCCTAAATAAATTAGTTGTAGAAATGTAAAATTTGTGATTTTTGAGAAAAATCATAAGTGGACTCTCAGAAAATGTAATAGCTACTCTTAGAAACATCTGTTTCACATATTGCCGGACGAAAAAGAGAACATACACAAAGACTTAGCTCCTACAAATTAAAGACAGACAAGAAAGCAACATTCAGGGCCAGATTTACATCCCAGGCTTCCCTAGGCAAGGCACTCTAGTTGCTCTTAGCCCCACCCATACTCACAACCAGCTCCTCACATGACCCCGTCCCCAGTCCGGTTCACTATGGAAATGTCGCCCACTATTGGGCAACCAACCAAACGGTGCATTAAACATGTCGCCGGGTTGAAATGTCCACTATAACAATAGCACACACATCACAATGTCGCCTCTGCTTCCTGCTGATGCGCATAAAATTCAACCCCCTAGTGTCGGAGAAAAGTAACGCTCATAAAAATGAACCCCCTAGTGTCAGACAAACTGCTACCTGCTACTCCACCACTCCGTATTGTATAAGTAAAGCGCATATAAAAATTAACCCCCTAGCACCGGACAAGCTCATAACACCCAACACATCACGCTTTATGCAAATTCAGCTTTAAAACTTACATTAACTTACATACCACGCTGCTGTCATGAGAAGTTTTAAAGCTGAATTTGCATGAAGCGTGATGCTTTGGGTGTTATGAGCTTGTCCGGCCCTTTCTCTGACACTAGTGGGTTAAATTTTATGCGCTTTACTTATATGTGCAGCAGGCAGCAGAGGCGGCATTGCGACGTGTGCAATATTGTTATTTCAGCCATTTCAACTCAGCGACATGTTTACTGCGCCATTTGGTTGGGCGCCCAATAGTGGGTGACATTTCAAAAGGATACCCCAGTCTCATGCACTGTTTTTTGGCACAGAAAATATACTCTTTGTCTATAAAAAAACAAGGATTATAAAAGTTTTTATCCCCTTGGTTGCTAGAGAGAGCTCCATTGCGTAGCTCCACATTGCACTGGCGATCTCTCTAGCATCCAAGGAGTTAAATAATAGCCTGTAAAGGGGTATAAACCTGGTAAAAGGTCATTGAGATTGCTCTGGCCACACCCACAATTCAGAATGTGGGTGTGGGCAGCACAGCTGAGGCTCCACCTCTCAGCATTTGGAGTGCTAGGCAGTTGCCTGCTGTGCCTACTGGGGTATCCAGCCCTGGCTACATTTGCATTAACCCCTTAAGGACCCAAGATGTGCCAGGACCATCATGGCAGTTCTGCATTTAAGGACCAGTGACTGTCCTGGCACATCATGGAATTCAGGCTGGCCACGCACAGTGAGGACGCTCGTTAAGGGGCTAAACTACTGAATAATCAGGCTGATGTACTAAGGACTTGGAGAAATTCTGTAGCGAACCAACTTCTTCCTATTGATAAAATAAAAATTCCCATGGATTTGAATGGTGCTTTTGTTTTAACCTCTTGCTTTCAACATATTTGTTTCCTGTAAAACAAATAGTTTTTGAGAAATTAACCTGTATGTTTTGGCAACACGTTATGTTAATTCCCTGCATAATATGCTAATTAGGTCTGTTCCAGGAGGAAATTACCCCTCACTGTGAACTTAGACACGCCCCTAGTGTGTGTGTGTGTAGGCTCTGAATAGATTAATTCATAGCACCGTGTGTGTGGTAATATTGGTCTAGCACATAATTGAATTAACATAAAATGCCACACTGTGCCACCAGCAGATAAAGGTTAATTTCTCAAAATCTATTTATATTTCAAGAACAGCATAGGAACATTTCTTTTTAACTCTCTTTAACCCTTTAAAGTGATAGTAATATTTAACAAAAACAGCAGTTCCAATTAATCTTCATAGTATTTGGGCCATGGAGAGTGCTATTTCAATACTGTCAGAGTTATAGTTCAAGAGTAATTAAATGATAAAGTATCCTCCTCCCTCCCCTTTTACCTAGTGTAAGCCACCTCCCCTCAGATGTGGAGTCCGGTCTCTTGGCCGGACAGGTCACAGCAAGGGACAATCTTCTTACTGTGATCATAAGGAAAACCCTGCCCCCCTTGACAGGTTTTTCAGGGATTTCCTTATGATCACTGAAGATTGTCCCTCTCTGCGATCCATCCAGACAGTCTTGCTGCTCTGAGGTGAGCAGTGTTACATCAGTAAAAGGGACAGGAAGGGGATACTTTATCATTCAATTACTCTTGAACTACAACTCTGACAGTATTGAAATAATACTCTCCATGGCCCAAATACTATGAAGATTAATTGGAGCTGCTTTTATTGTGAAACATTACTATCCCTTTAAGCACCAGAGGGGTGTTGTGTTGCACTCCCAACTGGTCCTTAAAGGGTTAAACCACTAAAAAGTATCTTAATTCAATTCAATTGATCTTATTTCCATGAAATATTTTTTGTAAAAAAAAAATAAAATTAAACGTTAGTTTCCCTTTAAAACGACAGGTAATCGTGACTTGTCTTGGTTTTCATGTAAATATGAAGTAATCACTCATCAAAGATTAAGAACGTAAATGACTAACATCAAGTGAATTAGATAAAATGTAGGAAACAAACAAAGTGTTCACTTTATGCATAGTAAAATAAGAAATAGTTACTGGAAAAGTGATTAAGTCTTGTTGTACAAGCAAGTTGTTTCAAAATAGTTTTTTTTTCCTGTTAAGTAATCCTGACTTCAGTGATTTAACCTCTTGTGTTCCATTTGGTGAGTAATGCATTGTTTTGTAATAGGTTGCCAAACCCTCTGGCACTCAAACAGTTCAGTATACCACTGCCAATGGCTTAATCTACATAGGTGATGCATTTTACTGTCATCTCTCTTAATGACATACTATGCAAATTTTTTCATGTTACTTTAAATGTGTTTTTATCTTTAAAGATATAGTAATACTTACAAATTACTAATCCCCATATTGTAGCTTTGTTAAAAAGAAACTTATTGCCCCCAGTGTCATCTCTCAAACCCTTATGGTTTGAGAGATGATAGCGCTCAAAGTCCCCACCTTTCTCACCCTTCCCTGACTGAACGCTGACTGCAGGGATATTCGGTATTTCTTGCATCAGGCGGCTCTGCAGCATTGCCAAGATCGCGTTTATAAAAAATAAATCTTTCACTAAAACGGTCTTCTACGTGTGCCTGCAAACCAAGCACAAACCAAGCACACTGCAAACCAAGCACACGTAGAAGACCATTTCAGTGAAATAATTATTTTTTATAAAAGTGATCTCGGCTTAGCTGCAGAGCCGCCTGACGCACATAAGACTGTCTTACGACAGCTTCCCCTGCAGTCAGCGTTCAGTCAGGGAAGGGGGAGGGAGGGGGAACTTTGAGAGCTATCATCTCTCAAACCATAAGGGTTTGAGAGATGACACAGGGGGCAATAAATTTCTTTTTTAACAAAGCTACAATATGGGGATTAGTAATTTGCAAGTGTATATAAAAAATACAGCACACCTCTATGTGACAGAGAGCTGTGTTCAGCATGTTGCTGTGTATTTAATTGGACACCCCTCTCATACACATTCATTGTCTGTTTCCCCTGCCTTATTTCACTGTCCACTGGTAGTCACACATCACTCATACACTGTCCCAGCCATGTTCCACTTATCACTAGTAGATGTAGGACTCCACATACACTGCCTGCTTCTCCGGCCTTGTTCATCTGTTTTACTGGTAGCCACGGAACAACACATATAATTTCTGCCTCTCAAGCTTTGTCATAATGGTAGTCACTGAGCCACACATAGACTTTCTGACACACTAGACTTGTTCCGCTGTCCACTGTTGGTCACAAAAACTATATACGCATTATTTGACATCCCAGTCTTGTCCCACTGATAGCCACAGGAACATACCTACATTACTGACACATCATCCTTCTTACAGTGTCCCCTGATAGCCACAGAAACACTCATATAATGTCTGCCACCCCAGCCTTGTTCAAATGGTATCCCTAGTACTGCACATACAAAAATATCCCCAACTAATACAAGAAGTATTTTTCTGTTTTATGAATGTTTGACATATCAGATACTTTGTTTATGAATGTGAGAAAAGTGGTATAATAAATTCATGTCAAATACTAAAACAACCATAATCTGTGGAAAAATATGATAATGTGATTCTTACCCTCTTCTTGTAAAAAATAATAATAAAGAAAAACTCCTTGGATTTAATTAAAAAATTCTGTTCACCTTAAATTTGAGGAAAGTACACGTGCAGGTGACAGTGTTGTTTATTATAACATAATTATATCTTTGAAATGTGACCCACAAGTGCCTCTTTCATTACAATTACTGTATAGTGAGATAATTAATTAGGCTTCAGTTTCAAAATGTCGCCCACTTTTGGGCAACCAATTAAACGGCGCATTAAACATGTCGTCTCCGTGAAAAGGAGAAACATGAGAATCTTGCCCGAATCAAAAATGCTAGATTCTCATGTCGTGGGCTTAAGCGTAGCTCATTTGAGCTCCAGCATCAAAGGGTTACATTCTCATCAAGGCAGAAAAGTTGTCCTAGTATTTTACTCCTGTTCTCTCCTTCCATTCAGTGTCCGCGGCTCATATTAATAAAATTAAATCATTGTGGCGTTGGACTTCTGGCTACCAAAACTACTTCTCTCCTGAAGCAGAAGTTAAATATAGCTCAAGCTGGTCGGCTGTACGTCCACATACTGTAGAGGTGAATTGCACGCCTTTGTGATATGTTCAACACCACAATTATTATTTTTTATTATTATGAGCCGCGAACACTGAGGGGAAGAAGAGCGGGAGTAATATCCTTGGGCAGCTGGCTGTTTTCACTCTCTGTTCTGCCTTGATGGTATGTTTATGAAAATGTAGCCCTTTTGATGTGGGCACTCAAATGAGCAATGCTTAAACCCACGTCATGAGAATCTCACACTTTTGATGTGGTCGAGATTCTCATATCACCCTTTTCATGGCAGAGACGTGTTTAATGCGCCGTTTTGTTAGCTGTTCAATAGTGGGCAACATTTGAAAAGAATGCCCTATTTAGCATACTGTGCAAAGAATTAGCATACAGTGTCATACTGTACCACCAAAACGAAAGAATAATTTATAAAAAAATATTTATTTTACCGGAAACTGGTTAGTACAGCAAATAGGCAGATTTTTATTATCTGTGATGTAATCTAAACTGGTCTTCTGGTGTTAGGTCCATTTTAAAGAGAGATGTTTGAAGGAACCGGGAAGTTGAGGAGTGAATCTTTGGTCATTTTGTTTAGCTCTGATTGCCAAGTTCTAGAAAGCAGAACAGTGATGACTCGTACAAAAGGCACGAATCTCAGGCCATGCAAGGAGGATGAAAGGGAAGATGATACACCACTGTCACAGGTGTGGTACGTTTGACATTACCACAAATGCAATGTCTCGCAGGTGTGTCAAACTGGTAATACCACTGAGCTGTCATCAAAGAAAATATCATTAGATATGTTTTAAATGTGCTCTATAATCCTTTTTTTTAACTTTAAACACAGTCCTAATGTCTAGCATCCAAGAGCTTAAGTAATAAGTTATTTATTTATTTTTTTAAGAAATATTCACCCTTTGAGTGCCAGAGGGGTATGCAACACATTGCAGGGCAATGTGTTGCATACCCCTCTGGCACTTAAAGGGATAACACCTTCTAATAATAAATTGCCACTGACCTTAACCCTTTGAGTGCCAGAGGGGTGTGCAAAACATTGCAGAGCAATGCTTTGCATATCTCTCTGGCACTCAAAGGGTTAACGCACAAGTAACCTATTCTGCTACATATACCTCTATAGGCTTCATTTCACTATACTGAAGTAAACAATAGAATTAATGAAACTCTGGGTGGAGTAGGGGGTTTAAGAAATAATATGCCTCCAGGCCACCCCACCCAGGCCCTATGTTTATCCAGGGAGGGAGAAAGTGTAAGGGGGTAAGTTCCCCCCCTTGCCCTCCCCTCTGTGGATGCCCATGGTGGAAAGTCCTGTTACCTGGCATCATCAGAAAGTGGATTTAAAGGAGCGGAATACTTTTTTTTAATTAAAACCTGTATGTTCCTGGCAAAAGTTTTGCATATAATGTGACAGAAACTGTTGAGTCACTTCCCGTCAGTTTGAGTTTTTAGGAAGTAACCTCTGTTTATTAGGAGTGTAATGGTTTTGAGCTGTCAACTTTTGAATAAAACAACTGTCATCAACGGGAGTACCCTTGCTTTAATTCAAAGGTAAAACTCTAAAACATATGAAGACCACTGTCAGTTGTTTTCTTCAATCGATCAAACTTTCAAGAAGTGAGTAAAAGCACCATTATTTCCTGAAAGTAAAAACTGTGAGGAATGACTCAGCAGTTTCCATCACATTCTATGGAGATCGGTTTGTCAGTGACTCCCCTCTCTCATTAAAATGCAACAGAATAACAAATTGAAATCTGATCACTAGAAGGCACTGTTAAAGTAAAAGAAATTTTAAAAAAATAGTATACATTGTAATAACTTTGGGAAGTTACATTTCCAAAAGTACCCTTATTTTAGCTAGCAGGAAAAATCCTACAATATATGTTTGTTTTCATAAAATAAAAGTATACTGCTCCTTTAAGTAAAAGATTCTTAAAAGAACACTTACACCTCAAAAAAAAAATACTCCCTCCCCATACACTTACCTTACTATCAGGGTTTGATTTAAAAGGGGGCTGAAGGAGATACAGCTCCAGATTCAGTCTCATTCTGAGAGAGCTATACATTTATTGTTTAACCCTTTGAGTGACAGAGAGGTATCCAATGCATTGCAATGCAATGCCTTGCACACCTCTCTGGCACTCAAAGTATTAAAGGGACAGTAATGTCCCATAAAAAATGCTTTTTGTTTTGTAGAGGATAAAAAATAAACCCTATGGCACAAATCCTATCTCTCAAACTGCTGTGGTTTGAGAGATAGTCGCATTCAAAGTTCCCCCCTTCCTCCTGATGTCAGCTGTAAAGCTGACAGAAGGAGATCCTGTTGGCAGACATGAGGAGGCTCTTTAGCAGAGCCAAAATCGCTTTATTTAAAGGATCAGTAAACTTTTTTTATGAAAACACATATTTTATAGAGCATTTCCTGCTGAATAAAACAAGGTCACTCCCACTGCTGTGAGATGTTTTATTCAAAAATTATAGCAGTTCAAATAACCAGGAAGTGAATTTACTGTGTTTACTTCCTGATAGTTCTAACTGACAGGAAGTGACTCAGCAGTTTCTATCACATTCTATGGAGATCTGTATGTCTATGACTTTTCTGACTTTCCTCTCCATTAGAATCTAACAGGAAATCTAATTAGAATTTGACCACTAGAGGGCACTGCTAATGTAAAAAACATGGGTTTAAACTGTAATAACTCTGGAAATATAAATCTCTCTGCAGTGGGAGTACCCTTATTTTACTCAATAGGAAAATCCCTACATTATGTATATTTTTTCATAAAAAAGTTTACTGCTCCTTTAAAAAGAAGTGCTTCATCTGAATGGTCTACATAGTGTGCTTGCAAACCAGGCACACTTTGCAGACGTTTCCAATGAAGTAATTCTTTTCCAATATCGCAATTTTGGCTCTTCTGCAGAGCCGCCGGCTGGTCCCCAGACTGGTTTCTCCTGCTGTCAGCACAGCGCTGACGTCAAGAGAAGGGGAGGGAGCAGGGAACTTTGAATGCGAATATCTCTCAAATCATAGCGTTTTGAGAGATAGGATTTGTGCCATAGGGTTTATTTTTTTATACTCAACAAAACTATAAGCATTTTTTATGGGACATTACTGTGCCTTTAATAATTACTGAAACATTGAATAAAAAAAAGAAGACATTTAAATAAGTCTTGTGAGTGCTGTGTTTAGCCATCACCTGCACTTCATATGGAAAGGCTATTAGCACACATCATACATTTGGCTAAGTTTGTCATTAACCCCTTAACAACTGGCTGATCGGCGCGGCACTGTCAGTTAAGGACCAAGGAGCATTTTTTTTTTTTTTGCTCCTTCCGTTTCCGGACTCCCCGAACGGCGTGCAGCCGCGGGGGGAGCCCGGAATTCCATGACGGTCATAGTACGTCATGGGTCGCTCAGTCAGATTTACCCATGACGTACTATGACCGTCAAGGGTCGTTAAGGGGTTAATTTAGGCACATTCAATAAGTTTGCCAATAATTTAGGCGCATTCACTAACTTTGCCATTTATTTACAGGCATTCGCTAACTTTGCCATTAGTTTAGGAGCATCTGCTATTCAGCATCAAGGTGTTTCTTGCATCAAAACGCGAACAGATGCAAATAGCGTATAAAGTTATGGCTTTCAAAAAATAGCGAATGCTTCTCTTTCTTCCCTTAATCTGGTCCTTCTTACAATGACCAGACAGACATAATGGCCTCTATGCTTCATTGAATTGCTTGGTAGAGGCAAGTACATTCATTAAAGAGAAATCAACCCCCACTGACCTTGCTATTGCCAGAAAATCCTCATGGCTCCAAGTAGACTCATGCATTCTGCTTGCATCATAAAAAAAAGAAAAAACCTTACAGCAACTGTCATGTCCTCCTCCATGGACCAATGGGAGATATTATCCCTGAAACCAAGGAGCAAGGAAAAATTAATAGTAGCCATTTAGTAAGTATGGGGAGGGTTTATTCTTAGAAGGTGTTAGTTCTCCTTTAAGAATAACTATTTCCTGGGAAGAATACGTTCTCCACATTCTTGCCAGTCGTCCATACAGTTGTTTGACATGATCTCAACAGATACACTTCTGCTTCCCCCATGCTGTCTATTTCAACAAACCAGAGCTGCATATAGTTGTCTCTTTGTGTTGCCCTTTCCTGGTTTGCAGTGCTGAAACATGGACACTGTTTGAAGGATGTGACAAGAAAGTTCTTCACAACGTTGAGCATGTGAATTGATAGGTTATGATTTCTTCTCTTTCTCTGTTCTGGGGAGAGGAGGACATGTCAAGATCTCAGTTGGAAAACCTGACAAAACCATGCTTATTTGCCTTTCATACCGATCCAGGTGCTCTCATCCTCAAACGAGGGCCAAATGGACTCACAAATTATTGGAAAAGGTGTCACTCAGACCAATGTTTACAAATCTAAGTTTTAATCTGGATCTGGCCATCAGGTATACACTATATGTCTTAAATATCACACACATGGGTATAACAATCTTTTGATTCAGTTCACAGTATGATACACTTTGATCTAGCACCTTACAAAATACAAGAAGCTCTTAACAATGTTTGGATGTTCCGATTTAACAAATGTTTATTCTGTTGATTATCAAGGTCGTATGATTTTGCAAACTTCAAGCTGGAGATACTTTTATCAGAATGCAGACTTGAAACCAATCAAACCATTAAATATCTTTTTTTCTCAGTAAAACAATGAACTGTCAGCAAAATCCAAGGGTTAAATCAAATCAGTCAAAGGGTCAGGGTTAGAAATATTCTGTCCATGTCTGTACTAGATTGTAAATGTAATGGGGCAATATATCCCATATCATAACCCTACATCAGTGTATCATCACAGCTCTATCCTCAGAGACACATAGCAGTCCTTGTGTTTAGGATTATCCTGTGCACAGGTGAGTTAATGAAATGACTGAGTCTCTGATTAACTCACATGTGCTCAAAGAAGGATCCTAAACTGTTAGGCTCCCCAGAGAAGAGAGTTTGATATCACTGTACAAGACTGTATACTGTAAACTCATAGGGTCAGGGTGCATTAGAGTAAGTCTCCCATTATACCACTAGACTGTGACCTGTTCGGGACAAGGGGCTGCCATTATACCGCTACACTGTGACCTGTTCGGGACAAGGGGCTGCCATTATACCGCTACACTGTGACCTGTTCGGGACAAGGGGCTGCCATTATACTACTATATTGTGACCTGCTTGGGACAAGGGGCTGCCATTATATCACTACATTGTAATCTGATTGGGCCAATTCTGACATTATACCACTAAACTGTTACCTGCTTGGGACAACTCTACCAGTAAACCAATAGACTGTATCCTGATTGGTACAAGGATCTGCCACTGTAGTCACTACACTGTAACCTGCTTGGGGCTTGTGTCCCATTATACTACTACACAGTAACATGCATTGAGCAAGTCTCCCATTATACCACTATATAGTAACCTGCTTGGGGAGAGTCTCCCATTATACCACTATATAGTAGCCTGCTTGGGGCAACTTTCCCATTATACAAATAAATAGTAACCTGCTTGGGGAGAGTCTCCCATTAGACCACTATATAGTATCCTGCTTGGGGAAAGTCTACCATTATACCACTCAATTCTAACCTGCTTGGGGCAAGGGACTGCCATTATTGTCACTACATTGTAATCTGCTAAGGAAAAGTCTCTGATTATACCACTCAATTGTAACATGTTTAGGACAAGTGTCCCACTAACTTGTAACCTGCTTGCGGGAAGTGTCCCATTATGCAACTAGACTGTTACCTTCTTGGGACAAGTCTCCCTATATACCAATAGACTGTAACCTGTTTTGGACGAGCAGCTGATACCATTATACCAATAGACTGTAACCTGTTTTGGACGAGCAGCTGATACCATTATACCAATAGACTGTAACCTGTTTTGGACAAGCAGCTGATGCCATTATACCAATAGACTGTAACCTGCTTGGGACAAGGGACTGCCATTATATTACTATATTGTACCCTGCTTAGGATAAGGGGCTTCCAATATGTCACTATATTGTGATCTACATGAAGTAAATCTCCCATTATAGCATTAGATTTCAAGCTCCTTGGGGTAGGTGTCTCACCATACCAATAGAGTGTAACCTGTTTGGGGCAGGTCTCCATTATACCAATAGGCTGTACCCTGTCCGAGGCAGGTCTCCATTATACCACTAGACTGTAACCTGTTTGAGGCAGGTCTCCATTATACCACTAGACTGTAACCTGTTTGAGGCAGGTCTCCATTATACCACTAGACTGTAACCTGTTTGAGGCAGGTCTCCATTATACCACTAGACTGTAACCTGTTTGAGGCAGGTCTCCATTATACCACTAGACTGTAACCTGTTTGAGGCAGGTCTCCCACTAGACTGTAAGCTCCTTGGGGTAGATCTACTGTTTTACCAGTAGAGTGCAATCTGCTTGGGACAACTCTCCCATTATACTAGGTTGTAACCTGTTTGGGACACGGAGCTGTCATTATACTAATCTATGTTTTCTTTATTTATTTGTATATACCTTGAAGCCTTTATAGACAACTTATACTTTATTAGTTTCACAAGAGGATATAACACATTAGAGAGGAAGTACTAATAGGATTCAGTACTAAAATAGTGGATGGAACCAATTTTTTCATGCTGCCCCTGCCTAAAACCTACCTACTATGCTGTCTATGCTGAAAGTTCTCCTCTCGAAAAGGGTGGTGCCAATCTTTTTTGCAGTTTATGGACATTTTTTGTTTTATGTTCTTTTTCCCCCTCATTCTCAACAGACATACCTGGGAGCTCTCTAGATCTGCCCCAGAGAGTCTGGATTTCTGACTTAATTACCAGGGACAGGGGATAGTTCTCCAGGTAAGAGAGATCCTCTGTAACTGCCCAATCCATCAACCATTTCACCCGTCCCCCACCCCATTCCACCTGTTTTCAGGACAAATCCTACTTTTCCAAATTCGGTCCCACATACCCTTGTTAAGACCCACACCCGTCATAACTTAAATTGCTCCGTTTAGACACTGCCACCCTCAGCTCCAGTCGTTACTGTTGGTGCAGTGAACATCAAAGATCCCCGGTATGTCATCAGAAGCAGAGGAAGTAGATAAAAGGAGTAATTTTTCTTATACGTGCTGGGGTTACCGATATTAAACTCATAGTAACGGCGGAGTCGTGTGCCGGTATCCACTGAAGTGATTGTATATGCTCGCATATACCCTGAAGTACACCTACATGATATTTATACTAAAACTAGTTGAGAAACCCGTTTACACACGCCACAGTGCCACCCAGCAACCGGCCGGATCCTGTCTTGTCAGTGGCCACGCTGCAGTCATGCGCAGTACTGACTGGCCGAACACTCCGCGGCTGATACGGAGCGGGGCACTCCAAGTTCAGACCGTAGTCCACTCTGCTCACCTTCCTGGGATCAAGCAGTCTCAGGAAGGTGCGCAGAGAGGACTCCGGTCTGAATTTGGAGCCCCCGCTGCGTATCAGCCATGGCGCGGGCAGTCTCTACTGTGCATGACTGCAGTGCATGCAGCCGTCTCTACTGCGCATGATGGCTTCTGACAAACATCCTTAGTGAATTATTATATAGGATGTAAGTGCACAAAATGAGTTCCACTGATAGATTTGTATTTTTCCCTCCCAATTATAATTTCATAGGGATTTATCTTAAACCCTTGAATTATAAAAAAAAGTAGATCTCTTTAACATTCAAGGGGTTAAAACAACTTGCTGTGACACTTTTTTTTATACAGAAACCCATCCATCAACCAAAGGGTTAAACTCCCCCCATCCAGACTGTGTTGAAAGAGTAAAATGTCTCCCAAACGTGCACCACTGCAGACGTTTATTTTACATTAGTGAAGTTCTAGAGCAGCTACAAAGTACTTTAAGTCTAAAAATCACAACGGAATACTTGGTTCACTGCCATGACTATAAAAAGAGGGGAGTGGGGATCTCCTAATGATGGATGAACAAAAAGAAGGATCATTCAGAGAAAGCATTTAATACTGTTCAATATGTACTAAATACCTCTCCGACATACATATCTGCACGGGAAAAGAGTAAATAGCATTGGGAGGCTTAAAAGGAGATAGTTATTGCAAGGATTAGCGTGTATATGAAGGTTGTCAAATGGTAACATATCAAACTTGCTCTGTTTGCTTACTGAGTCCTTGGATGTTTCATGGCTGTCTCCAGACCTTTTCATATGTTCATTTTTACACAGGATTTCTGTTTTGATAATGATGTCATGTCCTCTTTGGACAGCCGCTGGTGACAGGTCATGCCAGCCAAGAAGAACTTCATGATTTTCATGGAAATCCTGAGGTCATAAGTCAGTGAGAACATAGAGACAGAAACCAGCACAGGGCTGGACCCTCCAGCTCACCACTGGGTAGCCATTTCATGGGTTTAATAATCGCCCAGTGGAATAGATGGTCTTCTCATAAATTTGTTTACCAATAAATCCAGTGGACAATTCATGGGATAATGGCCTTCCAACAGACTGTTTTACAATGACGAGATCACCAAATAGGAAAAGTCAGTGGCTCTCAAACTTTTTGTGGTGATGGAACCCTTTAGTTTCACAGAATATCTTGGTGGTACCCTAGCAACCAAACATGTTGGCAAAATCTGAGGGGAACCCTAGCAAAGAAGCACGTTATCGCCTCAAACTCTCACACTGTTAGTGGAACACTATCAACCAAACCTGTTACCCCATAAGATAGGACTTAGTTGTTTTTCAGTTGGCTAAGTGATATCCCAATGTTTTTGTCTTCCAACATGTTAATTGGTCTACCACTGTAATAACTGGTCTTCTCATGGATGGTGCTTAATCGAATTCTGTGGAGCAATTCATTGGAGATCTTTCTAGCACTCAAGGTGCTAAAAGTACAATTTGAATCAATGGCCTCTATATGTCCCCATAGTGCATTTGGTTTCCTTGAAAACTGCCCCTCTTTACTTAATTACATCTTTGTTATTACCATCTTGTTCCCCAGCCTTTCATTGTTTACTGCTTTTCTATGGAACTCCTTAGACTTGTTCAAGGAACCTGAGTATTCCATAGAACAGTTTGAGAACCACTCATATAATCATATATTTTCCCCTAAGGAATAAGTGGTTATTTACTTGATTTCTGTGCATAGCACATATTATAACAACCCATTATTTCACTTTTTTCAGAATTGGGAGTTTTGTCACATAGTTTGACCAAAATATGTTTAAGCTCACTTGCCATGCCGAGACACCCCATTTTAAGCCAGTCCTATCTATTGCGTATTGCCATGTCCTATTGGGATAACTATTCATCCAGTGTGTATATTTGTCAGTGAGTTAACTTGTATCTTCTTGAGACACCTGGGAATTCTCCAGAACTCCCCTGGAGATTCTGTTTTTTAGAGTTGATTACTGGGTCTCCTCACCTGGGAATTCTCCAGAACTCCCCTGGAGATTCTGTTTTTTAGAGTTGATTACTGGGTCTCCAGGGACAGAGGCTGATTCTCTGACTTTTCGTATAACTTGGGTAACCCCACACTCTTCTTGCCCATTCTGCCTGCTCCCCACCCTGTTCCACCCACTTTCCGCACTGTCTAATACGAAACCCCACCTTTCGTCCTCTCAATCCTGTTTAAGCTCCACCCACCCAATAAAGCCCTGCCCATTTCATGATGGGATTTACATCATTTAGACATGCACCTTCCCAGCTCATGAGCCCTCTCTGGGAGCTCTAAAGAAGAAAGGTCTCGGGTATGTCCATTAGATGATTAGT
The DNA here is from genome assembly GCA_037306005.1 of Rhinophrynus dorsalis. Lineage (NCBI taxonomy): Eukaryota > Metazoa > Chordata > Amphibia > Anura > Rhinophrynidae > Rhinophrynus > Rhinophrynus dorsalis. The sequence goes on from CM074727.1 coordinate 158,020,854, forward strand.
GCATGTGATGGATTTGAGTTCCAAAGAGATACAAGATTTCCACTGAAATCATCATTTATTTAAAAAAACAAAGAGTCAAAATTCTAGAGCAGACCAACTGTAGGGAATAAATAAACATTTCCATTGATTCAAATGGGGATTTTAACCTTCTGAATGATAGAAGACCACTTTCCAACAATGCTCCTCCTCCCCACCCTGTTCCTCCCACTTCTCCTCCTTCCCACCCTGTTCCTTCCACTTCCTTCCCACTTCTCCTCCATGCCACCCTGTTTCTCCCACTTCTCCTCCTTCCCACCCTGTTCCTTCCACTTCCTTCCTTATCCAGTTTGCCACCCTGTTCTGTTCACTTCCTGCTCACTGAATCTCCTTCTCACACTGTTCTACCTTCCTTCCTCCCACTTCTCCTCCTTCCATCCTTTTACTCTCACTTCCCTCCTACTTCTCCTCCTTCCAACCCTGTTCTTCCGCTTCCCTACCAATTATCCTCCTTGGCACCCTGTTTTGCCCACTTCCTGGCCACTTCGTCTCACTTCACCTCCATCTCAACCTGTTCCTCCCAACTTCCTGCTCACTTCTCCTTCCTACCATGTTCTTCCTACTTCATAAGTACCATATTGATAATCCCTGCCCACCCAATTAATCCCAACCCCCTTATGATGCAAATCACATAACTTACTTACCACCACTCTCAGCACATGACCCCTCCCCGGGGGCTCAAGTCGATGAAGTTCCAAGGTATGTAAATAATTAATGTGTACCAGTCCATATTCTTCTCTATATAACATGTGCTAATGGAGTACAGTTATGCCTATTTCATCTGTACTTTTTTTAGCACATAATAGGGGAGGTGCACTAAGGGGTGATAAAGAGGTAATGAAGTGGAGATGACTTCCAGTGATATAACTTCTCCTGTTCTTATTTTTCTGTTGAGCCTATGCACTAAGATTTCTCCAACTTTGGAGATCTTAGTGCATAGGCCTCATAGTATAACATAGGAACTGGAGAAGTGATATCACTGGAGAAGTCATCTCTACTTTATCACCTCTTTATCACCAGTTAGTGCATAACCCACAATGTAAGTGAAGGAGCAGAGGAATTATACATTGTGAGATGCCGAATACTTCCCCACTTCCCTCGCTTGTACAAACGGCATCCGGGGGATGCATTTTGGTGTAAGTAGCTTAAAGGTATAGAAATGTTTCACAAAAACAGCTGCTCCAATTAATCTTTGGGACATGGAGAGTGTTATTTCAATATTGTCAGAGTTGTGGTACAAGAGTAATTGAATGATAAAGTATCCCCCTCCCGCCCCTTTTACCTAGTGTAAACCACCTCCCCTCAGATGTGGGATCTGGTTTCTTGACAGGACAGGTCACAGCAAGGGACAATCTTCATACTGTGAGCATAAGGAAAACCCTGCCTCCTTGACAGGTTTTTCCTTATGCTCACTGAAGATTGTCCCTCTCTGTGATCCATCCAGACAGTCTTGCTGCTCTGAGGTGAGCAGTGTTACACTAGGTAAAAGGGGAGGGAGGGGGATACTTTATCAATCAATTACTCTTGAACTACATCTCTGACAGTATTGAAATAACACTATCCATGCCCCAAAGACAACGAAGAGCAATCAGAGCTGCTCAGGGCCGGATTTACATCTCAAATGCCCCTAGGCAAAACATCCTTCGGTGCCCCTAGCTCCACCTTCACTGCACCCCTAACCACACCCCTCCCTTAACTACACCCACTCACTTAGCCTCATCGTCATTTGTGGCCAAACTCATTTTTAGATTTATTCTTCACATTATGTGAATATGAACTGGAGACCTCTCTGGTATTCAATTAGTTAAAAGTCCCATTTCAGTCATTGTGAATTGGGGGGTATTTTAACCCCCCACCCTCCCCGAGCAGTTGGTTTGCTCAAGAATTTCTCCAGTTCGACTTAATACAACATCTCCAAAGAGTTCAGTGCGCCTTTAGCATCCAAGGGGTTAATTATTTTCAATATTAATAAAACTCAACACTGTTTATTCAAAGTACATTTGTTCCAATATCATATGGCTGTAAACTGCTAATGAAATAGGGGTCAGTGTGTCTCATCACGTCTATTTATACAGTGTAAAGAAATTAAATCGAAGAGTAATTAATGCAGCGAGGCACTAATTAATGGCGAACTCAATAAAAATAATGAGAGGCAGCTAGAAAATAAATATCTTACTTAAACATACATGTGAAATGATCAAATATAACTAACCCACCATGTCAAAACAGATAGATAGATAGATAGATAGATAGATAGATAGATAGATAGATATGAGATAGATTGATAGATAGATATGATATAGATAGATAGATAGATAGATAGATAGATAGATAGATAGATATGAGATAGATTGATAGATAGATATGATATAGATAGATAGATAGATACATAGATAGATACATAGATAGATAGATATGAGATAGATAGATAGATAGATAGATAGATAGATAGATAGATAGATAGGTAGATAGATAGATAGATAGATAGATAGATATGAGATAGATATGATATAGATAGATAGATAGATAGATAGATAGATAGATAGATAGATAGATATGAGATAGATATATAGATAGATAGATAGATAGATAGATAGATAGATAGATAGATATGCCACACATATGTAAGCTGCCTTAATTGAAAGGGGATGAAGGAGAATTTGATATAACAATTCTGTTAAGTAGAAGTGTTATATAGAGAGGGACTGGTATAATATTATCAGTTAAAAAGAGCTATCACTATACCTTTGATTCAAAAGTTTTGACAGTTCAAAACTGAATTTATGAAATTTTGAGTGCTACATTTTCTGGTGGCCATGTCATAGGGAGAGGGTATGATCCATAAATGACTACACAAACACATATACTTTTTGGGGTTAACAGACCACATCTTTATTTAACTATTTTCACTCATATTATTATTCTTGTTCCAACAAACAATAATTAACCATTAACCAATAATCAATCGTTAACCAAGCATGGCCAAATTGTACGGGCTCATGCCAACATTCCCACATTCTTCAGCTCAACAGCTGCTCCCAACGTTCGTCAGCACTCACAGCTGACTCCACCATTCTTCAGCACTTAACAGCTGATTCCACCATTTTCAGCACTTACAGCTGATTCCACCATTTTCAGCACTTACCGCTGATTCCCAATTAATTACCCCATTGGCCACCACTTTAGCTTCAATGGGTAACGTTAACTCCCGCGACCTAAGTCCGGGGCAAACTCCCAAAGGGCTTCCGCCCGATGATAAAATCCCCTAACTTTACCACCTCAGTTATCGATCTCTGAAAACCATGCAAGTACTAGCCGCCCAATGAAACAGACAACCATAGCACACACCATAAAGGGGGGGAGGGAGGGAAGCTTCCTCTGTCCCCTCTTCTTCCAGACAACTTGCCCATTTCCTGTCACCAGCCCTTTAAGCTATTTTCTTTACTCCTCCCCTCATACACACTTCCTTTATGTATCAACCCTCCCCATGACATGCTTCCCCTCCTGTACCCTGCGGTCCCTTCCGGGGAATTCCGTGTCATAGGGAGAGGGTATGATCCATAAATGACTACACAAACACATATACTTTTTGGGGTTAACAGACCACATCTTTATTTAACTATTTTCACTCATATTATTATTCTTGTTCCAACAAACAATAATTAACCATTAACCAATAATCAATCGTTAACCAAGCATGGCCAAATTGTACGGGCTCATGCCAACATTCCCACATTCTTCAGCTCAACAGCTGCTCCCAACGTTCGTCAGCACTCACAGCTGACTCCACCATTCTTCAGCACTTAACAGCTGATTCCACCATTTTCAGCACTTACAGCTGATTCCACCATTTTCAGCACTTACCGCTGATTCCCAATTAATTACCCCATTGGCCACCACTTTAGCTTCAATGGGTAACGTTAACTCCCGCGACCTAAGTCCGGGGCAAACTCCCAAAGGGCTTCCGCCCGATGATAAAATCCCCTAACTTTACCACCTCAGTTATCGATCTCTGAAAACCATGCAAGTACTAGCCGCCACAAGGCCCGACTGTCAATACCTTGACCAGTCGGGCCCCCCGCCATCAGGCCCGACGATCGATGCCTCGACCCTCGGGCCCTCCCTACCCACGAACCCTATGGTCTGTCCCCCAGAACCGCACAACACACCAAAATTAAGGCACACAGCCCCCACCGGGCACCACCCCATAACCAACTCCACAGAACCAAATCCCCACACCAACCACATACGACCAGCAAGAACTAGCCACCAACCATCCCACAAAAACACACACCATCCCCACGCACAACAAAATCACAACTCAAACCCAGCCACCCCCAGTACAGCATACAAAGAGTACCGCACAGGCACCACAACACCCCAAACAAGCCAACTGCACTCACCGGACACACCTGGACCACTAACCAAGCATGCCAGCTGTCCCAACTAGCAGACAAACCACAAGGAACAACAACAGAAGCACTATACACCAGAACAGTCAAAAAACTCCAAACAGACCCCAATCACCGACCTATCCATAATACACTGATATATACATACCTAGTACCCCAATGCATATCTAGCCCCAACCCAGAAAACACCCAGGCAACCCCCACTACACCGGAGACACACCCACGCACCGAAACACCCATAGCCACACGTGCCGACCCGAGAGGGGTGGGTGAGGAGCGGCAAAAGTGTACCCAGCGTAGAGGAATGGAAAGAGACAGGCCCGATAAATACCCAGGGATTTTGCCACAGCAAGGCTAAACAAAACTCACAACTCTCATGTACATTAAAACAAGGGGGGGGGACACGATGGACCTGTAAACTACACCCAATCGGCAATGGCACTATACACCACACCAACATACAGCAACCATTCCCCACGGACCAATACACAGACCCCCAGGACCGCCACGGCCCAGCGCCGGCGCAGGCCAAGGAAAGTCACACCTCACACCAGCAAAGCCACACATACCAGCAGGCAACACAACAAAAACCAACCCATATAACTGCACCGACACACAACACCACATTAACACAAACCAACACACACACACACTCCGTCCAACCCATAACACATCCAAACTTCAAAGCACCCGTGTACACCCAAAAACCCCCAAAAACAAGTATCAAAAACCAGAGCACAGCGGTTGCCCCCTAAGCGATGACATGCCCCTGACACCCACACCCATAAACAGACACAGATACACAAATATATAAAATTACATATATATACCCATCCCAGCAGTCCAAGACATAGAACCCACCAGTGCAAAACAAACACAAGCTCCAACGTACACTGCCGGACTGGAACTGGACACCAGAAAGGTAAGAGCAACCGGGAACTGGCCTGGCAACCTCCAATAGAGTGTAATACAGAACCGCCATACAGGAGCATGCGGCGTTAGGTTTCCCTGCCCAATCGGCAGCGCTCCACCCTCGCAGCGGGAGCCAGGAGCATCTCCATCCCCATCCGTCTGCGACATAGAGTTAGACCGCGACCAGAACACCAGAAAGAGAAAACACTGCCACGGTCTGGCATGTTGAACACCAACTATGAGGAACCCAGGACACGAAGAGAGACCCCCACACAGGACTCCCGGGGCGTCCGTTTCCACCACACATCCCACCGCGGACCACCAGGTCAGTGGGCAGAGGAGCAACCCACCAAGCAGGAATAGGCACTGCCACGAACTGACACGCCGTTCACCAAGCCCGCAAACATGGGGAGGAAACTATACCACCACACGGGACACCACTAGGCCACTCCAATCAGCAGAAAAGAGTCCATCCAGACAAAAGGAAGCCACAGTGCACAAGTGATAACGGAACACTAGTTCCACGCCCCCAACGTCAGGTATCCGAACCAGAACCAGACCACCAGGAAGAGAAGCACTGCCCTGAACCGGCATGCCGTGCACCAATACCGAAGTACCATGGGTATGAAGAAAGACCACCATCCAGGACAAATGTGGCGTCCAGGCGCACAGCACCACCCTCCGAGCACAGTACAGGAGCAGCAGGACACAGGAGCACCAGAAAACAGACAAGCCAAAACCTTCTGCGTGAAGAACCCCCCCAGGAAGCCCGGACCCCGAAGGATGCCAGCCCGTATGACCCCACAGCTCCTCGGCACTACTGCAAGCGAGCCCCGTAATGCCATCTCCTCCATGCGCAAGCGGCACAAGGGGACCTGGCATCTCCAACCTGGGTGGAATACTCCACGAACCGCAACCTCCATGCACCAGTAGCAAAAGGCAATCCAGAGACTGGAATGACCAAAGCTCCCCACCCCACACCAGAATAGGAATGAGGCACTCCAGAAACACACCCCAGAGGATCCCCTAGACAACCCTCCTGAGGACAAGGAACCCCAGCAGCATCCCAAAGAACCGCAGTAAACCCTACAGTTCACCACCCCAGAGCCAGCATCCTAGCAAGTTAAAGTACTGAATTATGTAAGTATGGATCGATATTTATATATATATATATATATATATATATATATATATATATTTTTTTTTTTTTTTTTTTTTTTTTTTTTTTTTTTTTAAATTTTCGTCGTGGCTTGTACAGACACAGACCCATACATACCCCAGACACGGGGATACCCTGTCCGCCATGGGACAACCCAGGGGAGGGGAGCTATCAGCCATAAGGGCCTAGCCAAGCCCGCGAAGCCAAGGAACACACAAGCACCCCACCCTAGAACTGGGCCGTCCAGGCCAGAGACACTGAGCAGTCTCCCATACAGCCATAGCTGCCTGTAACTAGGCATCCATGCAACATAAGGAACAGCCAGAAAACGTATGCATCAATTGAAAAGCAGTGGTGATCGATCCACGCATACAGGCACACATACAGAATATACACCTATCCCTACACACACTGTTTTTTGTATGTGATATATAATTTTTTTTTTTTTAAATGTCTTGATTTGTGGCCTACATTTGTAACTAAGATTATAACTACAAGCACGAGAACCCCAGAGAGGAGAAGCCCACAGAGGGGTCAATGACAGGAACAGCACCCCGCCCCACCCAGCATAAGAGCCCCAATGTAGAGCAGCCAGGCCCAAGCAAGATGCAAAAAAGAAAAAACATCGAGGAAAAGGAGGGGGGGGGGGGAGAGGGGAACCCAGAGAAGAATAATAGAAAGAAACAAAAATAGAATACAGAGGACAGAAAGGAGAAACAACACAAAAAGCACACAATAGAGAAAAAACAAGGACAGACACCCATGAAGCCAGAAAAGAGACAAGGCAGAATGAACCAAGGAGGAGAACAAAACCAGTCAAAGAACAGGCCAAAGCAGCCAAGGGTGAGGATAGTAGACAGCAAAAGCAAGCAAGCAAGCGCAGGCCAACTCAGCGGGCCCCATGAAAAATCCCCTCACCCAGTGCGTCCCGGCCAGCATCCCACAAGCAGCACCGCTGCGCACCCATGCCTTAGCCCGAAGGGTAGAGAGAAGGGAGATGTGGAAGGAGCAGAGCATCCCGAGGAACGGAGCCACGCACCAGGCGCGAACCCCACTGCCGCAGCCTCATCCCCCAGCAACAGCGAGGTCCCAGCCGAAAGCCGGACGTACCCGTCGTCCCCATGCAGCCGATCTGCGACCCACCTGCCAGCGGTCAGCACCCCAGCGCGCACACACTCAGGGCCTGTGAGAAAAAACCTGGCGCCATCCACTCACACCCGCAGCAAAATGAGCATGGAGCGTAGCGTGGGAGCCACAGGACTGACCCTCCGGCGCAGCCGAACCAGACTCCCATGCCGGAAGGAACCGTCAGCACCACTGGAAAAAAACAGAAAAGGCGGGGGCCCAGCCCGCAGGCCAAAGCCCACCCCTTCGTGGATATCCTGGGAAAAGGAAACAGAGGATCCCCAACGACGTCCTACCCATGAGGGAAGCAACCGGAGCACAGCAGTCCAAAACAAAGGAACGGAAAGCCCAGCCCTGAAGGAAGGGGAACCAACCCTCCAAAGCCAGCCGGTCCCCGACTCCCTTGCCGCTCCCTACGACAGATCGCCCTGCCATGCGACGGCCGTAGGCAGCCCCGCTCGTCAGGAACAAAAACTGCATCAGCACCCGATCAGGGCATCTGAGCGGCGCACTCGGTGCAATGAAGGTGCCCCACGAAGGCCACCCACTTGAACCGGAGCCCCGTCCACCGGCCAAAAATAGCAGGAGGAAGACAGGAAGAAAAAGGAAAGGGGAGAAAAACACCGCCACCAGGACAGTAGGGGAAAAGAAAGGACGGGGGAGAAGAAAGATGAAAGAAAAGACAGGAATCAGGAGGCCATGACCGGGGCATACCGGAGCACAGAATCCAGAAACTCCGCGGGGTCTGGAGTGAGCAGCCACAGCACTAGGAAAACGGATGGTGAGTGACAGGCAGGAACACTGGAGACCATACAGCTGCAGGGACAAGCTTCCTCTGTCCCCTCTTCTTCCAGACAACTTGCCCATTTCCTGTCACCAGCCCTTTAAGCTATTTTCTTTACTCCTCCCCTCATACACACTTCCTTTATGTATCAACCCTCCCCATGACATGCTTCCCCTCCTGTACCCTGCGGTCCCTTCCGGGGAATTCCGTTTCACTATATGTTGCCTGGTTGCTATGAAGAGCTCCGAACACTCACCAGACGCAGTTACTTACAGTCCCAACGTACAGATGAATGGCAAGGAAAATGTTGTATTCAACTAAAAAAAAAAAAATTCTCATTAGTTTAACCCTTTGAGTGCCAGAGGGGTTGGCAACGCATTGCAAAGCAATGCGTTGGCTACCACTCTGGCACTCAGAGGGTTATATAGGAATCTGAAGTCCTTAAACGCTAGATCGACCTTATTCAAGGGGTTCAAATCCCAATCTCAATTAATGGGAATTGTGGGAATATTTCTTATTCACCTACAATGCAATTGATTGGCCCTCCCCAGAATTACACCCTGTTTCTTTTGATCACAAGGCCTGGGTAGAGGTCTGTTTGTTGTAAAAGGAAAGATACATGAAGTGTCAGTGACATGTGTGTCTACATAGACATCCAAGTACTGGAACAGTCCCTCACAGCCTTACAAATGATGTAGAACTGGCAACAGTTGCAGAAAAGTGACCTTATTTTTCATTGTCAGTCCTTCTTTATGCAGAACTCCAAAGAGATAAATTTTAGTTAAGAATACACTTGTCAGATCTGTCACTTCCATGCGGCAGACCTTTGTTGTTTGGGTTTCGTGAATAGATATTTGATACCCTTGCTATCATAAAAACCAAGGTGTGTGCCTTTCATCAGAAAACAAAGCAAACTGACTCATGCGAATGAGGAATTTTTCGGTGCAGAATAGTTCAGATCTTCCTTTACTGCTTGATGTTCTCAAAGAACTTGCAGAGCGTAAGTCGGTTCACTGGAGCCTGGATTGACTTTTGGGTAGCAAGCATTTGTCTTATGGGTGGGAAGCTTAGGACTTTCTAGATTACAAAGAGACCCACATAATGTATTATCGTACCCGGGAACTTGCTTATCTTGACGCTCTGAGAGTGCCCATGAGCTGTTGATAAGAAGATGCCAGTGATGTGATTTGCATCATCAAGGGGCGGTGCTTAATCTGGTGGGTGGGCTTAGGCACATTTGTGTCATAAAGTAGATGGGAAGTGAGTGGGAAGTGGGCAGAACAGGGTGGAAAGGAAGCAAAGTGGGTAGGATGTGGGAGGAACAGGGAGGAGGAGAAGTGGGCGGGAAGTGAGATGAATGGGTTGGGAAGTGCACAGAACAGGGTGGGAAGGAGGAGAAGTGGGCGGGAAGTGGAAGGAATAGGGTGGAAGAAGGAGAAGTGGGTGGGAAGTGGGAGGAATAGGGAGGAAAGGAGGAGAAGAGGGTGGGAAGTGGGAGGAAAGGAGGAGAAGTGGGTGGGAAGTGCACAGAACAGGGTGGGAAGGAGGAGAAGCGGGCAGGAAGTGGAAGAAATAGGGTGGAAGAAGGAGAAGTGGGTGGGAAGTGGGAGGAATAGGGAGGAAAGGAGGAGAAAAGGGTGGGAAGTGGAAGGAACAGGGAAGCAAGGAGGAGAAGTGGGCGGGAAGTGGAAGGAATAGGGAGGGAAGAAGGAGAAGTGGGTGGGAAGTGGGAGGAATAGGGTAGAAGAAGGAGAAGTGGGTGGGAAGTGGGAGGAATAGGGAGGAAAGGAGGAGAAGCAGGCAGGAAGTGGAAGGAATAGGGTGGAAGAAGGAGAAGTGGGTGGGAAGTGGGAGGAATAGGGAGGAAAGGAGAAGAAAAGGGTGGGAAGTGGAAGGAACAGGGAAGCAAGGAGGAGAAGTGGGCGGGAAGTGGGTTGAACAAGGTGGGAAAGCGGAAAAGCGGACAGGAAGTGATTTTTCTATAACAAAACTTTATTGATCCTTTAACCCCTTAAAGACCCATGACAGTCCTGTTACATCATGGTTAGGACCGTCATGGACTTCAGGGTTCCCCGCGTGACTGCACACCGTTTGGGGAGCCCTGAACCTGATTAAAAAAAAAAAAAAAAAAAAAAGTCCATTGATCTTATGTGCCGGCCAGTGTGCACGCGGCCAGTCCTTAAGGGGTTAAAGGGAAGTAATACTTTCTATTAATAATTCACACTTTCCGTAATATGACAGGAAAATACTAATGGCCCCTATGAATTTTCCACTGTGCTTTTATTGAAGAGATAACATCGTAACCCTTTGAGTGCCAGAGTGGAACACAGCACATTGCTTTGTAATGTTTTGCAACCCCCCCCCGTGGCATTCAAAGGGTTAAATCTATCCTGGTTGTTACGTCCATGGGTGGGGACATGACAGTTTCTAGCAGGGCCACCGGTCCGCACACACTGTTCACTGCAAATGGTGATGTTAACCATTTAAGGACCAGAGCAGAGTGCTATGCCTTGCTTCCCAGTATGTTGCCTTACCCCTTAACGGCCACCCGATCCAGAACGTGGGTGACCATTAATGAGCAAGGACCCAGCCCAGAATTCCATGACGTGCCAGGACTGTCACCGGTCCTTAAGTGCCAGGACTGGCATGATGGTGCTGGCACATCATGGGTGCTTAAGGGGTTAAGTAGGTTCTGGAAAAAACTGCCAAAAAACTGTCATGTCCACCTTTATGGATGTGATTGGAGATGTGATCTCTTGATCAAAGCAACAAGGGCAAAATTAACCTTATGAGTGCCAGAGGACTGCGCATCGCATTGCTTAGCGATGCATTGCGTACCCCCTCTGGCAGTCAAAGGGTTAACAGGAGCAATTAGAATTTTCCGGCCAAACAGCAAGGTAAGTGCGAGTTATTGAAGAAGCGGTTTTTTTTCTATTTTAACTAATTTGACGAGTTGCAATTAATTGGATACCTCTCCGGCACACTGATGGTTAAGTAAATTAACCCTTTGCATGTCAAAGGGGTGCGCAAAGGGTTAAAGGGATAGTAATACTTCATTTTAACTTTATTTTATTTTGCAGGCATTAAAAAACATGAAGAACGATATAAGTCTTATCTCTCAAACCTTTATGGTTTGAGAGATATTCACAAGCAAAGTTTCCCCTCCCGCCCCTTTTACCTAGTGTAAGCCATCTCTTCTCAGATGTGGAATTCAGTCCACAGACCACACAGATAACAGCAGGGGACAATCTTCTTCCTATGAGAACAATGAAATCCCTGCCCCCCTTGACAAGTTTTTCAGGTTTTTCTCTTATCTTAATTGAAGATTGTCCCTCTCTGCAGTCTACCTGGGCACCTCCCTTCTGATCTGGCTGAGCAGTGTTACATCAGTAAAAGGGGTGGGAGGGGGATAATTTATCATTCAATTACTCTTGAATTACAACTCTGACAGAACTGAAATAACACTCTCCAAAGGCCAAATACTATGAAGAGTAATTAGAGCTGCTTTAATTATGAAACATTACTATCCATTTAAGTGTAGTGCAATCCATGAACCGCTTTTCAATATTGTTCATTCTGATGACCCAGGTAGGAATTTGTTTTGAAGACGAGTCAAATTCTAGTAAAGTGAATGTAAAAAGTGCCAAAAATGTGCATGTGTTTTGAAATCTTTGTTTCATCTAAGGTATTTATGCCGCAAAATAGTTTTTACCTTTCAAATACAGTTTTTTTCCCCATTGTATTTGCAGAAGAGAAAAAAAACAACAGCACTGACAGAGGATGGTTACATGGCAGAGAGGTGTAAATGGGACCTCTTCTAGCTGGTCTGAAGTTGTAAGTGGGGTGTCACATGGTTCAGTCCTGGGCCCAATCCTTTTTAACTTGTTTATTAACCCTTTAGTGACCTGAGAGGTGCTCAAAGCATCGCATTGCAATGTGTTACATACTACTCAGGCAGGGTGACCACATTTAAATTCTGCTATACAGGGAAACTGCAGTGTTTAGAGCTCTGACTGGAAGCCATTTTCTTGTAGTCCAGCAGAGGCATCACTTCCTGTCACAGTAGACAATGCTCAGTTCTCCTTCTAGTGTCTAGAATTTTGAGCTCTGAACTCTTCATTCCAGGACTTTGTATTGTCCCAGAAGGGGATTGCCTAGGACATGGGACACACACAGGTGAGGGCTGGCCTGGGGGGACCATGGGAAAATTGCCCCCTGGGGCAGTCCTATGTTAGGGCCTGTGGGCCACTGTTTCACTTAATCTCCCACTTTTTGCTGTAAATGGAGCTACAGTAGTGATACCCCAGAGCTTCAACCTGAAATGGAGCTACCAAGTGATACCACAGAGCTTACAACTGAAATGGAGCTTCACAAGTAATACCACAGGGCTTACAACTGAAATGGAGCTACACTAGTGATACCACAGAGCTTAAAACTGAAATGGAGATACACTAGTGATTCCACAGAGCTTGCAACTGAAATGGAGATACACTAGTGATTCCACAGAGCTTACTACTGAAATGGAGATACACTAGTGATACCACAGAGCTTGCAACTGAAATGGAGATACACTAGTGATACCACAGAGCTTACAACTGAAATGGAGCTACACTAGTGATACCACAGAGCTTACAACTGAGATGGAGCTACACTAGTGATACCACAGAGCTTGCAATTGAAATTGAGCTACACTAGTGATACCACAGAGCTTACAACTGAAATGGAGCTACATTAGTGATACCACTGAGCTTACAACTGAAATGGAGCTATACTAGTGATACCACAAAGCTTGCAATTGAAATTGAGCTACACTAGTGATACTACAGAGCTTGCAACTGAAATTGAGCTACACTAGTGATACTACAGAGCTTGCAACTGAAATTGAGCTACACTAGTGATACTACAGAGCTTCAATAAAACTCATTTCCTTTGTCAGCTCTGGTATCACTAGTTTAGCTTTATATAAATTGTAAGCTACCTGGTATCACTTGCCTTACTTCACAAGAAGACATTTTAAAATTTACAAAAGGGGTGGGCTGGGACAGTGAGCTGGAATCAAAATAGAAATGGACCACTTGATTATAACTGCCCCCCAGGTCACAAGTTACCAGCCCTCCTCTGGACACACATATAGAATCAGGGACTGTCCAGAACAATCCAGGACAAGTGGTCACCTTACACTCAGTTCCTTAACCCTTTGAATGACAGATGGGTGTCCAGCGCATTGCTGGCTCTCAAAGGGTTAATAATCTTGAAGTGGGTATTGAAAGTATTGTGTCAGTCTTTTCTCATGATACTGTATTATGTCAGGAAACACACAGGAATCAGGGTGTAGATTTGGATAAACCGAGTGAATGGAGGGAGAAGAGGCACATGATGTGCAGTTTGTTTCGTCCTGAATTTCCATTTTTTTTTTTATTATTATTTCTGCGTTTGCTCAGTAATTTTGAATAGCAAGTTCAGAGCAAACCAGCGGCACCATATGGGATAAATGAAAATTGGTCCGAACTCCCTTTGGTTTCAATGGAGCTTTTAAACCCTGGATTACCAGAGAGGTCTCAAAAGCATTATTTTGCAATGTGTTGGAGACCTGTCTAGAATTCCCGGGGTTAACCCTTTAAGGACCAGCGGTCCAGGGAAGCTACCTTCCCTTAAGCACCGCTTTGATTCTTGCTGAAACATCGGTACACGTGACTTGTTGCGTGTATTGGGGTGCTGAGCGAGGGTCTGAGAGAGATTGCTCCAGTTTTACAGTCAGTCAGTTTCAGACCTCGTTCCTACAGGAGCACTGTAAGTAAAAAGTATGTGACGTGCCAAGACCGTCACTGGTCCTTAAGGAAAAAAAAAACGGTCCTGGCACGTCCACAGTCCTTAAGGAGTTAAAGCCCAGTTTAGATTAACAGGGGGGAATGTTATTTCCTTGCAGTGTGGAGCAGTTGGTACGCTGGACAATTTCTCCTGGGTTCTTGGTATTATAGGGTTGCCTGCAGCCTTACTTGTCTGCTTGTGACAACTGGTAGAAATGACTTCTCTTTGTCGGTCATCATCAGGAGCTGAGTTCATTTTCCCAAAGCCAAAGGCTGTCTTGGTATGTTCTCCTTTCGTAACGCATGGGAAGCAAGATCCACTTTAATTAAATTAGTTTTCCACACAGTGAGCATTGTTAGGGCTGCCCCTGGGTCCTGGGTGACCCACGAGATTTCTGTCACTGTGACACTCAAGTCAGAATTGAAGCCAGATATGGATGTGTCAACCGATGCCCACCAGGACTGTGACCATAGACCCAGATGCTAATCTCCAGACAGTACTGGAGAACTTCTACTACTAACTGCAGAATGTTCTCTTGTTCTTCAGGGAAGACGAATGAAGAAACACAGGTCATTGGTTGATCTTATGTACATGAGGGGACATGGAAACTTTCCCATTTATTTAAACTGGGCTTTTAACAAACTGAATGCTTGAGAGGTCTCCTTTCATTAAAATGGCACTGTTAACCCCTTGAATGCAAGAGAGAGTTCTCCTGTGTATTGCTTTGGAGACCTCTCTGGCATTCAAGAGGGTTAACCCTCTGTTGTTATGCCCCTGCACTTTGCATTTTCCATTTCTTTCTCACTCTACCACAGAAACTCTTATGAATGTACTTATCCTTTCCCTCCTGGATTACTGCAACTCTTTACTTATTTGTCTGCCTGCTATCCACATCTCTCCTCTCCAATCGATTCTTAACTCAGCCACCGGAATACTCTTACTCTCCTCCAAAACAGTACATTAACTATTAAAATCATTGTCATTGCTTCCCATAAAGCAACACATTACATTAAAAGTCTTCCTCGTTACCTTCAAAGCTCTACGTCACTTGTCTCCACCTTATATTTCATCGTTAAAATCCCGCCATATACCTGCATGTCCTCTACGCACTTTGCATGGTGGACAACTCTCTGCTGCTTTAACCCCAATCTCTGTATCAGGACGGAAGGCTTTCTCCCTCGCTGCTCCCTACCTCTGGAACTCCCTACCACCCAGCATTCTCCAAGCCTCTACCTGCAGCAACTTCAAATCCAATCTAAAAGAGCCCCATTTA
This sequence comes from Rhinophrynus dorsalis, assembly GCA_037306005.1. Taxonomy (NCBI): domain Eukaryota; kingdom Metazoa; phylum Chordata; class Amphibia; order Anura; family Rhinophrynidae; genus Rhinophrynus; species Rhinophrynus dorsalis. The sequence continues at coordinate 158,036,363 of CM074727.1, forward strand.
AATGAAGCACTTCTGTAATATGTAAACCGTATCTCATATGCACTGAACTTGCACTTCCTCCTCTACCTGCTTCTATCTGTATGTCACCCATCCAACTTAGATTGCAAGCTCTGTGGGGCAGGGACCTCCTATCCTAATGTATGCTCACCTAGTGTTCCCCTTGATACCTCTCTACATAACCACTTAATTTGTTGTATCCCCTCTATACTAAACGTGAACTGTAAAGTGCTAAGTATATCCATTGGCACCATATAAAAAATATACATATATATGCACAAGACGTTAACGTTAGCAGGCCCCTTACCTCTGCCCCATAACCCATAACATAAGCAGGACGATGGAGTAAAGTGACACCGTTTCCTCTCCGGCTTCTTTACTACATTCTGTTAACCCTTTGAGTGCCAGAGAGGGATCCAACGCATTGCAATGCGATGAGTTGGATGCCTCTCTGACACGCAAAGCGTTAAACAAGGCACAGAGAAAATCAGTACCCTGAAACACCTTTAGACTGCTCTAATACCCTAACCTTGGTGCAAGAGACGAATGTATGGCGTAAGGGCAAAAACTGGCGTAGGGGTGGAAAAATTGATTTCAGTTCCTTTTCTAGAATGGAATCATATCTGTACTTTCATCCTTTTTCCTCTTTTTCTCTTTCATTCTTAAATGAAACCTGTGGACAAAAACCAGTCTGACGAGCTGCGTCTAAGACTCTGATCTCAGGTGCAACAGGTTAAACCTGATCTACTCGGTGGGACAGTTGAATTCATGTTTGTCCCTTAATGAGGCATGTCAGTGTATCCGGGGGTCTGAGCTCAGCTGTTCTGCAATGCATTGCGTCGCCTTCCAGCACTGGTGAAATGAGAAATCAGCAGGGACATTAGTCCTAAAGCAGCTATGTAAACTTTCTTTTTCTGCAAGAAACAATGGATTTCGGCTTTTAGAATTATTTTATTAACCCTTTAAAACGGAACTTTTACATAGTATAAAGTTTCCCTCCAATAATTAAAGGGATAGTAATGTTTCAAAATAAAAGCAGCTCCAATTAATCTTCATAGTATTTGGGCCATGGAGAGTGTTATTTCAATACTGTCAGAGTTGTAGTTCAAGAGTAATTGAATGTAAAGTATCCTTCTCCGCCCCCTATTACCTAGTGTAAGCCACCTCTCCTCAGATGTGGAATCGGGTCTTGAGACCAGACAGCTCAGAGCAAGGGACAATCTTCTGACTTTGAGAACAATGAAAACCCTGTCAGGTTTTTCCTTATGCTAATTGAAAATTGTCCCTCTCTGTGATCCATCCGTACAGTCTTGCTGCTCTGAGGTGAGCAGTGTTACATCAGTAAAAGGGGCGGGAGGAGGATACTTTATCATTCAATTACTCTTGTACTATAACTCTGACAGTATTGAAATAACACTCTCCACTGACCAAATACTATGAAGATTAATTGGAGATGCTTTTATTGTGAAACATTACTGTCCCTTTAAACATACGGCGACTAGCTTCATAATAAGTTTATTCCCTATCAGAAGTGCCAGATTCTAAAGAAATCCTTACTCTTTGGAGACTGATGGACAGGTTAGTGCCATCTGCATGTATGCGCCCTCAGTTCCTTCCGGTTACCTTGTGGCACACTGCAATGCTTCATAGAGGGGACCGGGACTGACAGTGCAGGAGCGCAGACATCTCTAATACAAGATGTCTGCGCTGATGCCTGACTTCCGGTATCTGAATATTAGGGATTTCTTTAGAATCTGGCACTTCTGAGAGGTAATAGACGTATTATGAAGCTAGTAGCCATATGTTTAATCATTGGAGAGCGACTTAATGCTATGTGAAAGTTCTGCTTTAAGGACCGTAAACTGACCACATATCTCCTTTAAATCAGGGATACTTATGAAAATGTAATTCTTCAGGTCAGCACTGAAATCGGTGCATCACTGCAGAATGTGTATTTTTATAAGAGTTTTTTGATGTAACCCTTTGAGTGCCAGAGAGTTATCTAATGCATTGCAGAGCAATGCATTGGATACCTTTCTGGGACTCAAACAGTTAAAGGGACATGTGATCACCTTAAGGACCAGTGGGATGTACAACATAATAACAAGCAAAAAGCTGCATATCCCTTTGCTCCTTAAAGAAAAACTAACACCTCCTGTGGCACGAAAATCATAACGGCCGCTATGGATTTTGACCTGCCTTTGTACAAGAGGTATCACCTTCAAGCAATTCATGTAAAAATGGGTGGGGATTAATAACAAGTGAGGGTGGGGCTTAAAATATGTGGCCAGAGCAGGAGGAATAGACTGAGGAAGGAGGAGAAGTGGGCGGGGAGTGGGAGGAACAGACTTGGGGAGACGCAGAAGTTGGCAGAGTTTCATTAACCCCTCAGTGACCGGCCGCGGACACATGGCCGGCACCTAACACCCGGAGAACATTTTTTTTTTCATTTTTTAAAATGATTTCCAGGACGTACATGTACGTCCTCTGTCCACCTGGGACATCCGCTCGGGACATACATGTACGTCCTCGGGTGGTAAGGGGTTAAATACTCCCCACATCCGGAGAATCAGCCTGTGCCCCAGAGAGCCGGTAATTAGCAGCAGGAACAGGCATCTCCGGGGCAGATCTGGAGAGTCCCAGGTATGGACACGATACAGTCACACTAAGGTCCCTCAGATGTAATGAGACTGATGTACTCAGAACAAACTCTACCGCCCTAATTAAAAACAAATCCTAATAATACCTTGATTTAAATTTGGCTTCTAACCCGTTGAATGCTAGAGAGGTCTTTTCAATGCGTTGGAGACCATGTTAGTATTCAACGGGTTAAAATCCCCATTTAAAAGTCATTTGTCCTTTATGATGTGGTCAGATACTCCATACGCACTCCTCTTTTCTTCTCTCCTTTGTGTGAATGTTCTTCGTTTTTTACCGGGTTTTAACTGATTAGAATAAAGGGTTAATATTTCAGTGACCCCTTTGGACAGAGCACTGGGCCCGCACTGTTGTTTGGATGCTGGATGGTGCATACAGAGATTGGGTCCAGTATTCTGATCTTACATGGTAGCAACTCTTGTAGGAATGGATTGTCCTTCCTGCTTTCATCAGCCAAGATCCCAGATGGAGATTGGTGGGCAGATGTAGGTCCCAGGTGTGAGACACAGGCCAGTCTATACTAATGGGCACATGTAAATGCTTCTGTTGGCTTCGTATTAATGGAGAGAGAGGCCCATTCTTGGCTCATCCAACATTCGCATACAGAGTATAGGAAGATCCATAGCAGGTTTGCCAACCCATAGAGATGATGACGTACACTACTAACAAGTACAATGGTTCTAATGAAAATCAACAACATTTCTGCTGATTGCAATGGAACGTTTAACCAGGACCAGATTTATATCCCAGGTGCCTCTAGACAAGGCACTCTAGGCACCCTTAGCCCCACCCATGACCACACCCATACAATTATCACATGACCCTACCCAAAGTTCCTTCCACTGTTTCCTGGCACAGGAAATACCTCTGGCCTTTAACAGACAAGGACAAAAAAGCTTTAACTGCTTGGTGGCTAGAGAGATTTGAGAGTTGCCTTCTCTTTCTAATGGGAATCTGGTCCTTTTTATAACTCCTTACAGAAGTCTCCAGCGTATTCTGATGGACTGGAGACTTCACTAGCATTCAAAGGGTTAAAATCCATTTCAGTTAAGGGGAATTTTGAGAATTTTTATTTTTCCTCTAAGAAACGTTGGTCCTCATATTCCCCACTTACCCTTTGTATCTCCGTCCCAAAAAAATAAAAATTGCAAAAATTGGGGGAGGGGTCGTATGTCTGAAGTAAAAACACTGAACGCTCACAAAGTAAAAGGCATTAAAGCGACAGTAACCCTGTATTTGAAGTTTACATGTTTTGCAAGTGTAACAGATGTAAAGTCAAATTGTTTATACTTTTTATATTTTCCATTCCTTTATGATTATGGTTATTAATCCCTTAAAGGGATAGTAATACTTCGTTTTAACTTTATTTTATTTTGTAGGCATTAAAAAAACATGAAGAATGATATAAGTCTTATCTCTCAAACCTTTATGGTTTATGAGATATTCACAAGCAAAGTTTCCCCTCCCTCCCCTTTTACCTAGTGTAAGCCATCTCTTCTCAGATGTGGACTGCAGTCCATAGACCAGATAGATAACAGCAGGGGACAATCTTCTTCCTATGAGAACAATGAAAGCCCTGCCCCCTTGACAAGTTTTTCAGGCTTTTCCCTTATCTTAATTGAAGATTGTCCCTCTCTGCAGTCTACCTGGGCACCGCCCTTCTGATCTGGCTGAGCAGTGTTACATCAGTAAAAGGGGCGGGAGGGGGATACTTTGCTTGTGAATATCTCTTAAACCATAAAGGTTTGAGAGATAAGACTTATATCATTATTCATGTTTTTTTAATGCCTACAAAATAAAATAAAGTTAAAATGAAGTATTACTATCCCTTTAAGAACAAATGATGTACTTATACTTCCTGGGGAAGGACCCATGACGTATTTATATATATATATATATATATATATATATATATATATATGTACGCCATGTAATTCAGGGGTCCCCCCCACACACAGCTGCAAGCCATTTGAGGACCTCTGATTCCATTTAAAAAAATAAATAAATACAATGCCCTGTGGTCCTTAAGTGCCGGCCATGCGACTGGTCCTTAAGGGGTTAATAATCTGTTTATGGAGAGCTTTCTCTCAGGGACTGTAAGAGCAAGAGCAATTTTACACTATCCTTGCAGCAGAAAAGCCTACCTCTGCTACAGCTTATAGAGCTCTCAGTGCTGCATGGATAGCGTTACATTGTGTCGCTATAAAGGACACGAAAGTGAAAGTGTAAATAAGAATAGAGGAAGATGAAAAAAAAAATTAAAATATAAGCAAATTAACTTTATTTTATCTGGGGATTTTTTGTCCTCTACTGTGCAGTTGGTTTGCGGAAAAATTACTCCAATTATTTTTATAGGTCAGCCCCACCATATGTGACTGAATGACTTACCTAGGTAGGAGTCCATCACACTGCACTCAGAAATATCTATATAATTACTTCGTGTAACAGAAGGACTTACCTAGGTAGGAGTCCATCATACAACAGTCAGGTGTATCTATATAATTACTGTGTGTAACAGAAGCACTTACCTAGGTAGGAGTCCATCATACAGCAGTCAGGTGTATCTATATAATTACTGTGTGTAACAGAAGCACTTATCTAGGTAGGAGTCCATCATACAGCAGTCAGGTGTATCTATATAATTACAGTCTGTAACAGAAGCACTTACCTAGGTGGAGTCCATCATACAGCAGTCAGGTATATCTATATAATTACTGTGTAACAGAAGGACTTACCTAGGTAGGAGTCCATCATACAGCAGTCAGGTGCATCTATATAATTACTGTGTGTCACAGAAGCACTTACCTAGGTAGGAGTCCATCATACAGCAGTCAGGTATATCTATATAATTACTATGTGTAACAGAAGGACTTACCTAGGTAGGAGTCCATCATACAGCAGTCAGGCGTATCGATATAATTACTGTGTGTAACAGAGGCACTTAGCTAGGTAGGTGTCCATTATAGAGCAGTCAGGTGTATCTATATAATTACTGTGTGTAACAGAAGGACTTACATAGGTAGGAGTCCATCATACAGCAGTCAAGTGTATCTATAGAATAACTGTGTGTAACAGAAGCACTTACCTAGTAAGAGTCCATCATACAGCAGTCAGGTGTATCTATATAATAACTGTGTGTAACAGAAGCACTTACCTAGGTAGGAGTCCATCATACAGCAGTCAAGTGTATCTATATAATAACTGTGTTTAACAGAAGCACTTACCTAGTAAGAGTCCATCATACAGCAGTCAGGTGTATCTATATAATTACTGTGTGTAACAGAAGCACTTACCTAGGTAACAGTCCATCATACAGCAGTCAGGTGTATCCATATAATAACTGTGTGTAACAGAAGGACTTACCTAGGTAGATGTCCATCATAGAGCAGTCAGGTGTATCTCTATAATTACTGTGTGTAACAGAAGGACTTACATAAGTAGGAGTCCATCATACAGCAGTCAAGTGTATCTATATAATAACTGTGTGTAACAGAAGCACTTACCTAGTAAGAGTCCATCATACAGCAGTCAGGTGTATCTCTATAATTACTGTGTGTAACAGAAGGACTTACATAAGTAGGAGTCCATCATACAGCAGTCAAGTGTATCTATATAATAACTGTGTGTAACAGAAGCACTTACCTAGTAAGAGTCCATCATACAGCAGTCAGGTGTATCTATATAATAACTGTGTGTAACAGAAGCACTTACCTAGTAAGAGTCCATCATACAGCAGTCAGGTGTATCTATATAATAACTGTGTGTAACAGAAGGACTTACCTAGGTAGATGTCCATCATACAGCAGTCAGGTGTATCTATATAATAACTGTGTGTAACAGAAGGACTTACCTAGGTAGATGTCCATCATACAGCAGTCAGGTGTATCTATATAATTACTGTGTGTAACAGAAGCACTTACATAGGTAGGAGTCCATCATACAGCAGTCAGGTGTATCTATATAATAACTGTGTGTAACAGAAGGACTTACCTTGGTAGGTGTCCATCATACAGCAGTCAGGTGTATCTATATATTTACTGTGTGTAACAGAATTGCTTACCTAGGTAGGAGTCTATCATACAGCAGTCAGGTGTATTCATATAATTACTGTGTGCAACAGAAGGACTTACCTAGGTAGATGTCCATCATACAGCAGTCAGGTATATCTATGTAATTACTGTGTGTAACAGAATTGCTTACCTAGGTAGGTGTCAATCATACAGCAGTCAGGTATATCTATATAATTACTGTGTGTAACAGAAGCATTTATCTGGTTTGGAGTACATCATACAGAAGTGTGGTGTATCCGGTTGTATACTTTTTTCCCATAGTATCTGAAGTTACCTGTATTTGCTATATATAATTTAAGATCTGTATTATTCACCTATACACAGTAAACAACAGATATTTTGTAAGTCTGAATGACATTAGCCATAGAGAGTGAGGACCCACCAATGATTCTAAAAGGCCATGAAAACCTTTTCAGTGTAATATGTCCCTCATCAGTTTACAGCAGAGTTCAAATAAAAAAAAGACTGAAAAAACATAGAAACATATAATTTGACGGCAGATAAGAACTGTTTGGCACATCTAGTCTGCATATTTTTCCTCATGTTAAAACCTCAAACCTTGGTCTTATCTTATGTTCAGGATAATCTTATGCCTATCACATTGTACAAATATATGAGGGGTCCATACAAGGATCTCTGCGGTGAGCTATTTATTCCAAGGCCTGATCAGGTGACCAGGGGACACCCCTTGAGAGTAGAGGAAAGGAGGTTTAGACTTCAGCAGAGGAAGGGTTTTTTACAGTAAGGTCTGTCAAATTGTGGAATTCTTTGCCCAAGGAGGTGGTTATGGCAGATACAATGGATACATTTAAGAGAAGATTAGGTACATTTCTTTCAAAAGGGAACATACAGGGTTATACTGTTTATCAGTAGGCAGATCAGGAAGGTCTGATAAAGACTAACTTATTTGGTAGCAGGAAAGCTATAAAATTACTGGGGTATGAGGAGAAGGTTGAACTTGATGGACTTGTGTCTTTATTCATCCTAATTTACTATGTTACTATGTTACATGCATGCTTACATTCCCTCACTATATTAACCTCTACCTCTTTGGCTGGTAGGCTATTCCATTTATCTACCACCCTCTCAGTGAAGTAAAACTAAAATTTTGACTGTACCTCCCCCCGTTCTGTGTTGATCCTCCTTAAGTATTTTTGTTGAATCCCTTCATGTATTTGAATGTTAAAATGAATGTTAAAATTAAAAAGAAAAAAAAAACAGGTAAACTAACCCTTCTATTACAATTAAGAGCCACTTATTTCAAAGGTATATTAATAATTTAACCCTTTAATAGGCTGCCCAGACCTCACCTTTAACCGGGGACATATAGGAAATAGGCAAATTTCAGGACTGCAATGAAATCAAAGCAGCCCTGCAGTATGAACATTTCATATGTGTCCCCAGTTAAAGGTGAGGTCTGGTCATCCTCCCCTTTAAAGGGATAGAAATGTCTTAATTGTTTAACAAGTAAAATTGTAGACCATAAAATAAGACATTCATCGGTGCTATTCCTATCTATCAGACCTTTATGGTTTGAGAGATAAAACGTTCTAAAATTTCCCTCTCCCTCTTCTGTAAGCTGACAGCAGGAGTTACTGGTCCGGGGACAGGCGGCTCTTCAACAGAGCCGCAACAGCTCGATTTAAAAAGAAATACTTCATTGGAAAAGTCTACAAAGCGTGCCTGGTTTGCAAGCACACTTTTTAGCCCGTTCCAAAGAAGTATTTATTTATTTATATTATTATTATTATTTATATAAATCATGTTGTTGCGGCTCTGCTGAAGAGCCTCCTCATGTCGACCAACACAGATCTCCTTCTGCCAGCTTTACCGCTAACATCAGGGAGGGGGGGACTTTAGAACGCGCTAAAGGTTTGAGAGAAAGAAATAGCACCGATGAATTTCTTATTTTATGGTCTACAATTTTACTTGTTAAACAATTAAGACATTACTATCCCTTTAAGGACCAGAGGGGTGAGCAACGCATTGTACAGCACTCTGGTCCTGAAAGGGTTAAAGGTTAACAGGATTATGAAAACTGCAATGAAAGCTTTAGTTGAAATGACAGGAAAATAAACAATATGGTTTTACATATCCATTTGAAATTAACATCAGCCTACAACTGCTACCATTGGCAGATAACATCGATACTATCAATGGAAGCCTCTACCATTAGCTGCGGGCTATATTTGTGGGTTTACCGTTGTTATTGTAAGAAACCTTTGTTGTCATTCAAACGCTTTCACAAGGAGAATTTTAATTTCCTATCTGCCAAGTGTAGGTACGAATGAAAAAGAACGCAAGTGTGGTTATCTTTCTAAGAACTAGTAATAGCAAAAGGTTACAATTGTACATGGTGTGACATTGTGATGTAGTAAGCAGGGACGGACTTCTCAGTAGGTAGAGTAGGCCGATGCCTAGAGCTCCATATTTCGAGGGGCGGTGCCTCATCTGAGCTGGCCACACCCACATTCTGAATTGTGGGTGTGGCCAGAGAAATTTCAATGTCCCTGCAACAGTTTTATAGCTATTAGTTAACCCCATGGATGATAGAAAGATCTCCAACACATTGTCAAGTAATGCACTGGAGATCTCTAGAGCAACCAAGGGGTTAAAGTTTTTTTTTGTTGTTGTTGTTGCTTGTTATAGGCTAAGGGGATAGAGCCATGTTATAAATGGGGCACGGCCATGGGTGGAGCTAAGGGCATCTTGTGTGGGGGGAGTCTGAGATGTAAATCCAGCTCTGATACTAAGGTAAATGTGGAGGAATTATGTGGCAAGTTAACAGTCCCTTTGACTTACAAAAGAGATTGAAATGCCTTGGCCATCTTTCTAACCTACGAGGGGTGAATTTCATCATAGCTGCCCTTTCTTGTATACAATGACCTCTGTTGACATCCGCTTTTAATTTACAGCTCTTCCCAACAAACAAAAGGGTTCAGTCATCCTGAATGTTTCATATGGTTCAGTTTTCTTTAAAGGAATAGTAATGTTTCACAATAAAAGCAGCTCTGATTAATCATCATAGTATTTGGACTTTGGAGAGTGTTATTTCAATTCTGCCAGAGTTATAGTTCAAGAGTAATTCAATGACAAAGTATCCCCCTCCCGTCCCTTTTACTGATGTAACACTGCTCAGCCAGATCAGAAGGGAGGTGCCCAGGTAGACTGCAGAGAGGGACAATCTCCAATTAAGATAAGGGGAAAACCTGAAAAACTTGTCAAGGGGGCAGGGCTTTCATTGTTCTCATAGGAAGAAGATTGTCCCCTTCTGTTATCTGTCTGGTCTATGGACTGGATTCCACATCTGAGAAGAGATGGCTTACACTAGATAAAAGGGGCGGGAGGGGAAACTTTGCTTGTGAATATCTCTCAAACCATAAAGGTTTGAGAGATAAGACTTATATCGTTCTTCATGTTTTTTTAATGCCTATAAAATAAAATAAAGATAAAACAAAGTATTACTATCCCTTTAATCATTTGAGAGTAAGGTGGGGTACGTAACACATTGCTTTGCAATGTATTGCGTACCCTCTCTGGCACTCAAAGGGTTAACAGATTATAAATGGGATCACGACGTAGATCGAATTAAAAAAAAAAAAGTAGGGAGAATTTCTTTGTAACAACTGGAAGGGGATCTTTTACCATCTGAATTTCCCACAAGGACTCTTATATACTCTATATCGGTAATTGTATGTAGGGATTTCTTGTGTTTCTCACCTTTTATTTTAGGGACTGTTTTGCCAATGTGTAATCTTTATTTGTGTATGTCCTTTATTTCTGCATTTTTGTAACCAGCACTGTGAAACCTTTTTTCAGAATAAATGTTCAATTAATCAGCGCTGGTCTTTGTTGTCTGATATGAACTCACTGCTCTGAAGAAAGCTCAGTTAGAACACGTTAATAAAGGGTTAATTCTATATGTCTGAGTATTAAGGTGATCGCTTTTATACTGTAATTCTGTTGTGTTTGGGGTAACCTAAGATGGCCAGATATAAAGTCTTGCAGGTGGCAGCAAATTGTAGTACTGGGGTGATAGTGCAGGAGGGATTTCAGGGGTTAATTTGGTGGTTGCTAGGAATAGTGAGTACCACGAGAAAAGAAAACTGCCAGAGACATCCGAAAGGACCAGAGGGGACGCTTACAGACATCCGAGTGGACAGGAGGAGATGCTCACAGACTCAGTAACCCACGGACCACGGAACACTCTGCATGGGATCTCGTAACTATTGATGAGCAAGATACAAAGAAACCGGACAGTAAGCAGACTACAATAAGGGGAAACGATCGTGGGGAAGCTTAAAGGGATAGTAATACTTAGATCGTGGGGAAGCTTAAAGGGATAGTAATACTTCGTTTTATCTTTATTTTATTTTATAGGCATTAAAAAAACATGAAGAACAATATACATCTTATCTCTCAAACCTTTATGGTTTGAGAGATATTCACAAGCAAAGTTTCCCCTCCCCGCCCCTTTTACCTAGTGTAAGCCATCTCTTCTCAGATGTGGAATCCAGTCCATAGACCAGACAGATAACAGCAGGGGAGTATCTTCTTCCTATGAGAACAATGAAAGCCCTGCCCCCTTGACAAGTTTTTCAGCTTTTTCCCCTTTCTTAAATGAAGATTGTCCCTCTCTGCAGTCTACCTGGGCACCTCCCTTCTGATCTGGCTGAGCAGTGTTACATCAGTAAAAGGGGTGGGAGGGGATACTTTGTCATTGAATTACTCTTGTGACAGAATTGAAATAACACTCTCCAAAGTCCAAATACTATGATGATTAATTAGAGCTGCTTTTATTATGAAATATTACTATCCCTTTAATAGAAGCCAGTATTGATTTTCACAATGTGCTATGGTATTGATGATGATCTGGTAATTAGATACTATATATCTTTTTATCCAACTGATCATTTATAACAGCAGCATATCCCAAATTGGAGCGTGCACGAACTGTCTATTTCTCCGATTTGCATACCACTCATTAGTATCTTTTCGTGCATATGTTTAATAGATTTCAAAAAGTAGACCTTAAAGTGGTCGAATAGAATATTACTTTTCTAATAACAGACCTCGAAAATATTCAAATATATCTGGTACTGAATGTATTTTATGTTATCTACACCTAAGAAGATTTTAATATCGTTATCGATGATTCAGTTTCACATTTACATATATTATCATTTATTTTATACCAATTTTTTTTTTTTAAATTTTAATTTCATTTTAACGATTTGTATTTTGAAATAAATTATTTTCTATACATCACAATTAATATATTGTCTTTGACCAATGCAGTACACGTAGATATATTTTCTCTTTCTGTTCCATATCTCCCTATCTGGAGCGCTTCAGTACACGCTACAGACTGCTAGGAACAGTAACAGGGAACCAGGGATCTGGTCTGTCTCTGCTGGGCCTATAGCCCTCACCTGTGACAAACTGTCAGCTCTACGGAATTAGTTGGCGCTATATAAATAAAGAATAATAATAATAATAATCAGGGTGACAAACTGCATTCCAAAACGGGGAAGATAATGAATATTTTTTTTTAGAAAAGTCCTGATTTTTCAGGTGTTGCATCCAAAAAGACTAAGCTCATAAGTGCAACACCTGTGAGTTACAGGGATATCCCACAAACCGGCTGAGACCCTTTAGGAATGCAGCTGGACACCCCGGATAAGATACACCTGACATGTACCTACATAAAGAGCCACTCATTGCTCATATATTATTTCCCTTTTATTGATTACCAGGAACTATTATGTTTCTTCAAAAGCTACTTATGTTTTACCCCTTAACGACCCTTGACGTGCCTGGAGCGTCACACCAGTCCTAGCACTTAAGGACTAGCGACGGTCCTTGCACGTCATGGAATTCTGGGATGGCAGCCCAGCTGCATGCCACTCTACCATCCCAGAATTCAAGTTGCACAAAAAAAAATCTCTGTGGTTCTTAATGGACACCCACGTGCCGGATCGGGCTTTCATTAATGGGTTAAAGTGATAGTAACCTTTGGTATTGTATTTATTTATCCTGCTAGTGTCAAACAGCATATCTATTTCTCTATCCATCTATCTATCTATCTATCTATCTATCTATCTATCTATCAATCAATCCTATATCTATCTATCTATCTATCTATCTATCTATCTATCTATCAATCAATCCTATATCTATCTATCTATCTATCTATCTATCTATCTATCTATCTATCTCATATCTATCTATCTATCTATCTATCTATCTATCTATCAATCAATCCTATATCTATCTATCTATCTATCTATCTATCTATCTATCTATCTATCAATCAATCCTATATCTATCTATCTATCTATCTATCTATCTATCTATCTCATATCTATCTATCTATCTATCTATCTATCTATCTATCTATCTATCAATCTGTCTGTCTATCTATCTCATATCTATCTATCTATCTATCTATCTATCTATCTATCTATCTATAAATATATACTTCTTCACACAATGCTGAGTTTTCTCACTTCACACATTGATCACACTGTATTGCGTGCCCCATATCATCAGGCAGAGGGAGATCCATAGGGTTCCAAACGGAATTACATGACAGTCAAAGGTGGGCGTTCCCATCCACTAGTCATAAATAGTCAGTTGCCTACCTTTCCATATTGCTAAAATAGTCCTGCACACCGCTGGCACTCCAATGGTTAACAAGAGTTGTGTAATTGGGGGGAGGGGCACCCTTCTGCCTCTGAACATTCAGGAGAATTTATATGAGTCATGTTATTTTGGGATGGGTTGTACTGAGAGATCAGACAGCTTAGGTACAAATGGTTTAGACAGGTCCCAACTGCTCTCCAACTGGGTGACTTAGCTGTGACTAAATGTTGCATTTCATTTCTCTTCCTTAGTCTTCCTTATATACACTCCTCTTGGAATTCTTCCTTTGACTCACAAATATCCCCATGAGAACAACGGGCAGAGGACTGGATTAAAATGTCAGGGCCTCCTTGCAAGGGAACACTAGGTGCCCTTAACCACAACCATAACCAGACCTCCATCATCATATGATCCCACCACCAGATCCATCTATTGTTGCTTGACAAAGAATATACCACTAGTTTATAACATACAACCCCATTGATTGGGCCATTAGAGGCACTACAAGTGATGTTGGGTTACAGTTCCCATCATCCTCAGCCAGCCAACAACTGATGTGCTGCATATCACTTCACAGTATGAGATACAGATATCATTACTGCTGTTGTACATTCTTTTAGGCTTCTTTCACATGGCAACATCAAAGCAGTGATGGCACGTTAACCATGTCACCCTTTCCAAAAGGTGTCCTGGTGGTCTATGATATCACAAGCAGCTACCTCATCACGTGAACACACCAAGCTCCAACATTGAGATTATTGGAGAAGGTACTTTCACAGCAATTACAGAAATGTAGCCAACATGCTGCTACATCAATGTTGTTGTAGTGGAGGCCATCATGGAGACCTTCCCTGTCACAAATGTATTGCATTCTTACCTGAATACAGTAAATATTAAGCTTGCTGGACTTTGATTTGTTTATAATAGAATATAGTTGCAAGTAGGAAAGTCATTATATCCAGTTTATCGTTCTTCACAGTCACATAACCGAAGCATCTTCGTTGTATAGATGTCACCCATGTGAAAGGGGATTTAAAGTTGAACTAAACGTATAACAATAAGTATCTCTAAGTGATAACGCTACGTGTTTAACGCTAGTGAAACATGAAAACCTACTCAAGGTAGTAAAATGTCCCTGTTCAGTTACAGACCACAAAAAAAAAAAAAAAAAAGTAAATGAGAGTAAAATAACTTGCCTAACCCCACACACATATCTAAATATGTGTAAATATCTAGCAGTCTCAGCCATGCCCCAGGGACAGTAGAAAGGAGGAGTTAGGCAAAACTCCCCATTCTGTGCCCAGTGGGATGGGTGAGGGATGGGCATATACTGAAGGCTGTTTCACACTGTTGATTCTGATTGGGCCATGACGGTGCAGGGGGATAAGCATATGAACATGGAGTCAGCAAATACTAAAAATGATGAGGGGGACTCCACAACATCCCCCCGCCTGGTGCTGGCTGATTATTATGTGGAGGAAACATAATTGCATAGTTTGCACAATGAACAGAGGACACACGGGAACATGAAGGCAAAAAAACGATAGTGTGAATTATGAGCAGGGCTACAAGACATCCCCTGCTCCATGGGGGGGAGCCAGAGGAGCCAGGAGCAGGTCATTGAGTGGGAGGGAGAAGCCCCTAACCCTTTCTTTGCCATATATCTCCCTATTTCACTACATTGCCACCACTCACCCACTGCTATGTCTTGCTACCCTACCTTTAACATGACTTGCAACCCCTCCACCTTCATTAGGCCTCACCTCTCCTTCACCATTTCTTCTTCCACTGCCATGCCACCATCCTTCAAATCGTATTCCACCACCATGCCTTCCACCATGAGCATGTCTTTCCCATCCTTCAGCACCATGACCCCACCTCATTCATCATGTCTTCCTTATCTTCTCCACTACCATATCCCCCATCCTTTTTTTTAAAAAAAGTTTAAAGAAGTTTTTTAAAATGTATAGAATTACAGCATACAGTGTAAAACATGTAAATAAAATACAATGTAGATAAATATGCTTGAAAGAAAGAGTTTAGCATTTAACAACAGAAGCAAACTATAGATGGTATCGGCAAGTACATTTCCAGTAGTCAATATTTGTCTGCAAACCTGAACCCTGTTCCTTGTCCTACCCCTGCCACTATAACGTGAGTGATGATAGGAGAGGAAGAAAGAAAGAAAGAAAGAAAGAAAGAAAGAAAGAAAGAAAGAAAATGAGAGGGTCTTGTCACGTGGTTCAAGCAAACCTGGGCGAGACCCGGAACATATTGCATTGAAATTGAGCAGTATTAAGGAAGAGATGTATTGAACACTAAGGGGTCGGTCATCTGTGTAGTAGATGTTGAGGTCGATTTGTGTTTTGGCCACCAGGACCATTGAGCTGCAAATCTGGACATTGAGTTTGTTTTTAGTGCATGTAGATTTTCTAGTGAGTATAAAGAATCAATTTTTGATAACCAGAGGGAAAGGGGTGGAGATTCTTTGTGCCTCCAGTAAGTAGGGATGAGGAATTTGGCTAAAGAAGTGAGCAAGCAGGTTGCAGACCAGAGATGGGATGGGATTTTCAGTTGTACGTGGCCTCTATAGGAAAAGAGGGATAACAATGGGTCAGCTGGGATTTGAACATCCAGCATGCAGTTTATGCGTTGAAGCACATCAGTCCAAAAAGGAATTATTATCAGACAGGACCACCAGAAAGGATCATTGATCCCCTTTGTGTATCACATCTCCAACATAAGCCAGATGATGAAGGTATAAATTGTTGGATACTGACCGGAGTCATGTACCAACATGAGATAATTTTGTAATTCAAAGAGTGGGTGGGTATATCTCGTGCATGGGACAAGTTGCTGTGTAAAGTATATGACCAGTGAGTCATATGAAAAGAGAGAGATAGTTGTTGCTCCCACATGGATAAGAAATATGGCTTAGTGGATGCTGAGTATTCTCGGGGTAGAGAATAACAAAAAGACAGTGGACAAAGTCTATCAGGAGTGTGTAGTAGAATAAGTTCAAAACGCGTTAGGTCCCTATTAAAGTCCCTTCTTATTTTCTCAGAAGCAAACCAGTGTCTGACTTGCAGTAGAGACCACCAAGGAGTGTTCTGTGCGCCAAGTTCCTTCCTCAGATAATCAAAGGAGACCATGTTGCCCCCGTGAGATAAAGATGATAAGGAGGAGAGATGTTTCTGATGCCACGTGTCAAATATCTTATACAGAATACCTGGTTGGAAATCCAGGTTCCCCAAGAGCGATTGCAGAGGAGACGGGATTGGTGCAAGATGAAGAGATTTATTTAGAGTGGACCACATATTCAAGATGTGTCCGAGAATTATATGTTCTCTACATACCTCCTTAACTAATTTGGTGGTGGACCAAAGCAATTGGATTAGTGAAATGTGGCCAAGAACATGAGCAAGGGTTTCCACCCATCTAACAGTAGTGTGAGGTAAAAAGTCAACATTTTTTGCTATAGCCGATGTATGGTAATATCTATGAATGTCAGGGAAATTCATACCTCCTTTCGTGATGTCTTGTGAGAGTAAGGAGTAACTGATGCCAGGAAGTTTATTAGCCCAAATGAAGGAACAAATTAATGAGCGAATATTGTTCTGAAATTTGGATGGAATAGCAATGGGGAGAGCATTAAATAAATACAATATTTTTGGGAGGATCATCATTTTTACGAGATTAGCTGTGCCTATCCATTAAATAAAGAGAGGATGCCATTTATTAATATCAGAAGCAACGGAGTCTAAGAGCGGAACAAGATTCTTCTTGGGGAGTAGCAAAGGATCTGCACTTAAGTGAATACCTACAAATGGAATGGACAAGAAGGAATATTTGATTGGGTATAAGAGTTGTAGTTTGTTGGCCGAGGGTGTATCTAAGTTGATATTTAGGATCTCTGATTTGGAATAATTTATTTTAGCTTGTGAAAGGATGGAGTATTCATTAATGAGCTCAATTAGATGAGGCAATGATATGGAAAGGTTGGGGATAAAGAATAAGGTATCATCAGCATACACAGAAGTTTTAAATTGTTTGGGACCTGTATGGATACCAGTAATCAGTGGATGTTTCCAAACTAAAGACAACAAGGGTTCTAAATAGGGGTGGGCGAAAAGTGTGAAAAATTTTCTATGAAAAATTTCACGAAAACATGCCAGTTTTTCGCTTTTCCTGCAAAAAATGTCACCTTTCTGGCTATGCAAAAATGTCCTCCTTTTCGCCTATTTTAACAAATTTTCCACGTATGTTAAAACATTTTCTGCCTATATTAACACAATTTCCACCTATTTTAACACATTTTTCGCCTATATTTCCTATCGGTACTACATTTCTCACTGTTATATTACTTCTTCTGAGGGCTGAAGTTTAGAAATAAGTGGCTGAAAGTCAAAGTTGTGAGTCCTACAGCAAAATATGGCTTGAAAAATGTGTTAGCATGCAGAATGCATTTGTCCTTTGCCCACAACACTTTCTTGCTTAAGTGAGACTGGCCCATATTCATGATGATATCAAGTAATAAAAAAATAAAGTACAACCTACAATGTAGCAGATATGTATTATAAACAAAGATAGAAAACCCACAGTGCTAAACCACCATGATTAGTATATTTAATGTGAAGGATGTGAATGAATCTAGTGATTAAGGTATGGAACGCTGCAAGGAAAGAGGGGGCTTGTCCCCAAACCCCAAACTTAGGAAAAACCTAGAAGAAACACAAAAGCAAAAATTAAACTGCGCTGATCCATACTGATAATATAAATTGTAAACCCCATAATAAACCTTTATCATTAATGTGCTGTGCACATATTCAGGATGATATCAAGTAATAAAAATAAATAAAGTACAACCTACAATGTGGTAGATATGTATTGTAGTGGTGGTGTTGGGGGACTGGCATGGTGTGATCTGTGTATGTATTTTTACCATTGTCATACTCTATCCTCCTTCTCAGATTATTGACACATATTACTTATCGGTCATAGCAGTGGTCCCAAGTGGGGTAGATGGTGGCAACCCTTCTTCATATCCGTTCTCCACCTCCTCATCTGTGCTGCTGTTAATATATTTGTCCTGTTTTTGTCTGTCATGTGTGGTTTCTGCTACTACTACTACTACTGGAGCTGGATGTTGATGTAATTCTACTGCCACTACTACAAGGTGTCAAAGGTGCAGAACTTATAGCAGCAGCACCAGAGGTACTCGTCATATCTAACACAACCTGTGTTGCTGGGTACTCAAAACAGGTGTGTGTGGCTGAGTGGGACTTGGACCTTGAAGAGGCAATGATGCTGAGGATGACAGATAGGGTGACTGTGTGCTTTTTGACATCTGTACTTGTCCAGGGTCAGACTTTTCAATGGCTTTCTCAAACATTTTATAGACAGGCACAGTGCTCCTAAAAGTGATGGAATAAACAGCCTTTGACTTTCTGCTAACCTTATAGCCCTGTCATCATCCTCACTCTCAACTTCATCTGTATCTGAACAAGAGAAGGATGCTTGAGGGATATATTCTAGATCTGCATCATCAGTCATCATTAGGTCATCCTCAGCAGCATAAGCATCACCTGACAGCTCTTGCCTACTACTAACCTTATATTCCTCTAAGCTTTTGGAGGTCTCAAACAATTTCTTTTTACTTTTACTATAACAAAATTACAGGCAACAACAGTGTTCAGATACTAAAAATGTGGTCACTCCTGTCAGAATCATTGCCCTGTGGTGATTTACTGGTTGTGGGTGATCTCTGCCCCCATGATGCCCCAGGGAGGGGCAGACAGTGAACCAAAAACATGAAGGACCAGCCGCGAGCGTTCACGGCTGGCACTTGAGGACCACCGAGCATTTTTTTCATGCTTCCCGAATGGTGTGCAGCTACATGGGGATCCCTGAAGTCCATGATGTGCCAGGAACATCACTGGTCCTTTAGGGAAGTTTTCCCATGACGGTCCTGGCATGTCATGGGTAGGGATGGGTGAAAATTTTTGCCTCAAACTGAAATCGGTGAGAAAAGGCGCTTTCAGCTTGGTGAAAAATTTCCTGTGAAAAGTGCAGTTTTCCCATTTTTTTCACCTAGCTTATTGCATTAAAATCAATAGGTAGAAACATTTTTCTCCACCACACAAAAGTTTTCTACAGCCATATAAAAGGCTGTCAGGCTCTCACAGCAGCCATTTTGTGTTTGTGAGAGGAGAGAGCAGCATGTTTTTTAGCTAGAGGAGATAGGGAAATAAAGGGGAATTGAAGCTCAGTTTTAGAGAGTTATTTAGGCAGGACATTTGTTCTCTGTAATAGGGGAGTCTGGGGGCACTCTGGGAGAGAGGAAGGGAGGAAGGAGGTTGACCCAAATTACCCCACAATTTGGTGTGACTGACTGGCAAGACACAGGCAGCTGGGGTCCAAATTGCTTGCTGATTTCACTTGGGAAGTTTGGGGAAAGAAGTTGATGATTTTGTTTTTTAGTTGTATATATTTAGTTATACACATCTGTCACATTGTAGGTACTTTATTTTTTTAATCACTTGACACCATCATGAATATGCGCCAATGTCACTTAAACAGGAAGTAAATGTTGTGGGCAAAGGACAATGGCACTCTGCATGCTAACACATTTTTCAATGTATATGTTGCTGTAGGATTCACAACTCTGACTTCCAACTACTCATTTCTCCACTACAGCCCTCAGAAGAAGTAATTTTGTACTGGAAAATGTTGCACCATATTAAACATAGGAGAAAATGTGTTGGAATAGGAAAAAAGGTGTTGGAATAGTAGAAAAGGGTGTTAGAACTGAAGAAACGTGTTAGGTAAGAGAAAAATGTGTTGGATTGGAGAAAAATGTGTTAGAATTGGATGAAAATGTGTTGAATAGGCAAAAAATGTGTGAGAATAGGAGAAATGTGTTGAATAGGCAAAAAATGTGTTAGAATAGGAGAAAAATGTGTTAGAATAGGCAAAAAACTTGCTGGAATAGGCTAAAAATAATTTAGAGGTGATAGTGACCATTTATAGTGATGCGCTTCCTAAAGAAATACAGCACTGCTGAGCTCATTCCTCATGTTCCTAAGTGGCCTCACAAACCATAAAACGTCTGTTAGATTTTGACATTTTCATCCTTATCTGAAAATATCAGGGACCTCAAAATTCATCTGTTTTCATCTTCCTTGGTCTTTCTGTTCCTTTAAACATCCCATTAATGATCAAAAACCAACTCAAACTGAAGGAAATGTGAAGTAATAGCTTGATCTGAGGGGCAGACTGAGATTTCTGCAGCTGACATCAGTAAAGTAAAACTGAGAGTAAAGCATTTTCCTGTTGTCATAGGAACACATTTTAAACTGTTTTTAATAACTTTATGTGAATAACAGATATGAGGACAACAAAAATAGTAAAACATATCTCATTTATTTTCTTCCCCTTCGAGTGTCAGGGAGGTATCCAACTCAGTGTAATACAATGTAATATGTTGGATACCTCTCTGGCATTCATAGGGTTAACATAATACGATACTTATCTCAGTTTTCTTTTATGAGGCAACTGCGCCTTTAACACACCCTTTACCAGTCAACCCTCCTTTGCTGTGTTCTAATTCTTCCCTTCATTATACAAAGACAATACATTTACATTCTTTGGAGATGGTGCACAGGGGAATCCAGATAAGGGACCATAGAAGGGTTTGGGATGGGCAGCAAAACCTTATAAAGAGATCAAAGGCCTTACGGCTTTATGGCCAGGGTAGAGACATTTACATGATCATTATCAGTTTTTTCTCATCAGCAACACAATGATCGGGCAATGCACTTGTACTCATTATACCTCCATTACCCTCACAGGGATGAAGTTCATTTATCCAGACATGGGGTACCAGAGCTGATCCCCAAACTAAATATCTCATTATCAGTTTTATCTCATCAGCAACACAATGATCGGCCAATACACTTGTACTCATTATACTTCCATTACCCTCACAGGGATGAAGTTCATTTATCCAGACATGGGGTACCAGAGCTGATCCCCAAACTAAATATCTCATTATCAGTTTTATCTCATCAGCAACACAATGATCGGCCAATACACTTGTACTCATTATACCTCTATTACCCTCACAGGGATGAAGTTCATTTATTGGTACCAGAGCTGATCCCAATACTAAATATCTCATTATCAGTTTTTGCTTTGGATGCTGCTGCATTTCATGTGCATAATACTTCATAATGCGTTGACGACCTCCCTAGAATACGAGGGGTTAAATACAACTGCCCTTTTGAAATATATTTTAAAATCACATTTATGATGCGTTAGTCATTTGTATTTCAATCAATAGTGTATGAGATATTTACCGTAGCTTTATTTGGGTGTCAGCTTATGCAAATGAGTACTGACCAAGTAGAAGATGGCAGTGGGAATAGAGAGCAGTGTGGAATGTTACTATCTGGCTGACGTGCCAGCCATTACTATCTAATGTACATAAACTGACAAATGAATAAAACTGAACATAACATATTGATATAAATGGCTGATGTAAAAATAGATGATTCTGAAAACTTTCAGAATCACCTATTTGTTACAAAATTACAATGTAGCAAAGCAGTGCGCTGCGTATCCTTCTGGCACGCAAAGGGTTAAAGATGGCTAATTATTAAATACATTTTACTTCTATATATGAAAAAATCTGTTGGGACCAGGGTTATTTATTCTTTGAAAAAAAGGTGCCGGTATTATATAACATTTTTTTGTTACATATTTGGAAAAAATCACTATAGAGGGCACTGTAGAGAGATATAATAATTCAATTCCACTCTAAACTTTGAGCTGGAAATTACTTTTTACTGCGGTCAATCAAACACCAGTTTAATATTTGAGCTGCTGATTGTCCTCATCCTCATTACGCTACATGTGCCAAGGGAAGGAAAGTGGCAAGTATACGGGTATTCTGAAACAATCCTTTCGTCTTTACTTTGTTTTCTGTTATGAGGAAAGTGGTGTAACTTTACTCCATTTGATCCAAATGTTTTTGTTTTTTTTCAGAGCTTTATTGAAAGAATTGTACAAGTTACATAGAGAATATTCATTGCATCTGAAATGTTAGACACACGCACAGGTGTAGTAAACATATCAACAAGGGCATAAAGCCGCACAGATACGAAGCAGGATTTATGCCTAAAATAAGATCTTCTGATATGATCACATTGGGAACATAAGTGAATACAACAGTGAAAAGTAGGGAAGTATAACTAACTTCTTAAAGCGAACAGTTTAGGATAGAAACCACTGTTCAAGAGGATAATAAACTCACAAAATTACAGATCTAGCTCACATATTAGTCAAAACCAATGACCAAATAGGTCAGATTAAGACCTTGTGCAGTATCACCATACCTGGGAACTTTCAGTTGAGGGATACCTGGAGGGTAGTCCTCTGTTCAGCAGGGGGTAACAAAAATGACACTAATCACGTCAAAAAGGGGCAGGGCTTAACTCGAGTGTTGGGGGGATTTAACCCTTTGAGTGCCAGAGTGGTACGGAATGCATTGCAAAGCAATGCGTTCCGTACCACTCTGGTACTCAGAGGGTTAAATGTGTCACACAGAAGGCTGGGGACGGAGGCACAACGGGAGAAAAAGCAGATGTGGCAGAGTTTCAATAGAAACTCTCCACATCCGGAGGAATCTGCCTCTGCCCCGGAGACCCGGTAAAGCTCTGTCAGAACCTGAGTCTCCGGGGCAAATCCGAAGAGTTCCCAGGTATGAGTATCACAAGAAGGTGTTTAATCACAGGGAAAGAGTTAAGAGAGGGAAAAAAAAGAAGAGAAGAGGAGGAAAACAGAAAAAGAAAAGTGAACGGATGGGAGATTCGGGATGGTAAGGAGGAATGGGAGTATTATGTAATAGCCTGAGAGGCCTCACAGGCTTTAAGTGAAATAAAAAAGAGGGGGGAGAGGGAGTTCAAAATGTATATATATATTTATTCAATTGGGCGCATCATGCATTTTGGGGACCTACTAGACCGCCGCAGTGGTGAGTCTCGCTGCAGCAATTTTCACAGGAGTGGGAGGGGGTCTTGCAAGTAACACTAGTATTTCCTAGTCTATGGAGGCTATGCGCTAAGATCTCCAAAGTTGAAGAAATCATAGGGCATAGCCACAGAATAACACAGGAATTGGAGAAGTGATAAACTGGAGAAGTTATCTCCACTTTATCACTTCTTTATCACCACTTAGTGAATCTCCCCCATTGAATCAGATGGGAGAAAAAAACTATTATCGGACAGTTGAATTCTCCAAATACTTGACATTATATACACAGCATACTATTTTACATTGCAGCTTTGTTATATCTTGAGAGACTTTTAAAATGATATATTATTGAATATTTGTTTTTTATTATTATTATTATTATTATTATTATTATTATTATTGTTAAGTTTTTACATCACTGAGAGGGTAGTAGATAAGTGGAATAGCCTACCAGCAAAGCGGTAGCAGTTAATACAGTGAGGGAATTTAAGCGGGCATGGGATAGGCATAAGGCTGTCCTGAACAAGACCAAGGACCAAATAAGGTTTGAGGTTTTTACAGTAGGAAAATATGCAGACTAGGTAGGCCGAATGGATCTTATCTGAAGTCAAATTTTATGTTTCTATGTTTCAATTTTTAACCTAAGTTTGTTTTTTACTTATCAGTATTATTGTTATATCTCGCTCAATATATATATATTTAATAAATTGTTTTATGTATTTATTTGTTAATTCATTGCTATATATGTTAAATATAGCTAGATAGTTAATATTATCCACAGAGCTCTCCCATTGTATTGCTCTTAAAGGCATTTTCTGTGCCAGGGATCAGTGGCTGGTGGGGAGTGTGGGGTGTGGCCATGGGTGGAGTTAAGGGTGCCCAGAATGCCTTTGCCTAGGGATACCTGAGATATAAATCCAGCTCTTAGAGCATTTCCATGTTTATCAGCATCTGATATATTCAGTGTTTTGTTTACCTTGTAGCACTAATCCGAAGTCTTAATAGTGACTTCCTCAGAGAAGAAGATTTGATTGATTTGGCATGATCTGTGTTGCCCTAAAGCAATGATGATTCCCTTGGAAGAGGCAACCACCTTCTAGCAATGCACTTTCTTATATATATACAGCAGGCCGTTCCCACAGGATGCTGTTGGACTACAACACCCATCATCCTATGCTAACAGACAGCTATAAGAGAATGATGAGACTGCAGAACCTCAGGTTTCTTTAATATTAACTCTGGCTAATATTAACCCTTTGGGTGCTAAAGAGGTATCCAAAGCATTGGATTCCTCTCTGGCAATCAAAAGGTTAAAGAAACACTGACATTTCCTTGTAATAGAGACAAAACAACACTCAGGAGAGTGTGCACAGTATTCTTACAGTGCAAAACATATCAATAGTGTGAATCATGTCAAAAGGTATGAGTGATGCATCACATGGTTACACCAACGATGGATCAAAATGGCTGCTTAGGGGGAGCAGTGGTGCTGCTCCTTCCATTGACTGGACCCAATAAGTTATCACCTGCACAGTTCCAAATCCTGAAATGTCGATGAAAGAGCAACAAAAACTAAAAATGTTTATTAAACAAATACAAAAAAATTGATTAATTACAATACTCAATGCATTTCATGATCCACAGATCTTTTCCTGAGCAGGCATGCAAATGGTTTACTCATTCAGCTACCCTTTAAATACCATCGATGTAATTATACGATCTCCCTTATTGGATATCAATGTGATTCGAAATGTCCAGTGAGTTACACCCATAGGGATTAACTCCGTACTCCAATATATGGACAGAAACTCTGATCTATTAATGACATAGAAACAATCTATTTGCCTGTACGTAGAAAAACATATAAAAAACATTATGGAAAATAACTGACCATAAAAATATTAAAAAAATATAGTAAAGAAAGAAAAAGGTACAATTAATATATGTATGAAGTTATCCCACATAGATCAATGGAACAATCTTTCCAACACTCAATCAAATTACAGTTGCATAAGTCTGTATACGTTAGAGTTGAGTAGAAAAAAAAAACTGCCTTCATCTGAATGATTAGGTTTCTTTTTTACCCATTCGGCTGAAACAAATTTCATTTACCCCCTCCATTCAGTTAGTTAGAATTTCAGGGAAGATTTTTGTTGGTAAACAAAAAGTAATTCACTGAAATTCTGACCCTTAAAGGGATAGTAATACTTAAAAAATAAAAAAATATATGTTGTAGGGTGTATCCCCCTGAGTAAAACAAGGATACTCCCACTGCTGAGAGATATTTTATAAAAAAATTATAACAGCTCAAGCGTGCATTTTTTAGGTGCAATATCACAGTGGCCTGAAAATGTACAGTGGTGCTGTTGCTACACCCAACCAGAAACCCAGCCAGTTCAGTGAGACGTATAACACCTGGCTCTCCATCACCTTCTTGCTTTAGGGTAGACATAACTACATCTTCTGGTTATCCACCTTGTACATTGTTACCTCCCCCACCAGCTGATAGCTATTCTGTGGATGTCAGGATGTGGCAGTTCTTATCCACCCATTGCACACTCTGTGGTGCGCTGACCACACATGACAATATGGTGGAGCATAATCATAACCAGGGCATCAAGCGGCATCTGTGGAGATTCCATCCTGCAGAATACACTAAGTTGGTTGCAGGGAGGGTTCATCATTACTATTAAACTGTCAGCAAGTTGTCATGTGTCCTTAGCGGGGAGTCGACAAGATGCATTGTGACAGCAGCAGTACTTGGCTTCTAGTGGGATAATTTCACACTGGGTACCCTAAGCATCCTGGTATTTAGTTAGAGTTTTGCCAGGTGTTTGATGTGAGTACAAATGCACCCATTGTTCTCAGTCCTTCCCTTATTTATGACACACACTGTGCACATTGCAGTTGCTGATGAGAGGCACAGTTCCTGCTCTCAAGGGAAAAAATTATATTCCAACAACACACCCATGATTTTGGAGGAGGGGCAGTTGGAGAAGCATTACTGGCTAACTTTTTTTCCTCCACATATACCTGCAGTGGTGGGAGCTAGTTGTGGTACTGCTACTGCATCAGGCACACCCCTGGAGCTAGTGGCAAGTGGAAATATGACCATCGATTACCCATATCACTGCTGTTGATGATTGCTTTCCCTTGGAGCGGCCTAATCATCCTGCTGCTTAAACAACTAAGCAGCAGCAAATGCTGCAATGACACAGGGGCAAAATGCAGAGTCCAGTCTGTCCCTCAGTCTATCTGGAAGATACTTGTCCATATAGTGGACAAGTATCCCCAGCTCTGCATTGGTTTGTACTTCCTGTTTTGTTTTTGTACTTCCTGTTCCTGGAGTGCACAGATGAGGTGGGATTTTGACGCACTGCGTCATTATCAATTCATTACTGCTTCATTTTTACTCCCTTATAACCTTGAGCCCATATAGTGCCATTTTTGCAGTATTTTGCACCGTTATAGCGCCCTTGTACCCTTGCACCCATATAGCTCACTTTTTGCGACCTTTTGCGCCCTTGTACCCTTGCACCCATATAGCACCATTATAGCTACATGTTGTAGCACACTGTTTAATGTAGCACACTATTTTTCATTGCGATATTCAGAATGCATCATTTGAAGATGCTCGACCAAAGAGATGCGTCATTTGAAGACGCGCGATCAAAGAAATGCGCCATTTGAAGGCGTGTTTTGCGCGGTGCGACATATGAAAAGGATACCATTTGCCAGTGGCCACCATAACATGACCTGCTGGCATTAGGCCAGTAAGGATTTTTTTCTCTGAGCTTGTTCTTTGAACACAAACCAGAGGCTTACAAAACAAAATGGGGGGGGGCAATAAATCCTACAAATCACTGATAAAAAATATCTATGATGTGATTCCTCAGGACTTGTGATGCTTGCAAGCCAAAGTCTTACAAATCTTTGTTTCCCCAGGGCTTGGGCCAAACACAAGTCAAAGTCCTGCAAATCAACCTCTACAAAATACTCTGTCCCATCAAGTATCAGTCTGCCCTAGTCACAGCTTATGTCATGGGTTCCCTGTCTCTGTCAAGTTACATATCAATTTCTTATTTTTATTTATTTATTTATCTAATTGTTTTTATTAACTGTCCCCCCAATTCCAGTCAGCAAACACCCCCAAAAAAATCCCTGTTCAACTGATTGTTTCCCCACACTCCACCAACACAGGCACCCTCATACCTCTTTCATACTATGCCTTTGGGAAAGAAAATAGCATTTGCTATGAGTTGTGTGTAAATCCAATGTTCCCATTGATTTCAATGCAATGAGCTAGGAGAAAAATGTGGAAAAGTTGCACTTTTCGCTGGAAATGTTTGCCTCTTCCTTACATAGGACTAATAGGGTCAGCTCACTATGCGTTAGATCGTTTATGTGATCACACAAATATTAGCCCTTCTTCCCAGTTCACTATGCAGAATCTGCTAAAAGTGGTGAAATGGCCATAGATGTAGTATAATCTATAATACCTCCCAACGTTTCAAATGGCCAAAGAGGGACTCTTTCTATTTTAGGATGTGTTACCGGGGGGTGTGACTTTTATTATTTAATTATCTAGTGACTCCTCTTTGTGTAACTGAATAAATGAGGGTCACCAGGGTAGGAAAGAGGGACAGAGGGATTTGGGTCTCAAAGTGGGACTTGGGAAGTATGTATGTCTAATATCTCCTAAAGACTATCATTTGGGAGATATGTACCCCTAATATATCCTAAAGAGGGACAGTTGGGAGGTATGGACCCCTAATATCTCCTAAATAGGGACACTTAAGAGGTATGGACCCCTAATATGTCCTAAAAGAGGGACACTTGGGAGGAATGGACCCTAATATCTCCTAAAGAGAGAGACCTGGGCGTTATGGACCCCTAATATCTCCTAAAGAGGGACACTTGGGAGGTATGGTCCCCTAATATCTCCTAAAGAAGGACACTTGGGAGGTATAGATGCCTAATATCTCCTATAGAGTGACACTTGGGAGGTATAGATGCCTAGTATCTCCTATAGAGGGACACTTGGGAGGTATGGACCCCTAATATATCCTGTAGAGGGACACTTGAGAGGTGTGTACCCCTAATATCTCCTAAAGAGGGACACTACTACCATTTCCTTGTTAGTCTCCTATAAATCCATAGTATCTTTAATTTGAACTGTTTCACAATGCTATGGAAATCTCTCTAGAAACCAAGGCTTTAAAGCCTTTTTTTTTACTTTGATTTTTTAGGCCAAGGGTATTTTCTGTACCAGGAAAAAGTAGATGGGACTAGGGGTGGGGTCATGTGAGGAACAGGGGTGTGGCCATGGGTGGTGCTAAGGGCACCTAGAATGCCTTGCCAAGGGGGTTACTGGGATGTAAATCTAAAGGAGCAGTTAGGTGATATCTATCATGTGCAGATCATTTACTCTGAGACCCTGAGATCTGGGTCAAAACTCTGAGTCTCAAGGTTGAATCTAGAAGTTAAGAACTCTATCACTTTCTGACAATTTCCTGATGAAAAAGTTTACTGCTCCTTTAAATATGTAGGAATTTCTCCTTTATGATGAAGTTGATTAGCTCTAGAATGACTCCAGTGATACTAAGTTGACCATATATCACGTAAAGGTAGTAATGCCAGGATATAAAGTTAAAGGGATAGTAATACTTTAATATTACTAATTACCATAGTGTAGCTATTTTAAGAAGAATTCAATTGCTCCCAGTGTCATCTCTCAAACCTTTATAGTTTGAGAGATAACCGTAAGCAAAGTTCCCCCCTCCCTCCCCCTTCCCTGAAGTCAGCGTTGTACTAACTGCAGGGGTATCCGGTTTTATTTTCATCAAGCGGCTCTACAGCAGAGCAAAAAATTGTGTAAGTAAAAGAAAATTATTTAATTGAAACGGTCTTCTACGTGTGCTTGCAAACCAATCACACGCAGAAGACCATTTCAGTGAAATAATTATTTTTTAATAACGCGATCTCGGCTCTGCTGCAGAGCCGCCTGATGCAAATAAAACCGGATATCCCTGCAGTCAGTACAACACTGTCTTCAGGGAAGGGGGAGGGAGGGGGGGACTTTGCTTACGGTTATCTCTCAAACCATAAAGGTCTGAGAGATGACAGTGGGGGCAACTGAATTATTTTTTAAATAGTTACATTATGGGGATTAGTAATAGTAAAGTATTACTATCCCTTTAAGATGGATTATTCATTATACTCTTTTAATACTGAACAGTACCTTTGTAAATGTCTATATTGTTGGATTATACTTGTAAATTTATTTAACGTTTCCCCCTCCCGGCCATTTTCCCTATGTCACGCAGAGTCTTCTCAGATATGAATCCGGTCACTTGACTGGACGGATCACAACGAGGGACAATATTGTGTCTGTCAGTATAAAGAAAACCCTGCTCCTCTTGACGAATCAGGACCCTTATAAAAAACACATGCTGCAGGGTTGCACTGATTCCTGTACAGTTCTGCATGGAATGAATTTTCATAAGTGTCCCTGAGATGTGATTGCCTTCCTTTCTACATCAGCTTCACAGCCTCTTACTGAAAATATATTTCTGTTTGTACAAGATGAAAAAAAAAAATCCCTTTCACTTCTAAAAGCCTTTCCTGCATGCCAGGATCATCAGATCCTCTTAATATAACCAAATATTTTAGGAGAGATTATGATTCTTCTCTCCACAAAAAATGTTCTGTGAAATATTTTTTTAATGCATTTACTGAAAAGTGTTTGTTTTCTTAGAATAACAAAAGTTTGCGTTTCAGCCCAGAGTTTGTATTCGATGTATAGTACATAATTTGGCAAAAGTACACACCACTGTTTGCACTCTGCTTTTCCCGGATTGACGAAGGAAATTGTTCTATTATACGGAATCAATAAGCGAGCGACTTCAGGAGGGGTCACCAAAAAAGTCGAACCTGTCGAGGCAAGATTCCTATCTGCCCTACCGTTCCTAAGTGCTGTGCTCTTTAAGCGAGCTGCTCTTGTATTTTCATAGGTAAACTAGCCTTTCACAAGACGACACGTACAGGGAGGCTGATGTGCTAAGGAGGACTGGGTTAATTCTGTGTTAACCCTTTGAGTGCCCGAGAGGTATCCCCTCTGACAAAGGGTTAAACCAAACTGTACCATAGGGAAGAGAGGAAAAAGTGTCCAAAATGGTCATGGAGATGGTTTAACAATGCATTGTCCACCCCTTCGGTCCTTAAAGAGTTTAAAAAACCCAATTAAATAGTAACATAGTAACATAGTAAATTAGGTTGAAAAAAGACACAAGTCCATCAAGTTCAACCTTCGCCTCATACCTGTTATTTCTCCCCTGTGCTGTAAATGATTTGCTCCAGAACTGTTAACCTGGAACATCAGAGACTTTTTTGTGGAATCACAAATTATAGCTGGTAGGAAATACAACTTGTTTTGTGTTATTGGGTGTTTGCTATGAATGCAGAGCCCATGTTCTTTAAAATAAGAAAGTAACTCTAAAAGTGACATCGAAGGGAGAACTCATACCCCCCCTTCCTATTTATTGGGACTGTTTTACCCACTTGGGGCTTAATTGGAAATTACTTCAATGGGGGGGTTCTTTTTTGCCTTCCTCTGGATCAACATGGGTGATATGGCATGGGCTGACATAATTCCTGGAAAATCTCCAGATCTGCCCTGGAGACTCCAGTTTTCAGACTGAATTACTGGGTCTCTGAGGACAGAGGCTGATTCTCTGGTGGTGGTGAGTTTCGTCTCCTTCCCACCCTGTTCCTCCTACTTCCCTCCCACTTTTCCTCCTTCCAACCCTGTTCTGTCCATTTCCCACCCACTTCTCCTCCTTCCCACCCTGTTCCTCCTACTTCCCTCCCACTTCTCCTCCTTCCAAACATGTTCCTCCCACCTCCCGCCAACTTAACCTCCTTCGCACCTTGTTCCACCCACTTTCCACCCACGTCTCCTCCTACCCACCCTGTTCCTCCCACTTCCCACCCACTTCTCCTCCTTCCCACCCTGTTCCTCCTACTTCCCTCCCACTTCTCCTCCTTCCCACCCTGTTCCTCCCAGTTCCTGCCCACTTCTCCTCCTTCCCACCCTGTTCCTCCTAATTCTCTCCCACTTCTCCTCCTTCCCACCCTGTTCCTCCTACTTCCCTCCCACTTCTCCTCCTTCCCACCCTGTTCTGTCCACTTCCCACCCACTTCTCCTCTTTCCCACCCTGCTCTGCCCACTTCCCACCCACTTCTCCTCCTTCCTACCCCTGTTCTGCCTAATTTATTTTACAAATGGGTAAGCTCTGCCCACCTTGTTAAGAGCCACCCCCTTTATGACTCGAATTGCGTTATTGACATCATCTTGTTAGCAACACATGAGCCCTCTCTGGGTTCCCAGGTATATTCTTAAGGTCTGATGTGCTGTGTACTTGAGGAATTCCAGGGCAAACCAACTGCAACACAGGGGGTAATAAAACATTCCTGTCAATTTAATTGGGTCTTTAAACAATTTGAAACATGGAAAAGTCTCCGGTGCATTGCTGCACGATGCATTGGAGACCTCTCTAGCATTCAAGAGGTTTAAAGACCACATTTAAATCAATGGTCAATTTGTAATTGTCCCCTGTGATTCTTACATGAAATCAGCCTCTAGGAGGATGCACTAATACAATAGGACCTGGAAAGAAAGTTTCAGTGCTGAGCCTGGCTATGGTCTACGTCAGTGGCTCCCAACCTTTTTAAAGTCATGGTGCAACATTTTGTCAAGTTGACAAATCACATTTTTGTTACCAGTGAGGTATTAAGACTTTCAGCTGCCGTAGGCCCAACCAAGTGCATGGGCTACTAATATATATTCAAATAAATATCATCCGAAGAGCTAAAAGAGACTGGAAAATATAATTTATGAAGAAACATATTATTATTGTTTTCATGTCCCTGAACAAGTGCTAAGGTAGAATAAAAGGAGTGGGACCATGGTTTTCTGATAATTTGTTACTAATACGTTCATTAATGCAATAATGCACCAGTTGGACATTTTGTGAACATTCCTACGAATTGAAGCTTGGAGGTCCATCGGTGGAATGCTTATATCTGTGAGATATCACTCTGCTATATGTTGGCTTCTCAAGAAGCCTTCTGGTGAGCATATCTTATATAGGGAGAGTTTGATATATACACTGATACATATGCACTCTTAGATAGGGCTGTGCTCTGTGTCTCTTCTATGTGTTCTCCAGAAAATTGTGAAGTAAATATCATCAGTGTACACATCAAAAAGAGTGAAAGAGTTCAAGTAGTATATACCTCCCCTTCCTCTGCTGGTCACCTACCAGAGGAATTGGACCAGCAAGCATCTTGTATGAACCTAATGGATGTTATTATATTGCATTAGTATGGACTTGAATCAGTAATGACTGGATTATAATTCTGATCTCTATTATGCATTATTTATTCCTTAATTATTTTTAGTCTAATTTTGATGTATAAAGTATATACTGTTTCTTGTATTAAAATGCCTTTGGCATTGATTTAGTTAGATTTATGAAGAAAGACCATTTGGATATTATTATTATCCTACCTCTGTATAAATCCTTGGTTAGGCCTCATCTAGAATATGGAGTACAATTTTGGGCACCTGTTCTAAAAAAAACATTACTGAACTGGAAAAGGTACAGAGAGGTGCAACAAAACTGATAAAGGGATTGGAGGATCTGAGTTACAAAGAGAGACTAGCAAAACTGGGTTTGTTTACATTAGAGAAGAGACGTCTAAGGGGTGATATGATTACCATTTACAAATACATTCAAGGTCAATACAAAGAACTATCCAATGAATTATTTATGCAAAGAGCTGAGCTAAGAACAAGAGGTCATCCATTAAGACTTGAGGAAAGACGATTTCGACTAAAACAAAGACAGGGATTCTTTACAGTAAGGGCGGTAAGGCTATGGAATTCTTTGCCTCGGGATGTTGTGCTTGCAGATAATGCAACTGCATTCAAAAAAGCAATGGATACCTATCTAGCACAGAACAATATTGGTAATTATGACAGATGGCTTCAAAGCAAATAGGATATTGATCCGGGGAACTATTTGACTTCCGATTGGAGTCAGGAAGGAATAATTCCCCCCACACACACACACACACTTGGGACTAGATTGGAAATAGCTCCAGAGGGCTTTTTTTTGCCTTCCTCTGGATCAACAGGGGTGTTTTTGGCATGGGCTGGACTTGATGGACACATTTCTTTTTTCAGCCTCATCTACTATGGATATGTTTATTTTTGGAAAGAGTTGCCTGTCAAGAGAATATGAGCAATGAGCACCGGAGTCACAATTTTTTTAAGACAGTGCATTTTCTATAGAGAGTGGATATAGGCACAAATCAGCAAATTTTCCCAATCTGGTTCCTAGACATAGACCTAAATGCTTCATTGTTTAAGACGTGTGTGCATCAAAAACAACATGACAATGAAAATATCGTGAAATGTGTGACACAATAACCTTTTGAGTTCCAGAATGGTGTTTAACCCTTTGAGTGCCAGAGGGGTACGCAACGCATTGCCTTGCAATGCGTTTTGTACCCCTCTGGCACTCAAAGGGTTAATGCATCTAAAGCTCTATGTCATGATACATACATGTGCCATGGGATGCACACTCCTAATTTTTTTACACTGAAAAATTGTCCTCTCTATGCCATTGTTGTTGGGGGGGGGGGGTTTCAGTGTGGAGAGGATGACTGTTTTGGTGCATTCCCTCCCTCTGCATCCTGTTTAACCCATTGAGTGCCAGAGGGGTACGCAATCCAGGCACTCAAAGGGTGAATGCTATATATTAACAAGACACAAAGAAGTGTAGTAACTTTATTCATTTTTCCATTCAGATGCTGTTTGCATTAAAGTCTTAAAGGAATTCAGATACCTAAAAATGAACTGGGGTTGTATGCACCTAAATACCATGTACTGCATGGTAGTATCTGTACAACAATCTCTGTTTTCTGAGACCTAAAATCAAGTCTAACATATGCTCTCAGGGAGCAGCCATTCCTGTTTTTTTACTTGACTCCTGGGCTAGCATGTCCTGATTATCCCATTATCTACAGTGGCGTAACTATAGGGGTCGCAGGGATTGCAACCGAGACTGGGCCCGTCACTCCAGGGGCCTGGCTGCCCCCTGTGACGCCCTCCTCCTGGCGCCGCAATCTCCCTCCGGCGCTCTAGTAATGCAGAGCGCTGGGAGATGACATCATCGCCCAGCGCTCTGCATTATAGAAGAGGACAGCGCGGGAGCACATCGCGCCAGCCAGTCTATCCTGCCACTCCACTCGACCACCAGGGACTGGGAGGTAGGAAATGGAGGCATTGTGGAGGGCCCGGGGGCCAATGTGTTCGGGGGTTGGGGGGGCCCATGGCACTTCTTGCACCAGGGCCTGAACCGTTCTAGTTACGCCTCTGATTGTGTACAGGACTAGTGGGCACTAATGACAATCAGTTAATTGACATTAGTTTCTCTTTCAATACAAACAATGCAAACATTCAGTAACGGCTCTCTGATCTGTACAATTCACATGTGCATTACAAACAGAGTTTAGGATTGTATTTTAGGGATGTAACGTATGCGCTGTAAGGAAAGGGTTAAGACAGCATCATGCGCACTGTCAATAGGTGAATGATGAAGAGCTTTGGAATCAGAGGAGAGGACATTGTTAATGATGCAGGTGCACTTGGAATATTTATTATGCAAGTTCAATTAACTCTTTAAGGAACGAAGGACTGTGCAAAAGCATTTTGACACAATGTGTTGCCCATCCTTCTGGTTCTTAAAGGTTAACCAGAAACAAATTTGCTGATGTGCAATTTCATTTCATTTTCTACCTGTGAGTTACATTAGAATATAGACGATTACCTGTCGCTGAGGCCTTGTTCTATACTTGTGCCTTGTAGACAGGCCAAACGGATTCTCCCATGATGCACCCTGTCACTGGAATTGTACACCTTATGTCATAATTTAGCCATTAGTTTGGAACTGTCACTTTGTTACAAAGAGGTGATTTTAACTCCTTAAGGACTAGCAACCCCAGGAAGTTACATTCCCTTAAGAATCTCTTTGATCTATGCCAACGCACCAGCACACATAACCTGTGACGTGTACCGGCACACCGAACGGGGGTCTGAGAGAGACCACTCCAGTCTTGGAGCGGTCAATTTAGACCCCGCTAACGTGTACAGTGCTCCCTCAGGAGCACTGTAAGCACAAAGTACGTGACTTGCCTGGACCATCTCCGGTCCTTCAGGAGAAAGAAATGGTGGCGGTCCTGACACGTCATTGGTTGGTAAGGGGTGAAGAGAGCTTTCAAAATCACCATAATTTATGTTTGCCATTTTCAGTTTTAAACAATATGAGCTGTATAGCTTTATTTTTTTGTCGATTCTGGCAAATGATCTGGGATCTGGCTGGCAGGGAGTGGCAGTTGGGAGGGTGGAATATGAGTGACTAGTAGTCATGTAAGCCAGTATATACTCACACACACATTCTGAAGGACATTTCAAATTCATAATTTGACAGTTCCACTTTAACCCTTCGAGTGCCAGATATGCATTGGATATCTCTCTGGCACTCAAAGAGTTAATGCAGGAAGATTATAAAAAAAACACATTTTGCAGGGCTGCACAAAAACACTTTAACTCTGGACTGATAATATTTTAGAACTCACCTGCTTTATAGCTGACAGCAGGGGAATCTGGTCGCAGGACCGGTGGAGGCTCTGCAGCAGAGCCGAGATCGCAGTAATAAAATAGACATCCTTAACTTAAAAAGTCTTCTATGTGTGCTTGCAAACCAAGCACACGCAGAAGACCTTTTTAGTGAAGGATTTCTTTTTATCACCACGATCTCGGCCCTGTTGCAGAGCCTCCGCCGGTCCTGCGACCAGATTCCCCTGCTGTCAGCTAGAACTCTGACGTCAGGGGAAAAGCCACAAAGAGGGAACTTTGGAAGTGGATATCTCTCAAACCATAAAGGTTTGAGAGATACTACTGGTCTCATTTTACTAATTTTTTTACTGGCTACAACATGGGGGATAGTAATTTTGAAGTATTACTATCCCTTTAATGGGATAGTAATACTTAACATGTAAAAAACATATATTGTAGTGTTTATCCCCCTGAGTAAAAAAAAAGGATACTCTCACAGTTAAATGGTGTTTTATCCAAAAGTTATTACAGCTCAAAGTTTAATTTTTTAGGTGCAATATCACAGTGGCTTGAAATTGTACAGTGGCGCTGTTGTTACACCATGCTATGGACAGCTCTGGTCCTGGGACCATAAATCTCCATAGGATGGTTTAGCAACAGCGCCACTGTACAATTTCAGGCCACTGTGATATTGCAGCTAAAAATTCAACTTTGAGATATAATAACTTTAGAATAAAACACCTTTCAGCAGTGGGAGTTCCCTTGTTTTACTCAGAGGGAGAAACCCTACAACATTTTTTTTTTTACATATTAAAGGGATAGTAATACTTTGTTTTAACTTTATTTTATTTTGTAGGCATTAAAAAAACATGAAGAATGATATATGTCTTATCTCTCAAACCTTTATGGTTTAGAGATATTCACAAGCAAAGTTTCCCCCTCCCGCCCCTTTTACCTAGTGTAAGCCATCTCTTCTCAGATGTGAATCTGGTTGTATGACCAGACAGATAACAGAAGGGGACAATCTTCTTTATATGAAAAGAATGAAAGCCCTTCTCCCCTTGACAAGTTTTTCAGGTTTGTCCCTTATCTTAATTGAAGATTGTCCCTCTCTGCAGTCTACCTGGGCTCCTCCCTTCTGATCTGGTTGAACAGGGGGGGTGATACTTTGCTTGTGAATATCTCTTAAACCATAAAGGTTTGAGAGATAAGACTTATATCGTTCTTCATGTTTTTTTAATGCCTACAAAATAAAATAAAGATAAAACGAAGTATTGCTATCCCTTTAAGTATTACAAACCATTTAAACATTAGAGGGGTGTGCAACTCTTTGCTTTGCAATGCATTGCTCACCTTTCTAGTCTATAAAGGGTTACAGTTTAGGCCTTTGAGTGCCAGAGGGGTACACAATGCATTGCATACCCCTCTGACACTCAAAGGGTTAAGGCCTGTGTTGGAATATCTCCCAAAGGGATGTTGATTTATGAGTAGGGATGTGAGAAACAATTGTGTATATTTGGAATTCGTACGAAACATGATGTATTGTGAGACAAGAGACACTTCTTGCGAAACAGGTTTTTTTTCTGTTTGATGTTTATACCAATCAGACTTCAGGAAAAGTGATCATGTGATTTCCAAAAAGAAAATCAGATATCAATCAACCAGGTCACATATCTGAATAAGGTAAGTGAGAGCTTCTTCAATGGTAAGCCAACAGGATGACAGGACAATTGCATCCCTCTCTCTTTCTCTCCGCTGCTTTTGTCTCTCCCCTTCTTCTCTGTGCTGTCCTTCCCAATTTCTGACCCTATTTCTCCCCTGCTCTGCCTCTTCCCCTCTCCATCTCTCCGCTTCACTCTCTCCCATTTTCCCAGCGTTCCGTTCCCTCTCGCTCAGGAGCATCCACTCCTTATCCGCATACCTGGGAACTTCTTCCCCTTGAGCCCCCAAAAAGAGCTCATATACTGCTGACCAGGGGGATGTAAATTATGCAATTTGTGTCATAAAGGGGGCACTGCTTACCATCCTTGTGGCATTAAGTGGGTGAAAAGAGGGCAGAACGGGGTGGGAAGGAGAAGAAGTGGGCAGGAAATGGGCAGAATGGGTGAGAAGAAGGAGTAGTGGGAGGGAAGTAGGAGGAACAGGGTGGAAAAGAGAAGAAGAGGGCAGGAAGTGGGAGGAACATGGCGGGAAGGAGAAAAAGGGTGCAGGAAGTGGGCAGAATAAGTGGGAAAGTGGAGAAGTGGGAGGGAAGTAGGAGGAACAGGGCAGGAAGGAGGAGAAGTTGTCAGGAAATGGGAGGAACAGGGTGGGAAGGAGGAGAAGTGGGTGGGAAGTGGAAGGGACAGGGTGGGAAGGAGGAGAAGTGAGCCGGACGTGGGAGGAACAGGGTGGGAAAGAGAAGGAGTGGGAGGAACAGAATGGGAAGGAGAAGAAGTAGACAGGAAGTGGGCAGAATTGGTGGGAAGGAGAAGAAGTGGGAGGAATAGAATAGGAAGGAGAAAAAGTGGACAGGAAGTGGACAGAATGGGTGGGAAGGAGAAGAAGTGGAAGGAACAGAATGGGAAGGAGAAAAAGTGGACAGGAAGTGGGCAGAATGGGAGGTAAGAAGGAGAAGTGGGAGGAACAGGGTGGGAAGGAGAAGAAGTGGGAGGAACAGGGTGGGAAGGAGGAGAAGTAAGCAGAAATTGGGAGGAACAGAATGGGAAGGAGAAGAAGTGGGAGGAACAGAACGGGAAGGAGAAGAAGTGGACAGGAAGTGGGCAGAATGGGTGGGAAGGAGGAGAATTGGGAGGAACAGTGTGGGAAAGAGAAGAAGTGAGCAGAAGAAACTCTCCACCCATAAATAATCAACCTCTGTCCCCAGAGAACTAGTAATTAACTGTAAAAACCAGAGTATCTGGGGCAGATCCGGAGCATTCCCAGGTATGCTCCTCCCTCCTATGCTGTCCAGCTCTCCCACTCTTGCCCCCGCTATCTCCCACTCTCTCCAGAACTTCCGCTTATGCACACTTTCTCTTACGGGCTTCCCACCCTTCGTTTCTCCCTTTCTCCCTCTCCTACTGCCCATATTCTGTTTCTACCAAATTGATGCAGATGGATCCAACATTTTACCAAACTGATTCATTAACCCCTTAGCGACCGGCGGTCCTGGGACGTTTCCGTCCCATAAGGACCGCGTTGATGCACGCCGACGCGCCGGTACACGTGACCTGTTGCGTGTATCGGAGCGTCACTTTTGGGCCTGATAGAGATCGCTCCGATCTTGGAGCGGTCAATTTCATGTCCTATTTTTACTTACAGCGCTCCCGGTAGAGCTCTGTAAGTAAAAAGTACGTGACGTACTATGACCGTTATCGGTCCTTCAGTATTTCAAGGACCATGACGGTCATAGTACGTCACATGGCGTTAAGGGGTTAAACAAATCACTGAAGTTTTGCTTATCTTTGTTTGCATGTTAGATGTTCAGAGAGAGGATTTAAGCCTCTTAATTCTGATTATTTATGACACATGTAGGATGATTACCGTGTGTCCAATATTAGCTTCTACCACTTCTGGAGAATGAAGAAATGTCAACTTTAGCAAACATTCTTGCCTGGAGCAATGTAATGTTATTATAGGTTTGTTGTTTCATCAAAATGCCATAGTGAGAGCCTGGGAAGAAAATGATATATAATTATTTTAACGCAGTGACTGCTGGAACCTATGCATTAAAATAATTTGTGGATTGGGCAAAAAATGTCTGTATTATCACTAGTTTGGCTATTAAATGAAACAGAATGGGATTTCT
The DNA here is from genome assembly GCA_037306005.1 of Rhinophrynus dorsalis. Lineage (NCBI taxonomy): Eukaryota > Metazoa > Chordata > Amphibia > Anura > Rhinophrynidae > Rhinophrynus > Rhinophrynus dorsalis. The sequence goes on from CM074727.1 coordinate 158,076,240, forward strand.
GAAATGTTTTTGACTGTTATTAAAGTGGACCTACCCACTTAACCCTTGCACTGGATTCCTCTCTGGCGCTCACCAGGTTAAATCAAATTTAGTTTGTATTAAAAAAAAAAAAAAATTAAAATATGCATTTATGATGTACTAGCCATGTATCCAAAAATTAAATAATTGCTAAGAAATTAACCTTTATGGTTGGGTGGCGTGATGAGGCACTTTATGGTAATTTCCTGTATAATATGTTAATTAGTTCTGTTTAAGGCCAAGCCTACCCCTCACTGTGCTAATAGACATGCCCCCAGCTTGTGTGTGTGCTCTGCCTAGATTCATTCATAGCACAGTGTGTGGTAACACTGGCCTGGCACTGAAAATAATTAGCATAAAATGCCACACTGTGATACCAACAAATAAAGGTTAACCCTTTGAGTGCTAGAGGGGTACACAATGCATTGAGGGTTCATTTTTCAAAAAACAATTTATAGTACAAACAACCAGCACTACATATATGCACTTAATTATTTTTAATTATCTTTAATTAAAAATTACGTAAACAGATAATTTGATATGAGAGGGGGATTGTACAAATATGATTCAGGCCCTAGAATTCATGTTCTAATCCTACACCTACCTAACACCACATTACCAAGCTATTCAGCCCAAAATGATCTGCATAACAATGCTTTCACCAATAAGAGGGCAGTGGGGAGTGGATGGGAATTTTGGGTTGTGTGTGTCCTCTACACCTTGTTTTTTGCAATGTACCAAGTCTTTAAGAACAAGAGAGGTGAGCAACATGTCATGGAACATTGTGTTACCCCCCCCTCTTGTTCTTAAGGGGTTAAACAAAAAGCAAAGCAAATGTTGTAGCTTTGAACCATTTCCCTACGCATGCTATAGATCAGACATAAGGGGCTTGCTGGCAATACTGTCTTTTTGATGGCAGTGTTAAATTATATATATATATATATAGAGAGAGAGAGAGACATGTGCAGGTACACTGAGATTGCTTTGGCCACACCCACTAATCACAGTGTGGGTGTGGCCACCAAATCTTGGAGCTCTAGGCCATTTCCTTCTCTACCTATTGGGAAATCCAGCCCTGACCCCAGGAACTGTAGTTGCTCACAGCCCTGCCCATGGACTCACCCTCACCCTTGCTTAATACACTAATGCCTGGCACTGAAAATACTCTTATTCCATAACAAAAACATGCAGCAAAGGCATTTAACCCCTTCTATGCCACAGAGGTCTCAAGTGTATTGCTTTTTCAATGAGTTGGAGACCTCTCTAGCATCTAAAGGTGAAATCAAAACCTAAAACTAAAGCGATTTAACCCTTTCAGTGCCAAAGCACTTGGTTAAAGGGTTAGAACATAGTTTCTGTTGCAGGGGCACTGGGATTGCGCTGGTCACACCCACAGCTCATCACAGTTGGCGTGGCCAGCACTGCTCAGGCACCAATCCCATTTAGGCAGTTACCTACTCTGCATAATGGAAAATTCAGCCTTGTCCACATGGATATAGAAGTACTGCGGCCTTTGCGGCTCCTCCTGTGGGCCCCAGTATGTTCCCTGGTACTGTGGGATGAGGAGGTGATAATTATATATACAGGGCTCAAAATTGTGGCAAGTAACTTTTCCGGTCTGGCTAGTAGCAAAGGACTACTAGCAATTCTGAAGCAAACCAACTACACAGTGGTGAAATAAAGCTTCCCATTGGATTAAATGGACATTTTAATGCTAGAGAGCTCTCACGTGCATTGTGTTACGATGTATTGGAATGGAGACACCACCAGCATTCAAAGGGTTAACCCTTTGAGTACCAGAGGGATACCCCTCTGGCACCGAAAGGGTGAAAGGCCCCATATATCAATAACTACTCCCTATTTTCACCCCAATAAGCTCCCGTCCTCTTTCATTTGCCTCAGGGCATTTATACTTAACCCTTTGAGTGCCAGAGGAGTACGCAACACATTGCTCTGTTCCACATTAACTCTTCATGTGCCATATGGGTGTGAAACGCACTGCTCTGCAATAGGCACCCGTGGTGCTCAAATGGTTAACTCCTCAATTCCAAAGCATTGTGAAATATATCATCCTCACTGTTTTCTTTGCATCTAACCTCTGTTGTAGCCTGTAACTGGTGATGACATTTTACCCTCTTGAAAATATTTATTTGATTCTAAAGGGCCATGGGTCTCTCTCTCACTCTCGCTCTCTCTCTCTTTCTGTCTCTTTGTGGCTAAAATCATTCAGACTGATGACGCCTGTTTATTTTGAGGAGGTGAACATTAAAAACAGACTTAAAATTGTGCGGAGCAACTCAAGGCAACTGCAGATATTTCAGATACTACGCAAAACAGAAACCAGAGAAATCGGATGCTGTATATATGTATGAATCCTACGTAAGAAAGTGCTTATGTTAAATACATTAAGAGATAAAGAGTGAGATTTATAGAAAACATTCTTCTTATCATTTAACCTTTTAAGTGCCAGAGGGGTATGAAACGCATTGCTTTGCAATGTGTTCCGTACCCCTCTGGCACTCAAAGGGTTAAAGAACTGTCCTTAAAGCATGCCAAGTGAAGATAATGCCAGGTCTGATTTATAAATGTTTTAAATGAGTTTTTATAAACATGGCGTTACTATGAATATTTTAATGCCTGGAGTGCTTAAGAGCAACCTACACACATCGTTAAAATTCTAGCAATAATATTGTCGCAAAACTATCACAAACTGAGACAATTCTTTATAAATTTGCTGCACCAATATTTTCCTTCTCCCTAACGCCAATTTTCCTCAACCTCTACTAGTTGGTGTTACATGCAATAAAACTGACGTTATATAAATAATGAAATGCATTTTAACTCCACTTTAAAGGGATAGTAATACTTCATTTTATCTTTATTTTATTTTGTAGGCATTAAAAAAACATGAAGAACGATATAAGTCTTATCTCTCAAACCTTTATGGTTTAAGAGATATTCACAAGCAAAGTACCCCCCCCCCCCGTTCAGCCAGATCAAAAGGGAGGTGCCCAGGTAGACTGCAGAGAGGGACAATCTTCAATTAAGATAAGGGAAAAAGCTGAAAAACTTGTCAAGGGGGGCAGGGCTTTCATTGTTTTCATACAAAGAAGATTGTCCCCTGCTGTTATCTGTTGGTCTTACAACCAGATTCACATCTGAGAAGAGATGGCTTACACTAGGAAAAAGGGGCGGGAGGGGGAAACTTTGCTTGTAAATATCTCCTAAACCATAAAGGTTTGAGAGATAAGACTTATATCGTTCTTCATGTTTTTTTAATGCCTACAAAATAAAATAAAGATAAAACAAAGTATTACTATCCCTTTAAAGACAATTTATACGGAACTACATTTTTATAAACCTTCCTCATAGAAACTGATCTACACATAAGAATTGGGGAGATATGCACTAAGCTGTGATAAATCTTCAGTATGATACACTCTATAGTTCCTGTGTTACGCTATTGAGTCTTTGCACTATGATCTACCAAGTTGGAGAGATGTGAGGGCATAGGCTCTACAGAATAACACATAGGCCAGGATTCATCAAACTGCAGGAAAAAGCAGTGTATCAAATTTCCTGCTCTTCTCCACGATCATTAATGGAAACCTTTGGGTATTCATCAATGATCTGGAGTGTTTCATTGCTTACATTGGCCAGTCGGAGGAAAAACCCAAGCATAAGCAAAAACGTGTATGCGTGTGTTCACCCCGTACATTGGAATGGAATCCGCCAGATTGAAGCAAGCGAATCAAATTGGCAGATCTATCTGGCCATACAATGTGTAAGTTGCTGAATGGAAGAATGGTTAATGCGCAAAGAAATCCTCTGATTTTCTAGTGCATTAAGCCGTTCGCACCTTGATGAATCCCAGCCATAGATGGTAGAGTTTATTTTAGTACAGAGTTTCTCTCTCCTTCGTGTCTCTCCCTTCTGAGTAATTTTGAGGCAAATACACAATAGGTAACTTAAAAATAAAATAATATAATACTAATGACTGGCCTTTCAAATTTAACCCCTTAATGACCCATGACGTTCCAGGACTGTCACGACTGTCCAGGCGCTAAGGACCGGTGACAGTCCTGGCACATCATGGAATTTTGTGATCGCAGACCTGCTGCGCGCCACCCTGTGATCACAGAATACATCTGTGAAAATAGAAAAGTGCCATGATCCTCCAGAGTGGCCCACCCCCGGACCGTGCGGTTCTTAAAGGGACAGTAATGTTTCAAAATAAAAGCAGCTCCAATGAATCTTCATAGTATTTGGGCCATAGAGAGTGTTATTTCAATACTGTCTGAGTTGTAGTTCAAGAATAATTGAATGATAAAGTATCCCCCTCCCTCCCCTTTTACCTAGTGTAAGCCACCTCCCCTCAGATGTGGAATCTGGTCTCAAGACCAGACAGCTCACACCAAGGGACAATCTTCTTACTGTGAGAACAATGAAAACCCTACTCCCCTTGACAGGTTTTTCAGGTTTTTCCCTTATGTTAATTGAAGATTGTCCCTCTCTGCAATCCATCTGGACACCTCCTTTCTGTTCTGAGTTGAGCAGTGTTACATCAGTAAAAGGGGCGGGAGAGGGATACTTTATCATTCAATTACTCTTGAATTACAACTCTGACAGTATTGAAATAAGACTCTCTATATCAGTACAAAGCACTTAGAGAACCATAATCGTCCATGGGCATGATCTTCAGCACGCATAACAAGAAAACCCTAGAATTAAAGTTTAGTAGTAGTAGTATTATAGTAGTAGTAGTAGTATTATGTTGCAAGGAGAAAGCTGAGTATTTATACACACTCCACAGAACATATCATTCAGTTGGTATAGGAAAGCAATAGCACAAAAGCAGGAGATATTAATATAGGAAGTCAGTGAACAGCTCTGACAAACCAACGAGTCAGGTTTTAACCTTTTGAGTGCCATAGAGGTATCCAACGCTTTGCAACCTCTCTGGCACTCAAAGGGTTAAGTATATCTCAACTCTTGCATAGGCAGCGCAATCAAAATTACCGAGCCACTGATTACCTACCTGTGATCAACACAGATATCCTATAAACCTGTTGTATCCTGAGGACTGACATGGAGAATCACTGCCGTAGAGGTTAGGAGTACCCCATCTTTGTTTTTTGGTATCTTTCTTCCTCTAGATTGGAAGCATTCGTCCAACCAGGGCCCTCATCACCATTTGTATCCATTTGTTAAGTGTGTTGTGTTTGTAATGATCTTGTAATGAGTTCCCAAATTGTACAGTGCTAAGTTCTAAGAATTATAACAAAAGGTACAGTCACTCATGAAGGGGAGGACTACAGGTATATTGCCAGAGTAATTTTAAGTTCTCGTCCTTTCCTAGGCACAAACAGACCTCTTCTCACTCCTCGACATGTGGTGTCCTACCGCTTAGCCATGTCTCGTGAAATTTGTATAGAATTGTAGTGGGAGATTTGTAAAAAGTATTCTTGTTCGTTTTTGCAAACAGATCCCTAAAATGTCATTATTACTTATTATGTGTTGGTATTTATAACATATTCTAGGTACTTTTTTAAATGTGGTGACTGTAAAGAACAAGTCAGACATGGCATTAAAGCGAAACTATCATAGGATATCAACTTGGGTTATACAAGTAGATATCCTTACTGTAAGCCTGCTTATGTATGTTAAAGGGATAGTAATACTTAAAATGTAAAAAAAAAAAAATATGTTGTAGGGTTTATCCCCCTGAGTAAAACAAGAGTACTCCCACTGCTGTATGGTGTTTCATTCAAAAGTTATTAATTTTCAGAGTTGAATTTTTAGGTGCAATATCACAGTGGCCTGAAATTGTACAGTGGCGCTGTTGCTACGCCATCCTATGGAGATTTAAGGTCCCGGGACCAGAGCTGTCCATAGGATCATGTAGCAACAGCGCCACTGTACAATTTCAGGCCACTGTGATATAGCACCTAAAACATTCAGCTTTGAAAATTAATAACTTTTGAATGAAACACCTTTCAGCAGTGGGAGTACTCTTGTTTTACTCAGGGGGATAAACCCTACAACATATTTTTTTTACATTTTAAGTATTACTATCCCTTTAAACACATATGAACTGTGTGTATATTCATAAATCTGACCATCTGTGGAAGCCCCAAGAAGGACAGCGCAGCCATCTTTCTTTTCTGCCCCACTGTGCCTGCATTGCCTCTTCCGTTGCTTGTCAATCACTCTAGGAGTCTCTGCTTATAGTCCCCCTGTCTGCAGCACGCCTATGAGGCGCGCATGCAAGTTACCAGTTGTGACATTCTCCTCATTGACGGACTCTTTTATTTTTTTACATATAATGCAGGCTATGGCGAAATCTACAGCTTTAAAAGTGAGCCGGTGACGTCACTTCAGGACAGGCTGCGGGTCTTTCTGCCCCACAGCCTGTCAATCTTAGTCTGTTCCCCTCCCCAAGTAGCACCTCATTCCAACCTCCTCTGATGACTGAAGATTTCTCCATGTAAGCTGGAGTGGTCTCATTGACAAAAGGGCGCTCCAGCTTACATTGAGAAATCCTCCATCACTGGAGGAGGTTGGAACATGACAATTCTTGGTGAGGAACAGAAGAAGATTGACAGGCTGTGGTACAGAAAGAAGTAAGGCCCCAGCTCATTTTTAAAACAATAGATTTCACCACAGCCTTCATTGTATAAAAAAAACACACACAAAGTACATGTTATCACTATACGAACCTTACACAGAGGCAAACTTGTATAGAGGTGATCATTTCCCTTTAAATATTTGATGAAAATTCTGTAGCTAAATTGCTGAAAATTCACAGCACCATTTTTTACAAAGGTCCTTACTAGTGTTGAGCGAGCATGCTCGGCCGATGCTCGGATCGGCACGAGCATCGCTCTGCTCGGCACATGGCGGTACTCGTACGAGTACCGCATGTGCTCGCCCGCCATGTTCGTGTCTCCTCCCCGCACGTTTTGCGCCTGCTGCGCAGCCAATAAACGTGCAGGGAGGCTCTGACATCGGTGTAATGCCAGCAGCCATGTTGGCTGCTGGCATTACACTGATTGGCTGGCCAGAACCCGTGGTCAGGTGCTGTATAGCACCTGACCATCGAGTTCGGCTCAGTCTGAGCCAGGGAGAGCTGAGGATAGGAAGGGAAAGGCAGTGTAGGGAGGAAAAAAACAAAAATTGTGAAAAAAAAAGAACCAAAAGTCCTTTTTAGGACTACTGTGTGTGGGGGCAGCAGGTTATTTGGTGTGGGGGGAAAAAAACAAAAAAAAAAAAAAAAATATATACTGTGTAGTGTGCAAAGTTGCAGATTAGAGCACATTCTGTTTAGTGTGCACAGTTGCAGATTAGAGCACATTCTGTTTAGTGTGCAAAGTTGCAGATTAGAGCACATTCTGTTTAGTGTGCAAAGTTGCAGATTAGAGCACATTCTGTTTAGTGTGCAAAGTTGCAGATTAGAGCACATTCTGTTAAGTCTTCAAACTAAAATATCAAAGTCACGTATTCCATTCAGTGTGCGTCGCCGCAGTTTAGCAGCACATTCTGAGTACTGTGCAGAGTTGCAGAATAGGAAGAAATACTGTTAAGTCTTCAAACTAAAATATCAAAGTCACATATTCCATTCAGTGTGCTTCGCCGCAGTTTAGCAGCACATTCTGTGTACTGTGCAGAGTTGCAGAATAGGAAGAAATACTGTTAAGTCTTCAAACTAAAATATCAAAGTCACATATTCCATTCAGTGTGCTTCGCCGCAGTGTAGCAGCACATTCTGTGTACTGTGCAGAGTTGCAGAATAGGAAGAAATACTGTTAAGTCTTCAAACTAAAATATCAAAGTCACATATTCCATTCAGTGTGCTTCGCCGCAGTGTAGCAGCACATTCTGTGTACTGTGCAGAGTTGCAGAATAGGAAGAAATACTGTTAAGTTTTTAAAACTAAAATTTAAAAGTCACATATTCCATTCAGTGTGCTTCGCCGCAGTGTAGCAGCACATTCTGTGTACTGTGCAGAGTTGCAGAATAGGAAGAAATACTGTTAAGTCTTCAAACTAAAATATCAAAGTCACATATTCCATTCAGTGTGCTTCGCCGCAGTTTAGCAGCACATTCTGTGTACTGTGCAGAGTTGCAGAATAGGAAGAAATACTGTTAAGACTTCAAACTAAAATATCAAAGTCACATATTCCATTCAGTGTGCTTCGCCGCAGTGTAGCAGCACATTCTGTGTACTGTGCAGAGTTGCAGAATAGGAAGAAATACTGTTAAGTCTTCAAACTAAAATATCAAAGTCACATATTCCATTCAGTGTGCTTCGCCGCAGTGTAGCAGCACATTCTGTGTACTGTGCAGAGTTGCAGAATAGGAAGAAATACTGTTAAGTTTTTAAAACTAAAATTTAAAAGTCACATATTCCATTCAGTGTGCTTCGCCGCAGTGTAGCAGCACATTCTGTGTACTGTGCAGAGTTGCAGAATAGGAAGAAATACTGTTAAGTCTTCAAACTAAAATATCAAAGTCACATATTCCATTCAGTGTGCTTCGCCGCAGTTTAGCAGCACATTCTGTGTACTGTGCAGAGTTGCAGAATAGGAAGAAATACTGTTAAGTCTTCAAACTAAAATTTAAAAGTCACATATTCCATTCAGTGTGCTTCGCCGCAGTGTAGCAGCACATTCTGTGTACTGTGCAGAGTTGCAGAATAGGAAGAAATACTGTTAAGTCTTCAAACTAAAATATCAAAGTCACATATTCCATTCAGTGTGCTTCGCCGCAGTGTAGCAGCACATTCTGTGTACTGTGCACAGTTGCAGAATAGGAAGAAATACTGTTAAGTTTTTAAAACTAAAATTTAAAAGTCACATATTCCATTCAGTGTGCTTCGCCGCAGTGTAGCAGCACATTCTGTGTACTGTGCAGAGTTGCAGAATAGGAAGAAATACTGTTAAGTCTTCAAACTAAAATTTAAAAGTCACATATTCCATTCAGTGTGCTTCGCCGCAGTGTAGCAGCACATTCTGTGTACTGTGCACAGTTGCAGAATAGGAAGAAATACTGTTAAGTCTTCAAACTAAAATATCAAAGTCACATATTCCATTCAGTGTGCTTCGCCGCAGTTTAGCAGCACATTCTGTGTACTGTGCAGAGTTGCAGAATAGGAAGAAATACTGTTAAGTCTTCAAACTAAAATATCAAAGTCACATATTCCATTCAGTGTGCTTCGCCGCAGTGTAGCAGCACATTCTGTGTACTGTGCACAGTTGCAGAATAGGAAGAAATACTGTTAAGTCTTCAAACTAAAATATCAAAGTCACATATTCCATTCAGTGTGTTTCAACGCCGTTTAACAGCCTATTCTGTGTACTCTGTACAGTTCCAGAATTATAAGAAATACTGTTAAGTTTTCAAACTCAAATATTAAAGTCACTTATTCCATTCAGTGTGTTTCAACGCCGTTTAACAGCCTATTCTGTGTACTCTGCACAGTTGCAGAATAGGAAGAAATACTGTTAAGTTTTCAAACTCAAATATTAAAGTCACATATTCCATTCAGTGTCTTTCACCGCCGTTTAACAGCCTATTCTGTGTACTCTGTACAGTTCCAGAATTATAAGAAATACTGTTAAGTTTTCAAACTCAAATATTAAAGTCACTTATTCCATTCAGTGTGTTTCAACGCCGTTTAACAGCCTATTCTGTGTACTCTGCACAGTTGCAGAATAGGAAGAAATACTGTTAAGTTTTCAAACTCAAATATTAAAGTCACATATTCCATTCAGTGTCTTTCACCGCCGTTTAACAGCCTATTCTGTGTACTCTGTACAGTTCCAGAATTATAAGAAATACTGTTAAGTTTTCAAACTCAAATATTAAAGTCACATATTCCATTCAGTGTCTTTCACCGCCGTTTAACAGCCTATTCTGTGTACTCTGCAGAGTTGCAGAATAGTAAGAAATACTGTTAAGTTTTCAAACTCAAATATTAAAGTCACATATTCCATTCAGTGTGTTTCAACGCCGTTTAACAGCCTATTCTGTGTACTCTGCACAGTTGCAGAATAGGAAGAAATACTGTTAAGTTTTCAAACTCAAATATTAAAGTCACATATTCCATTCAGTGTCTTTCACCGCCGTTTAACAGCCTATTCTGTGTACTCTGCAGAGTTGCAGAATAGTAAGAAATACTGTTAAGTTTTCAAACTCAAATATTAAAGTCACTTATTCCATTCAGTGTGTGTCACCGCAGTTTAGCAGCCTATTCTGTGTACTCTGCACAGTTGCAGAATAGGAAGAAATACTGTTAAGTTTTCAAACTCAAATATTAAAGTCACTTATTCCATTCAGTGTGTGTCACCGCAGTTTAGCAGCCTATTCTGTGTACTCTGCACAGTTGCAGAATAGGAAGAAATACTGTTAAGTTTTCAAACTCAAATATTAAAGTCACATATTCCATTCAGTGTCTTTCACCGCCGTTTAACAGCCTATTCTGTGTACTCTGCAGAGTTGCAGAATAGTAAGAAATACTGTTAAGTTTTCAAACTCAAATATTAAAGTCACTTATTCCATTCAGTGTGTGTCACCGCAGTTTAGCAGCCTATTCTGTGTACTCTGCACAGTTGCAGAATAGGAAGAAATACTGTTAAGTTTTCAAACTCAAATATTAAAGTCACTTATTCCATTCAGTGTGTGTCACCGCAGTTTAGCAGCCTATTCTGTGTACTCTGCACAGTTGCAGAATAGGAAGAAATACTGTTAAGTTTTCAAACTCAAATATTAAAGTCACATATTCCATTCAGTGTCTTTCACCGCCGTTTAACAGCCTATTCTGTGTACTCTGCAGAGTTGCAGAATAGTAAGAAATACTGTTAAGTTTTCAAACTCAAATATTAAAGTCACTTATTCCATTCAGTGTGTGTCACCGCAGTTTAGCAGCCTATTCTGTGTACTCTGCACAGTTGCAGAATAGGAAGAAATACTGTTAAGTTTTCAAACTCAAATATTAAAGTCACTTATTCCATTCAGTGTGTGTCACCGCAGTTTAGCAGCCTATTCTGTGTACTCTGCACAGTTGCAGAATAGGAAGAAATACTGTTAAGTTTTCAAACTCAAATATTAAAGTCACATATTCCATTCAGTGTCTTTCACCGCCGTTTAACAGCCTATTCTGTGTACTCTGCAGAGTTGCAGAATAGTAAGAAATACTGTTAAGTTTTCAAACTCAAATATTAAAGTCACTTATTCCATTCAGTGTGTGTCACCGCAGTTTAGCAGCCTATTCTGTGTACTCTGCACAGTTGCAGAATAGGAAGAAATACTGTTAAGTTTTCAAACTCAAATATTAAAGTCACTTATTCCATTCAGTGTGTGTCACCGCAGTTTAGCAGCCTATTCTGTGTACTCTGCACAGTTGCAGAATAGGAAGAAATACTGTTAAGTTTTCAAACTCAAATATTAAAGTCACTTATTCCATTCAGTGTGTGTCACCGCAGTTTAGCAGCCTATTCTGTGTACTCTGTACAGTTCCAGAATTATAAGAAATACTGTTAAGTTTTCAAACTCAAATATTAAAGTCACATATTCCATTCAGTGTGTTTCAACGCCGTTTAACAGCCTATTCTGTGTACTCTGCACAGTTGCAGAATAGGAAGAAATACTGTTAAGTTTTCAAACTCATATATATTAAAGTCATATATATCGTGTAAGATGAAGAAGGCGGGTAAAAAGGGACGGGGAAGTGGACGTGATCCTGAAAGTTCAGGGCGCGGGTCAGGACGCGGAGAAACTGTGCCTGGTGCCAGAGCACAAGAAAGAAAGACATCCACCATACCTAGCTTCATGTCTGATTTCACAGGGCGTCGCAGGACATCACTCTCGAGGTCCGACCAGTGCGAACAGGTGGTCGGTTGGATGACAGCTGATACTGCTTCCAGTCGGTTAAGCACCACCCTGTCTTCCACCAAGTCCACTCTCAGTAGCCAAGAGTCTGGTCAACATAATCCTCACTCTGATCATCCTTCCTCCCACCATACACGGTCTGGTCAAAGAAGTGATCCCACACTGGGATATAGTGATGAGCTCGTCTCATCACCAATCCTTCATTTGACCCTCTCTCCAAGCACGCTTGCAGAGGAACATGACATCTTGTGCCCTGATTCACAACCTCTAGAGGCTACCCAATCACAAGAAGATGACAGATGTGAACGGCATTTAAGGTCAAAGGAAGTAGTGGATGATGATGATGATGATGAGACACAGTTGCCATTAAATCAACCACTATTTCCGTCTCAAGACCTTGTTGAGGAGAATGTTATACAGTTGTCAATGACTGAGTATGTGGTGGGATCAAGACTTGAGGAGGATGATCAGAGTGAGGAAGTGGAGGAGGACTTGGTGGACGATGAGGTGACTGACCCCACCTGGGAAGGTGTAGAGCCGAGCGATGACAGCAGTCCTGAGGGTGAGCCATCTGCAGCACCGCAACAGGCTGGAAGAGGCAGTGGTGTGGCAACAGAAAGAAGGCGGACCGCACCAAACCGGCCCGCAAATGTTCCACGGAGCACCCCCTTGCGTAAATCTACCTTGCCAAGGGGTAGGTGTTCCGCGGTATGGCGTTTTTTTAAGGAAAGTGCGGACGACAAAAGATTTGTAGTTTGCAACCTGTGCCACACCAGAATGAGCCGAGGCATGAACACTAGAAACCTCACCACCACCAGCATGATCCGACACATGGCATCCAAGCACCGTAGTAAGTGGGAGGAACGCCTGGATCGCCCATCTGTGTCTGCAGGCCACACCACTGCCTCCTCTTCCCCTGTTTTCGGTGCCGGCCAATCGCCTGTCGAAGGCGCAGGCCCGCATACCTCCCGCCCTGCACCTGTACCATCTGAAGCACCATCAGCGACCACATCCACTTCCCTGTCCCAGCACAGCGTCCAAATGTCGTTACCCCAGGCATTTGAGCGCAAGAGAAAGTACCCAGCCACCCACCCACAGGCCATAGCACTAACCTCACACCTTTCAAAATTACTGGCCATCGAAATGCTGCCATTTAGGCTTGTGGACACTGAGTCCTTCCGCAGCCTGATGGCAGCAGCTGTCCCTCGGTACGCGGTCCCCAGCCGCCACTACTTTTCCCGGTGTGCCATCCCCGCATTACACCACCATGTGTCCCGTAACATCACCCGTGCCCTGACCAACGCAGTTACTGGGAAGGTCCACTTAACGACTGACACATGGACAAGTGCTTGTGGCCAGGGACGCTACATTTCCCTGACGGCACACTGGGTGAATGTCGTGGAGGCTGGGAGCGACTCGGACCCTGGGATGGCACGGGTGCTACCCACGCCGAGGATTGCGGGCCCTACCTCCATCAGGGTTTCCACCAGCACCTATGTTATTGGCTCCTCCTCCTCCGTTTCCACCTCCGAATTCTCTACACACACCGCCACTCCCCCATCAGCCAGTAGCTGGAAGCAGTGTAGCACTGCAGTGGGGAAGCGTCAACAGGCCGTGCTGAAGCTGATCTGCCTTGGGGACAAACAGCACACGGCCTCAGAGCTGTTGCAGGGGATTAGTCACCAGACCGAGCAGTGGCTCTCGCCACTCAACCTGCAACCAGGCATGGTTGTGTGTGATAATGGGCGTAACTTGGTGGCGGCTTTGGAGCTCGGCAAGCTCACACACGTACCATGCCTAGCGCATGTATTTAATTTAGTGGTGCAGCGATTTCTAAAAACCTACCCCAATGTGCATGATCTCTTGACCAAGGTGCGCCGCGTGTGTGCACATTTCCGTAAGTCATCTACAGCTTCGGCCGGCCTGTTGAAGCTGCAGCAGCGCTTACAATTGCCAGCTCACCGGCTGCTGTGTGACGTGAGCACGCGCTGGAACTCCACCTTCCACATGTTGGCCCGGCTTTGTGAGCAGCAGAGGGCAGTAGTGGAGTACCAGCTGTTACACGGTCGTCGCCTCTCCATTCAACTTCCTGTAATCAGAAGTGAGGAGTGGGAATGGATGTCAGACCTCTGCGAGGTTTTACGCAATTTTGAGGAATCGACACAGATGGTGAGCGGCGATAACGCTATTATCAGTGTAACCATCCCACTTCTGTGTCTACTGAAACGCTCGCTGCTCACAATTAAAACCGACGCTTTGCATGTGGAAGAGGTGGAAATGGGGGAGGAAGAGCTTACACAAGGTGATAGCCAGAGCACGCTCACTTCGTCTTCTCAGCGACAATTGGAGGAGGCGGAGGAGGAGGAGGAGGAGGAGGAGGAGGAGGAAGACACGGTTGCCTCCGCTACAGAGGGTAGCCATGGAACTTTAGTTCCATCTCTTCAGCGTGGGTGGGCAGAAGAGGAGGAAGAGGATGAGGATATTGAGAGTCAGCCTCCTGGTGAGGACAGCGAAATCTTGACTGTTGGTACTCTGGCACACATGGCTGACTTTATGTTAGACTGCCTTTCCCGTGACCCACGTGTTGTACGCATTTTAGACAACACGGATTACTGGGTGTTCACCCTTCTGGACCCCCGCTACAAAGAGAATTTCTCATCTCTCATTCCTCCGGTGGAGAGGACAAGCAAAATGGTGCAATACCAGAAGGTTCTTGTTGAAAAATTGCTCCAAAATTTTCCATCTGACAACGCTGGCGGCAGAGTACGTGCTACCTTGGCCAACCGAGAAGGGGAGAAAAGGGGAGCACACAGCAGTTCCGACAAAGGCAGGGCAACACTCTCCAAGGCGTGGGACACCTTCATGACACCCCGCCAGCACCCTCACCCTGATGCGCAGCCTAGTGTCACAAGGAGGGAAAAGTTTTGGAAGATGGTGAAGGAGTACGTAGCAGACCGTGTCAGCGTCCTCAATGATCCCTCTGTGCCTTACAACTACTGGGTGTCCAAGCTGGACACGTGGTATGAACTGTCACTCTACGCCTTGGAGGTGCTGGCCTGCCCTGCCGCCAGCGTTCTGTCTGAGCGGGTATTTAGTGCTGCTGGTGGCATCATAACAGATAAGCGTATCCGCCTTTCCACCGACAATGCTGATAGGTTGACACTTATAAAAATGAACAAGGCCTGGATTTCCCCTGACTTCTCCACTCCACTGGAGGAAAGCCCCGGGGGAACATAAACTCACTTTATATATGTTATTTACAATGATGGGAATACTCTGTATTCCCATTCACCCCTTCCACCCAAAAAACGGGTATATGGTTGACTCTTAATCTTCTCATCCTCCTCCTCCTCTTCCATATGCCCTGTGCTATAATTTTTATATAGGGCCAGCTCACCAGCGGGCCCTGTGATATAATTTTTATATAGGGCCAGCTCACCAGCGGGCCCTGTTTGCCAATTTTTATATAGGTCAGCTCACCAGCGGGCCTTCTCATATAATGTTTTATAGCGTCAGCTCACTAGCGGGCCTTCGCATATAATGTTTAGGATGGTCAGCTCTGCAGCAGACCCTCACCCATAATGTTTTAGATGGTCAGCTCAGCGCACGTTTCCATCTTAATCATGGCCTCAGTTCTGAAAATCAAGGAAATTTTTGGGAGAATTTGCCTCTGCGCACGTTTCCCTCTTAATCATGGCCTCAGTTCTGAAAATCAAGGAAATTTTTGGGAGAATTTGCAGATGATATACAAGTAAATATACAGCAAATACTGTTTGGTAACAATTTTTCGCCTAAAGTCGTTTTTATTTTCCTTTTTGTGTGTTTTATGGTCAGTCTGTAAAAATGGCGTACTACGGGCGAAAGATCGTTCCCAGCAGCGATGTTGGAGTCCAAGGTGCATCCAGACATCCTCCCTATGCTGTCCCTGAACCATTTCTGTAGTGTTTCCATCTTTTTCTGCCCTTTTCCTATGGACCAGGCACCCTCCCCTCATCAGAGCAGGGGGTGCCTGGTGTAATGCTCGAGTCCTCCCATTGACTTCAATGGGGCTCGGATGCTCGGCCGAGCACTCGAGCCTCAGGGGGTGCTCGGTCAGAGCACCCGAACATCCGAGCATTGAGGTGCTCGCTCATCACTAGTCCTTACGTCATTTAAAAAAAAAACTACACTACGGTAACATCTCCTAAACTGTTGTTAAGACTATTATAAACACTGATGACATACTTAAAGCCATTTTAATGCTTCTTTTCTGTTAACTACACATTTATAAATCTCCCCCCTTAGGGCCTTATTCATCAAATTAAACGGGTACAATTCTGGAGCAAACCACATTCACCATAGGGTTGAAATGAAAATTATGCAGATTCCCATTGAATTAAAAGGAATGCTTAATCCCATTAATGCTAGAAATGAATGAGAGAGTGGGAGTACCCCACCAAAGAGTGCGTGTGCGTGCGTGCGCGTGTATATGTGTTTGTGTATTTATGTGTGTGAGCAAAGAAAGTGTGCGTGATTGTATATTTGTCTATGAGTGTGTGAGAGCATATGTGTGTGTATGGGTGTGAGTGTGAGCAAAGTATTTCTGTGTTTGTATGTGTGTATATATGTTTGTGTGTATGAGTGTGTGTGTGTGTATGAGTGTGTGTTTCTGTCTTTATGTGTGTGTTTGCATATAGGTATATGTAAGTGTGAGTGTTTGTGTGTGTGTGAGCAAAGAGAGTATGTGTGTGTGTTTTATATGTGTGTGTCTGTCTTTTTGGGTGTCTGTGTGTGTGTGTCTATGTGTATGTGTGTGAATTCATATGTGTGTTTGTGTGTGTATGTGTACATGTGTGGTGTGTGCATTCATGTGTGTGTGCGCATGTATATGTGTGTGTGTGTGTGTGTATGTATGTTTGTGAGCAAAGAGAGTGTGAATGTATGTATATTTGTATATGAGTATGTGAGAGCATGTGTGTGCCTATGTGTGTGTGTGTGTGTATGGGTGCGAGAGTGAGCAAAGTATGTGTGTTTGTATGTGTGTGTGTGTATATATGTTTGTGTGTATGAGTGTGTGTGTGTGTGAGAGCAAAGAGAGTGTGTGTTTCTGTCTTTATGTGTGTGTGTGCATATAGGTGTATATGAGTATGAGTTTGTGTGTGTGTGTGTGTGTGAGAGCAAAGAGAGTATATGTGTGTGTTTTAAATGTGTGTGTCTGTCTTTTTGTATGTCTGTGTGTGTGTCTATGTGTATGTGTGTGAATTCATAAGTGTGTGTGTGTGTATGTGTGTGTGTACATGTGGGTGTGTGCATTCATGTGTGTGTGGGTATATGGGTGTGAGTGTATATGTGTGTATGTGTGTAAATATGTGTATGTATGTGTGGGTGCATATATGTGTGTGTGTGCATGCGTGTGTGTGTGTCTGTAATGCTGACCCAAATGTTTTGTCCTTTTTTCAATCAGAAACTAAGAATGTCTAAATAATCGTGCATTGTCTGAACTGGAGAACCATCTTAATAATGGAAAATACAAATACCCATGATTTAAATGGGTTTTCCAACTCATTGAATGCTAGAGAAGTCTCCAAAGCTTGCTTTACAATGCGTTAGAGACCTTTCTAGCATTTGAGGGGTTAAAAGACCCATTTAACTCAATGAGCATTTGAGAAAGTTTTATTTGTGCCCTATGGCTCAGTTGATTTGCTCTAGAATTACTCCAATTCTTCTTAATCCCTTAACGACTGCCCGATCTGGCGGGGGGCAGCCATTAAGGACCACAGTGTATTTTGTTCTCCTTTCATTGCATTCTGGGATTGCCATGTGGTGTGCAGCAACTCCGTCACTGGTCCTTAATGTCTGGACATGCGTCACGGCCCTGGCACATTATGCTTCCTTAAGGACCGTGACGGTCATAGCACATCATCTGGTCCTTAAGGGGTTAAGGAGTTAACACATCAGCCTCATAGTTCCGCTTCAACATCACCAGAACCTCCGCAGAGGGATCCTTACAATATAGAATTTTGTCTGTTGGACAAATGTGAAAACAAACAAGCAAATTGTTTATAGAAATAGCTTGGAAAATATGACAAAGTTTTTCTGCACATTCTTTGAAAAAAATAACAAAATATTTGACCAAATTTAGGACGTCTACATATTTTAATTCAGTTTAACCCTTGCCGTGGTCACAGAGTTCTCCAACCTAGACATCTTTAACATCCAGGCGGTTAAAAGTTCTAAGATATATTTACAGTGTCTGTGTCTTTTGTATGTAAGGTTTCTACATACAGCACAGCAGCAGGGAGATCTAAGAGCTGAATACTCAAGGAAGAAATCCAGAAGATCTAAAAAGGATTCTTTCTTTTTTTTGGGACTCATCAAAGTAATCTGTTTGCCAATATTGCTCGTGTCCTTATGTGGTTAATATCTGTACTTTGCATGAACTGTAAAGCACCTGTTTTACCAGATCTATTTTTAGCAGCATGTAGCAACATTATAATAGTTTCAGATGGGAAAGCGCCATGCCGTCTATTTTTAGTAGCATGTAGCAACATTGCAATAGTTTCAGGCGGAATAGAGCCGTCCGAATTTACGAAATTTACACCGAAATTTTGGATTAAGTCCGTTTCGGATTCTGATTTTTTTTTTGTGGGCGGACCTTGGCTTTTGGAAGGTCCGAATGATGCCGAATACGCCTTATTTGTCCGAATTCCGAAATTAGCCGAACCGAATCGCACAAGTCTACTATGGAGCCTATGCACTAAAATCCTTCACCTTCGGAGATCTTAGTGCATAGGCTCAATATCACAATTTTCCAATTCCTATGCTATTTTACAGAGCCAATGCACACAAATTCCTCAAGTGGAAGAGATCGTAGTGCAAAAGCTTTATAGAATAACATAGGAGATGGAGATGTGATATCACCAGAGACTTCATCTCCTTTATCACACCTTAGTACATCTCCCCCCAGTTGAGAATCCAGTAGAGATTTCATCTCCCAGTTGAAACTTCATCACCTCTTCATCTCCATTTGAGACTTCATCTCCTCTATATCCCCTCTTTATCACACCTTAGTGCATCTCCCCCCATTTGAGAATCCAGTTGAGACTTCATCTCCCAGTTGAAACTTTATTGCCACTTCATCTCCATTTGAGACTTCATCTCCTCTATATCCCCTCTTTATCACACCTAAGTGCATCTCCCCACAGTTGAGAATCCAGGTGAGACTTCATCTCCCAGTTGAGACTTCATCGCCTCTTCATCTCCATTTGAGACCTCATCTCCTCTATATCCCCTCTTTATCACACCTTAGTGCATCTCTCCCCAGTTGAGAATCCAAACACCTATAACAACATTTGGGAACCCTAACACTTAAAACACCATGGGGAGATTCACTAAATGGTGATAAAGAGGTGATAAAGTGGAGATAATTTTTCCAGATTATCACTTCTCCAATTCCTATGTTATTCTATGGAACCTATGCATTAAGATCTCTTCATCTTTGGAGATCTTAATGAATAGGCTCCATAGAATAACATAGGAACTGGAGAAGTGATCATCTGGAGAAGTCAGCAACACTTTATAACCTCTTTATCACCATTTAGTGACTTTCCTCCAATTAGGGACCTTAGTTCTTTGAGTATCTCTCTGGTACTCAAAGGGTTAAAATAGCCTCTGGTACGTGTGTGTGTATGTGTGTGTGTGACAGACCTATAATGACCTGTGTACATAGCTCTGCTAAAGTTGCATTAAACCCATAACGGCTCCACTCCCATAGACATGCTGTGGCTAGCCCAGCGAGATCTGTGCATACACCATGAATCACAATCTGCACCCACATGCTGCTCTGCTGGCCTCTAACATACACAAGGTAATTTTACCCATGGATTAAATTAACACTAACACCTAAAATGAAATGGGATTAAAGAAACATTAAATTTTATTTCGCAAATGTTTTAGCAGGAAGAGTACATTTCTCTTATTTTCAAGTATGTCCTGGAGTCTTTACAGCAAGACTTGTGTATCTGCACAAATCCAGAGACATAATTATACACACACACACACACACATATACTAAAAATGTTACATATTATTTTTAGATATAAAGAAGCAGTTCTTTTTAAGGACTTTAGAAAGATCTGATTTTTTCAGGTAGGTTATTCCAAGCTTTCAGAGCTCTAAAGGAGAAGGCAGATCGGCCGGCTTCTTTCTTGAAATGTGATATACTCAGTGAGTTGTTAGTAGTGGAGTGGAGGTTATAGTTAGTAAGGAGAGCTGGAGTGATCATACTGCTCAGGTAGTGTGGAATAGTCAGTGAGTTGTTAGTAGTGGAGGTTATAGTTAGTATGGAGAGCTGGAATGATCATACTGCTCAGGTAGTGTGGGATAGTCAGTGAGTTGTTAGCAGTGGAGCGGAGGTTATAGTTAGTATGGAGAGCTGGAGTGATCATACTGCTCAGGTAGTGTGGGATAGTCAGTGAGTTGTTAGCAGTGGAGCGGAGGTTATAGTTAGTATGGAGAACTGGAGTGATCATACTGCTCAGGTAGTGTGGGATAGTCAGTGAGTTGTTAGCAGTGGAGCGGAGGTTATAGTTAGTATGGAGAACTGGAGTGATCATACTGCTCAGGTAGTGTGGGATAGTCAGTGAGTTGTTAGCAGTGGAGTGGAGGTTATAGTTAGTATGGAGATCTGGAGTGATCATACTGCTCTGGTAGTGTGGGATAGTCAGTGAGTTGTTAGCAGTGGAGTGGAGGTTATAGTTAGTATGGAGAACTGGAGTGATCATACTGCTCAGGTAGTGTGGGATAGTCAGTGAGTTGTTAGCAGTGTAGCGGAGGTTATAGTTAGTATGGAGATCTGGAGTGATCATACTGCTCTGGTAGTGTGGAATAGTCAGTGAGTTGTTAGCAGTGAAGTGGAGGTTATAGTTAGTATGGAGATCTGGAGTGATCATGTATGTATGTATCTTTATTTATATGGCGCCACACAGTGTACGCAGCGCCTTACAATAGACATATGTTACAATAAATAAGGGGGGATGAAATAAGTGCGACATTCATAGAAACAATGGGAGAGAGGTCCCTGCCCCAAGGAGCTTACAGTCTAAATGGGTAAAGGGATACATACAATGGGGTAAGAGGGTGTTAAGTGCTCAGGTAGTGTGGGATAGTCAGTGAGTTGTTAGCAGTGGAGCGGAGGTTAATGTTAGTATGGAGAGCTGGAGTGAGCATACTGGTCAGGTAGTCTGGTAGTTTTCTAGGGAAACAATATATAAATAGGATCTATTTAATAAACTATTCATATAAAAGTGCAATGCAAATGGTTCTCTGTGGTCTAGCCTACAAAGTTTTTTCTTTGTCAAAATAGATAGACGCTTTGTGATAAAGTGAGGATTTTCACATCTGAAAGCCTATGAATAAGTGATACACTCACAAAACGCGTAAGGAGGTTCGTGCCCTGATGTCCTAATGTGTATGGTTCCTGTTTTGTACATGTAAACTCCCATCCTGGATGATGATTTTACATGAAGATAAATAAATCGACTTTTATCAAACACGTTATTTGGGTAATCTCTGGCTGTGGATGAACAGTGGATTTGTAGTAGCCCTCCCCTCGAGTGTTGTCCTGAAAGTGTTTAAGTAGACCTGTAACCTTAAAGGGATAGTAATACTTAAAATGTAAAAAAAAATATGTTGTAGTGTTTATCCCCCTGAGTAAAACAAGAGTACTCCCACTGCTGAAAGGTGTTTCATTCAAAAGTTATTAATTTTCAAAGTTGAATTTTTTAGGTGCAATATCACAGTGGCCTGAAATTGTACAGTGGTGCTGTTGCTACACCATCCTATGGAGATTTATGGTCCTGGGACCAGAGCTGTCCATAGGATCGTGTAGCAACAGCGCCACTGTACTATTTCAGGTCACTGTGATATTGCACCTAAAAAATTCAACTTTGAAAATTAATAACTTTTGAATGAAACACCTTTCAGCAGTAGGAGTACTCTTGTTTTACTCAGGGGGACAACCCCTACAACATATTTTTTTTTTACATTTTAAGTATTACTATCCCTTTAACAGATGTGTAGTTCTTTTGAAATACAAATAAAAACTGTCTAGATATTGTGCTATCCATTTGTCTGCAACATAATTAGTTTTTTTGCAAAATGAACCTTTGCAGCTGGCACAGTGTGGCACCTAATGATAATGTATTTCTGCGTAGAACAACTATTGCCCCACACTGTGCTGTGAATGAATCTAGGCAGGGTCCATAACTATTTTCGCATACTGTGCAGGGAATTAGCTTACACGCCACCCTGTACTCACAAAACATAAAGATTAACCCTTTGAATGACAGGGAGCTATCCAGCGTATCGCCCCGCAATGAGCTGGCTAGCTCTCTGACAGCCAAAGGGCTAATTTCTGAAAAATAATTTATCTTACAGAAAAAAAACAGCTATTTATATTTTGGTTTTCTGTTAAACAAACTAAACTTTTCTTATGGCGCAGGATCATTTTAATCTCTTCAGGGTAGAGGGTTATGTAACGCATTGCCTCGCAATGCACTGGGTATTAGTCAAGGGGTTAATGGAACACTGGGTAAATCTCCAAATACAGCCCACGTCCTAAGTAAGATTTCTCGGATTTGAAAGGGAAACTCTATATAATAGCTCACTGAAATTGATGACTTTCTCTCACCTTTCTCTCACCTTAGTGCATAAACCGCCTGACTCTGTTAGCATAAGAAATCATGCTATATATCTCAGAAGCGATACTTCAGTATTGTGTGTAAACTGTCAAAGGGAAAGCCTTTCTAAATAGAAGAGGGGTGGGTACTAATCTCAGTACATTAGCTGCCTTTGTTCTTGTCACTCATTACATGCTTGGGCAAACACATGTAAACAATCAGTGACTGCATAAAACAGTCTACACATGCATTAGAAAAGCACGGTTACTCATAGATTGTAGATATCTAAAATTACATAACTTTTTTACTGATTGTATGTTGTAGTATGTGATATGTAAATTTATGGAACCCCTTGTTGTTTTTTGGTGTAAATGGGCAATATGTCCACACTGAAGAAATTCTGGAAATAATGAGCTGCCGCCCAGGAACAAATCATTTTCTGATTTGTTTTAATTAAAGGGGCACTGTAATCTAAAACACATTTAGTGAATTTGAAAGAGCTTCAAAATTATCTATATCTTGTATTTGTCATTTTGTATTTAGAAAAATAATTTTGAGTTATTTAGGTCCTATATTAGTACCTACATTACCTAACCTTACTCACTGACACAGACATGCATTGATGAGCAGTATTAGTGAATGGGGAGGTAATGTAGGGATAAGGCAGGAAGTCAAGGCTAAGGGAGGTGGGCAATGTGTTGCTGAGCAGTGTCAGTGAGTGGGTGGGGGGGATAATGTAGGCATAAGACAGGAAATCAGTGATAGGGGAGGTGGGCAATGCATTGCTGAGCAGTGTCAGTTAGTGTGGAGGGGGAAATGTAGGCATAAGACAGGAAATCAGTGTTAGGGGAAGTGAGCAATGCATTGCTAAGCAGTGTCAGTGAGTAGGGGGTAATGTAGGCATAAGACAGGAAATCAGTGTTAGGGGAAGTGGGCAATGCATTGCTGAGCAGTGTCAGTGAGTGGGGGAGGTAATGTAGGGATAAGACAGGAAGTCAGTGCTAGGGGAGGTGGACAATGCATTGCTGAGCAGTGTCAGTGAGTGGGGAGGTAATGTAGGGATAAGACAGTAAGTCAGTGCTAGGGGAGGTGGGCAACACATTGCTGAGCAGTGTCAGTGAGTGGGGAGAGGCAGTAATGTAGAAATAAAACTGGAAGTCCCTGTACAGCATACCTTAACATAATCTATAACTCTAAATAAAAACAAACTCTGCATTTCTGCATTGGAGTCGCCCATGTGAAATGGGCCTTAATGTGTTAATGCTAGAGAGGTGTGCATAGTATGACTTTAAATGGATTATAAACCCCATTTAAATCAATTAGAATTATTAGTTGTGTACAGTTGGTTTGCACTAGCATTGCTCCAAACCATTGCACAGCCATCTGGCACTCATATGGTTAAAGGGAGACTTTCCAAGGACAGGGGTAACCTGCGTCCCTCCAGAGGATGGGGAGGGGATAACTATCCAAAAATTACACATACCCTACCCCACCACCTCTCCACTAAACTAACTGGATCCACCGTTAACCCCTCCATTGCTGGACCGGATGGGATTGCTTTGCAATATATTACAGCTAGGCTGGCAATGGATGGGTTACATTTGTAAAAATGAATAATTTGGGTAACCCTCTGAGTGCCAGAGAGGTATCCTATTCAATGATAGCAACGTGTTGGACACCCATGTTGGACTCAAGACCTTAACATAGTAACATAGTAAACAGTAACATAGTAACACGGTAATATAGTAACATAGTAATATAGTAACATAGTAAACAGTAACATAGTAACACAGTAACATAGTAACATAGTAACATAGTAAACAGTAACATAGTAACAGTAATATAGTAACACAGTAATATAGTAACATGGTAACACAGTAAAATAGTAATATAGTAACATAGTAATATAGTAACATAGTACCATAGTAATATAGTAACATAGTAAACAGTAACATAGTAATATAGTAACATAGTAACATAGTAATATAGTAACATAGTAACATAGTAAACAGTAACATAGTAATATAGTAACATAGTAACATAGTAATATAGTAACACAGTAATATAGTAAAATAGTAACATAGTAATATAGTAACATAGTAAACAGTAACATAGTAACATAGTAATATAGTAACATAGTAACATAGTAATATAGTAACATAGTAATATAGTAACATAGTAAACAGTAACATAGTAACACAGTAACATAGTAACATAGTAAACAGTAACATAGTAACAGTAATATAGTAACACAGTAATATAGTAACATGGTAACATAGTAAAATAGTAATATAGTAACATAGTAACATAGTACCATAGTAATATAGTAACATAGTAAACAGTAACATAGTAATATAGTAACATAGTAACATAGTAATATAGTAACATAGTAATATAGTAAACAGTAACATAGTAAATTAGTTTGAATAAAGACACAAGTCCATCAGTGCAATTCTTTGCTTACCTCTCTGGCACTCAAAGGGTTACATATCTGACAAGAGGATAATGTTATCCTCCCATCTTTCTTCCCTGAGCAGATCAGGATAGAGAGTTATATTAACACTAAGGGGGCCCTGTGACCCCCAAACACCTCTTTTCATTAAAAGGAGCACACCTTCATTTCCTCCATTCACAAATCATTTTTTTTAAAGTTAAATATACAATAATATACATTAATATTAATGTAATAAAAAAAATGAAAGAAAAAGAATGCAATCAGTTTGGGGCCTTAATTTTTATACACTACATACTTAACCCCTTAAGGACCAGCCTGTGTGGTCACTTAAGGACCACTGAGCTTTTTTTTTTTTTTTTTTAACCATTCAATTCCAGACTCCCCGAATGGCGTGCAGCCTCGAGTGGAGCCCGGAATTCCATGACGTGCATGTATGTCCTTGGTCCTTTAGGGACCACAACCTCATGACGTACATGTATGTCATGCGTCGTTAAGGGGTTAAATATATCCTAAACTTCCTTTAACATGTGTGAAAACTGTCCACTTCAGAGAGTATTTATTGAATGTCGTTTGTACTGTTAATGACTATGATTAGGACTCACTGTTCTTGTATTCAGAATAGACTGTTGTCTTATCACAGCCCATTTAAGCACAATCCTGTACAATGAGTGTGAGCTGTGGAGCCCTGAAGAATGCAGGAATAAGGGCATTTAATTTGTGGTCTCAGGAGACAAATACTGAATTTTACAGAAGATAGCATACAATCCCATTTCATTTGTAGATGCTTCATATAAAAATAAAAAAAAATCTATAAAAATATGGTGTCTGGAGCCTCTATGTTAATTAATTAATTAATTAATTAATTAATGATGAGTCCCTAGGGTGTGTATGTCAAAAACATTTACTCAGTTTGATGTTGGAGGTCCAGCAGTGTCTGAGATGGCCTGTCCTCCATATCATCCACCTACAATTCCACTTGTTACCACATAATACATTTTAGCTCTGTGAGTACTGATATGGATGGATATTTTTTTCTCTAAATAAAACTTGAATGCTCCTTTAAGATCTTAGTGCGACTTTTACAAGGCTTTTAGCATCCTTGCCATTAAAGCCCTTTATTCCAAAAGCTGTCAAAAAAGTGGTAAGCAACTCTGGGTCAGAGGCCAGGCCCTGGTACAAGAAGTGCCAAGGGCCCCCTCCACCACGTTGGCCCCCCTCCCACCACATTGGCCCCCTTGACCACATTGACCCCCCTGACCACATTGACCCCCTCCATAATGCCCCCATCTCCTACCTGGAGCTCCTGCGCGGTCCTCTTAATAATGCAAAGCACTAGGAGATGATGTCATCTCCCAGCGCTCTGCATTACTAGAGCGCCGGCGGGAGATTGCAGGTTCCAGGTGGAGGGGTCTCAGGGGGAGGCTGGGCCCCTGGAGTGCACGGGCCCGGTTGCAGGTGCGACCCCTATAGTTACGCCACTGCTCTGGGTGTAATGTTTTCAGTTAAAAAATGTTGTATAGTGTATCCTTTTAACATAATAAATGACCCTCGACCAGCACTGAGCTTTTTTATGTAGTTATTTTTAGCTGTCACCAGACAATGAGTCTATAAAGTTAGATTTTTCAATAGAAGAGCTACAATTCTCTGCATTTACTTTCGGCATTAAAAAAGTGATCTTTCGGGCTCAATAATAATGGACTTTTCTGGCACGCTGTCATTTTGTGGGAGTTGGCGCAGGATGTGAAACAATTCTAGTGATACATAAATCCTCAGCAAACTGATAGTAAGGCATACACCCATCTGAAAAATGTACGTCAACAATAAATCCTGTCTTTTAATTTGTACTGTATGGTATGTCGTGCTGTAGCTTGTCCTAATCCTGCTCGTTCTATTCTACCATCTCCTGCAAGTGTAAAAAAAAATCTCTCTTTTTTTTCTATTTGGACTGAGTTAAACTTTCTACGAAGAGAAGGTAACCATTTCTGCACCATAGGAGTGGGTGAAAATGTATTTCCCACAGGAAATTCAGCAGAGTGTGAGTAATTATTCTCCTTTCCTCGAAAGTTTACGTGGGAAGGAAAATGTAAAAGAAAGTGTTCAATTCTACATGTACACGGTTCAACCCATTCTTCTAAATGAGGTGTACATAGACACTGCATCACACACACACACACATGTGTGGCACTCTGTGTATTAAGTGGGTATTAAGCTCATTGTACCCCAAGAGAATATAGTCTGCAGAAGCAAGTAATAAAGTGTTAGTAATGTCTGAAAAAAACTTTTTTGCTTTAGAAGAGCTTAAAAAGCTGATCTAAATGCAAAAAAACGTATCTCTCAAACCGCTATGGTTTAAGAGATACGGGCGTTTAAAGTTTGATTTCTCCTACTGACAGCTGTAAAGCTGTCGGCAGGAGATCCGTGTTGGTCGACACGCTGGCGCTTGAGAAGTGCCAAGATCTCGTTACTTACACAGAATCCCTTCATTGGAATGGTCTAAAACGTGTACCTAGTGTTCAGGCACACGTTTTAGACCATTCCAGTGAAGGGATTCCATGTAAATAACGAGATCTCGGCACTTCTCAAGCGCCAGCGTGTTGACTGACATGGATCTCCTGCTGACAGCTTTACAGCTGTCAGTAGGAGAAATCAATCTTTAAACGCCCGCCATAGCGGTTTGAGAGATACGGTTTTTTGCATTTAGATCAGCTTTATAAGCTCTTCTAAATGCAAAAAAAGTTTTTTTCAGACATTACTAACACTTTAAGCATTCTTTTATTGTTAGTATTGGAAATCCCATGACTGCATTGTCTACAGTTCTTTTGCTGCTGTTTTAACCTCCTACAAGCAGGTGGTGATCGCTAGGCTCTCAGACACAGTAACTGTACTTGGTATCATGTGCACACCTCAGTGGCTCAGTATTCCAGAGGCAAGCACTGATTGCAGTTAAGAGACATAGCCACAGAACGCCCAAAGTAAAGCAGTATCAGTTATATGTTTTCAGGTAGCCAGAAAAGCATCCAAGTATAATAGATGCTCTTAACTCCACCCATGACCACACCCCACACCCAGTCCCATCCACCATTTCCTGGCACAGAAGATATCCTTGGTCTAGAACAAGAAAAGCAAAAAAAAAAAAAAAAAAAGGGTCTTAACCCCTTGCGAAGCAATGAGTTGGAGATCTCTGTAGCACCCAAGGGATTAAATAATAACTTGTAAATGGGTATAAAACTGCTGCTACGACATTGATATTGTTCTCACCACACCCACAATTCAGAATGTGGGCATGCTTAGCACAGCTGCTGCAACCCTCAACATTTGGAGCAATAGACAGTTGTCTACTCGGCCTACTGGAAAATCCGGCCCTGTCTAGAACTAGTTTTGTGTGATTCTATAACTGTAAACCATTACAGCAACCAGAATAGAAACCAGTGGCTGGCAACCTGCTGCTATCCTCCAGCAGTTGTTGGACTCCAATTCCCATCATCCTCAAATGGGAATTGAAGTCCAGAAACAGCTGGGGGATCCCTGCAGGTTTCCCCCTCCTGACATAGCCACAAACACAACAGCAGAATAAGGAACTTACTTGCAGGAGAAAACTGTAGCAATCCTCGGACAGACCAAGTGCAACAGAGAGGGCAAATTAATTCTCCCATAGATCTAAACAGGGATCTTAACCCCTTGAATCCTGGATGTCTGTAATCAGAAAAAAAAGAAAAAAACAAGAGGCACTTCTGGTGTATTAACATAACAAAAATAAATCTCCTACCACCACCGATGTGTAGTGCACTTACAAAAGATGTGGCTCAAACTAACACTTATGTGTTGCTCAGCAAATCTTGCTTCTGGGATGTGATTAGAACTTCACCCCCTCGAGCAGTATATTCAAGCCTCTCCGCTTCACAAGGTCATCCACAAAGTGGAAGTGTGTAATCATACCTGGGAACTTGCCGGATTTCACCCGGAGACTCTGAATTTAGAGCTCTGTCTCCGGGTCTCCGGATGAAACCTTCAACTCTCCGGGTAACGTGTTATGTGGCATTTTGTGAGTGTGATAGTGTATAGTGTATTACTGCTGCTAGATGTCCTTGCCCAGTGCATGATCCATCCCATCGTCCAGCTCCGATTGCCCATGTGACCCCCTCACTGTCACCCTGGGCTCCACCCCACCTGATAGTGACACACATGACAGAGCCAGCCAATTGTTGCTGCTGGCACTGAGGAAGAGCAACGCCAATGTGATGAGATTGGTGTCACAGGGCAGCCACACGAAGAGATCCAGTGCACTGAGTGGAGGGCTGGAGGCAGAGCATGGTCGGTGGATCTCAGTAGAAGTGGAACCTCCAAACCAGCAGCTACCACTTCTACAAGTGTGTTTGTGAGTTAATTTTATTTTATTTCATGTAATAGACACAGTGTACCCTAAGTATAGTTTGTAGAGATGTTAGTAATGGCAATCGGTGCTCACAGGGCACTATTATGCACCTAAAGAAAATGTACCAAAAGTACTGCACTGTTCATTCATGTTTCATCTAATGAAGAATGAACAATATCAGTACTTTTGGTCAATTTTCTTTAGTTGCACAATAGATAAATAAATTATATTTATAGTGTTGAGTATATGTGTGAGTGAATATAGAAAAGTCAGAGATGCTCAACTAGGCTCCTGAGCTAGCAAATACATGCAAGAAGCTCAGTGGGACTATGTCCTCGCGCCCAGGGTGCAATCTCTTTTAGCTCACCAGTGCCATACACAGAGAGGAAATCTTCTGAAGCATATCATACTGGTCCTGCCAAATGACAGTCCAGCCACGAAATGCCAGACAAATCCTCTCTGAACAAGGGAAACAGCTAACCCCAGACGTACGTTTCGGCCTTCTTGGGCCTCGTCGGTGAGGTGCAGCTGATCCCTCTAGGCACTGTGAGCAAGGGGTCCACGTCTGGATTCCCCTCATTACTCTTAGGGTGACCAACCCCAAGAGCAATTTGCATATGTATATAGAAAAGTCAGAGATGCTCAACTAGGCTCCTGAGCTAGCAAATACATGCAAGAAGCTCAGTGGGACTATGTCCTCGCGCCCAGGGTGCAATCTCTTTTAGCTCACCAGTGCCATACACAGAGAGGAAATCTTCTGAAGCATATCATACTGGTCCTGCCAAATGACAGTCCAGCCACGAAATGCCAGACAAATCCTCTCTGAACAAGGGAAACAGCTAACCCCAGACGTACGTTTCGGCCTTCTTGGGCCTCGTCGGTGAGGTGCAGCTGATCCCTCTAGGCACTGTGAGCAAGGGGTCCACGTCTGGATTCCCCTCATTACTCTTAGGGTGACCAACCCCAAGAGCAATTTGCATATGTATATAGAAAAGTCAGAGATGCTCAACTAGGCTCCTGAGCTAGCAAATACATGCAAGAAGCTCAGTGGGACTATGTCCTCGGGCCCAGGGTGCAATCTCTTTTAGCTCACCAGTGCCATACACAGAGAGGAAATCTTCTGAAGCATATCATACTGGTCCTGCCAAATGACAGTCCAGCCACGAAATGCCAGACAAATCCTCTCTGAACAAGGGAAACAGCTAACCCCAGACGTTCGTTTCGGCCTAGAGGGATCAGCTGCACCTCACCGACGAGGCCCAACAAGGCCGAAACGTACGTCTGGGGTTAGCTGTTTCCCTTGTTCAGAGAGGATTTGTCTGGTATTTCGTGGCTGGACTGTCATTTGGCAGGACCAGTATGATGTGCTTCAGAAGATTTCCTCTCTGTGTATGGCACTGATGAGCTAAAAGAGATTGCACCCTGGGCGCGAGGACACAGTCCCAGTGAGCTTCTTGCATGAATTTGCTAGCTCATGAGCCTAGTTGAGCATCTCTCACCTTTTGTTCTACATATGCAAATTGCTCTTGGGGTTGGTCACCCTAAGAGTAATGAGGGTAATCCAGACGTGGACCCCTTGCTCACAGTGCCTAGAGGGATCAGCTGCACCTCACCGACGAGGCCCAACAAGGCCGAAACGTACGTCTGGGGTTAGCTGTTTCCCTTGTTCAGAGAGGATTTGTCTGGTATTTCGTGGCTGGACTGTCATTTGGCAGGACCAGTATGATGTGCTTCAGAAGATTTCCTCTCTGTGTATGGCACTGGTGAGCTAAAAGAGATTGCACCCTGGGCGCGAGGACACAGTCCCAGTGAGCTTCTTGCATGAATTTGCTAGCTCATGAGCCTAGTTGAGCATCTCTCACCTTTTGTTCTACATATGCAAATTGCTCTTGGGGTTGGTCACCCTAAGAGTAATGAGGGTAATCCAGACGTGGACCCCTTGCTCACAGTGCCTAGAGGGATCAGCTGCACCTCACCGACGAGGCCCAACAAGGCCGAAACGTACGTCTGGGGTTAGCTGTTTCCCTTGTTCAGAGAGGATTTGTCTGGTATTTCGTGGCTGGACTGTCATTTGGCAGGACCAGTATGATGTGCTTCAGAAGATTTCCTCTCTGTGTATGGCACTGATGAGCTAAAAGAGATTGCACCCTGGGCGCGAGGACACAGTCCCAGTGAGCTTCTTGCATGAATTTGCTAGCTCATGAGCCTAGTTGAGCATCTCTCACCTTTTGTTCTACATATGCAAATTGCTCTTGGGGTTGGTCACCCTAAGAGTAATGAGGGTAATCCAGACGTGGACCCCTTGCTCACAGTGCCTAGAGGGATCAGCTGCACCTCACCGACGAGGCCCAACAAGGCCGAAACGTACGTCTGGGGTTAGCTGTTTCCCTTGTTCAGAGAGGATTTGTCTGGTATTTCGTGGCTGGACTGTCATTTGGCAGGACCAGTATGATGTGCTTCAGAAGATTTCCTCTCTGTGTATGGCACTGATGAGCTAAAAGAGATTGCACCCTGGGCGCGAGGACACAGTCCCAGTGAGCTTCTTGCATGAATTTGCTAGCTCATGAGCCTAGTTGAGCATCTCTCACCTTTTGTTCTACATATGCAAATTGCTCTTGGGGTTGGTCACCCTAAGAGTAATGAGGGTAATCCAGACGTGGACCCCTTGCTCACAGTGCCTAGAGGGATCAGCTGCACCTCACCGACGAGGCCCAACAAGGCCGAAACGTACGTCTGGGGTTAGCTGTTTCCCTTGTTCAGAGAGGATTTGTCTGGTATTTCGTGGCTGGACTGTCATTTGGCAGGACCAGTATGATGTGCTTCAGAAGATTTCCTCTCTGTGTATGGCACTGATGAGCTAAAAGAGATTGCACCCTGGGCGCGAGGACACAGTCCCAGTGAGCTTCTTGCATGAATTTGCTAGCTCATGAGCCTAGTTGAGCATCTCTCACCTTTTGTTCTATATATGTGTGAGTGACCCTGAACTGTCTGCATTTCAAATGCCTAGCTTAAAGGAACAAACCAGTAAGTACTACTAACCACCAGACAGCCAGGGCCTGGCTAAAAACAGGTAGTCCCCATGGCCAGCTCCAACTTTCTGAATAATTAGTGGTTTAATATAATTTAAACACAGTGGCAAAGGTGTCTTTTTTTTGGGGGGGGGGGGTGGCGGGGAATCTCAGGGTGAGCCATTTCTGAAAGTTCCTAGGTATGTGTGTAATATGCAAAAAAAAGAAAAAACAAGAAGGGGCGCCTATAGCGTTATACCAGACTGATGAATATATAACAAATAGGCACACAATGGATCAACTCACATTTAAAAGTTGTTGATAATCAGGTGTATATCTGACACCAACTATATAGGCATGCATCGTACTTTACCCATCCCTGCGTGCCCTCTGTATCTTGGCATCCTCCACCAACCAGCTGAATCTCAGGATACAATTCACAATAAGTGTAAAATAAAATAAAAAAAAAAATAAAAATGAAAATAAAAATAAAATATAAAAGAAGCTGTTCCGTGGTGTATAAAAATAGTAAATTTTTATTCTTAAAAAGGCAGTATAGGGATACGCGTTTCGCAGCGCATAGACTGCTTCATCAACCTTAGTTGCCTGTATACAGTTGCCAAATGAACAAACAGAATGGCTACCAACAGTTACAATTTAAACATTTTCATTTGACGTCCGATTGGTCCAATCTACCGAGAATATCCGTACAAAAGTAGAGGCACGCTGAAAGATCAAACTCAGGTAAAGAATATCTGTAATGCCTAGAGGAAACAGAGTAAAAGAGAAACATAATAACTAATATTAGTGTAGAAATTTATTACATAATAAGTGTTATTTAAAATCTTAATATATTTCTTATACGTGCATGGACAAGGCTTCTCATATACTCATATACTGCTCCATAGAGAACAGATACCTGAGTACTTTGATTCCAGCTTCATTGCTCCATCCAATATCATCATTATCTTCATCTGTTCACACTGATCTACATTATCATTCATCTAGTATCATCATTCACATACCTTCCAACATTTCAAATGGCCGAAGAGGAACACTTTTGTTTTAGGGGGTGTGGCTGTGGGCGTGGCTGGTGGGTGGGCCATTGCTGACAATTTTTATGTTATTTCATTTCCTATTGACATCTTTTTGTGTAACGGAATAAATGATTTATATTAAATGAATAAACATTCCCCAAAATCCCATGGATTTAAATGGAACTTTTGGGCCATTGAATGCGAGAGAAGGGTTAAAACCCCCATGTAAATCAATTAACTTTTTTATGTTTTCACTGTGGTACAGTTGCTTTGCTCAAAATTATTCCTGGAGGTGTTATCTGCTCCTCGATGATAGCAGCAACAAGAAGACACAGTACGAGGACGCCCGCCGGAACGCCTAAGCTTCAGAGATTCAATCGATCCATAAAAAAAGTCAAAGCTTCCTTTCTCCATTTTAAAAACATCACAGCAGCATAGAAGAAAAACACAAAAATTACCACGATCTGCCTAACGCGTTTCGTGAATAGGAACTCACTTAATCATAGGCTAAGATTACAGCATTTAAGTAGCAGACGATTACATTATTTATATCTGCTTGCCTCTCAATGATAAACATACTTGGGAACTTTGATGTGTGTTGCCCCCAGAGGGGAGTCCTGTGGTGCCGCTGGGGGAAGAAAAATGATGCGATTCGAGTAAAAAGGGTGTGGGGCTTAACAGTGAGTGGGTGTGGGACTTAATGGGCATTTAAAAAAAGTGGTAAAAATAGGCTGGGGAAGGAGGAGAATAGGCTGGGGAGTAGGAGGAACAGGCTGTGAAAGAGCAGAAGTGGGGCAGAGTTTCAGTATAAACTCCCCACATCCAGAGAATCAGAATTCTGAGCTTTCAAAGTTATCTATATGTTGTATTAGACTTTTTGTATTTAGAAAACTAGTTTTTGAGTTATATACATTTCTACATAATGCTAATTATGGAATATCATGCTGGCACTGCCTTTGTAGCTACAAAAAGCTCAGAATCCTGGCGTAAGATGTACTAACTGTGATAAAGAGGTGATAACTTCTCCAGTGTGATAAACTCTCTAGTTCCTATGTTATTCTATGGGAGAGCTTTAGTTATAGACTACAGAGGGAGATGTACTAAGGTGTGATAAAGAGGAGATAACTTATCCAGTGTGATTAACTCTACAATTCCTATGTTATTCTATGGGAGAGCTTTAGTTATAGACTACAGGAGAGATGTACTAAGGTGTGATAAAGAGGAGATAAATCTCCAGTGAGATAAACTCTCCAGTTCCTATGTTATTCTGTGGGAGAGATTTAGTTATAGACTACAGGAGAGATGTACTAAGGTGTGATAAAGAGGAGATAACTTCTCCAGTGTGATAAACTCTCCAGTTCCTATGTTATTATATGGGAGAGATTTAGTTATAGACTATATGGGGAGATGTACTAAGTGTGATAAAGAGGACATCACTTCTCCAGTGTGATAAGTCTCCAATTCCTATGTTATTCTATGGGAGAGCTTTCATTATAGACTACAGGGGGAGATTAACTAAGGTGTGATAATGGAGGGAAACTTCCAGTGAGATAAACTCTCCAATTCCTATGTTATTCTATGGGAGAGTTTTAGTTATAGACTATAGGGGAGATGTACTAAGGTGTGATAAAGAGGAGATAACTTCTCCAGTGAGATAAACTCTCCAATTCCTATGTTATTCTATGGGAGAGCTTTAATTATATACTACAGGGGGAGATTAACTAAGGTGTGATAATGGAGGGAAACTTCCAGTGTGATAAACTCTCCAGTTCCTATGTTATTATATGGGAGAGATTTAGTTATAGACTATAGGGGGAGATGTACTAAGGTGTGATAAAGAGGAGATAACTTCTCCAGTGAGATAAACTCTCCAATTCCTATGTTATTCTATGGGAGAGCTTTAATTATAGACTACAGGGGGAGATTAACTAAGGTGTGATAATGGAGGGAAACTTCCAGTGAGATAAACTCTCAAATTCCTATGTTATTCTATGGGAGAGATTTAGTTATAGACTACAGGAAGAGATGTACTAAGGTGTGATAAAGAGGAGATAACTTCTCCAGTGTGATAAACTCTCCAGTTCCTATGTTATTATATGGGAGAGATTTAGTTATAGACTATAGGGGGAGATGTACTAAGGTGTGATAAAGAGGAGATCACTTCTCCAGTGAGATAAACTTTCCAGTTCCTATGATATTCTGTGGGGTCTATGCATTAAGATCTCTAAAGTTGGAGGGATCTTAGTAGATTGGATCCACAGAATAACATAAGAACTGGAGAATTGTTTTTATATGAACATATTTTAAAAGAGATGGCTACATTGAGAAGATAAAGGCTGAGATGACCATTCTGGGACTAGAACCTACAACTCCAAGGTTTGAACAAATTCTACAGCTCAGGAATTTACCAACTGAGCTATCTCACCAAGTTTTTCTGCTCTTTATCTCACCAAGTTTCTCTCCTCTTTATCACATGTAAGTGTGTCCTCCCCACCCCCCTCAATTTTACCAGAAAAAGACTGATAAATGTGGCTGACTGTCAGGGTTCCACTAGGGACTGGTTGAAGTTGCTTGTCCTTTGGGCATAGCTGGGATTTCACCCGAAGGCTCGAGATTTAGAGTAGAGTCTCTGGGTGAAACCTTAAATTCTCAGAGTATGGTATACCGTATGTGCCAGTATATCCTGTGAAGCTATGAACTATGACCTGTGCTACATCACATAGCACAGGTCACGTGATGAGATGACGAGCGATGTTGTGTGCGTGGTGTCAGCCAGGGCAAGAGGACAGCAAGAAGCAGGGAAGGAGGGGGAGCAGAGAACCGGTAGTGGCCACTAATGTGCAATGTTGTTATGTAAGTTCTTTGGAGTTAATTATTTCATTGTGGTGGGATGGCTGGGAGTGAAGTGATATGCTTCTTTAAACATGGTACCCTTTTTTTTTTCAATGTCCGGATGAGCTATTACTGAAAGTTCCCAGAATGCCCCAGGGTCCTGTGCTTATTGCATTGCCAGAACAGAGACCACATTCCGTACTGTGACACAGGGGGGGTGCAGACTTTTTTTTCTCAGTCTTCCCATCCTTCCAGGTAAATCCGCCCCGTAGTTATACTGGATTCAGTCTCGCTACGGGCCAAAATAACTGTACTTTAGAGGACAAGTAAAATATCCCTGAATTTCCATTGATTTAAACTCAGAGCTATCAAGATGTATCCAGTGCATTGGAGACCTCTCTAGCAGTCAAGGGGTTAAAAGTCCCTTTAAAGTCATTGGGAGATTTTGTTTGTCCCTTACGATAATGTTGGTTTGCCTCAGAATTGCTCCATTTTTTTTTTTTGCAGCCTCTATACCAGGGATGGGCAGTGTGTGGCCCTGCAGCTGCTGCCAGACTTCAACTCCCATCAGTCCTTGCCAGTAAAAAGCCTGGTGGGGAATGATGGGAGTTGTAGTCTGGTAGCAAAAGGAACATACCTAGGAACCTTCTTGTACCCATGCTTCTGGAGATCTACTAAGGTCTGGAGGGTGGGAGAGTGCAAGTGGGTGGGGTTTGATTGGGGTGAGTAGGACTGGGAGGTGGGGTTTACACTTACAATTGGCAGAAAGTGGTAAGGACAGGGCGGAGAGAGACCAGAAGTGAGGGGGGTGGAGTTACAGGGAACTCATTGAGCCCTGCAAATCAGCTTCTGTCCCCGGAGACCTGGGATGGAATGCAAGAAACGCGTGTAATCACTATTTACAGTGTTATTTTGATGACAAAATGATTAGCACCAAATATTACTGAATTATGATTTTTTTTTTCACAATCAGCAATCATTTGCGTATTTTTTTGTGAGTTTCAAAAAGTGAGTGTGTCTAATATGTCCGCCATTTGTGAGAGAGTGAGCGATTGCACCTAATTTGGAAAGGCAATTAGCACACATTTTTATATGTCTGGCTCACTTAGGGGCATTCGGTAACTTTGCCATTAGTCTAGGCACATGCGCTGTTCAGCATCAATGTGTTAGTATGGTTCTTGCATCAGAATGTGAGCAATCGCAAATAGTGCATACATTTATGGCTTTTAAATAATAGAAAATGCTCCCTTTCTTGCATTTCACCCATGGTAATTAAATATAAAAAAAGTAGTCTGCGCGTCAGATCTGTAGAGTTCCCAGGTATGAACTGAGGGTCTTAATTCTCCCACCACTGCTCAGAATTCCCCACCAGAAGCTAAGAAGGGGAATCATGTCTTGCCTGGGGGGTCTAAGCAAGGTCCCTTTTTATTGGCTGTTAGGAGGTTGGAGACAGTAGTAGGGGAGGGACAATATAAATATGACTGCTGTGTAACTGTACTTCCTCTTAGGATCCACGTGGAATCAGCCCCGCCCTCCCTTCCTGTTTTTTTATGGTTTTTTTGGTTGTTTGTTATGAGAAATGGGGGGTTGTCCCAGTTCAGGTCGTAAAAGCACCTGTGGGGGGTTGTTGTTTGTCACAGCTGTTGGTGCTTTGGGCCTTTGCCAAGGGGTACAATGGTACAATTGTTTGGTATATATTGTAACAGGAGGTGTTTGGCCAGCCACCTAGGAAAAACACCCGGACTACAGTCTCGGGTTCTAGTCATCGTCCCCCATTGAGCAGCACAGACCAGCTAATGGGGTGTGGGGGTTTGGAGTAAAAAGGGTTTTACACTCAGTAGGGGTGGGGACATAGGATTATGTCCCATATTCTTGGCAAGGGTTTATTAGCAGGTTTTTTTATGTAATTATTAATTCAATAAAGCTGTGGTCTGGTTTCATCCATAATATGGTCTGTGTGTCTTACTTGGATCAATACCGCATGCCCAAGACATGTAATGTTTACATCAATCACCTTCATTGCCTTAGATTATAAATAAAATATAAGCTTCCCTTTAACCCCTTAATGACCAGCAGTCCTAGGAAGTGACTTTCACTTAAGGACTGCTTTGATCGTTCTCGGTGCGCTGGCACACTTGACCGATGACGAGTACCAGTGCGCCGAATGGGGGTCTGTGAGAGACCGCTCCTGTGTTGGAGCTCCCACAGAAGTGTAGTTATCACAAACCGAGCCAGGACCAACACCGGCCCTTCAAAGGAAAAAAAAACAACACGTCACCAGTCATTAAGGGGTTAATATAATAAGACCTTTTATTTGCAAGAATATGAAAAAGTTGTGTTTGTGCAGATTCATGAAAATTCTTTATCTAACAAACAAACGAGAAATTGGAAAAAAAATCACAACTTTTCTTAATGTTTTGGGTGGAAGAGAACAGTCCGATGAACTAAAACTAGTTTAACCCATTGCATGCCAAATGGGGTGGACAAGGCATAGCAATCCACTGGACATTCCTCTGGCACTCCAAGGGTTACGTTCCATTAAGAAAATGTGGTATTTGCTTGCTGAAATCATGGAATTTTATTGTTACAAAACCATTTTTTTGTTTAGATTTGTTTTTGTAATCAAGGAAGTGATTGGGCGGAAAAAAATAACCTGCTTTAAGTTGTCCATAAACAGGAGCTGTTTAGTGACACAGAATAAGCTTTGTTGAGTGCTAAAAACAGAGACCGAACTGCAAAATCAGTTTGGATTACTTGGGAAAAATAAATACAGAAAAATAATGATATTGCCCCAAAGTTGTTACACTTTTTTTTGGGGGGGTCATAAATCTGTCTCCCTCACTTGGGTCACCACCTAAAACTTTGTAGCTCTCAGCATTAAACCTTGTGGGTTGCCTGTGAATCCACCATAGACTTTATGTGCCCAACTTTATAGTCATAGTAATGTTTCACAATAAAAGCAGCTCCAAAACTATGAAGTATTTGGGCCATGGAGAGTGTTATTTCAATACTGTCAGAGTTGTACTTCAAGAGTAATTGAATGATAAAGTATCCCCCTCCCTCCCCTTTTACCTAGTGTAAGCCACCTCCCCTCAGATGTGGAATCTGGTCACTTGACAGGACAGGTCACAGCAAGGGACAATCTTCTTACTGTGATCATAAGGAAAACCCTGCCCCCTTGATAGGTTTCTCAGTTTTTCCCTTATGCTCACTGAAGATTGTCCGTCTATGTGATCCATCCAGACAGTCTTGCTGCTCTGAGGTGAGCAGTGTTACATCAGTAAAAGGGGTGGGAGGGGATACTTTATCATTCAATTACTCTTGAACTACAGCTCTGACAGTATTGAAATGACACTCCCCATGGCCCAAATGCTATGAAGATTAATTGGAACTGCTTTTCTTGTGAAACATTACTAACCATCTAAAGCCAAACACAGATAGTCTATAGGAACTGCATCATGCAGTACAAGAGACTGAAGTGAGCGATTTCAGTCTTGAGGGTCAAACTCTTCTCCCCAGACCAATGAGGAAGAACTTGAGCTCTCTTGTCAGATACTTGTTCTGTTTCCCCCATTAGTCATCCGAGTCTCACATTGCCATACCTGGGAACTCTATGTTCTAGAATCCCTGGAGGGAAATCATGCGGTGCAGGTGAGTGGGTGTAAATGCATTGATTTGCTTTAGAAAGGGGTTGGGCTTAATCTTGAGCCAGGGGCGGACTGATCATTCGGGCATTCGGTCACGGACCAAGGGCCTGCAACCGAGGGGAGCCCACCGCTGATGCCACCAGAATGTTATAAACTGCCACCCGTCTGCATTGGTGATACCACAGAGCTTTCAATTAAATGACAACCCATTGGTAGTTATATATTTGTAATCTCTGTGGTATCAATAGTGCAGCTATATTTCAGTTGACAGCTCTGTAGTATCATTATTCAGTTGAAATTGCTGTGTATCACTAGTGTAGCTCCAATTCAATTGTACGTTCTGTGGTATCACTACTGTAGGTCAGTTTCAGTTGTAAGCTCTGTGGTATCAATACGCATAACTGTGGGATCACTAGTGTAGATACATTTCAATTGTACGTTCTGTGGTATCACTACTGTAGGTCAATTTCAGTTGTAAGCTCTGTGGTATCACTTGCCTTACTTCACTCTTTAATACTAATAATAAAATTAGCAAATGGAAGTGGGCTCTGATGGTGAGCTGGATCAATAACCGGGGAGCAGGACATGTATATGAGTGGGGCATAACTGGGGGTGGGTTAAAGGAGGCCCATGACCTCTATTTTCCCGGGGGCCCTGGGTGCTCTCAGTCCGCCCCTGTCTTGACTGAGGGCAGGGCTTAGTGGGCTGTGCAATGTAGTTGGCAGAACAGGATGGGAGGAGGAGAAGTGGGCGGGAAGTGGGAGGAACATGGTGGGAAGGAGGAGAAGTGGGCGGGAAGTGGGAGGAACAGGGCGGGAAGGAGCAGAAGTAGGGAGTGTTTCATGAGAAACTCACCACCACCGAATAATCAGCGTCTCCCCCGGAGACCCAGTAATTCACTGCAAAAACTGGAGTCACCGGGGCAAATCCAGAGATTTCCCAGTTATGCACATTACACCCCTGGCTTCATCAGTAGATCTTCTCCCACTAGCAGATCTGAACTATTATAATGATAGTTGCCCTTTAAATGAATGTCATTGTTAAAGTACATCGATACATGGTATCTGAACCTCTACTTAAGCTGTCAGCATTCTACCCTGCAGTTTATAGGAATCTGGCTTTCCGTGACCACTGCACATAGATGTCATTTATTGCCAGTATGTAAATAAGTCTCTGGAAAGAGCAAGCGTTTTGTAAAGTGTTTTTTTTATTGCATTGCCCAATGTTTCTAGTAAAGAGCGGAGCTTTTGAAGTTTGCTTACAAATGCAATTGTGGGAAGGACACATAACCCTAAACACAGAGCGGTTTATCCATCAACACTCGGCTCAGACAGAGGAGCAGACTGACTCTGCGCGAGGTCTGTTGGGAAATGGTGTTTACATGTGATATCGGGGGATCAACGAAAACATTCAGGGGAGGTCCCAGACATAATTGTTTAACACTCTGAGTGCCACGCAATGCGTTGGCTACCTCTCTGGCACTCAGAGGGTTAAAGGGATAGTAATATTTCACAAAAGCAGCAGCTCCAATTAATCTTCATAGTGTTTTGGCCGTGGAGAGTGTTATTTCAGTACTGTCAGAGTTGTAGTTCAAGAGTAATTGAATGATAAAGTGTCCCCCTCCCGCCCCTTTTACCTAGTGTAACACTGATCATCTCAGAGCAGCAAGACTGTCTGGATCGCAGAGAGGGACAATCTTCAGTGATCATAAGGAAAAACCTGAAAAACCTGTCAAGTGGGGCATGGCTTTCATTGTTCTCACAGTAAGAAGATTGTCCCTTGCTGTGAGCTGTCTGGTCTATGGACTGGATTCCACATCTGAGGGGCGGCAGCTTACACTAGGTAAAAGGGGCAGGAGGGGGATACTTTATCATTCAATTACTCCTGAACTACAACTCTGACAGTATTGAAATAACACTCTCTATGGCCCAAATACTATGAAGATTAATTGGAGCCGCTTTTATTGTGAAACATTACTATCCCTTTAACTCCTTAAGGACCAGCAGCAGTATATTACAAAACATTCAATGGGTTAAAAGTATTTTTTATTTGTCACCTGTGGTGCAGTTGGATTGTTCCAGCTCACGGATCTTCTTGTTTTATCACCACCTGTGCTGAATTTCTCTTTTCACTTTCTTTGTGGTGTTTGTCTTTAAGGGAAAGGCTTTCCTCCTGTCATTAGCGCTTTCTCAGAAAATAATCATCTTTAGCCAAACCTATAAGAAAAAAAATGCAGATTTTCCAGAAATTCTGGGTAGACGTTGAATGGGGATGTAAGCTATGACCATAAATAATTGTATTCTGATTCAAAGTAAGAATGGAAACATGTTTTAGCTGGTCAGGAGTTTAGAAAATAAAGAGAAAACTCCTAATCAATGAAAAAGCACTAATTTGCCTTTTTTATTTATTTGTTTACAAAACTGGATTCAGAAGGTTCCCCGAACTGAAACGCGTTCATTTAAAGGAGATGTAACACCACTTAATAATACCCTCCCCCCCCCACACACACACTGATACCTCCAAGTGTCCCTCTTCAGGAGATATTAGGGGTCCATACCTACCAAATGTCCCTCTTTAGGTGATATTAGGGGTACATACCTCCCAAGTGTCCCTCTTTAGGAGATATTAGGTGTCCATACCTACCAAGTGTCCCTCTTTAGGAGATATTAGGGGTCCATACCTACCAAGTGTCCCTCTTTAGGAGATATTAGGGGTCCATACCTCCCAAGTGTCTCTCTTTAGGAGATATTAGAGGTCCATATCTCCCAAGTGCCCCTCTTTAAGAGATATATTAGGCGTCCATACCTCCCAAGTGTCCCTCTTTAGGAGATATTAGGTGTCCATACCTACCAAGTGTCCCTCTTTAGGAGATATTAGGGGTCCATATCTGCCAAGTGTCCACCTTTAGTAGATATTGGGGTCTATACCTCCCAAATGTCCCTCTTTAGGAGACATTAGGGATCTGTACCTCCCAAGTGTCCCTCTTTAGGAGATGTTAGGGATCTGTACCTCCCAAGTGTCCCTCTTTAGGAGATGTTAGGGATCTGTACCTCGCAGGTGTCCCTCTTTAGGAGATATTAGGGTCCATACCTCTCAAGTGTCCATATTTAGGAGATATTAGTGGTTTTTACCTCCCAAGTATCCCTGTTTTTAGGAGATCAGACAGTGTGGTGTGTATATCAGTGTATCACATTGCTGAGCTGCAGCACAACTCAGATTAATGCTATTGTTACAGCCTGATAAAAGACACATACATTTGAAAAATAATGAAATATTTAAGAATGGCAAAAAGATAAAATGTATGCATGCAAATGCTCATAGTCTGGATGGTAAGATCAGTGGCGTAACAATAGGGGTCGCAGAGGTCGCACCTGCGACCGGGCCCGTCACTCCAGGGGCCCGGCCTCTCCCTGCGAACCTAACGCCACTCGCCCGCAGCCCGTGCCCGCAGCAGCTCAGCTGATCTCCCGGCGCTTTAGTAATGCAGAGCTCTGGGAGATGACATCATCTCCCAGCTCTCTGCATTACTGAGAACCGCGCGGGAGCGGGTGATGGAGGTAGGAGATGGACATGGGGCAATGTGAAGATGGGGGGGGCACCAGGCCCATGGCAATTTCTGCACCAGGGCCTGGTGGCTTCTAGCTACGCCACTGGGTAAGATGGGCATACCTGGGAACTCTCCGGTTTTGCCCCGGAGACTCCTGATTTCAGACTGAATTACCGGGTCTCCGGGGCAATGTGTGGATCACCGGGTGGGCAGAGTTTAAATAGAAACTCTGCCCACTTGTGCTCTGTCCCGCCCGGTTCCTCCCACTCCCCGCCCTCTTAGAGACATTTTGCAGGGGTTTTTTTTGTCCCGCTCCCCCATGACTAAGCCCCGCCCCTTTTATGACACAAATCGCGTCATTTTCCTCCCAGTTCGGCACTGACAGGGTTACCCTCTGGGTAGCCCTGTTTCAAAAGTTCCCAAGTATGAAGATGGGGGAACAAGAAATGATTGCAGTACATGAGCAGTATGATCTAACTGGTGTGTCTAAAACCTGGTTATATGATACATATGACTGAGCAGTCAATCTAGAGGGTTATTCACTTTTAGGAGGGATAGGGTTAATAAAAGGGGAGGAGGGATTTCCCTATATGTAAAGCATGCCATAAAACCTAGTATAACGGAAGATATAAATGAAGG
The DNA here is from genome assembly GCA_037306005.1 of Rhinophrynus dorsalis. Taxonomy (NCBI): domain Eukaryota; kingdom Metazoa; phylum Chordata; class Amphibia; order Anura; family Rhinophrynidae; genus Rhinophrynus; species Rhinophrynus dorsalis. The sequence goes on from CM074727.1 coordinate 158,120,342, forward strand.
GTGCAATGAAAAGGTAGAGGCCCTGTGGGTTGAAATATACACTGGGAGCACACATAATAAATAGTTGTTAGTGGGGATTTGCTACAAGCCACCTAATATTGGGGAGTAAGAGGAAGCCCAACTTTTACTCCAAATAGAAAACACTTCTAGGTTAGGAAAGGTAATTATAACGGGAGATTTCAATTAACCCATTAGAGACCACATTGCTTCAGAATGCAGTCACACTGGTCTGATCCCTAAGGGCTTAAGCTTCTAAGACAGTGTTTCTCAACTCCTGTCCTCAGGACCCACTAACAGGCCAGGATGTGATGATTTCCTTGTTAGAGCACAGGTGAGATAATCAATGTGAATGAGCCTCTGATCACATGATTTCCTTGTTAGAGCACAGGTGAGTTAATCAATGTGAATGAGCCTCTGATCACATGATTTCCTTGTTAGAGCACAGGTGAGTTAATCAATGTGAATGAGCCTCTGATCACATGAGTTCCTTGTTAGTGCACAGGTGAGTTAATCAATGTGAATGAGCCTCTGATCACATGATTTCCTTGTTAGAGCGCAGGTGAGTTAATCAATGTGAATGAGCCTTTGATCACATGATTTCCTTGTTAGAGCGCAGGTGAGTTAATCAGTGTGAATGAGCCTCTGATCACATGATTTCCTTGTTAGAACACAGGTGAGTTAATCAGTGTGAATGAGCCTCTGATCACATGATTTCCTTGTTAGAACACAGGTGAGTTAATCAGTGTGAATGAGCCTCTGATCACACACCTGTGCTCTAGCAGAGAAATCCCTAAGTCCTGGCCTGTTAGTGGGTCCTGAGGACAGGAAATGAGAACCTCTGCTCTAAGGAGACTGTACTCTTCCCTTTGTTTCTACGCAGATATCTTAGATGACAGCCCGGATATGTCAGTCTCATTACTAGAGCGTTCTCATACTCACCTCCTAGCTGTCACATTGCACCGCTAGACTGCTGTTCCCTAATACACCTTTAATAGATGCAGTTAACCCTTTGAGTGCCATAGAGGTATACAATGTATTGTAACCCAATGTGTTGGATATGTCAACGGTATTCCATCACCCCCCAAAATGGCTTTGAGGTTCCTCCTTGTCATGCCTATGCCTCTAGCACTCAAAGATTTACTAGAACATATATAGAGGAAACATTAACATAACATACCTCCCAACATTTCAAATTGCCAAAGAGGGACACTTGTGTTTTAGGGGGCGTTTCTGGGGGTGTGGCTGGTGGGCGGGGCATTACCAGGAATTTTTAAGCTATTTCATGACCTATTGTCACCTCCTTGTGTAACCTAATAAATGATTTAGAACAAGACCAAAGAATTTTATTTACACAGACTAATTTATAAACACATATACTGACATTTAAACAAACAATAATGTGAGTTTTATTGCTGTAGAGCAATATTATACACTGATATACACACCACACAGTCTGATCTCCTAAAAAGAGGGACATCAGGGTGGGAAAGAGGGACAGAGGGATTTAGGTCTAAAAGAGGGACTGTCCCTCCTAAAGAGGGACACTTGGGAGGTATGACATAATGTAGGCATTCTTAAAGGAACAGTAACCCTTTAATTTAACCTTATGTATTCTGCAAGTACATGATATATACCTTCAACTTATTTTTTATTTTATTTCCCATCTTCAATATATATTTGTGTGTGTGTATATATATATAATCTAGAGAGAGAGAGAGAGAGAGAGAGAAAGGGCAGCACCGGTGGGACTGTTTTGAAAAAATTCTATTAGGCAAATTGTCAAGGACAATGGTCGATGTTTCGGCCACTAGACCTTCCACAGAGTTTTCTGGTTGATAGACCACCTCTGCAGGATGTAACACAACACACTGTCCAGTCAGTAGTGAATGTTCTGTGTGCTTTCATGTTTACATTATATCTTTTATATTGTACGTTCTGTGACAGAGTGCCCCGTGCAAACAAATCCAAGTAGCTCATTGTTAAGTAAAAGTGAAAAAATAAGTAAAATTAACAAAAAAGGTATAGGCATTTTGACTGTCCAATGCATTAGACACCTATCTGGAACTCAAAGGGTTAAGTACTTAAAGGGATACTAATGTTTCATAATAAAAGCAGCTCTAATTAATCATCATAGTATCTGGACTTTGGAGAGTGTTATTTCAATTCTGTCAGAGCTGTAGTTCAAGAGTAATTCAGTGATAAAGTATCCCCCCCTTTTACTGATGTAACACTGCTCAGCCAGATCAGAAGGGAGGTGCCCAGGTAGACTGCAGAGAGGGACAATCTTCAATTAAGATAAGGGAAAAACCTGAAAAGCTTGTCAAGGGGGGCAGGGCTTTCATTGTTCTCATAGGAAGAAGATTGTCCCCTGCTGTTATCTGTCTGGTCTATGGACTGCATTCCACATCTGAGAAGAAATGACTTACACTAGGTAAAAGGGGCAGGAGGGGGAAACTTTGCTTGTGAATATCTCATAAACCATAAAGGTTTGAGAGATAAAACTTATATCATTCTTCATGTTTTTTAATGCCTACAAAATTAAATAAAGTTAAAACAAAGTATTACTATCCCTTTAAAGTATATGTAAAGTCAGTTTAGGGGTTGCTATTTCCTTAAAACTTCCCTGCACAGACACATACAAACACGCATGTACATATATAGAAACCAAAACACACAGACACACATGAACACAAACACATATATACACAGACATACCCACACTCATCCTGTATAATAATTCGCTAGGATGTTTGTCAGAAGCCGTCATGCGCAGTAGAGACTGAGTACATTCCGCAGTCTCTTCTGCGCATGACTGCATTGCATGAGTGAGGCAACACAGGAATGCATCGCGTGGAGCAGTGAGGTAGCAGCTCTTTCAATGAGTTGCGTACCCCTCTGGCAATCAAAGGGTTCCTGACCTTAGTCTGTGTACACGGGCTTTTACACTAGTAGACATATATACAGAAACCCACACACAGACATACACACACACAAAACACATGCACACCTACAAACACAAACACACATATATACAATAATGTCAGAGTTATAGTACAAGAGTAATTGAATAATAAAGTATCCCCTCCCGCCCCTTTTACTGATGTAACACTGCTCACCTCAGAGCAGAAAGGTGGTGTCCAGATGGATCGCAGAGAGGGCCAATTGTCATTGATCATAAGGAAAAACCTGAAATACCTGTCAAGGGGGGCAGGGTTTCCTTATGCTCACAGTAAGAATATTGTCCCTTGCTGCGACCTGTCAGGTCAAGAGACCAGATTCCATATCTGAGGGGAGGTGGCCTACACTAGGTAAAAGGGATGGGAGTGGGATACTTTAGCATTCAATTACTCTTGAATTACAACTCTGACAGTATTGAAATAACACTCTCTATGGCTCAAATACTATGAAGATTAATTGGAGCTGCTATTTTGTGAAACATTACTATCCCTTTAAAATCCCCATTTAAATAAAAGGGAATTTTTGTGTCTCCCCTATTATACAATTGGTTTGCTCCAGAATGACGTATTGTTTCTTTTATACATAAGGCTCAGTGTACTTATGTAAATGTAGCAAGATAAAGCCTTTAGAGGTGGGGCAGTGTAGGACAGATCGGAATACGAAACACGAGCAAATGCAGCGAGGACAACACAATGGAATCCAATGATTTTTATACAAAGTGGCACAGTTCTGAAACAGAGGAAACAGATCAGTCGCACTCAAGTCTCACCCACAAAAACACATCTTTATTTGGAGAAACAAGCAGTACACTGAGAAAAACACTCTGACGCGTTTCACACTAGATGTGCTTAATCATAGACTCTAGTTATGAAACAAGAAACATTAGTCTCCCTTTACCCCTTGGAGTTTAACACATCCCCAAATGCGTTGCTTTTGACATTCGTTGGAAATGTTGCTTGTATTCGAGGGTTAACACTTTGAGTGCCAGAGGGACTGTGTTGCACGTCCCTCTGGCACTGAAAGAGTTAACCCTTTGGGTCTTCTATATAGTAGAAGTAAAATTGGGGCAATTTAGGAGCACACCAACTGCAGCATAGGGATCCAATTGAAATCCCATTGATTTAAAAAAGAACATTAAACCCCTAGAATGATAGAGAGGTCTCCCAGGGCGTTGAGAGACCTCTAACATTCAAAGTGAATGAAGGCTCCCTTTAAATGAATTGGAATTTGGGGTTATTTTAATTGGTCCCTAGAGCGGAGTTGATTTACTCCACTTTTCCCGTTTTAGGTAAATAAAATCCTCTGAGTGCCTGAGTGGCATCCAATGCATTGCAAAATGCACCCTCCTGGCATTGAAAGGGTTAAACCAACCTTGGTTCCTTTTTCTTTTTTTTTGGAAATGTCACCCAGTGAGTGAGAGACTTTCTGATTGGCTGTGTCCCACTTTAAAGGGATAGTAATGGTTAATTTTAAGTTGATTTAATATTGTAGACATTAAAAAAAGGTTAACATCGATGTAAGTCTTACCTCTCAAACCTTTATGGTTTGAGAGATATAACTTGCTAAAGTTACCTTTTCCTGGCTGTTTTACTCAAGTCTGCCATCTAGCTGAAAGCTGCAGATTCCAGTCTTTTGACCAGACAGAGGCTCTTCAGCAGAGCTGAAATCACGCTATTTAGAAATAAATACTTCATTGGAACGGTCTACAAAGTGTGCTTGCAAGCCAGGCACACTTTGTAGACCGTTCTAAATTAAGTATTTATCTTTAGATATCGTTATATCGGCGCTGCTGAAGAGCCACATATGGTCAAGTGACCAAAATCTGCTTCTGACAGCTTTACAGCTTGTCAAGCAGAAAGGGGAGGGACCAGAAAACTTTATTTTCCTATATCTCTCAAACCATAATGGTTTGAGAGATACAAATAACTCTCTTTAATTGTATATACCATATAGTTAATACTTTTTTTCTGACATTACTATCCCTTTAACCTTAACCCTTAGAGTGCCAGAAGGGTACGCAGTGCAATGCGTTGCGTCCCCTCTGACACACGAAGGGCTAAACCTCTGAGTCCCAGAGAAGTATATAATACATTCTGGCACTCAAAGGATTAATTCTAATCTCCATTCAATCTAGATCATAGGGGAAGACAAATCACACTGCACACAAGGCGTTCCCACTCGGTGACACATGCACAGAGTCAATATTTTCCCTAACAGCTGACATTGTTAACACACTTCATGTTTAGCCCCAGGCTGTGTGATATATTCTTCATTCTTTCAGGCAGGCCCATCCATCTATCCTGATACAATGGGACACGTGCAGCCATGTCTATTAAATTAATGCTGATCTCCAATGAACTGGAATGTAGGTGATAGGAATCCCTGATGCAGTAATAGTCGTAAAACCGATCAGTATTTGCCGTTTACATGCACACCCTCCACAAAACTAACACTGCATTTTTCTTTATAATCGTATGGCCATTAAAACCACAGCATGATCCATTTGAGTGATAGCCAGCTATACTGCACATTGCAAAGGGTTTAAGGCCCGTTTCACACGAATGACACCAGCACAGTGATGGTGCATTGTTTCTGTTGCCAGTGGTGAAAGGTAAGCTGTTGGTCCATGGTGCCCTACACACAGGTGATTATTGCCTTGCCTAAACACACCAAAGTCCACAATCTGCAACGTTAATGAGCACACACAGAAACACAGTTAATCCACAGCAGGGTAGACCTACATGGCAGCCTGTGGTGCGCCAGCAGACATCATACACAAGTCACCCTAGCAGGGGCATAATTATAAACTACCAGACCGTGGTGTGAAATCTGAAACTAGGCACCCCCACACACACATGGTCTGAACCAAGTATGAATAACACACTCCGTTGTGCACTACACTGGTCTTTATGGAGTTAACCATGTTTTTTAAGATTCCTTTTACCTTTATTTATTGCTGATAGTGTTGCTGTGCTGTGCTATCTGTGAACCTATTTAATGGCCACTTTATTAGGTAGACCTATCTAGTACAGGGAGGAATACCATTAAACATTGTGTAAGAAAGTTTCACTTCACTGAGAGGATGGTAGATAAGTGGAATAGAGAAGTGGTAGAAGTTAATACCATGAAGGAATGTATGCATGGATGGGAGAGGCATGATGTTATCCTGAACATAAAACAAGAACAAGGACCAAATACGGTTTGAGGTTTTTACAGTAGGAAAAACGGGCAGGCTAGATGGGCTGAATGGTTCTTATCTGCCATCAAATTCTATGTTTCTTGCTTGAAGCATGTATTCTAACTTTTCCTTTCCCTTTATTTATTGTAGCTAGTGGTACTGCTCAGCACTGTCATGTCTGAATCCTGAATGTTACTGTCTGTAGATCCATTCTACCTCTGGCTCCACACTGTCTACTTTGTAAATTCTGGGCACACTGAGGTCCTCTCAGTGATCGTGGAAATACTAAGGGCGAGATGTTCAGAAAGTGGTGGCAACTGAAATTGTCCTTTAATCAGAATAAAAAAGTTCTTACACCTTGATTCCTCGATTCTCTGACATGTTTCTGTCATTTTTTGCATCCAATTCCGCCATCTCCGTCAAAGGGAAAAAGCCGTCTTATAAGTGGGTGTGGTTTAATTTTCTATCATGATGTAAGGTATTTTCAGAAAAATTATTCATTTGAACGTCATTTTTTTGTGTGATTAACGTAATTTATTCCAGACATAACAAAAATGGTCTAAACTTGGAGAAGTCAAATGAAAGTACTGAGAAGCAATGTTTCTTTTCAAAGACAAAAAAAGTCTTTGTTTCTTTGAAAATGTTTGTTTCAAAGACAAAAAAAAGTCTTTGTTTCTTTGAAAATTTTCGTTTTCTTTTCAAAGACAAAATCAAAGACAATTTTTAAGATCAGAATTTTTACCTCAATGTTCAATGAGATCTTCTTCCTGTCATTTTAAATTCTTTAGATGACTTTTCAAATGTGACAGATTTACTTCTGAAAATATTGTCCCTCTTTTACCACCAACTCATGGTCTGACAATTTTTTCATCATGACGACTTTTTGAACATCTCGCCCTAAGTGTGCAGTCAGAGGTAAATTGACTCCACAATGACTCCTTTGGAAGTCCAGGGTACACTGAAACCATATCAGTGCTCCTTGAATTACTAAGTGTGAAGTTGGAGTTAGATCAGCCCCACTCTGTATGCTACATTCATGACATCATGGCTTGGAATGAACCTTCCAACACCACTCCCTGCAAAAATTAGTAATGAGAAGCTGACTGCAAGATCTCCCAGTGGACCAATCTGACAGGAGGCCCCTTTTAACAAAGCCCCGACACACACACTGCACAAATTGCATCCCCCACAGTACTCATTGCACCCCAGAGGTGCTCTATTCAATTGGAATCCAGGGACTGTGCCTGCCAATGGAGTAAACTGAAGCCACTGTCATGTTCAGGGAACCAGCCTGAAATGGTGCATGCTTTCTCACGTGGCACATTATCATGCTGGAAGTACCATCTGAAAATGGGTAGATGGTGGCATAAAGGGATACACATGGTCAGCAACAATTCTTAGGTATGTTGTGGCATACAACTGGTATTAAGGGGCCTAATGTGTACCAAGAAAACATTAATCACACTATTGCATCCCTACCACAAGCATGTACCATTGACACAAGGCAGTATAGATCCAGGAATCCATGCAGTTTATGCCAAGTTCTGAACCTATCACCTACATGTCACAGAAGAAATCGAGATTTGTCAGACCAGGTAAATTTATTCAAATCTTCAATTGTCCAGGGTTGGCGATCAGATGCTCACAACAGAATCATCTTCCAGTTCTTAAAAGACAGGAGTGGAACCCAGCACTGTCTTCTGCTGCTGTATCCCTTCTGCTGCAAGGTTCAGAAATGCCCTTCTGCAAACCACTGTACTCTGATCTGCGTTATTAACAAGGTGTTTTCACCCACAGAACTGCCACTCACTGGGTGTGTTTTGTTTATTGCACCATGTTCTTTAAACTCTAGAGACTGTAGTATGTGAAGATCCCAGGAGCACAGCTGTTTCTGAGGTGCTGTAACTATCTTGTCTGACACCAATCATAATGTTATCTAAGTCACTTATATCACATGTATTTCCGATTCTAATGTTTGGTCGATCAACAACTAAATCTCTTGACCACGTCAGACTATGTCTGTATGCTTTATATATATCGAGTTGCAGCCATATGATTCACTGTTTGGATATTTGTATTAACAAGCAGGTGGCCCTAAAAAGTGTCCACTGAGTGTACCTCGGTGATTCTCAGATTCCATCCTTGGTACACAACAAGAGGTCAGACCTTTAGCATATTCCTGATTAATCAAAGATAGATCAATCAGAGTGACCTTGTCACTGATTACACACTTGTTCACAAGCAGGGAGATCTTGAAATCCTGACCTGTTGGTGTGTGTGTTTGTGTGTGTGTGTGTGTGTGTGTGTGTCTGTCTGTCTCTCTCTCTCTCTTGCTCTAGATATATATACAAGGAGTACTGAAGAAAAACACTCCCAGGACTTGAATCAGGTGCAAAAATCAAGACTCATTTAATACATCAAAGTTTTGTTCACCAAATAGCAACCTTCCTCAGGTATGAGGAAGGATGCTGTTTGGTGACCGAAATAATGTATAAAATGAAACGTATCCTGAGAGTGCTTTTCTTCAATATTCCTTATGTATTCCTTCAGCTTTGGAAATAGCACCCAGACACTGGACCCTGTTAGAGTAAATACTTCTCTTTTGTGATTGTATAAAGCCATTTTTGAATGGATTCCACTTGATACTAAAAGCACAGGATAGAAGTTATTGGAGGCTTAGTAGGCCTTCACCCTGCAGTGGATTGACCATGGCTGAAGACAATTATTTATACATATCCTATATAATAATTCGCTAAGTTGTGTGTAACGCCCGACATGTGCAGTAGACACTGCTGCGCATGCGGCAGTCATGCGCAGTAGAGGCTGCCCGCGCCACGGCTGATACAGAGCTGGGCACTCCGAAGGAGCGCCCAGCTCTGTATCAGCCGAGGCGTGGGCAGTCTCCACTGCGTGTGACTGCCCCGCGACCGGCTGCCAGAGGCACTGTGGCCCGTGTAACGGGCTGTTCAACTAGTATATATAATATTACAATATCGGGTGAGGTGAACCTCTTCTTATTTTAAAAGAGGCAGTGAATCTTTATAATAAAAAATATATGTGAAGGGCCTTTCCTGCTGAATTAAACAAAATTACTTTTATAGACCGGGATCAGTGGTGTCCGTAGACATTTTTCCAGGGGGGGGCAAAGCCATAATATGACCCCCAGGCCAGACCATCTAGCCCCTTTATTTATATGGAGGAGGGTAATTGTAGGGGGGGCAAATGCCCCCCTTGCCCCCCCCTCCGGACGCCCATGACCGGGATGCTTCATTCCGAACCTATTATACTTCAAACAGTTGTTTTTATTATGTCTCTTAAGCTGTTGGCAACAATGCCACCCATTTTCCACACAGTGTTTTCTATTGCCTTCTATAGGAGAGGTTAGCATCAGGCTCTCTATAGAATGTGATGTAACAGGTCCACCATATTCTGACGGATTGAACTGTAATAACATGGGATTAAAGTGTCACCTAGTTGGCAGGGGTAAAGCCTACAATGTATATTTTTTCCATACTGAAAGTTTAAACTGACACCCTCCACAGACAGATAGAAACAAACACACAAACAAACCCACATATACACAGATTGATATGAAGGCAATCTGATTGCTCAGAGATCAGACTGACTATATAAGAGAGAGAGAGTGAGTGTGTGTGTGTGTGTGTGTGTGTGTGTGTGTGTGTGTGTGTGTGTGTGCCAGTTTCAACCCCCACAAAATGTGTTCCCCTAGTGAGTGTTACTAATGGAATATCGAGCACTGAGTCTACACTCCCCTCTCTCCTGCATTCCACTGAGGAATGGAAACCAGAGGAGCTAAATCTGGTGACTGGCCCACATGAGCGCCAAATGGCATGTAAGTCGGCCATTCATTGGAGTTTGCATAGAACATTGCATCCTCTAACCCTGCTGGTGTGAAAGCTCCTCAAACACCTTTAGCTTTGATACAGACTAGTTGATATGTTTAAAATCCTCCCCATCCTCCCACCCTAATCAGGACAATCTATCGACAGCTGAGAAACAAGCATTTCTCCTTTTGTGTTTGGGATGCTTCCATGAAACAAATAAAGATAACATCCACGTGTTGGTGGACATACGGTAGCTGGGTGCTGGACATGCCTGAACGCAGGGGGTGAATGGAGCACCTGCATGAGGCGGTCTGATAAGAGGACGGAGTACAAAGGAAGGTAGCTGGGCTGGGGAAGACATTTGTTACTGGGATAATTATCTGCTCACCTGAACTGATGGCACGAGGGCCTTTGTGTTATGTTACTTCTATGGATTAAAGTGGAAATATAATGGGATAATGGTGTGAGATGCAATTATGGAGCAAACCAGGTACATCATAAGGGACAATTTAAAATTATCATTGGTTTAATAGGGCTTTTAACCCATTGAATGCTTGAGAGGTATGCAAACCCTGGAACAGCACTATGCAGCCCTAAAACAGCTGCTGTCAGCCATGGAGCAGAAAACTGAAACTTCTGGGCCGAGTTGTAACCTTTGCTGGTTGGAAAGACAGTCTCCATAGACCCTCAGTGTCTGTCCTCCAAGCCCAATACAGAGGGTGTATGCCAGTGGTTCCCAACCTGTGCCATCAGGGCCCACTAACAGACCAGGATTTGATGATTTCCTTGTTAGAACACAGGTGAGTTAATCAATGTGAATGAGCCTCTGATCACATGATTTCCTTGTTAGAGCACAGGTGAGTTAATCAATGTGAATGAGCCTCTGATCACATGATTTCCTTGTTAGAGCACAGGTGAGTTAATCAATGTGAATGAGCCTCTGATCTCATGATTTCCTTGTTAGTGCACAGGTGAGTTAATCAATGTGAATGAGCCTCTGATCACATGATTTCCTTGTTAGAGCACAGGTGAGTTAATCAATGTAAATGAGCCTCTGATCACATGATTTCCTTGTTAGAGCACAGGTGATTTAATCAATGTAAATGAGCCTCTGATCACATGATTTCCTTGTTACAGCACAGGTGAGTTAATCAATGTGAATGAGTCTCTGATCACATGATTTCCTTGTTACAGTACAGGTGAGTTAATCAATGTGAATGAGCCTCTGATCACATGATTTCCTTGTTACAGCACAGGTGAGTTAATCAATGTGAATGAGCCTCTGATCACGTGATTTCCTTGTTACAGTACAGGTGAGTTAATCAATGTGAATGAGCCTCTGATCACATGATTTCCTTGTTAGAGCACAGGTGATTTAATCAATGTAAATGAGCCTCTGATCACATGATTTCCTTGTTAGAGCACAGGTGAGTTAATCAATGTGAATGAGCCTCTGATCACATGATTTCCTTGTTAGAGCACAGGTGAGTTAATCAATGTGAATGAGCCTCTGATCACATGATTTCCTTGTTACAGCACAGGTGAGTTAATCAATGTGAATGAGCCTCTGATCACCACACCTGTGATCTAGCAGAGAAATCCCTAAGTCCTGGCCTGTTAGTCGGCTCTGAGGGCACGGGTTGGGAATCAATGGTCTATGCCTTTATGGGGACTCCACTGAGCAGGACACAAGACTGGCCTGAGAGACTTCAGACTTGTGGTTGAGTGTCTTCCCCGGGAGTACTAGTGGTCTCTTTTATATTACTCCCATTCTGTTACCCTGTTAGGCCACTGGGGCTCACAGTACAATCCAGGCTTCATCTGGAGATGTGGTCCAATAAGAACAGATCTGCCAGTAGAGTGCTATGCTGGTGACAGTTGCTCTTTACATTACCATCTTGCATCCTAATACATGTGAAATTAATACAATGTTAAAGGGGATCTATCATTCCTATACATGTTTGTCTACATTAGTTTATATAGCGATTAGACTGAAAACTGTTTTCTTCTTTAAAAAAATCACTATTTTGCCCAAATTAAACATCTAAAAGATTACCCTGCAGCTTCCAATGCAGCCAATAAGAGCGATGCCATGTATAGGGGTGATAACTGTCCCCTTGGTTGTTTGAGAGGTCTCCAATACATGCAATCGCCATGCAATGGGGACATTTTTAGCATTCATGGACGTTAAATGTTATTTAAAGGGATAGTAATACTTTGTTTTATCTTTATTTTATTTTGTAGGCATTAAAAAAACATGAAGAACGATATAAGTCTTATCTCTCAAACCTTTATGGTTCCCCCTCCCGGCCCTTTTACCTAGTGTAAGCCATCTCTTCTCAGATGTGGAATGCAGTCCATAGACCAGACAGATAACAGCAGGGGACAATCTTCTTCCTATGAGAACAATGAAGGCCCTGCCCCCCTTGACAAGTTTTTCAGGTTTTTCCCTTATCTTAATTGAAGATTGTCCCTCTCTGCAGTCTACCTGGGCACCTCCTTTCTGATCTTGCTGAACAGTGTTACATCAGTAAAAGGGGCAGGAGGGGGATAATTTTTCATTGAATTACTCCTAAACTACAACTCTGACAGTAATGAAATAACACTCTCCAAAGTCCAAATACTATGATGATTAATTAGAGCTGCTTTTATTATGAAACATTACTATCCCTTTTCATTAGAAACAAAGGGATACTGGTACTGTAGAAGGTGTGAGGACTGCTGTTCTGGTGGTAGAAGTGAATTAAAGGGATAGTAATGCCCCAAACAAAATGCAGTTCCAATTCTTCTTCATACTATTTGTCCCACGTAGCTCTGTATTTCAGTACTATCACTCTTGTAGTTCAGCAGCAATTGAATGATTAAAGATCCCCCTCCCGCCCCTTTCCCTGCCTCTCCAAGCTGGTTCACCTAAAAATTTAAATTTGAGCTGCAATAACTTTGAATAAAACACCTCTCAGCAGTGGAAGTACCCTTGTTTGACTCAGAGGCATGAACACGACAATACATATTTTTTCATATTAAGTATTACTATCCCTGTAAGATTTTATGTCCATTGTAATGTAAGCAGGGGTTTATTATTATTGTTATTTTATTTTTAAAAGGATTTAGTTCTCCTTTAAGAGGGAAAGATGACCTCAGTGAAGCAGTTTTGTGACACTTCATTCATTTGCATAAATAGCTGTGCATGGGTTAACTCCACTGTCTTTCTTTTATCTATACATTTGGGAAATAAAAAAGAATAATGGTGTCAGTATATAGTGATCTATTTATGTCTGTGATTTCCGATTCACTTTGACACCTCACGAAGGTTATATATATATATATATATATATATATATATATATATATATATATATATATATCAAGTAACAACATTTTATGTCCCCCTCGATATTTCCAGCTCAGTGACATTGACAGCTATATTTCGAATGCCATTGGGGATTCAAACCATACTACGGAGCTATAGATTGGATGTGTCACACACAGAATGATTGGCGTGCCATGTACGCTCTTATTCTCTCAAAGTTGAGGGATCTGTCAGACCCAAGCACGCTGCCAGAGCGCACCGCAGATTCTCCTTGATGCCCGTCTCTCTGCTGTCTTTTTAGTTGTTCCTGGATAACTTGGCCTGTCAAGTCCTCTTAGGAAGAGCAGATGTACCTGGGGCCATGCTCACAGCTAAGAGATTGTGTCTCTGGATTGAGGAGGTCTCAGCAGATAATATCGTGATCTCTAGGTGTATACATTCTGAAAGGGATAGTAATGTTTCATAATAAAAGCAGCTTTAATTAATCATCATAGTATTTGGACTTTGGAGAGTGTTATTTCAATTCTGTCAGAGTTGTAGTTCAGGAGTAATTCAATGACAAAGTATCCCCCTCCCACCCCTTTTACTGATGTAACACTGCTCAGCCAGATCAGAAGGGAGGTGCCAGGGTAGACTGCATAGAGGGACAATCTTCAGTTAAAGGGATTGTAATACTTCGTTTTAACTTTATTTTATTTTGTAGGTATTAAAAAAATATTAAGAATGATATGTCTTATCTCTCAAACCTTTATGGTTTAAGAGATATTCACAAGCAAAGTTTCCCCTCCTGCCCCTTTTACCTAGTGTAAGCCATCTCTTCTCAGATGGGGAATCTAGTTGTAAGACCAGACAGATAACAGCAGGGGACAATCTTCTTACAATGAAAACAATGAAAGCCCTGCCCCCCTTGATAAGCTTTTCAGGTTTTTCCCTTATCTTAATTGAAGATTGTCCCTCTCTGCAATCTACCTGGGCACCTCCCTTCTGCTCTGGCTGAAAAGTATTACATCAGTAAAAGGGGCGGAAGGGGTATACTTTGTCATTGAATTACTCTTGATCTATAAATCTGACAGAATTGAAATAACACTCTTCAAACTCCAAATACTATGATGATTAATTAGAGCTGCTTTAATTATGAAACATTACTATCCCTTTAAGATAAGAGAAAAACCTGAAAAACTTGTCAAGGGGGACAGGGCTTTCATTGTTCTCATAGGAAGAAGATTGTCCCCTGCTGTTATCTGTCTGGTCTATGGACTGGATTCCACATCTGAGAAGAGATGGCTTACACTAGCTAAAAGGGGCGGGAGGGGAAACTTTGCTTGTGAATATCTCTCAAACCATAAAGGTTTGAGAGATAAGACATATCATTCTTCATGTTTTTTTAATGCCTACAAAATAAAATAAAGATAAAATGAAGTATTACTATCCCTTTAAAGGAGAAGTAAAACCAACAAATAATAACCCCCCAATTATGAAACTTCTAATGGCCCCTATTAATCTTACCCTTGTGCCATTGTTCAAGAGATAATATCTTCATTCAGTCCTGGATATCATGCCAACAGAGGCGGGCATGAGATATGAGTGCATGAGCCTACTTAACCTTTAACCCTTTGAGTGCCAGAGAGGTATCCAACACAATGCTTTGGATACCTCTCTGGCATTCAAAGTGTTAAGGACCAGTGCACTGTACAGGGCAATGTAAAACAATGCCGTGTAAATCCCTCTGGTCCTTAACAGGTTAAGATTAAATTTGCAGTGGGTGGAATTTGAGTCCTGTGGTCCTCCAAGCATCTGTCATGTCCGCCTCCATGGATATTGCATCCAGGACTCATTGACAATATTATCTTTTGCATCAAGGGGCAACGAAAATGCAGAATTTTTTGTCCATATACATTTTTGGCCATAGTAAGGTAAGTAGTATATTTTTAGTAGGTGTTAGTTACCCTTCAATCAGTTGCTTCTTCAATTGCTTATCTTAAAGGGTTAATAATGTCTTAATTAAATAAACAGTGATATTGTAGTGCACACATTAAGAAATCTATTGGTGCTATTCCTATCTCTCAAACCTTTATGGTTTGAGAGACAGAGTGTTCTAAAGTCCCCCCCCCCCGATGTCCACTGTAAAGCTTACAGACAGAGATCTGAGTCAGACGACTTGAGGAGGCTCTTCAGCAGAGCCGAAATAGCACAGTTTAAAAAGAAATACTTCTTTGGAACGGTCTAAGAAAGTGTGCTTGCAAAACAAACACACTTTGTAGACAGTTCCAATGAAGTATTTCTTTTTAAATCACGCTATTTAGTCTCTGCTGAAGAGCCTCCTGTGGGTCCCCAGACCAGGAACTCCTGCTGTCTTCTTACAGCTGACGTCAAGAGAAGGGGAGGGAGAGGGAGAACTTTAGACGCTCTATCTCTCACACCATAAAGGTCTGAGAGATAGGAATAGCACCGATGGATTTCTTATTTTATGCTGTACAATATGACTTTTTATGTAATTAAGACATTACTATCCCTTTCAAAGTTTCCTCTCCCCTGTTGTCAGCGTTCTGCTGCCAGCAGGGGAATCCAGTCCCGGGACAGACGGAGGCTCTTAAACAGAGCCGATATCTCATTATGGAAGGAAAAATGATTCATTGAAACAGTCTTCTACGTGTGCTTGGTTACCAAGCACAAGTAGAAGACTGTTTCAATGAATAATTTTTCCTTCCATAACGAGATATCGGCTCTGTTTAAGAGCCTCCGCCTGTCCCGGGACCGGATTCCCCTGCTGGCAGCAGAACGCTGACAACAGGGGAGAGGAAACTTTGAAAGCGGCTATCTCTTACACCATAAAGGTTTGAGAGATGCCACTGGTGTCATTTAAATCAGTTTATTAAGGGCTACAATATGAGGGATAGTAATTTTGAAGTAATACTATCCCTTTAAAAGATTAAAGCAAGTGGGTGGTTATCATTAGGCGGTGCTGGCGTTCCTTTAACCCTTTAAGTGCCAGAGAGGTATCCAACGCATTGCAATGCACTAGCACTCGAAGGGTTAAAGGGACAGTCAACCTCTTTTCTGACTTTACGTATCATACAAGTGCATAACATTTAAGTCAATTTGCCCATATTTCTTATTATGTATTTTGTATTGCCACAAATTTCTTTAACACTTTCAGGACCAAAGGGATATGCAACACATTGCATTGCACTCTGGTACTCAAAGGGTTAAACGTTTATGTCCAGGCACAGTGATCTCCCTGAAGTTCTGTTTCCAGAATGCATTTTGGAAGGCACTTTGACAGCAGCAGAATTATACAATGTTGCACTATCCCTGCATCCCTGAGTGCTCTGTATGATGTACTTACGAGGGATAGTAATGTTTCACAATAAAAGCAGCTCCAATCAATCTTCATAGTATTTGGGGCATGGAGTGTGTTCTTTCAGTACTGTCAGAGTCATAGTTCAAGAGTAATTGAATGATAAAGTATCCCCCCTCCCACCCCTTTCACTGATGTAACACTGCTCACCTCAGAGCAGCAAGACTGTCCAGATGGATCACAGAGAGGGACAATCTTCAATGATCATAAGGAAAAACCTGAAAAACCTGTCAAGGGGGGCAGGGTTTTCCTTATGATCACAGTAAGAAGATTGTCCCTTGCTGTGACCTGTCTGGTCAAGAGACCAGATTCCACATCTGAGGTGAGCAGTGTTACAATAGGTAAAAGGGGCAGGAGGGGGATATTTTATCATTAAATTACTCTTGAAATAAATCTCTGACAGTATTGAAATAACGCTCTCCATGGCCCAAATGCTATGAAGATTAATTGGAGCTGCTGTTTTTGTGAAACATTACTATCCATTTAAGGCAGTCTTTCTTCTGCTGTAATACTGCAACATTGTATCACTGTCCCTGCTTTCAAATTCCCTGACAGAAATCTCTCTGGAAACAGCATTCAGTAACCTCACTGCCAGGGACATAAATATGTAAACAAACAGATGATGATAAAAAAAGAAAGAAATGATGAAAAGTATAAGGAACTTGACTTAATAATTTCTGCACTTGCAGAATATGTAAAGTCATATAGGAGGTTAACTGTCTCTTTAAATTGAAAGTGCTGACTTGAAGAGTCTACAGATTATCGAAGATGAAATTAAGAACAAGTAACTCACAACAGAACATGCTTATTAATATTTCTGTACTAAAACTAAGCATTTAATAACGCTGCCTTTGTGATTAATGACTTACAGACATGTAGTCACAGCCGCAGAGCCACTTCTTCTTGTTTAAACCAAACTAGGAAGATCTTAAGCACCTATTAGAATTAAGATAATAAGCACACAGGCAACAATCCAGCGGCATCATTTTAAATCCACTGTCTTTCAACAGTGCAGACTAAAACATCTCTTTACTCCCTTACAATGGGAATGGAAAGTGTGTGCCATTTGTTTGGCAGAAGAACACAACTTAATCTCCCTCATCATAAATAAGGACTATTTTAATTTGCTTGTTGTAAGACTTCTTATGTTTTATCTCCCCCGTTTACATTTCATGTTCAGAGATTAAAGGGATAGTAATGTTTAACAATAAAATCAGATTTGATTAATCTTCATAGTATTTGGGCCGTGCAGAGCCTTATTTCAATACTGTCAGAGTCGTAGTTCAAGAGTAATTGAATGATAAAGTATCCCCCCTGTCCCTTTTACTGATGAAACACTACTCAGCTTAGAGCAGCAAGATTGGATTACAAAGAGGGACAATCTTCAGTGATCATAAGGAAAAACCTGAAAAACCTGTCAAGGGGGAGCAGGCTTTTTCTTATGATCACAGTAAGAAGATTGTCCCTTGCTGTGAGCTGTCTGATCTCAAGACCAGATTCCACATCTGAGGGGAGGTAGCTTACACTAGGTAAAAGGGGCGGGAGGGGGATACTTTATCATTCAATTACTCTTGCACTACAACTCTGACAGTATTGAAATAACACTCTCCAAATACTATGAAGAATAATTGTAGCTTCTTTTTTATGAAACAATTGCTATCCCTTTAAGGTCTGATTCAAAGATTGGAAGCCTTAAATATACATTTCCAGTGTGTTTTAATTTTTGTTGGGAAAACACAGTGAGACAGATATATTAACACTTTGATTGCAAGAGGGGTATGCAGTGCATTGCAGAGCAATGTGTTGTGTACACCTCTGGGACTCAAAGGGTTGAAAAAAACTGGGGGAGAGGCACTCATTGGGGTAATGAAGAGTGATATTGCTTTTCCACACCCCATGTTACTGTATGGATTCTATGCACCAAGATTTATCCAACTCTGGAGATCTTAGTGCATTGGTTCTATAGAATAACATAGGAATTGGAGAAGTGATATGACTAGAGAAGTCATCTCTGTTTTATCACCTCATTATCTTGCCTTAGTGCATAACCCCCTGTGGTAATTATCAGGCGAACCAACTTCTCTATAAGAGGACAAGTCAACATTCTACACATTCCATTGATGGAACCCTTTGCATTTCAGAGAGGACTGCACACTGCATTGCTTTGCAATGTGTTTCACGCACCTCCGACACTCAAAGGGTTAACCCCTTAAGGATCCTTGATGTGCCAGGACCATCACCACTTGGCGACCCCAGACTCCGTAGCAAGAAAGAAAAAAAAAACCCTGTGGTCCTTAACAGCCTGCCGTGCTCCTCGGCGGCCGGTCATTAAGGGGTTAAATGGGGCTTTTAACCCCTTGAATATTAGACTTTGCAAAGCCTTGGAGACCTCTAGCATTCAAGAGGTTAAAGGAGAAAGAATGCCTCCTAATCATAACCACCCACATAGGTTGTGATGGCCAGAAAATCCCAGTGGCACTTATGAATTTTACCTTTGTTCCTTTGTTAAAGAGATAACCTCTTCAATCAGTGCTGAATGTTCATGTCCATGGAGGCGGACATGACACTTGCTGTCAGTTTTTTAAAAAAAACAGCAGTCAGAGTGCGTGAGTTCTCAGCATTAGTCCTCAGGACACACCAACAGGTCATCTTTTTAAGATATCTATGCTTAACCATTTGAGTGCCAGGGGGATATGCAACACCTTGCAAGGCGTTACATACCCCTGTGGCACTCAAAGTGTTGTTCACAGTGTCAAAGAGTTGCTCACAGTGGCTCTGTCTCTGTAATTGAGTTATCTCTGCTTAGTTATGGATAGCCTAAGAAATGTGAACTGATGGCTTTCCCCAAAGACTGGCGATGAGAATCATTGCCTTGAAGGAACAAAGGAGGACAACACATTGTAAAGCACTGCACTGCATCACACACACCCTGGTCCTTAACCCCTTAAGGACCAGCGGTGCAGGGAAGTTACCGTCCCTTAAGGACTGCTTTGATTCCTGCTGGTACACGTGACCTGTTACGTGTACTGGTGTGCCGAGTGGGGGTCTGAGAGGGACCACTCTGGTCTTGGACCGGTCAGTTTCAGACCCCGTTTTTACTTAATTGCTCCCACAGTAGCTCTGTAAGTAAAAAGTATGTGACGTGTCAGTACCATCACCATTCCTTAAGGGATGTAACGGGCCATAGGCCGTTACTTGGAGGCCTTCTCAGATCTAAGGAACTTTGTGTAAGAGAGACTGAGATTCTCAGACTATGTAGCCATGGTTGGCTGGTTACCAGGGGACTGGCGTCTTACATTTGAAAAGTAGACGGCCCTCGGATTGGCTGTCATCCCCTGGTGATGTAGACTATACAAAGGATGTTGGGTTTTCTGTATGGGACAGGTAGGTGCTTCAGCTACTGGCTGCCCCTGTCCCACAGGATGTAGCTCCTGTCCTTATTGGCTGGGGGGGTGGGTCCGGATTGGCTACTGTATCTTGTCGCTCCAATTCCTATTGACTAGGAGTTGAAGTGGCAAGATTAAATTATGTAAAGGTGTCTACTGTTCCCTTTGTCCCTCTGTTTACATCAAACATTGTGACCCTTGTATTAGGCTCCCCTCCTCCACCAGCCCCACTGTGTTCCCATTGTTTATTGTTTTCGGACCACTGTTGCATTATATGTGGCTTCTGTATAAAATGTCACTGTTTTTCCACAATAATCTGAGTTATTGGTTGTAGACTAAGAATTGTGTCCTGTCATTTTTTTCTGAACGGTTTAAAGGGTCCCCTTTGACCCCCATTCTGGAGACCTTGTTCCAGTGATTCAGCCTTCCTCTAAATTGTCCAGATCTAACACCCATCTTGCAGCCGCTTCACAGATAGAGGACCCTGGCACGAAGGTCCAGGACCATCCGGCATCTTGGGTTCCTTTTACAAGGGGGAAAAAAAGGGTGATGATTCTGGCACATCACCGGTCCTTAAGGGGTTAAAGGGTTAGGATTACTGTGGGAAGCAGGCAGACTTTGTGTCCTGTTGTTCTATTAGCAACTGTCATGGCCACCTCCGTGCACATGGCATCCAGTACTGATTGAAGATGTTATCTTTTAAATAAGGCTAAAACCCATAGGAGGCGGAGCCAATAGGGCTTTCTGGTCAAAGTAACATAGTAAGATAGTAAATTAGGTTGAAAAAAGACACAAGTCTGTCAGGTTCATAACCTATAGAAATGAGGATTATATAGCTTTCCTGCTACCAATTAGGTATTAGTCTTTATCTGAACTTCCTGTTTTGCCTACTAACAGACAGTATAACCCTGTATGCTTCCACTTGAAATAGATGTACATAATCTTCTCTTAAATGTGTCCATTGCATCTGCCATCTGTCTTTAAAGGGATAGTAATACTTAAAATGTAAAAAAAAAATGTTGTAGGGTTTATCCCCCTGAGTAAAATGAGAGTACTCCCACTGCTGAAAGGTGTTTCATTCAAAAGTTATTAATTTTCAAATTTGAATTGTTTAGGTGCAATATCACAGTGGCCTGAAACTGTACAGTGGCGCTGTTGCTACACGATCCTATGGACAACTCTGGTCAGTTGACCATAAATCTCCATAGGATGGTGTAGCAACAGCGCCACTGTACAATTTCAGGCCACTGTGATATTGCACCTAAACAATTCAAATTAGAAAATTAATAACTTTTGAATAAAACACCTCTCAGCAGTGGGAGTACTCATGTTTTACTCAGGGGGATAAACCCTACAACATATTTTTTTTTACATTTTAAGTATTACTATCCCTTTAAGCACATTCACTCGAGGAGGTCATCAGGACTAAGGGGATTACCTGGATGCCATATCTAACATAGTAACATAGTAAATTAGGTAAAAAAAGACACAAGTCCATCAAGTTCGACATTTGCCTCATAACCCAGAGAAATGAGAATTATATAGCTTTCCTGCTGCCAAATAAGTTAGGCTTTAATTGAACTTCTTGTTTTGCCTACTAATACACAGTATAACCCTGTATGTTCCCTCTTTAAATAAATGTATCTAATTTTCTCTTAAATGTATCCATTGTAACTGCCATAACCACATCCTTGGGCAAGGAATTCCACAATTTAACGGACCTTACTGTAAAAAAAGCCCTTCCTCTGCTGATGTTGAAACCGCCTTTCCTCAAACTCTCATGGGGTGGATCCTGATTATTTGATCAGACCTTGGAATGAAACGTTCACCACAGAGATCCTTGTATTGACCTCTCGTATACTTGTACATTTTGATAAGATCTCCTCTTAGTTGTCTTTTCTCTAGTGAAGCATAATTGGGGGGTGATATTATTAGAATGTGTTAGTTCTTCTTTAAAAGCCCCATTTAAAAGAACAGGTGACAATACTCCAGTATTATGAGGCAACTGGTGGGTGCCGGCAGCCTCGTACCCAGCTCATTCATGGGGGTTGCATTCAGATGCTCTAAACTCGCTGCCAACAGATGGGGTTCAAGGATCCTGCCTCGAATGAGGAACGTACCCTGGTGGGACGTGCTGATGACCATTGTTGCTGATTACTCAATAATAGTGTGCGTCACTGGGTGGCAGCTGGACTTGGATATGATGATTGTGTATTTTTGGGCTTCTTTACTTGTTCAGTGTCTGACTTTACAATTGATTTCTCAAACAGTTTATAATAATGCTTATTTTCAATGGTGGAAAACTGAGCCTTATCCTTTCAACTGATTTTATGACCATGCCATCATCTCTCTCACTCACAACCTCATCAGAAGAGGAGGATGCTGGAGGAATATATTCCAGATTAACGTCATCATCAATAATGAAGTCATCACCAACATTGCCAGCCTCTTCTTCCCCACTACTTTCATATTCTTCTAGGATTTTTTGACGTCTCAAACAATTTAGTTTTACTTTTCCCCCCTCAGTCACTGCAAGTGCAACCGCTTCTGCCCCTCTTTGCCTGTAGCAAGTGTCAAGTATATTTCAGCAGCTGCTTTCTCTCTCCTAATGTCATTGCAGTCTATAGCACCGGATGAAGACAGACCTTAGTCAGTAATATTCTCAACCCTCTTCTTCTGCCTGTTTTAGGAGTCAGTGTCAGTTGTACTTGTCTGTCTCTTGGGTGTCAGTCTGTAAAGTATATCTGTCAGTCATAGAGGCTCAGCCAGCTCAGGAAGGAACATGGATCTTCTTCCTGTCTCTTCTCAGATTTTGGGGTATTTAGGGTAAACATTCTTTCTCCCTTCATACTATTTCAGAGGCCTCAGATCCCCCTAGCACAGATAACAAATTGTCTGCCCAACAAAATCCCTAAACTAAAGTGAAACTCCACTTTATTTGCCTGTAGCTGCATAATCGTGTTGCTTCTCTGTCACCGAAACAACACAGAAGGACATGCTGCTGAAACCAGACACCCATTGTAAACTATCCATGTGGGGGAAAAAAGGAAACGTTCCATGTGGAGTAAAGTTCATTCTCACCATTGATTTCAATGCAATGAAAAGTGTGGGAAAAAGGGGAAGATCAACACTTTTCAGTGTAAAATTCCTGCTCAGAGGGAAGTGGCATTTCTTGACTGTTTAAGTTTGAGGTGAACAATGTTTCCCATCCCTACAGTCAGAGAAAGTACAACAGAGAGAGTGATATAAGGTTGTAATCTCCTTGCATCTCTAAGTACTCTGTGTGCTGCAGTGGCAGGCTTTTCTGCATTGTTTCACTGTCTTTTCTACATTGGATATTTTTACATTGTTGTGCTCTGCGTTCACAGTCCCACTCATAGAGTTCTCTGGAACATAGAGGTCCCTGTAGAGAATGTAAAAGTGTATGCAAAAAAAAAACTTTAAGTGAAAATGTAAAACAGGTATTGTCTATTTAACTTTACATATTATGCCATTACAGAATAATTAAAGGCAAAATAAGATGAACTGTCCATTTAACACTTTGAGTGGCGCGCACACACACACACACACACACACAGTGTAGGGATGTGGCCATAGGCAGAGCTTGCCTATGGGTGCCTGAGATATAAATGTGACCCTGTAGAAATAAATGTGCGCTCTCAGTTAGCTTGTGGGTACAGTGTCTCATAGTAATCTCTGCACACTAGTTTACTACATCCCCCTTTTGCTTTTGCTTGTACCACTTGCAATGTTCCACATTAACACCTTGAATTAGTGTCACCATATGTCCCTGATTGCCCAGG
Organism: Rhinophrynus dorsalis; assembly: GCA_037306005.1. Classification (NCBI taxonomy): domain Eukaryota; kingdom Metazoa; phylum Chordata; class Amphibia; order Anura; family Rhinophrynidae; genus Rhinophrynus; species Rhinophrynus dorsalis. The sequence goes on from CM074727.1 coordinate 158,144,180, forward strand.
TCAGTCCTGGATTTTAAATGTGTGTCCCATGTCCTGGGCAGCCCCCTCCTGGGACAATACAAAGTCCCTGAATGAAGACTCCAGAGCACAGAGTTCTATACACTATAAGGGGAACTGCCTATTGTCTACTGTGACAGGAAGTGATTCCTCTGCTGGACTACAAAAAAATTGCTTCCAGAGAGAGCTCTAAACATGAGAGAGAGAGAGAGAGAGAGCTGAGCCTTGATCCTGACATCAAACAGGAGCTGCAGTGCAATTCTGTTGTAGTGTAATGCTACGTTAATGCTTTGAGCATTATGTACATTATCTTGTAGTCCACCAGAGTCATCACATTAAGTCCCAGCAGTCAATGGGCAGTTCTTCCTCTAAAGTCTACAGCTCTTTGGTTTGTCAAAGAAAGAGCATGTTACGTACTGATTTTCAGTGATATATAGTATATATGTTTTTGCACATGTACCGCTATATTTCAATATCCTCTGACGTGTAGTTCAACAGAAATGCAATTATAAAGAATCCTCCTCGCACCCCTTTTAATGACGTAACACCCTCTCCAAGACTGTCCAAACAGCTCACAGCAAGGGACAATCTTCTCGCTGTGAACATAATCAAAACCCTGTCCTCCTTTACGAAGGAATGTAGGATTATTATTACACTTATGAAGATTGTCCCTCACTGCATGCTTCTACAGAGAGTCTTGGAGAGCATGTTACATAGCTAAAGGGGACAGGAGGGGGATTCTTTATAATTACATTTCTGTTGACCTACACGATGGAGGATATTGAAATATAGTGGTACATGTGCAAAAACATATGAGGACTCATTGGAGATAAGTGCTACAGTGTAGCAAGGCTTTCCCAGCATTCCATTTTTTTCAACAGAAACCGAAGTTATAAAATTGCAGGAAAAAGCAGCTACCTGCAACAGTTGTGTAATTTAAATGAAACACAGAATTTGACAGGAGGTAAGAACCATTCGGCCCATCTAGGGCTGGATTCTATTGCAGGTGCAAAATGTTAAAGGGATAGTAATACTTCGTTTTATCTTTATTTTATTTTGTAGGCATTAAAAAAAACCTGAAGAATTATATAAGTCTTATCTCTCAAACCTTTATGGTTTGAGAGATATTCACAAGCAAAGTTTCCTCTCCCACCCCTTTTACCTAGTGTAAGCCATCTCTTCTCAGATGTGGAATGCAGTCCATAGACCAGACAGATAACAGGAGGGGACAATCTTCTTCCTATGAGAACAATGAAAACCCTGCCCCCCTTGCAAGTTTTTCAGTTTTTTCCCTTATCTTAATTGAAGATTGTCCCTCTCTGCAGTCTACCTGGGCACCTCCATTCTGATCTGGCTGAGCAGTGTGACATCAGTAAAAGGGGCGGGAGGGGGATACTTTGTTATTGAATTACTCTTGAACTACAACTCTGACAGAATTGAAATAACACTCTCCAAAGTCCAAATACTATGATGATTAATTAGAGCTGCTTTTATTATGAAACATCACTATCCCTTTAACACCCGTTTTATCAAACATTTTCCTATTGAAGTGTATGGAGAAAACTGGAGCTAAAAGCAGAGATAAAATTAGCACCTGTAATAGAATCTAGCCCATAGTCTGCCCATTTTTCTACTGTAAAAACCTCAAACCTTTTTTGGTCCTTGGTCTTGTCTTATGTTAAGGACAGCTTTATGCCTATCCTATGCATGCTTAAATTCTGTCACTGTATTAACGTCTACCACGTCTGCTGGTAGACTGTTCCACTTATCTACTACCCTCTCAGTGAAGTAAAACTTTCTTACATTACATCTAAACATGTGTCCCTCTAGTTTTAGACTATGGCCTCTTGTCTTAACATTTCTACTCCTTTGAAATATACTTCCATCCTGCACTTCGTTGAATCCCTTTATGTATTTGAATGTTTGTATAATATCCCCTCTCTCTTCTCTCCTCCAAGCTATACATGTTCAGATCATTTAGTCTATCCTGATATTTCTTTTCTTGTAGACCAGTCACCATTTTAGGTAGCCCTTCTCTGAATTCTCTCTAGAGTATCTATATCCTTCTGGAGATGGGGTCTACAGTAATGTACACAATACTCTAGGTGGGGTCTAACTAGACATCTGTAGAGTGGCATGACCACTTCCCTTTTTCTGCTGCTAATTGCCCCTAGCTATACAACCCAGCACCCTGATTGCTTTCCTCACCTCTTTACTACATTGCCTGTCTACCTTTAAGTCAAAAAAAGTAAAAGAAAAATTCCTTCTGCAGGAAATGCAATGCCTTTGAAATCAAAACTACAACAGCTTTATTGTGCTGAATAAGGAAAGTGACAGACAGTGTGAAGGGGCCTAAGGGTGGCTTTTAACCATTTGAGTGCCAGAGGGGTATGCAACGCATTTTGCTCTGCAATGCATTGCACACTCCCTGGTACTCAAAGGGTTAAGGCTAATAGAAGTATAAAGACATACTTAATGATAGTTTCCCTTCGGAACAAAACTTAAAGGCTTCTGCACCAACAATTTTAATTTTAGCAGATTCTAGCTGTTCTTACGTGATACATAAAATGTTTCCAGTGTGAAGATCGGAAGCCAAGTACCTCTCGCACACTGTGTTTCCGTGCCAGAATCACATGCTTCTGTGAATGCATCAGAGAGCCATATCTCATCGTGATTTCTTAGCAATGCATAGTATTAATATAAACCTTAATTAAACAGTAAAACAAGAATCAACATGATAGTAATTGCTGTGCCAACTGGAAAAGCACACTCGGTTCAATATCAATCTGATTAAATGGAAGCTAATGCTAAACAGAGAACAGTAAGCTTGAAATAAGTAGATCTTAAAGGAGAACTAAAGCTTCATAATAATAACCCCCCAGTGACTTTACTATGGCCCACAAAACCCAAGGGCCTCTGTGGGTTTTGCTATTGTGTCTCCAGTGAGTCCTGGATGTCTTGTCCACGGAGGCCGACATGACAGTTGCTGGCAATTTGATTTTCTTCCAAACGGGAGCAGACAGAGTGCATGAGCCAACATAAGATTGCATTGTTCAGTGAGTGGAGTGTGGGGCCATGCCAGAAACTGTCATGTCTGCCTCCTTGGTTATGACACGCAGGACTGGCTTAAGATGTTCTCTCGAACAAAAATATAAAGAAAAAAAGATAGGAGAATTTAGGATTTTCTGTCCATAGGTAAGTGGGCATTATTATTATTAAAAGGTGTTTGTTCTCCTTAATCTGATTAAAAGAAGGAAGTAGGTGTCCTTCATATAGTGGCCAGTATACTGTTTACTGCCTTTTCACTATAAAGCAGGGAAAGTATGTACGGATGTAGGTTTATGTATATGTGTGTGTGTGTTTATGTATATATGTGTTTTTATGCATGTGTGTGTGTTTATGTGTGTTTGTGTTTGTGTTTATGTGTACAGATGTGTGTTTAAGAACTCACGGATTTCAGGAAGGGAGACATGTCTGAGCTGGGGTTAGGGTAGAGGAAATAAGGGGTGGGCTTTAGAGGAAGTAGGTAGGGTACGCCTGAGAAGGTGATATAAGCGGGCTCCCACTTCCTGTTGTGTGGCACAGCAGGTTAACCTGGAGAAGGAGCAGTTCGAGGAGTTTTGATTGCGCTAGTTGCTATGTCGGATCCATTGCTGGAAGAGGTGCGGGAGCTGTTGGAGTCTGGCGGAGCTACATGGTTAAGAGAACAGCTTTCACGGCGGAGGGAGGAGACAGAGATGCGTGGCGAGGTTGGTCGCCCTGTGTGCAGCACCCGGGCTCGTCCGCCTATGCGATTGAGCCCTTCTCGCTCTCCGGTAAGGCGGAGGAGTGTAAGCCCAAGGCCTCGGTTTTCAAGGAATGAGTCTGTATGAGGTATTACAGTTGACAGGAGAGCTGGAAGGACTTCCTTGCGGAGCAGTTTGGCAGGTCAGCGGGAGGCGACCCCTTCTGAGGTGACTCCTTCTCGAAGGTCTGAACAGCGAGGGCGGGAGTCAGTGGGCAGCAGAAGAAGCAGATCTGACGGTTCCAGCCGGGGTTTGACACAGGTGACCGTACACACTGTGTTCTTGGTCCTAATTTCCTTCACCCTTGTGTGTTCGGTTGCCCCTTGTTGTTTGTGCCTCTTTTCCCCTTTCCCTTTTCCCTTCTCTCATTTTCCTTGTCCCTTTCCTTCTTTACCCATTTCTCTGGTCCTTATTTCTACATGTGTCCTTTCTCTTGGTCCTTATTTCTCCCTGGTGTGTTGTCCCGTCCTTGGTGGGTTACTGAGGATGAGAGCCTGCGGGTTACATGATGATGAGGTTTTGGCGGGAGATTATGGGGCTATCTGAGGTAGTTGGTGACTTGTTTGTCACCGAGTTGGGAAGGTAACTACAGGGCTGTCGTTTAATAACAGTTATATGTACAAAAAAAACGGATGAAACAATTGAGTTTCATGGGGTTTGGTTATGTTTGTGGTATACCTGTGGTGGAGGTGCCTCTGGGTTGCCTTCTTGAGGAATCATTTGGGGGTTGTTCGCCTCTGAATGGTTATGGTGGATGGGCCCTGGTTTTAGGGCTCTTGGGTGGAGTCTCTATGTGTGAGAGCCTGCTAGGATTGTGGAAGAGGGTTTTGAGTTTGGATTCCGCATTCCTGAGCAGGAAGGTTTTGGGGTGGCTGAGGCGGCTAACTTACGTTCGGCTGACTGTTATCCGGGGGTTCTTTGGGATAAGGTGAATGTTGAAGTGTCCTTGGAGCGGATGTCGGGTCCTTTTTCGGGACCGCCTCTGCCTGGATTCCGGGTATCGCCTTTGGGTGTGGTTCCTAAGTCGGAGCCGGGGAAGTTCCGACTTATTCATCACCTGTCGTTCCCGTTTGGGTCCTCTGTTAATGATGCCATCGATCCAGCCTTGTGTAGCGTTTCTTATGCATCATTTGACAAGGCGGTGGAGTTGGCGGTAAAAGCTGGTCGGGGGGCTTTGTTTGCTAAAGCTGATGTTGAGTCGGCTTTTCATCTTCTTCCGGTGCATCCAGAGAGTCATCATCTTTTGGGATGCAGGGTTGGAGAGGATTTCTACGTCGACCTATGCCTTCCCATGGGTTGCTCAATTTTGTGTGCGCTTTTTGAGCGTTTTTGCACATTTTTGGAGTGGGTGGTGCGTAGTCTGGTTTTTCCTCCATCCTGCATTATCTGGATGATTTTCTGTGTGTGGGTCCCGCAAGTATGGATGTTTGTCTGCAGTTGCTGATTACTTTGCAGCAGGTTTGCTTGGATTTGGGGTCCCTTTGTTTGTGGAGAAGACGGAAGGTCCTATGACCTGTTTGTGCTTTTTGGGTCTTGAAATTGATTTGGTTGCCATGGAATGTAGGTTACCTCGGGAAAAGTTGGTGGCGTTACAAGCTGGAGTGTCGCTCGGCTCGAATGGTGACCCTTCGTGCCCTTCAATCATTGTTGGGAAAATTGAATTTTGCGTGTCGGATTATGCCCATGGGTAGGGTGTTTAATAGGCGTCTTGCTCAAGCTACTGGGGGGGTTGTTCACCCCCATTATCACATTCGTTTGTCATCCGACTTGCGGGAGGACCTGGGTGTTTGGGAAATGTTTCTTGCGGATTATAATGGGAGGTCGTATTGGCAGAAATTGGGTAGAACTAATGAGGATTTTGAGCTGTATACGGATGCATCGGGTTCTATGGGTTTTGGGGCTTTGTTTGGTTCAGATTGGTGTGCGGAGAGGTGGCCTTTGGCTTGGGAAAGGGTGGGTCTGACCAAGAATATATTATTTTTGGAACTGTTTCTTTTGGTTGTAGCTGTGACGTTGTGGGGGGATAGATTGAGAGATAGTAAGGTGGTATTTCACTCTGACGACATGGGTGTGGTTCAGGTGGTAAACACTCTCACTGCTTCTTCTCCTCCTGTTTTGTCATTGCTCCATCATTTTGTGTTGTTGTGTTTGAGATTGAATGTCACCTTTAGGGCATGGCATGTGCCTGGTGTGTTGAATGTGGTTGCTGATGCGTTGTCTCATTTTCAGTAAACAGCTTTTCGGAAGGCCTGTCCGGGGGCGAAGGCTACGGGTACGCCTTGCCCATCTTTCCTGTGGGACCTTGGCAGAGTACAGTGGCAGACTGGGTGAAGAATTCTGTTTCGCCGGCCACGTGGGCGTGGTATTCGGCAGTTTGGAGTGATTGGCTTTGTCTTGAAAATATGGTGGGTAGTTTGAGAGCCGATGTGGAAAGGAGGGATGGGGTTTTGTGGCTGGTATGGGATTGGTTTTCTCGGGGTGTATCACCAGCGACGATTTTGGGTAAAGTGTCAGGATTGGCTTCTGGTTTTAAACTAAGGGGCTGGCATGATTTTACAAAGGATTTTGTAGTGAAACAGGCTCTTTGGGGGTTGTGTCTTGGTAGGTCTTCATTGGATTTGAGGCGTCTGGTATCATTTCAGTTATTGGAAAAGTTGTTGGGTGTGTTGACGGGGGTTTGTTCTGATTCTTATGAATTTGTTCTTTTTGGGGCAGCGTTTTCGTTAGCCTTTTTTGGGGCGTTGCATATAGGTGAATTAGTAAGTGTGTCAAAACCATGCCCCGGGGGTATATTGTTTGGAGATGTCCGTTTGGGTCATGACTCTTTGGAATTTCGGATTTGTCTTCAAAAACTGATTCGTTGTGGGTTGGGGCCTGGGTTACTCTTTTTCTGTTCCGGGTTCTTTGGCGTGTCCGGTTTATTGTGTCCGTCGTTATTTAGAGGTTTGGCCGGGTTTGAGTGATTCTTTGTTAGTTCATAGTGATGGGGTAGTTTTGACCAGATTTCAGTTTCTGATGGTGTTCAAACGTTGTTTTTCGGTTCTTCGTGTTCCAGTTGGCAATTTTGGGGGGCATTCTTTTCGGATTGGTGCAGCTACGGAGGCGGCTTGGTTAGGGTTGGGGTCTGAGACAATTATGCGGATTGGGCATTGGGATTCTCGACGGTTTCTGTCTTATGTTAGGCCTCCCAGAGTTTTGGGGATTTAAGGGGTTAGGGGGCTTGTGTTATTTTCTTTTTGTTTGTTTTTCTCTACAGATGCGGTAGCTCAGGAGTTATGGATTATCGGGCACTCATTCATCTTCTGGGCCAGCCAGCGGGCTGCGGTTCGGGAGAGTGGACGGAAGATTAATGTCCCTGTATCTGCAGGCCAGGTGGTCTGGCACTGGTACATGGGAATGTGTTGGCCCCAGTTGGTTCTGGAAGTTCTTCGGTTGGTCCAGGCGGGGGGGTAGTCCCGCAGGTTTTGTTGGTACTTCTGGGGGGTAATGACCTGGGATATATTCCTGGTTGGGAGCTAAGGGAAGCGATGAAGGAGGACTTTCGGAAGCTGCTCCAGCATTTTCCAGGGATGCGGCTGATTTGGTCGGAAATTCTCCCTCGTAACTGCTGGATGGGAGCGAGGGATTGTTGGGCCTTGGACAAGAGCTGGATCAAATTGAATAGGAGGATCTCGAAGTTTGTGGTGGATCTTGGTGGTTTATCAATTAGACACAGGATGTTTAAGGATCCTTCTCTCAATTTGATCCGGGCAGATGGTATTCACCCCAATGATATGGGGGTTAGACTTTTTTAATCTTGACCTAGCGGAGGCTTTGGAAGAGGCCATGGCTTTGGGGGGGGGCTAACTTGTAGGAGAACTCATTAGCCCCTTGTGGCGGCTTGGGCCTTTGCCAATGTATAGAGTGGTAGTAAGATGGGGGAAGTTACAGGAGATGGTAGGCCAGCGGCCTATGTCTAAGGACACCCGGACACCCGCGGGTTAGACGCCGGCCTCAGTGAGCTGCATTGACCAGCTAATTAGGTGTGGTTAAGGAGACAATTTGGGGGTTTGGAGTTTCGGCTCAAAACAGGTGGATAGGCTGGGTTAGCCTGTAAAAGATGGACATTGGCAAGGGCTCAAGGTTGGAGGTAAATGTTAAAATATGTTAATTTATTATAATGTTTTTATATAATAAAGCTGCAGCCTAATTCAAACCCATGAAAGTGTGTAGAGTATTTCTTGGACCTATACCCCATGCTCAGGACAAGAACTCCACGGATTTCAGGAGGGGAGGCATGTCTGAGCTGGGGTTAGGGTAGAGGAAATAAGGGGTGGGCTTTAGAGGAAGTAGGTAGGGTACACCTGAGGAGGTGATATAAGCGGGCTCCCACTTCCTGTTGTGTGGCAGAACAGGTTAACCTGGAGAAGGGGCAGTTCCCTCCCTCCCTCCCTCACTGTTTTTTGTAGGGGTTTTTTATTTGGCAGTAATATTGTTCTGTAATGTGTTAATATTAGATTATTGTTAATTTGTTGCAGTTTTGTAGGCGGCTTGGGCCTTTGCCAATGTATAGAGTGATAGTAAGATGGGGGAGGTTACAGGAGATTGTAGGCCAGCGGCCTATGTCTAAGGACACCCGGACTTTGTCGCAGGTTAGATGCCGGCCTCATTGAGCTGCATTGACCAGCTAATGAGGTGCGGTTAAGGAGACAATTTGGGGGTTTGGAGTTTTGGCTCAAAAAAGGTGGATAGGCTGGGTTAGCCTGTAAAAGATGAACATTGGCAAGGGCTCAAGGTTGGAGGTAAATGTTAAATATGTTCATTTATTATAATGTTTTTATATAATAAAGTTGCAGTCTAATTCAGACCCATGAAAGTGTGTAGAGTATTTCATGGACCTATACCCCATGCTCAGGACATGTGTACGTGTGTGTGTGTGTATGTGTATGTGTGTGTGTTTTATACATATGTACGTGTGTGTTTATATGTGTATGTGTGTGTCTTTCTGTGTGTATATGTGTGTTTTGTATTTGTGTATGCATGTTTTATATATATATTATGTGTGTGTATGTGCACTTGTGTTGTATATGTGTTTTATATATATGTGTGTGGGAGTGTGTGTTTGTGTGTATTTATGTGTGTTTTATATGTGTGTGTGTGTGTGTGTGTTATATATATATGTGTATCTTTGTCTGTGTGTATATGTGTTTGCATGTTTTTTGTTTGTGTATGTGTATTATATATGTGTGTGTGTGTGTGTGTGTGTGTGTGCGATTGTGTTATATATGTGTGTATGTGTGTTTTATATATGTGTGTGGGAGTGTGTGTTTTATATGTGGGTGTGTTATATATATGTGTATCTTTGTTTGTCTGTGTGTATATGTGTTTGCATATTTTTTGTTTGTGTATGTGTATTATATATTTGTGTGTGTGCGTGTGTGTGAGTGTGTGTGTGTTATATATATATATGTGTATCTTTGTCTGTGTGTATATGTGTTTGCATGTTTTTTGTTTGTGCATGTGTATTATGTGTGTGTGAGTGTGTGAGTGTGTGTGTGTGTGTGTTAAAGCCCCCATTAAATTGTAAAGAAAACTCTTAACACATTGTGAAACAATTCATTGGAGGGCACTGCAGCACTCAAAGTGTTAAAAATCCCCACTTTAAATCAGTTCACGTATTTAATTCTTTCTCCCCTATGGTTTAGCTGGGTTGCCCCAGAATTGCTTCAGTTCCTCTTATTAAATGAGTGTCTCGGTATCTGCTATGGAAGTGCACATGATGGCGACCATATGGCCGTATGTTTATTAGGACCATCCTTTGATGGAAGCAGAACAGGAAGGAAACACACACACAAGAACAGAAATGGAGCGTTTAGAACATTGGTTGTGGTGGATCTTCCAACTCTTGTTTCCCTTCAGTGGATTAATGTCAGCGCTATAGAATTATATCATATCAGTGGTTTGGGTTCCCAGCACAATATGGACTCCTTACAAGATAATTATCTGATTTCCAGCTGTGCTGATTATTGTCACCATGTGTGAAGTGACACAAGATCACAAGCAGCGTGTTATTAACAACAATCATTGATCTGCTTTAATTTCATGTGCAGCTGGACTCTGCACAGATCAATGGCTTCCACATTAATTGTGGGGGATCTTCTCTGGCAAACAAATGTGCAAATACCCGAAGATGTCCTTGGAATTAGAACAATTATGCAACATGCCATCTGCAAATATATATTCTCCAAATTCCCCTTGATTTAAATGGTTGCTTATAACCACTTGAATGCTAAAGAGGTCTCCAGTGCATTAAATATTGTCTTTTTTAAAGGATTGAAGGTGTTATCTCATTCATAGGGCCTTTAGGTGTTTTATGGCTTTTGTAAGGTAAGTGGGGGTGGTGTTACTTCTTTAAAGGGATAGTAATGTTTCATAATAAAAGCGGGTCTAATTAATCATCATAGTATTTGGAATTTGGAGAGTGTTATATCAATACAATCAGACTTGTCGTTCAAGAGTAATTCAATGACAAAGTATTCCCCTCCTGCCCCTTTTACTGATGTAACACTGCTCAGCCAGATCAGAAGGGAGGTGTCCAGGTAGACTGCAGAGAGGGACAATCTTCAATTAAGATGAGGGTAAAACCTGAAAAACTTGTCAAGGGGGACAGGGTTTTCATTGTTTTCAAAGGAAGAAGATTTTCCCCTTCTGTTATCTGTCTGGTCTATGGACTGGATTTCACACCTGAGAAGAGATGGCTTACACTAGGTAAAAGGGGCGGGAGGGGAAACTTTGCTTGTGAATATCTCTCAAACCATAAAGGTTTGAGAGATAAGACTTATATCATTCTTCATGTTTTTTTTAATGCCTACAAAATAAAATAAAGATAAAACGAAGTATTACTATCCCTTTAAGTTTAAATGGGAAAATTCTCTATAAAACTATCCTCTATATTTTATACAGATTCTGAAACAGTATGATAAATCTGTCTGGAAGAAACTGATGAAGATATAGCCAAAATGAGAGAGGATTTGAAAACGTTTGAGGGAAAATCAGTGCATTGAGGGCACGATCCAAATATTGGAGTAAAAACCAACAGTATGAAAAAAAAGTTCGTCACGACTTTACCAAGGCTGGGTAACGAGAGATTCAGATCTCTGTTACCCAGAATGACTAACGAGCGATGGCCAACAAAATACACGTACAATCCAAAACCTGCCTCACATAAAAAATCTGACCTAAAAACACACAGTAAATAGCGTACTATAGTCCAGATCAAGGAAATAATTGAACATCTGATGTTACCTAGTGCCACAGCCAATCACAGCACCCCAAAATATCGAGTTCATTAGAATAAACTATATATAGAGCCGGCAGGCCGGTAAAAAATTGGCTTCTGTCCAATGTTAAGTCTATGGAGGGAATGCCATGGCCGATATTTTTTTGAAGAAAAGGTGGCAACTCTATGTGCGGATGTTAGAGAAAAGAGTGGGGTTAGAGAGGAGATCGACACTAGAGGTAGAGATCTGGAGAGTTCATACATTACACACTTTTGAATTTTATTCTGCACAATTTTTCCTTCTTGTCATTCCCACTGTGAAACCTAATACTATCTATATATTCATTTATTGTTTCTTTCATCGTTCCTTTCATTGAGCCCTTTATAACTTCAAGGGATGCCCTGACATATCCAGATTACATGTGATGGGTGCCTTGAGTGAAATAAGACTGAGAAGCACTGGCCTAGGCATTGATGTGTTTGCGTGGCTTTGCAGGGGTTAATTTCAACCTTTTGTATGCTTGGGTTATGTACTTGTGTTGTATGAGCTGTTTTTACTGTTTTGTTTCATCTGACGGTGTTTTGTAGTCTGCGTTGTGTGGTGTGTGGCTAAAAAAAATGGGTGTTAAATTTCTGCCGTAAATGTTGCAATTTATTGCTCGTTGTCCCTACCCCAAACATTTGAATGGTGCTGGAGTTAGCTTTTACATTAGCTTCAATGGGTGATATTTTGTCAACCGCTAGGTTTTCAGAACTGTCGTTAGTTCTTCATAGTCAGAACATTGCATCGCATACCGTGCTTTTAAAACAACTGTCGAGCCATTAATGAGGTCAGAAAAGGTTTAAAGGCTTGTGAAAGAATGAATGGTTGGATTGATGAATGAATGGATGGATGGATGGATGAATCACTGAATGCATGAATGATGTATAGGTTTTCATTAAACCATTACTTTGGATGGACACTGAATCCTGGAGACAATGGTTATTTTTCCTGGATTCTAAGAGTCCTGAGTAGTGGGCTCTCAAGGGACCTTCATCTCCTACTGTAACGTAACTCATTGGGATGTCAGCTGCTATATGATCTGGTACTACTTAACAGTAACTGTCATGTTTGCCTACATGAACATTGCATCCAGGACTGACTGAAGATGTTACCGCTTGTGCAAAGGCTAAAGGGCAAAATTCATAGGGAGCATTAGGATTTTCACAATATAGTAAGGTAAGTGTGTGTGTGAGGGGGTTATTAGGAGGTCTTAATTGTCACTTAAATACCACCTCCACCATTAGCAACTTCAGCATTTACTTTTTGCAACAATGATGTAACGTAGACAGTATAAAATCTATTACAACAGTGACATTTGTCAACAACAAGCAAAATAGCAGTACTTATTTTACTATAAGTTTGTACAAAAACTGTAAGAAGCATAGAAACATATTTATTTACTTTATTTATTTAGAAAAAATGTTTTACCAGGAACAGTACATTGAGATTTCTCTCATTTTTAAGTATGTCCTGGAGAGTTTACAGTAAAGTTATATATTTACACAAACAGAGAAAACATTAATTACACACACATAAACATACATACATACTAAAAATGTGTATAGAGTTGCATGCTGTTTTTAGATATAAAGAAGCAGTTATTTTAAGGCTTTTAGAATGGGAGAAGATCTGATTTTTTTAGCAGATTATTCCAGGCTTTTGGAGCTCTGAAGAAGAAGGCAGATTGACCGGGTTCTTTCTTGTAATGTGGAATACTCAGTGAGTTGTTAGCAGTGGAGTGGAGGTTATAGTTAGTATGGAGAGTTGGAGTGATCATACTGCTCACGTAGTGTGCGATAGTCAGTGACTTGTTGGCAGTGGAGTGGAGGTTATAGTTAGTATGGAGAGCTGGAGTGATCATACTTCTCAGGTAGTGTGGGATAGTCAATGAGTTGTTAGCAGTGGAGTGGAGGTTATAGTTAGTATGGAAAGCTGGAGTGATCATACTGCTCAGGTAGTGTGGAATAGTCAGTGAGTTTTTAGCAGTGGAGCTGAGGTTATAGTTGGTATGGAGATCTGTAGTGATCATACTGCTCAGGTAGTGTGGAATAGTCAGTGAGTTGTTAGCAGTGGAGCGGAGATTATAGTTAGTATGGAGAGCTGGAGTGAGCATACTGCTCAGGTAGTGTGGGATAGTCAGTGAATTGTTAGCAATGGAGTGGAGGTTATAGTTAGTATGGAGAGCAGGAGTGAGCATACTGGTCAGGTAATGTAGAACAGTTAGTGAGTTGTTAGTAATGGAGTGGAGGTTATAGTTAGTATGGAGAGCAGGAGTGAGCATACTGGTCAGGTAATTTGGCAGCTTTCCAGAGAAGTGGTTGTGTACTAAGCAAGAAAGGTGAAGGGCACATCTAGTTTTGAGTGTTAGCCAATTTATGGCGGGATGCAGGAAACGTGCAGTTCCAGTGTGAAAAACCATTGGCGATTAGGTTTGCAAATTATTTTGTTGAAGTGTGCATGGAAATTTAAGATTAGCAAACAGCGGAGCAAATTTTTCATGGCCGTGGTCAGGATTAACAAATCTGTGTGAGTGGAATAGTGAATGTGCCTAATGCAGGAAGTGCTATTGTGAATGAATTTATAAGTCTTTGTAGTGTTGTTGTAAAAAATTAATTTTTATGCGCAATTCAAGAATCTTTCGGTGTTTGTCTTCCTGCATTAAAACATGAGCAATATCTATCTGCGCACGAAAAATGCCTTTAGCGCATTTCACACATTTCTTGCATCCCGTCATTAGTTCTTTAAAGGAGCAGTAAACTTTTTTTATGAAAAAATATATATTGTAGGGATTTTCCTACTGAGTAAAATAAGGGTACTCCTACTGCCAAGAGATTTATATTTCCACAGTTATTACAGTTTAAACCCATGTTTTTTTACATTAGTAGTGCCCTCTAGTGGTCAAATTCTAATTAGATTTCCTGTTAGATTCTAATGGAGAGGAAAGTCAGAAAAGTCAGCGACATACAGTTCTCCATAGAATGTGATAGAAACTGCCTGTCACTTCCTGTCAGTTAGAACTATCAGGAAGTAAACACATTAAATTCACTTCCTGTCAGTTAGAACTATCAGGAAGTAAACACAGTAAATTCACTTCCTGGTTATTTAAACTGCTATAATGTTTGAATAAAACATCTGACAGCGATGGGAGTGACCTTGTTTTATTCAGCAGGAAAAGCTCTGTAAAATATGTGTTTTCATAAAAAAAAGTTTACTGCTCCTTTAAGCATATCACAGTAGATATATCATAGAGTTTGTTATCAGAAAAGAACCATATAGCCCCATCCTGTCTGTCCATTTCCTTATCTCATAAAATACGCAATATTACATACTTCCCAGAAAAGACTTATATCTGTCGCAGGCATTTCTACATTTGCCAACATCATCTGTCCCTAACACCTCTGCTGGGAGGCTGTTCTGTGATTCTATAACCCTTTCTGTAAAGTAGTACTTATGCACATTACTTTGGAATTTTCCATCCTCCAACTTTACCCTTTGACTGCAAGAGGGGGACGCAATGCGTTGCACCCAAAGGGTTAATAAACAACAAGTAGATGGAAAATGTGAAGAGGGGAAATGCTCGTTGCTGGAGAAAAATAAAAAACAGTGGGCGAAGATTTATCATCCATTCTAGCGACCATCTTGTATTCTAAGCATTATTTCTATAATTGTTATCATAATTTTTAAATTATGATGATGGTGATTATTATTATCATCATCATTTAATTATGAAGAGCCAAAAAAAAAAAAAAAAAAAATTATAACTGAATGGACACATGAAGATTTATGGTCCCGGGACCAGAGCTGTCCATAGGATCGTGTAGCAACAGCGCCACTCTACATTTTCAGGCCACTGTGATATTGCACCTAAAAAATTAAACTTTGAAAATTAATAACTTTTGAATGAAACACCTTTCAGCAGTGGGAGTACTCTTTTTTTACTCAGTAGGATAAACCCTACAACATATTTTTTTTTTACATTTTAAGTATTACTATCCCTTTAAGACAAACTTGGTTAGGGGTGATAAATCCCCTTTAACTCCACTTTTATAAGTCTCCCCCATTGTTCTCACTCTAGTGTGTAGTAAGTGAATGGTGGCCTAGAACCCCCTGTACAATGAATCAGTGGAAAGTTCTACTTTCATCAAATTATTTTGGAAAATGGCATAATAAGAGAGATCGTTTTTGTAAACGGATCCTTAAAATGTCCTTATTCCTTATTCTGAGTGTTAGTATTTATAAAGTATTCTAGTTACATTTATGAATGTGGAGATGCAAAAAAATAAGAACAGGTCGGACATGGCCTTAAATATTTTGAGAAAATTCTGTCCCTAATTTATCGCAAATAGCAACATTTCTTTATAAATTCGCTGAACCACTTTTTACAAACTTCCTTACTTCATTTGAAAAAAAAATGCACGACTCAGCGTTATGACCTCCTAAACTGTCCTTAATAAATTTATAACTGCCAGAGACAATCTTACAATCATTTTAAAGGGATAGTAATACTTCGTTTTATCTTTATTTTATTTTGTAGGCATTAAAAAAACATGAAGAACGATATAAGTCTCATCTCTCAAACCTTTATGGTTTGAGAGATATTCACAAGCAAAGTTTACGCTCCCGCCCCTTTTACCTAGTGTAAGCCATCTCTTCTCAGATGTGGAATGCAGTCCATAGACCAGACAGATAACAGCAGAGGACAATCTTCTTCCTATGAGAACAATGAAAGCCCTGCCCCCCTTGACAAGCTTTTCAGGTTTTTCCCTTATCTTAATTGAAGATTGTCCCTCTCTGCAGTCTACCTGGGCACCTCCCTTCTGCTCTGGCTGAGCAGTGTTACATTAGTAAAAGGGGCAGGAGGGGGATACTTTATCATTGAATTACTCTTGAACTACAACTCTGACAGTATTGAAATAACACTCTCCAAAGTCCAAATACTATGATGATTAATTAGAGCTGCTTTTATTATGAAGCATTACTATCCCTTTAATGCTTCTTTTCTATTAACTCCACCTTTATAATTCTCCCCCATCTTTCCCAGACTTCCACATCCACCACAGACCCAGTAAGAACTCCTTTCAGAGGCTTCCCGCACAGGAACCAATTCCAGTTGACATCAATGCTTCAAGCAGTTGCTGTATTGGTTGTTTCCAATATCATGTTCTCACTTTTGCTGAGATCCTATTGTTTAAATGTGCACAAGATGCTTATAAATCTCCCCTTTCAAGAAACTTGTTTTGGAAATTTACTGCAAGAGTTTGCTTCTCTCCAGTCACTGAGTACCGGGGTCTGCCAGGTTTTGATCATGACGTTCTCATTTGCAGCTAGAGCACAGGCTAAGAAGCATGTGGCCTTCCAGCTGTTACTGGTGTAAAGCTATGCCATTGGCTTGCTAAGGATGATGGGATTCATAGTCTGTCAACAGCTGCAGGAAAGCTAGTTGCCCGCTTCTGAAATAGGTGGTTGAACACAGCAAATCAGAATTCTACTTAACCAAGAAAAGCATATCAGGACATAGGCAGAAAATGGAACAATTCTATTGCCATTCAAATACATCATCAGAATAAACAATGCGTTGAAGATCTCTCTAGCATTCAATGGGTTAAAAGCCTGATTTAAAGCAATGGAAAATCGTGTTAGTCCTCTTTGATGCAAATAACTTGCTGCAGAATTGCTCCTAATTTGTCCTTGTGTGTATGGCCTATATTGTCCTCTTTGCCTTGAAGTGGTTGCAGAAGGCAGACCTTAGCATTCCCACGGTATGAGTCAGATGGTCTAAAATGAGCCTCGTCTCTGGTCTGGAGAATGATGCCTCACATGTACATCCTGTTGTGTAATTAACAGTAATTCTAACCATACTAACGAGCAGCGTTGGTCATTACTGCAGCGCCCATTTTCTAGTATAAATCTGCAATGTATAATTGCAATGTGGCAGAGTGGATAATATATGTGTGCATCAATTAAATTATCCATTGTGCAGATTAATACGCAATCAATAACACATTTTTTTTGTCAAGGACAAGCCCAGAAGGGGGTTCCAGATTCCCAGAACCCCCCACCCCATCCGCTTTCAGAGATTAAAACTAGGCAAAAGCTTTAGAAACAGGATTATGAGAAACTAGTGTAAAGCCCATGTACACGGGCCATGGTCTGGGTGATGTTAACCCTTTGAGTGCCAGAGGGGTACGCAACGAATTGCTGTGCAATGCATTGCGTACCCCTCTGGCACTCAAAGGGTTAAGAGGCCGGTCCTGTTGTGCATCCTGTCGCCGACACAGTCATGCACTGTAGAGACTGCCTGAAAGCACAGAATGTTCCCAGCACAGAACTCCCAACATTCCGTGCTCCCAGCATTCTGTGCGTTCGGGCAGTCTATACTGAGCATGACGGCTTCTGACAAACATCCTAGCGAATTATTACATAGGATGCTTACTGCTGTATGTATA
Source organism: Rhinophrynus dorsalis (assembly GCA_037306005.1). Taxonomy (NCBI): domain Eukaryota; kingdom Metazoa; phylum Chordata; class Amphibia; order Anura; family Rhinophrynidae; genus Rhinophrynus; species Rhinophrynus dorsalis. The sequence continues at coordinate 158,161,709 of CM074727.1, forward strand.
TGGGAGGGCAACTTGAGACTCATCGCAAGCTGTTCTGAAACTGCAGTTCCCATCATTGAAAAAGCAATATAGCTCCAAAATGATTTTCATTCTTCTGGTTTATTTGAGTCAAATTGCTTATATCAATTTCAGCTACTCGAATGCTAGAGATCTCTTCAAAATACAAGGGGTTAAAGGAATACTGAAAACAAAAATGATCGATGGTTTTATATGCTTAAAGCGGAACTATCACTCCAAATAAAATGCTCCACAAATAATTATGCATATAACGATACACATAGTAATACTAGTATTATACAGAATCAGTCCAAAGTTATTAAAGGGGAACTATCACCCCAAATAAAGTCCCACCCCCAATAATTAGCCATCTAGCGATTAGCTTACCAATAGTACTATTATCCAGCCTAATTACCGCGTTAGTCAGAAATCCTATTTGTGCCGAGACTGACGGCCAGGCAACAGCGCAGACATCTTTGCTTACAGACATCTGTTTGCCTGAGCTGTCAGTCCCAGTCTCCTCTAGGGGGTGTTGCATGGTACCTAAAGGTACCAGAAGGGGCTGGCAGTGCAGGCGCGCAGATGCCACTAAAGCGTTGTTGCCTGGCTGTCACTCTTGGCAGAAGTAGAATTTCTGACTAATGCGGTAATAAGGCTGGATAATAGTACTATTGGTAAGCTAATCGCTAGATGGCTAATTGTTGGGGGGGCTTTATTTGTGGTGATAGCTCTCCATTAAGAAAGCCTACTTGATCCGAGAACAGGCAGGCATCGGTGCAGACATCTTGCCTTAAAGACATCTTTGCACCTGCACTGTTTGTCCCGGTCTCATCTAGGATTGATGAGGAGTTGCATTGTACCGTAAGGTACAGGAAGCGAATAACGGCGCAGGTGCTCAGATGCCTTTAAAGCAAGAAGTCTGCCCGTCTCAGACCAAGTAGGATTTCTTAATAATGCTGGACCTATTCTGGATAATACTAGTATTTCTATTCTTATTGCTATATCAATAATTATTTGGAGAGCACTATTTGGAGTGATAGTTCCACTTTAAATACACTACATTCCAAGTAGTGAATTGTAGCATATAGGAAGAATATGTATCATGGACATCGACAGTTGAAACAAGTAAAGGTCTTACTTCTCCCTCGAGTCTCTGCTTAGCTGCAAATACTAAATACAGTGAGATTCCATCCATCATTCCTGTGTTACTGAGAAGTGAATGTAGTGATGGTTTTTTGTTAAGTAAAAATGTTGCAATACCGATCACTCACATTGATCTTCTACCCCTGGATACAATTCCCATTTTCATCATTGATAACTCTGTGTATTCCAGATTTCTAGAAAAATTTTAAAACATGAGAGATCACATACATGGGTCATGTTTTCAAAAGAAAAAAGAGGAGTACCGTAATTCCGGCACAAACCAATTCTATAATTGGGGGAGAAATAAAAATTCTCCAGATTCTGTTTCATTTAATTGGGTTTATAACCCCCCTTTAAGGCTACAGAGGTCTCCAACGCATTGCAAAACAATATGGTGGAGACCTCTCTAGTCTTTAACCCTTTGGGGGACAGAAATGTATCCAATGCATTGCGGGTTAAGGTGTTAAATACCCATTTGAATCAATAGGAATTTTGGTTCTCTATAATGCAGTTGGTTTGCCCCAGAATTACTCCAATTTTAGTCTGTGAATATGACCTATAATGTAATGAACAGCCAATGATGAGGAACTCTATAACCACATGGAACTCTATAACCACATCTCAAATCTAAAAAAGCATAGCTACCAAGGTGTGCTTAAAGTGATAGTAATGTTTCACAAAAACAGCAGCTCCAATTAATCTTCATAGTATTTGGGCCATGGAGAGTGTTATTTCAATTCTGTCAGAGTTGTAGTTCAAGAGTAATTGAATGATAAAGTATCCTCCTCCCGTCTCTTTTACTGATGTAACACTGCTCACCTCAGATGTGGAATCTGGTCTTAAAGTGGATCTATCACCACTTTACAAGTTATGTCCAGTAGGTAGACCCGTAGCGAATAAGTTTAAAAGGTTATTATTATTTTTTTTTAAAAAAACGTTATTTTTGTGAAAATTAATGTTTTAATTGAGGCCTGCATCCTACTTCCGGGTAAACTGCTCTTGCCGCAGTTTGTCGCTCTGCCTCTGCTCCCATCACTCTACCCAGCATCCTCCGATGATGGAGGCGTTCTGTTAGTAAGCTGGAGCGATCTCATTGGCTAGATATCGATCTCTGCCAATGAGATTGCTCCAGGTTACTAACAGAACGCCTCCGTCATCGGAGGATGCTGGGGAAAGTGACGAGAGCAGAGGCAGAGCGGCAAGAGCAGTTTACCAGGAAGTAGGATGCAGGGCACACTTTAAACCTTAATTTTCGCAAAAATAACATTAAAGAAAAATTTTAAAAAATAGTAACCTTTTAAACTTATTCGATAAGGATTCTACCTACTGGACATAACTTTTAAAGTGGTGATAGATCCACTTTAAGACCAGACAGCTCAAAGCAAGGGACTTCTTTCTGTGAGACAAATGAAAACCCTGCCCCCCCTTCCCTTTACAAGTTTTCAGGTTTTTTTCCCTGATGCTATTTGAAGATTGTCCCTCTCTGCAAGCCATCTGGACACCACCTTGCTGCTCTCAGTGTTACATCAATAAATGGGGCGGGAAAGGGATACTTTATCACTGAATTACTCTTGAACTACAACTCTGACAGTACTGAAATAACTCTCTCCATAGCCCAAATACTATAACGATTAATTCAGAGGCGTAACTAGAAGCCACGGGGCCCTGGTGCAAGAATTGCCATGGGCCCCCCTCCGACCACATTGGCCCTCCTCAACCACATTGGCCACCTCCACATTGCCCCTTCCACAATGCCCCCATCACAATGCCCCTCATTCTCCACATATCCCCCCAACCTCCACAATGCCCCATCACAATGCCCCTCATGCTCCACATTTCCCCCCAATCTCCACAATGCCCCCATCACAATGCCCCTCATGCTCCACATTCCCCCCCAATCTCCACAATGCCCCCATCACAATGCCCCTCATGCTCCACATTCCCCCCCAATCTCCACAATGCCCCTCATTCTCCATATTTCCCCCCAATCTCCACAATGCCCCCATCGCCACATTGCCCCTACTGACCCCCGTCCTCCTACCTCCTGGTGGTCTAGCGGTGTGTGTGACATGCTCCCGCGCGGTCCTTAGTAATGCAGAGCGCTGGGAGATTATGTCATCTCCCAGCGCTCTGCATTACTCTAGCGCTGGCCGGCAGGAGATCAGCTGTACTGCGGGTGGGTGGCGAGGGGGTCGCAGGGGGCGGCCGGGCCCCTGAGAGTAACGGGCCCCTATTGTTACGCCACTGGATTAATTGGAGCTGCTGATTTATTAGCAAAAATGCCAACCCCCCCCAAAAAAAAAAAAAAACATGCAACCATAACCATTTTCAGCATTTAGATGCCCCAGAAACTTTGGATTTCAGAGTTAATTTATCAGGTCTCTGTAGACAGAGACTGGTGAGTTCCCCAGTAACCCCACCAACTTCCTGCTATGTTAGTCCCACTTTCCTCCGCATTTCGCACACTCAGCACCCCCCCCCCTTAATTTCCAGAGCAAACCCTGTTCAACCTGATTAATCCCTGATCACATTAAGTTACAGGATTTAGATCTGCCCAGGAGATTCCAGATTCCAGAACTAATTACCTTGTCTCTGGAAACAGAGGTTGGTGAGTTTGCCAGTAACCCTGACTACTTTCTGCCCTAGTACTCCCTCTTATATCCGCATTTCGCTCACTCGCCACCCCCTTTTCAGCGCAAACCCTTCTCACCCTGATTAATCCTTGATCACATTGTATCTCTGCATTTAGATCCGCCCAGGAGATTCCAGATTTCTGAACTTATTATCGAGTATCTGGAGACAAAGGTTGGTGATTTTCCCAGTAACCCTGCCTACTTCCCACCCCATTACGCCCACTTCGCTCCGCATTTCCCCCCTCCCACCATCCATTTTCAGAGCAAACCCTGCCCCCCCCCAGGTTAACCCCTGGTCACATTATATCGCAGCACTGAGCTGTGCCTCAGAGATTCCAGATTTCTGAACTCATTCCCGGGTCTCTGGAGTCAGAGCTTGGCGAGTTGCCTAGTAACCCTGCCTACTTCCTGCTGCATTTTGCTTTCTGTCTTCCTATTTTTTGAGCAAACCCTGCTCACCCTGATTAATCCCTGGTCATATTATATCACAGCGTTTAGACACACCCACATCCAGACTTTCCTCTGGGGACTGTAGACAGAAATACCATACCTCCCAACATTTCAAATGGCGAAAGAGGGACACTTCTGTTTTAGGTGGCATTTCTGGGGGCGTGGCTGGTAGGTGGGGCATTTCCAATAATTTTTAAGTTATTTCTTGACCCATCTGCACCTCTTTGTGTAACTGATAAATGATTTAGAGCAAGACCAAAGTATTTTAATTACCCATATTAATGTATAAACACATATACTGACAATTAACTACACATTTATATATGTTTTATTGGTGTGGAGCAATGTAATACACACCACTCATTCTAATGTCCTAAAAAGAGAGACAAAAGGGTAGAAAAGAGTGACAGAGGGATTTAGGTCTAAAAGAGGGACTGTCCTTCCTAAAGAGGGACACTTGGGAGGTATGAAATACTGCCAGATTTGTCCATCATTCTCAGCTGATCACTAGCTTTATTTGACGTACAAATCCCATCACCCTTAGCTGGTATCCATAACGAAAAACAATAAGCAGAGTACATCCCAAAAAGGCCTCACTCTTCATCAGTGCCCCCCACCCCTAGGGTTGCCACCCAGCAGGTATTTTACTGGCAGGACGGTAAAAATAGCTTCTTTCCAATGTTAAGTCTATGGAGGGAATGCCTTGGCCGTAATTTTTTTTTAAGAAAAGGTGGCAACCCTACCCACCCCCCACACACACACACTTGGAGTAGAATTTAATTCTAACAGTTCAGTAAATTCTGTTAAACAGGCATAGACTAGAAAAGTGGATTCAGTCAATTATAATATTATTATTATTATTATTATTATTATTATTATTAATAAACAGAATTGTATTAATACCTCCTCCTAATATGTATTATATGCTCAAATGAACCTGACACTCTAAGATAAGTTTAGTTATTTTTTTTACAAACAAAAACTACCTATATTTTTGCTAGCTATTTTTTTCTAATATAAAGAGCTTTGATAAAGTAATTTTGTTGGTGGCATTCACTAATTCGTTTCTGCTGGGACAATATAGCCACATACTGTGCTAGGAATTAATCTAGGCAGAGCCTACACACTAGCCACATTGTTAATAGCACAGCAAGCAGTACGTATGGGCCTGGAACGTTACATAACTGAGCAAGTAATCAGCATAACGTGCCATGTTGTGCCGCCAAAACATAATGGTTAATTTCTCCAAAATAATTATGTATTTTTTAAAGAAAAATGAGTGGTTTAACACATAGACAGAAATTAACAACCCTTTGAATGCCAGAAAGGTATCCAATGCATTGCAACGCAATGCGTTGGATACCTCTCTGGGATTCAAAGGGTTTAATCTCTGACAGGTGCAAGTCTGGATATGTTTGAATGCTGTGTTTTAACATTACTGTTCCTTTAACCTCACAGATGCTGGAGATGTCTCCAATGAGACTTCCAAGGGGTTAAACAAGGCATGAAAGGGCTATTACCAAACTCCTTATACAAAGATCTCCAATGACACAATATTATGACACATGAATGATCAACATTGCAACATGTCTGCTTCCCTGGCTAATTCCCGTGCCTTCCATAACCTGCATTGTGCAGTACTATGCAAGGCGTGACCTGGATCCAGAGTACACAGTAATTATCACTGTGAGAACGAGCATATGGGCAGGGCCAACAGACACAGACATATCACAGACCTGGGAAGTGCTGCTCCGTTCCCATATTAAGGCTGATCAAAAATTCAGAGCAGAATCCCAGGACTGTTTTAGGAAATACTGAGGACCCCGCAGCAGACTTGTGAATAGAGGCTACAAACTATATATAAACATTTAGGATCTTCTTAAATTTAGTTGTGTCTTTCCTTTCCATATCTCTTAAGTGTCCCTCTTTAGGGTATATTAGGGCCCATACCTCCCAAGTGTCCCTCTTCAGGAGATATTAGGGCTTCATACCTCCCAAGTGTCCCTCTTTAGGAGATATTAGGGCTCCATACCTCCCAACTGTCCCTCTTTAGGAGATATTAGGGGTCCATACATCCCAAGTGTCCCTCTTTAGGAGATATTAGGGACTCATACCTCCCAAGTGTTCATCTTTCGGCGATATTAGGGGTCCATACCTCCCAAGTGTCCTTCTTTAGGAGATATTAGGGACTCATACCTCCCAACTGTTCCTCTTTAGGAGATATTAGGAGTCCATACCTCCCAAGTGTCCCTCTTTAGGAGAGACAGTCCCTCTTTGAGACACAAATCCTTCTGTCCCTCTTTCCCACCCTGTTGTCCCTGTGTTTAGGAGATCAGACTGTGTGGCTTGTTATAAGTGTATCACATGGCTCACAGCAATAAATCTCACATTAATGTTTGTTAAACTTCAGTCTATGTGTTTATAATTTAATCTGTGTAAATAAAATACTTAAGTCTTGTTCTAAATCAATTATTCATTACACAAAGAGGTGCCAGCAGGACATGAAATAACCTAAAAATTCCTGGTAATGCCTCGCCCACCAGCCACGCTCTCAGCAACACCTCCTAAAACAAAAGTATGACTGTTTGGCCATTGGAAATGTAGGGAGGTATATCTGTCTTCCTTTCCTATTTCAGGGGAAACAGTTATATCTATGTGTTGTGTACCCAGTGCAGCATCACTACTCCCTGACCACAGGAAAAATAGGCTCTTTTATGTAAAACTGGGATGAATGAGAAGACAAGGAGAAGTCCCCTGAAGATTGAGGCCCCAGTAAATGCCGTTCATGATCAGGAGAGGGCTGGCCTGGGGGACAAGCGGGCAATTACCCCCTGGGCCGGTCATATGTCTGCACTCAATCTCCTGCTTTCTGCTCTAAATGAAGTTATGCTAGAGATACCACAGAGCTTACAACTGAAATGGAGCTATACTTGTAGCATTTTTCATTTCCCTCGTAAACTCTGTGGTATCATTGGTGTAACTTTACTTAAATTGCAAGCCCTGTAGTATCACTAGTGTAGCGACATTTCAAATGTAAGCCCTATAGTATCACTAGTGTAGCCACATTTCAACTATAAGCTCCGTGGTATCACTAATGTAGCCCCATTGCAACTGTTATCTCTGTGGTATCACTAGTGTAGCCCCATTTCAACTGTTATCTCTGTGGTATCACTAGTGTAGCCTCATTTCAACTGTAAGCTCTGTGGTATCACTAGTGTAGCCCCATTTCAACTGTTATCTCTGTGGTATCACTAGTGTAGCCTCATTTCAACTGTAAGCTCTGTGGTATCACTAGTGTAGCCTCATTTCAACTGTAAGCTCTGTGGTATTACTAGTGTAGACCCATTTCAACTGTAAGTACTGTGGTATCACTTGCCTTACTTCACAACATTTCAACATTAACAAAAGTGGGTGGGGTGATAGTAGAAATTGTCCATTTGATTGTATTTGCCCCCAGACCACAAGTTACCAGCCCTCCCCTGTTCATGACTGCTGGATATGGTTGTCTGCTGCAAGGTGGAAAGATTCTCAGAGGTCAGTTTAACCTTTTGAGCGCAAAGAGTATTAACATGCTGTGGGCCGTTACTGGGAGGCCTTTTCAGGCCTACAAAGTGTTTTATAAAAGATTGGATTTTGTAGACGTAACAGGCCCTGGACAGCCAGATAACAAGGGGACTGACGCCTTTCTTTTGAAAAGTAGGTGACCGTTTAATTGTCCACCGTCTCCTTGTAACGCATGTTGTCTGTTCTCTATACTGTATGTACTGTATAGGGCAGGTAGGCGCTCTGATCTTTGGTCGCCCCTGTCCAGCAAGCTCGTCACCCCAGCTCCCATTGGCTGGGGAGCCAGAGCATCATAACTGGGTTATGTGTTGGACCCGGGTAATTTAATCTCCCATAGAGTACAATGGCCCGAGTCCAGATTGGTCGCTGTATCTTGTCATTCCCATTCCTATCGGCTGGGGATCGGAGCAGCAAGACTGAATTATTTAAATTCCCCTCACTGTGTACGGTCCCTTTGTCCTTCTGTTTATACTGCCATTGAACCCATTGTGTCATGTGCCCCTTTACCATAGTCCCCATTGTATTCCCTTTGTATACTCCCATTGTTTTATTGTACTTAGTTGTTACAGCTTACCTTGTTTTCAGCATCATCTGCAGGCGCGAGGCTACAAGCATGCAGCAGGCCTCTGTTTTATGTGCCATGCTTCTTGTAGTCCCCTCCTACCTACTTCCTTCCTCTGAGCTGCTCCTCCTGCCTACTTCCTAAGGAGGGGTTTAAAGGGCAGTCTGAGTCCTGACTCAGTTGCCCTTGCGTTATTGTTCATAGCAGTTCTATTACTTTGAGCTCTGTGTATGACCTGGCTAGTCTTCCATCCAACCTGGTTCTGACCTGTGGCTCTGTCTGACTATTCTTTTTGTCTATCCCTATAGTGGACACCCAACCTGGTGCAGACCTGTGCCTCTGGCTGACTACCTGATCTGTGTATGACCTGTCTTGTCTGACTATCCCCTCTGGTGCTGACTTGTGGCTCTGTCTGACTATTCTTTCATTTGTTCCATGTACCTAGCAGACACCCAATCTAGTGCGGACCTGGGGCTCTGGTAGACTAGCTCTGATACTGACCTCAGGAGTGAGTCAGGTATCCCTTTCCTTATACTGACTGCAGGCGTGAGTCAGTTATCCATTTCCTTATACTGACTGCAGGCATGAGTCAGATATCGCTCCCTACTGACTGCAGGCGTGAGTCCGTACTCTTGCTTCGTCAGATCAAGATCCATTGTTGAGACTACCAGTGGCCTAGTCTCCAGCAGAGTGGTCAAGCTTGGCAACCTACTATTCCTGATAGCAGCGCTCGCTGGCTTGTAACCCTCTGCTTGCTACTTGTGCATATAATGTGCTCTACTTTTCTATTATTAATAAATTTTGTATTTAACTATACCGTACTGACTCCTGAACGTTATTGGTAAACTGTGACATTAGTCTATTGTTGTATTGTACTTGGTTTATGTATAAAATACCCCTGTCCCCTCAATAAAGTGTGTTAGTGTTGGAACTAAAAGAAGCTTCCTGTGTGTTCATTGCTGAATGGTTTAAAGGGTCCTCTTTGACCCCCATTCTCTGATGCTATGATCCAGCTTCACCAGCCCAGTGTCACGGAGTGACTATGAAATAACGACACTGACAAGTACAGATACAGTAAAATCAATATCTTTATTAAAAAAATATGAATAGCACTTCCCCAACCCTCACAGGACCAGGTGTAAAGACAGCACACGATCCACTGACGGAACAGGAACTGATTCCAATCTGACTACGGAATGGGAAGATAGCAATAGCTACTATGCAGGTAAAGCGGAATCGCCCAAACAAAAATGAGAAATGCTCCCATAGAACACTAGGGTAAACCTACAGGCAATGGAGACTAGAACTCCCCAGAACACTAGGGTAGCTACGGTCAGTGGTGATTCAAATCCCTAGTATGCTAGGGTGCACCCAAAGGCACTAACCATCTGTATCAAGCAGTATAGGATAGCCTGAGACAAAGTCTAGTGCAGCGGGAGGATACTGAGCACAGCTTGTACCAGAGAGATCAGTTAGAGCACGGTCTAGCGTAGGAGCGGAGTCAGTCAGGCCAAGGGTCGGATAGTCAGCCGGAGTCGGAGTCAGCACAGAGCAGTTCGTCAGCCAAGCCAAGGTCAGTACCATATCGAATAGTCAGCCAGAGCTGGGGTCAGCACAGAGCAGTTAGTCAGCCAAGCCTATGTCGGTACCGTATGGGATAGTCAGCCGGAGCCAGGGTCAGCACAGAGAGGGTAGTCAGACGGAGCCAAGGGTCAAACCAGAGCGGAAGGCAACAAGTCAGGGATCAAACGGAGCCAGAGTCGAACGGAGCCAGAGGTCATACACGGATCAGAGCATTAGAAATAATCACAAGAGCTAGCACACAGGTACACCACGAAAGGGCAGAGGAGTACTGGCAGAATGAGGCCTATAAGGCCTAGCAAGTAGGCAGAAACTGACTGTGGCAATTACCACGGGCCTATAAGAATAGTGAACACTCATAAGCACCACACTCAGGAAGTGATAATACAATGTCACCTGCAAACTGCAACAGCACTCCCGGAGGGCAATCATGGGCACTGTGATACCTGGCTATCTGTTTGTAGCCATCTCTCGGAGGGAGAACCCCGGAATGACGGCCCAGGACATCCTGGCATCTTGGGCGTCCGTTAAACAAGTACTGAATAATATGATTGGATTTTCTCACATTTAACCCCTTTCAGGACCAGTGAGGCAACACATTGCTAAGCAATGATGATTAATTAGAGCTGTTTTTATTAAGAAATGTTACTATCCCTTTAAAGGGGATCTATCACCCCTATACATGTTTGTCTAAAACGTTAGTTTATATAGAGATTAGATTGAAAACCGTTTTCATTTTTTTTTTTTTTTTTTTTTAAAGTTGCTATTTTGCCCAAATTAAACGTCTAAAGATTACCCTCCGCCTTCCTTCCAGACAAACTGAGGTTACGTGCTCTGTACCACAGTCTGTCACTCTGCCTCTACTCCCCTCCCTCTATCCAGCCAATGACAGAGGAAATAGCTTCCAGCACAGCGTAAAGTAAAAGATATCACTTTAAGATTTTGAGCTTGGCGCCTCTTAACGCCACACAGCCATGAACGATAGATAGTGCGAATGCAGTCTATACCCGGCCGGGAATCATATAACTTTGCAACTTCTGCAACACATTTCACACCACTCACAGTGCTTTATCAAGCAATCATGAAGAAAGTATGTATCCTGCCCCTTTTACCTCCTGTAAGCCACCTCCCCTTGTATGTGGAATCTGGTACTGGGACTGGATAGCGTGCAGAGAGGGACAATCTTTATCCACTGAGTGTAAGTTAAACCCTGCCCCCCCCAACGAAGGAAAACAGGATTTTCCTTATACTCAATAAAGATTGTCCCTCTCTGCGCTCCATTAAGAGGCAGCATGATGTAGGTGAAAGGGAAGGAAGGGATATCGTTTAGAATTTAATTACTCATGAACTACAAAATGTAAATTATTGAAATACAGCTCTACATGACCAAAGTTATATGAGGGTCAATTGGAGCTGCATTTTTTTCAGCTATTACTATCCATTTATAAGAAGAAAGGGTACAAGTGGGCACAGGTGGTGAATTCAAACGCTAACTGGTTTGGAAATAACCATGGTTTATACACAAAGTAGGTCAGACACCGCGAGTCTAGGATTCCAGCCAATCCCCAACTGGAAGGCAAATGACGACCAAAATGAACAAACGATCATCCAGTTAGATCTTCCTTCATTACCAGGATAGGTTACAGGGCTGTCCAGGTTCGATCATTTGCCAGAAAAACAGTGGTTCACAGATCAGAATATTAACCCCTTTAGGACTGTGTGACATGCCAGGACCATCACTGTTTTTTGTCCCTTAAGGACCGGTGACGGTCCTGGCACATCACGTACACTTACAGCGCTCCTGCAGGAGTCCACAGTACAAATGGGGTCTGAAATTGACCACTTCAAGACCGGAGCAGTTTCTCTCAGACTCCCTGCTTGGCATGCCAGTACCTATAACAGATCACCTGTGCCTGCACATCGGCATACTTCAAAGCGGCCTTAAGGGAAAGCAACTTCCTGGAACCGCTGATCCTTAACATGTTAAACAACACCCACTTCTTACGTGTTTTGTCTAAAAGACTAGTAGAGTAAAAATGATACCTTTATTGGCTTACTGAGTGGCTTTGGATGCAAGATTTCAGCTAGGTCTATTCTACAGACAGAATAAAAATGATGTGCATGAGTGTATTTTGCATTCAGCCTTCATTCTTTTTATGTCTCAAGAAGAGACCTAGATGTCTTGAAATCTTGTATCCAAAATCACTCAGTTACCAATAAAGGTATCATTTTCACTCTACTATTCTCCTGTATTCTCTAGGGCTAACACAGTACCACACTTTACCAGTACCAGTGGGAGGAAAGTGGGAGGAACAGGGCGGGAAGGAGGAGAAGTGGGAGGGAAGTAGGAGGAACAGGGTGGGAAGGAGGAGAAGAGGACAGGAAGTGGGAGGAATAGGGTGGGAAGGAGGAGAAGTGGGAGGGAAGTAGGAGGTACAGAGCGGAGAGGAGGAGAAGTGGACAGGAAGTGGGAGGAACAGGGCGGGAAGGAGGAGAAGTGGACAGGAAGTGGGAGGAACAGGGCAGGAAGGAGGAGAAGTGGGAGGGAAGTAGGAGGATCAGGGTTGGGAGGAGGAGAAGTGGACAGGAAGTGGGAGGAACAGGGTGGGAAGGAGGAGAAGTGGGAGGGAAGTGGGCAGAACAGGGCAGGAAGGAGGAGAAGTGGACAGGAAGTGGGAGGAACAGGGCAGGAAGGAGAAGAAGTGGGAGGAACAGGGCGGGAAGGAGGAGAAGTGGGAGGGAAGTAGGAGGAACAGGATGGGGAGGAGGAGAAGTAGACAGGAAGTGGGCACAACAGGGTGGGAAGGAGAAGGAGCTCACCACCACCGAAGAATGAGCCTCTGTCCCAGTAATTCAGTCTGAAAACCAGAGTCTGCGGGGCAGATCCAGAGAGTTCTCAGGTATGAATGTCAGTGACTGTGGGAGGTGCTGTTTAGCTAAGACAGGAAATACCCACATGACATGCCTTATAGTAACATAATCTATAAATCTAAATAAATCAAAAACTAATTTTTGTAAATAAAAAGTGGTTAATTCAAGATATAGATGAAACGGAAAGCTTTTTCATAATCACCAAATTTCTTTTTTAGGTGACAGGGTCCAACACTTTCAATGCCAAGTAGGTATCCAATGCATTGCAACACAATGCATTGTATACCATTCTGTAGAAAAAAGTAGAAAAGATAAAAGGAGGCGCTTCCTAGAGTAATATCCTCAGTCTCACAGTTAACACCTCACCACCACCTGAAGGAACGGTACTCACAATGAAGGATGTTCGTACTACAAATATATGAAAACCAGCAACTAACACTCAGGGATATTGTAAGCTGTCCCTTCTCCAGCTATCAGTGTGATCGGTCTCTGGCTGCTCAACCTCACCTTCCATCACTGAGGAAACGATAGGAACCAAAAAAACAAAACAAATGGATAGCGCCAATAGTACCTTATCACACAGACAATGGAACAATATTTAAAGGGATAGTAATACTTCGTTTTAACTTTATTTTATTTTGTAGGCATTAAAAAAACATGAAGAATGATATAAGTCTTATCTCTCAAACCTTTATGGTTTATGAGATATTCACAAGCAAAGTTTCCCCTGCCGCCCCTTTTACCTAGTGTAAGCCATCTCTTCTCAGATGTGGAATGCAGTCCATAGACCAGACAGATAACAGAAGGGGATAATCTTCTTCCTATGAGAACAATGAAATCCCTGCCCCCCTTGACAAGTTTTTCAGGTTTTTCCCTTATCTTAATTGAAGATTGTCCCTCTCTGCAGTCTACCTGGGCACTTCCCTTCTGATCTGGCTGAACGGGGGGGGGAAACTTTGCTTGTGAATATCTCTTAAACCATAAAGGATTGAGAAATAAGACTTATATCGTTCTTCATGTTTTTTTAATGCCTACAAAATAAAATAAAGATAAAACGAAGTATTACTATCCCTTTAACAGAAATATAATTTGCTCACGTTTGGAATAGGCTGTGCAGATGCTTATGCACGAACACAGCAGATATGCGTTGTATCTGCTGTGTTCGTGCATAAGCATCTGCACAGCCTATTCCAATTGTGAGCAAATTATATTTCTGTTAAATAGTGTTCCATTGTCTGTGTGATAAGGCGCTATTGGCGCCATCCATTTGTATACCTTTCTGGCACTCAAAGGGTGAACAGTGGTAATGGCTTTATGTCATATTTGTGCTCTGCGTATTTCTTAACAAAGGCCAGATTTCAGAACAATAAACACAGTATAGTTACATGGATTGAATCCACCCATCATGCGGAGCACAGAAAAGGTCAAAAGAAAACAGATTTTTAACTTTAAGACTTAATGTGTTTCTGATGTTTATTGAATTTGCTTCAACTCTTTTTTTTTCCTGACTAGCATATTAAATTGCTACATTTTATTGCTACTTTACAAATAAATTAATTGCAGAAACAAATCTATTATTTTAGACTTAAAGGTCAACTATCATTCTGTATTTCACTATTGATAGATTTGATCCCTGGAAACAGACCTGACAATGAGGAAACAGGTTACTCTCCTGTCCTATGAGTAGCAAGGCACCAGAGTCAGATCTGAGTACCTTCAAGGCCAAGGCAACCAGAGTATGAAGGAGACAACATGATGGAATGTCCAAATGATGGAGCTTGCATCATAATGTAGGTGGGGCTTAATCAGGATGGGTGGGACTTGGAGGTGAAAAGGAGGAGTTTGCCCTGATATCAGCAGGAAAGTGGGTGTAACAAGTATGGGATTGGTCAGAACTGGGCTTTGTGTGGGCAGGGTTACCAGGGAATACAGCCAGCCAGAGAATCAGCCTGAGTCCATGGAGATTCAGTAATTAAGCCTTTACCCTTTGAGTGCAAGAGGATACACAGAGTATTGCAAATCAATTTGTTGTGTACCTCTCTGGCATTCAAAGGGTTAAAACCAGAGTCTCTGGGGCACACCCATAGAGTGTAACCATACTCCCTCTGTACTGGGCTTGAAAGGCCAATATAGTCAGTTATACATACCTTCCAACTTTTAAAATTGCTGAAAGGGGAAATTTGTGTTTTAGGGAGTGTTGGTGGGGGAATGTCTGGTGGGTGGGGCATTACCATGAATTTTTAGGTTACTTTATGACCTATTGACACCTCTATACACCCCACACAGTCTGATCTCCTAAACACAGGAACACCAGGGTGATACACTTATATATACAGCACACAGTCTGATCTCCTAAACACAGGGACACCAGGGTGATACACTTATATACACACCACACAGTCTGATCTCCTAAACACAGGGACACCAGGGTGATACACTTATATACACACCACACAGTCTGATCTCCTAAACACAGGGACACCAGGGTGATACACTTCTATACACACCACACAGACTGATCTCCTAAACACAGGGACACCAGGGTGATACACTTATATACACAGCACACAGTCTGATCTCCTAAACACAGGGACACCAGGGTTATACACTTATATACACACCACACAGTCTGATCTCCTAAACACGGGGACACCAGGGTGATACACGTATATACACACCACACAGTCTGATCTCCTAAACACAGGGACACCAGGGTGATACACTTCTATACACACCACACAGTCTGATCTCCTAAACACAGGGACACCAGGGTGATACACTTCTATACACACCACACAGTCTGATCTCCTAAACACATGGACACCAGGGTTATACACTTATATACACACCACACAGTCTGATCTCCTAAACACGGGGACACCAGGGTGATACACTTATATACACACTGCACAGTCTGATCTCCTAAACACAGTGACAACAGGGGGATATACTTCTATACACACCACACAGTCTGATCTCCTAAACACAGGGACACCAGGGTGATACACTTATATACACACCACACAGTCTGATCTCCTAAACACAGGGACACCAGGGTGATACACTTATATACACACCACACAGTCTGATCTCCTAAACACAGGGACACCAGGGTGATACACTTATATACACACCACACAGTCTGATCTCCTAAACACAGGGACACCAGGGTGATACACTTCTATACACACCACACAGTCTGATCTCCTAAAAAGAGGGACACCAGGATGGGAAAGAGGGAGAGAGGGATTTGTTTCTGGAAGAGGGACTGTCCCTCCTAAAGAGGGACAATTGGGAGGTATGGTTATATAAGCACTACCTTCACAATCAAGGAGTCTGTGATTCAGTCAAGACTTCCAAGTTGATTTCAAACATAAGGGGTACATTTTTTGGACCCCCCAATGGCTGATAGGAGATTGTTTGGAACTGGACAGTGCCGCCTCAGGCTGCAGGCATAGCAGAACATGATAATTGCTAAATGATAATGAAATCTACAACACATTCCTCTGCACTGTGTTGGAGACCTCTATACAGGGCTTGAGTCCTGCAGGAATGCATGGGAATTGCGTTCCTGTAAATTTTCCAGACCAGGAACACCGTTTCCGCTAGCAGGACTCCCCAACCTGACAACGCAACTCAGTGAGCTCCCTAGTCGCTGTCGGCTCTTTAATAATGCAGAGCGCTGAGAGGTGACATCATCTCCCAGCGCTCTGCATTACTGAAAATAAGACCACGCGGGAGCTCCAGCAGCTACAGGTCTGTGCCAAAGGAGGCACAGACCTCTCCTGCCAGGCCGCTGGACCACCAGGGAGGAAGGAAATGAACACAGGGGTCAAGTTGGAGCTGATGTGGGCAGGTTGGAGCTGCTGGTGGTAAAGTGGAGCTGATTGGGGCAAAGCAGAGCTGATGGGGGCAAGTTGGAGCTGGTGGGGGCAAAGTGGAGCTGATGGGGTCAAAGTGGAGCTGATGGGGCAAAATGGAGCTGGTGGGGGCAAGTTGGAGCTGGTGGGGGCAAAGTGGAGCTGATGGGGGAAATGCGAGGGGAATGTGTAGATGATGGGGGCAAGTTGGAGCTGATGGGGGAAAATGTGAGGGCAATGTGGAGAAGATGGGGGGACAATGTGGAGATGATGGGGGCAATGTGAGGGCAATGTGTAGATGATGGGGGGCAATGTGTGTGCATGTATGCAACAGTGATAGAGACAAAGACACATGCAACTGACATACACAGACACAGAAACTCCCACACACATGCACTGACATACATAGTGCGATAGACACACTCATACATGGAAAGATACACACACATATAGAGAGAGAAACACTTGACGTGAGCCAAACATATTTATTTTGGGCAGTGGGTGGAGGAATCTTGGGTGACTTCCCACACTTTTTTCCCAGGACTTGACCCCTGCCTCTATAGCATCCAAGGGATTAATGAATGAAGGAACACTGACACATCTTAATAATAAACGCCTATTTACTTAAATTTTGGCAGTTTCTTATACTGCTTTTTATGTATTGGATGCTAGAGAGGTTGAAACTGCCAGTGGCAGCCTCATTCCAACTGGCTGTACAGGTGGGCGTGACATCACAGTAGCCAATAGGAATCATCAGTTGAGCTGTGGTGACTAGACTCCTGGGTAGGGGGACAGGAACTAAGGGCTGTAAGTTTATAATTTACTATTTCCAGAGGTGAGCGCAGCACTGATTAAATAACAACATAGTGACAGTCAACCTCGTTTTAGACTTTACATATTCTGTCAGTGACTATGAAAGCAGGAATAGTGATAGTGTGTTACACTATCCCTGCAGCACAGGGCACTCTGTATTTTCTGTATACTGTAGTGGAGGCAGGCTTTTCTGTTGCAGTGATAGTGTTACATTGTACTGATGTACTTGGTTTCACCATCCCAGACAGAAAGCTTTCTGGAAACAGAATTTCAGGGAATTCAGATAGACAGACAGATAGACAGAGCTAGACACACAGCTTTGCCAGTGGGATTCGGCTCTCTCCAGGCACTTCCCCAGGGCAATTCCTTGGTTACGGGCGCAGTCCTCCCCCATATGCCTTGGGGGTGTGATGGACAGAGACCCAGAAACAGATTTTTATACATATATATGTCATGTTAGTTGCCCTTTAAATGAAACATTAGCAGGGGTCACTCAGCTTAGAGTTATTGTTTGATTAATGCAATTGGATTCTTCCATGTCATTCTGGTTCCTTTCTTCGGGTTAATTCCCAGAGCCAGGGATGTTTGCTGGATGGTGAAAAGTAAGACAGAGATTGATGGATGACTCATGAGTGTTTCAGCCACGAGCTGCACATACAGATGTGACGATCTCCGAGCCCCGAGACTGCTTGTAAAACAGGAGAAGGAAGTATACAGCCTGTACCCTGACTTCTTTTAACCCTTTAAGTCCCAGGCACATCCAGTGCAATACAATGCGTTGGATACCTCTCCGGCTAAAGAGAAATTAACATGTTTAGACAAATATTATAATGCTTTAACCCTTTTAGTGCCAGCCTCCATAGACATGTCACATGACATCTAGGACTGACTGAAGATGTAATCTTGTGAACAAAGGCACAAGCACAAAATTCATAGGGGTCATTAGGATTTTGGGACGTATCATCAGGAGCCTTACCACCTGGACTCAAGAATTGTCAATCATTCCAAGGCTGATTGGCCTGAGCGACTTGCAGCTAGGGGGAGAAAAGGATCTACTATACTGGAGATGTGGATAGGCAGCTCCCTCATTGGCTGTCACAATTATTGACATCTCCCGGAATGGTGGATTCTGGACTCCTGCTTTGAGAGCTCTGGATTGGCCACTCAATGCCCTAGAATGTAGAAGGGGGAACACGCTTGCCTGGTCAGTTCAGAGTTCCAGGGGTACTATAAGAAGTCCCGGCCATGCCAGGGTAGGTTACATAGCCTACATTTTTTTGTTGCAGGACGGGCATAGATTTAGGACATGCTCCTGCAGACCATTTTTACCTGTTACAATTAAATCTGCTACTTTTCGTGTACTTCAGCCTGATCTTAACTTTTTCCTACTACATCTACACAAAATCACAGGGTAGCCCATGTCTCCACTGTCCCTATTCCAGAATATCACAGTTAGGGTCTTATGCAGAAAGGAAAGATTCAGTTCTTGGCACTTCACTATAGGAAGCAGAGAACATGCCCATTGGTTTAAATGCATTGCTACAGTCCTATTGATTTAAATGAGGGCTCTATCTGCCTCCACTGCAATGCACAGGAAGGAGTCCAGTGTATTCAAAGCAGTGCACTGGATACATCTTTAGCATGCAATGAGTTAAAAGTCCCATTTAATTCAATGTGAATTTTTAAAATGCATTATTAAATTGCTATTTTTTTCTTCTGCATAAGGTCGTTAATGCCTTCTTCAAATAGCCAGGGCACCACTAAATATACTGCTAAAGCACCAGGGTGGTAGGAAGGTGTGATGAGGCTCCCTGGTATGAATAGGACCCCACCTTTAGTTCATTACCAGTGATGAAGAATAGAATTTAGAACAGGCTGGTCTTCACTAAGAAAACTCCGGCATTACAATACAGCAAGTGGCGTAAGAGTACAGCCTAAACATCAACACCTGAATATAGGGCAGGCCCTGGTATTTTCCCTTCCCCGAGTCATGGAACTCTGTCACGGGCACTGGTTCAGATCCTCACCCTTATATGTATGTATGTATATATGTATGTATGTATATCTTTATTTATATGGCACCACACAGCGTCATTAGCACTTTACAATAGTAGTATGTTACAATAAATAAATGGGGATAAAATAAGTGTCTCAATCATAGAAACAATAGGAGAGAAACATCTGCCCCAAGGAGCTTACAATCTAAATGGGCAATAGGAGACGGACAACAGTAAACGAGGGTGTCAAGTACTGTGATTGCCAAAAGGTAGTGCATGGTCCTAGTTCTCCAGAAGATAAGATTTCAGGGTACACTTAAAGGGATAGTAATGTTTCATAATAAAATCAACTCTAATTAATCATCATAGTATTTGGACTTTGGAGAGTGTTATTTCAATACTGTCAGAGTTGTAGTTCAAGAGTAATTCAATAATAAAGTATCCCCCTCCCACCCCTTTTACTGATGTAACACTGCTCAGCCAGACCAGAAGGGAGGTGCCCAGGCAGACTGCAAAGAGGGACAATCTTCAATTAAGATAAGGGAAAAACCTGAAAAACTTGTCAAGGGGGGCAGGGCTTTCATTGTTCTCATAAGAAGAAGATTGTTCCTTGCTGTTATCTGTCTGGTCTAGCAACCAGATTTCACATCAGAGGGGAGGTGGCTTACACTAGGTAAAAGGGGTGGGAGGGGAAAACTTTATCCTTCAATTACTCTTGAACCACAACTCTGACGGTATTGAAATAACACTCTCTATGGCTCAAATACTATGAAGATTAATTGGAGCTGCTGTTTTTGTGAAACATTACTATCCCTTTAAAGACAGAGAGGAATTGTTCTAGACATAGGGAAAGAGGTATAAAAAGGGGTATTGAAGTAAGAGAGGATAACATCTTTTTGCCACTATACAAATCATTGGTAAGACCTCACCTTGAATATGCTGTGCAGTTTTGGGCACCAGTTCTGAAAAAGGATATTCTAGAACTGGAGAGTCAAAGAAAAAGAAAAAAATCGCAAACCCATCTAAGAGCACATTTGTATCAACAGTTGATATAAAGGCTGGCCCCAATATAAAAATATGCTCACCAGATGGAAGACAGCATATAGTTCATCAGATGTTATCAAAGGTCTCCTCAGCATTCCTCAAGGATTCCAAAGGCAGGGGCCGGCGTTCATAGAATGGGTTTATCTGAACAATAATAATCACATAGGAGTAATTCTTTAAAAAAAAAAAAAATGTACATTGGGATGTTTTAAATTGGAATTTTTAGGGTTAGGTTTTAAGGGCAGTTTCTTTTCTTGAATGAAAATATAAAATTTGGATTTATATCTATGAAGAATGATCGCATTATTATATATTATATTTATGTCTGTGAAGAAAGCATGTATTTTATACATTATATATGAAAAATCCTTTTATTTTAAATAAGGATGTTTGAGATAGCCTCATATATATAACATATTAATAAGTATAAATTACTATTTATATACAATTATTTGAGAAATTGGAAGATTTTGGACATTAGGTAACCTTTGTATCCCTTCTATACAATTTTTTTATTAATTCTATTTTAATTTGATTGAATTTGAGTTCTTATTAGGATTTACTATACTCAGGATAGATTTATTTAAAAGACGTAAGGATCATCAAATTGCATGTCCTCCATTGTTGGAACGCAAATCACTCAGTTGGTGACAGGACAAGGAATGACTAGACAAACCTGGTATATTTACTGTAGAGAAAAAGACGACTAATAGGAGATCTTATCACAATGTGCAAGTATATGAGATGACACTACAAGGATCTCTATGGTGAGCTTTTCATTCCAAGGCCTAATCACATAACCAGGGTACACCCCTTGAGATTAGAGGAAAGGAGGTTTCAGCTTCTACAGAGGAAGGGTTTTTTTACAGTAAGGTCTGTTAAACTGTAGAATTCATTGCCCAAGCATGTGGTTATGGCAGATACAATTGATATATTTAAGATAAGATTAGATACATTTCTTTCAAGAGGGAACATATAGGGTTACACTGTGTATTAGTAGGCAGATCAGGAAGGTCTGATAAAGACTAACTTATTTGGCAGCAGGAACGCTTATAGAATTCTCCTTGCACTGGGTTATGAGGCAAAGGTTGAACTTGATGGAATTGTGTCTTTTTTTGACCTAATTTACTATGTTACTATGCTAGGTATAGAGTTCCATAGGTAGGGATCGGAAAGTGAAAAAGGTTTGAGACAGGAGAGGGCAGAGGGTGTGAATGGTGTAACAAGAAGGGCATTGTGCGCTGAGCGATGGAGGCGGCTGGGAACATAAGCGGAGATAAAGGAAGAGACGTAGGGGGCCAGCAGTGTGGAGAGCATTAAAGGTAAGAAGGATGACTTTGTAGGTGATACACTGCTAAATAGGGAGCCATGTCAGATGTCTAAGAATGATGTGAGTTATCCCCTGGAGGTCTGGTGATCAATCAAGAGATGAGTGACACACCGGGAGAGGTAAAACATCTGTGATGTTCATCCCTCTCTCTCCATGGGAGCAGGCCATGGGTTCAGGAAAAGTAAGCTGGAATCTGATAAGTTGAAGCACCAACACATTTATTCACAGATCAAGAGTGTCCTCAGTACAGCACAGTTCAGAAATTCCTCAGCATCTTCTTGGGGCACCAGAATGCAGCTATAGCATGCACGACACCATGATATCCAAACAATAAAAACCCCATACCATTTCTCAATTTCCCTTTATAGCCCCATTCTGACTCTCTACCACTTCTTATACCAGGGCCTCCCTCGTCCCAAGGTCAGACAGAAGAGTCCATGTCTTTCCTGCCCATGCATCACTGATGCAGTGTGAGTGGGTACAGAACATGCTCCTACATCCTCCTCACTTCCTGCTTTTGTTTTGTCCCATGGTTAATGCAGAAAAACATACTTAGTTATTCCTTTCTTTGTAGAAAATCACTCCAAGTTACAGGTGCAATCATTTTAAAGGAGAAGTAACACCCTTAATGATAACCTTCCACTTACCTTATTATGGCCAGGAAATTCTAATGGCCTCTAAGGATTTTGTGCTTGTGCTTGGTTCAAGAGATAACATCAATCAGTCCTGGATACCATGTCCATGGAGGCAGACATGACAGTACCTGGCGTCTTTTTTTAAAGTGAAGCAGGTAGAGTGCAGGAGCCTACCATGTGCAGTGGGTGAAGTTTGTGTACTGTGCTCCTGCTAACATCTGTCATGTCTGCCTCCATGGGCATGACATCCATCACTGATTGAAGATGTTATCTCTTAAACAAAGGCACAAGGGCAAGATTTATAGGGGCCATTCGGATTTTTGGGTCACAGTAAAGTTACTGGGGGCGACAATTATTGGGAAGTGTTGCTTTTCCTTTAAACTAATGATACTGTGCATTTCTTGGTCAATTCACACCTCAGCCACTTATTTTCTCAGATCCTAAAAGGCATAAAATATTGTCCAAATCTTCCCAAGAAGACTAATCACAGTAATAAGTTTGTTAAAGCGACACTTGTTTTATCCATGGGACTGAAGAGGGTGGGGGAAGGTGAGGCCCAGTTGAAGCAGCGAGATGGCACAATTCTGATATCCACCATGTCAGAACCTATCTGCGGTCTGTGCGCACAACTCACTCTGCCCTGTGCTCTGAGGCATGAAAACCATTCACATATCTGCTTCTCAGCTGTTCCACATTTTACTTCTGCATACATGCCCAATCAGCGTGCCCGCAGGGCCTCGCCTGTAGCTGTGTAGTTCCAGCCTTCAGGCAGATGTCTTGGTGGTTTTGCACATCTCATAGCAAGCGCCCAAATAACATTGGATTTTCCAGTGCAGCGGAGCCATTATGAGAGAGCATTTCTGTGTGAGCGAAACTGTGCATGTGCAGTCATTATGGGTAAAGGGCATCCAGGCAGCACAGGCAGAGAGAAGTCATTGCAGTGCACGGCTACATATCCTTCTGTGGGGGGGGGGGAGGGTAATCGCTGATACTCCCAGAGCTGGGCTGTCATTCATATAAGAAACCATGATACAGATGAACTCAGAAGAAACATAAAATTTGAGGTAGATAAGAACCATTTGGCCCATTTTTCCTACTGTAAATACCTCAAACTTTATTTGGTCCTTGGTCTTGTCTTATGTTCAGGACAGCCTTATGCCTATCCCATGTATACTTAAATTCCCTCGCTGTATTAACCTCTACCACTTCTGCTGGTTGGCTATTCCACTGATCTACTACTCTCTCAGTGAAGAAATGGGAGGATATGCAATGAATCAAGAACAGCCAAGTTTTTTCAGTCATGAGCCATATACTCAGAAGTCCATATGTGTGAATTTTGCGCACAATTTTTTATTGATAACTTGGGTGAATTATTGTCTGCCATCTATTCCAAAATATGGATTTTTTTAGTAGCAAAACAAATCAACTTTTTTCGTACAGATGTGCAGGTACAGGCCTAGTGATAGTCATCATACTTGGGAACTCTCCTGACCTGACTCAGAGATTCTGTTTTTTAAACTTCAAGGGATAGTAATGTTTCACAATAAAAGCAGCTCCAATTAATCTTCATATTATTTGGGCCATGGAGAGCCACACCCCTCAGATGTGGAATCTGGTCCACAGACCAGATAGCTCACAGCAAGGGTCAATCTTCTTACTGTGAGAACAATGAAAAACCCTGCCCCCCTCTTTTTCCCTTATCTTAATTGAAGATTGTCCCTCTCTGCAATCTACCTGTACACTCCCTGCTGCTCTAACCTGAGCAGTGTTACATCAGTAAAAGGGGTGGGAGGGGGATACTTTATCATTCAATTACTCTTGAACTACAACTCTGACAGTACTGAAATAACACTCTCCATGGCCCAATACTATGAAGATTAATTGGAGCTGCTTTTATTTTGAAACATTACTATCCCTTTAATTACAGGATTTCTGTACAGTTCTGACAGTTCCGGTCAGTCTATGCCTTGTTCTTTCCACTTTCCTCTTATTTTAAGGACAAACCCCACCTCCCCTCTTCCCAGTCCTGCCCACACCAGTCAAGTCCCATCTACTTTATGACATAAATCACAACATTTGGACAGTCACACCCAGACCTTAGTGAACCTTTGGAACCTTGGAAAAAGGATCCCAGGCGTTCTAGTAACTTATCAGGCCAATGAGAATTCTAAAATGGAACAGACAACTATTCATGAACTGTGCACTAGCCTCAGACAGGTGGGTAGAACTAACTGGTTTACTTGTGTGCTCGCTAATTAGATAAAAACACATTTCTCACTGGAGAAGTGATCTCCTCCTTATCACACCTTAGTACATCTCCCCTGTAGTCTATAACTACATCTCACCTATAGAATAACATAGGAACTGGAGAGTTTTTCCCATTGGAGAAGTTATCTCCTCTTTATCACACCTTAGATCATCTCCCACCTAAGTTCATTCTGGAGTAAACCATCTACATCATAGGGGACCACTGTAAATCCAGTTGAATTAATTGGTACTTTTAACCTCTCGAATGTTGAAGAGGTTTCCAATACACTGCAATGCAAAACATTGGAAACCTCTCTAGCAATAAATGGGATAAAAGCCCCATTTATATCCATGGGGAACTGAGAATTGTATGGTGCATTTAGTTTGTTTCTGAATTACTCCAGTTCTTCTAAGTACATCTAAATAACTATATGTATGTAGAAAGATAGATAGATAGATAGATAGATAGATAGATAGATAGATAGATATAGATAGATAGATAGATAGATAGATAGATAGATAGATAGATAGATAGATATGAGACAGATAGAGATAGATAGATAGATAGATAGATAGATAGATAGATAGATAGATAGATAGATAGATAGATAGTTATGAAATAGATAGATAGATATGAGATAGATAGAGATAGATAGATAGATAGATAGATAGATAGATAGATAGATAGATAGATAGATAGATATGAGATAGATAGATAGATAGAGATAGATAGATAGATAGATAGATAGATAGATAGATAGATAGATAGATAGTTATGAAATAGATAGATAGATATGAGATAGATAGAGATAGATAGATAGATAGATAGATAGATAGATAGATAGATAGATATGAGATAGATAGATAGATAGATAGATAGATAGATAGATAGATAGAGATAGATAGATAGATAGATAGATAGATAGATAGATAGATATGAAATAGATAGATAGATAGATAGATAGATAGATAGATAGATAGATAGATATGAGATAGATAGAGATAGATAGATGGATGGATAGATAGATAGATAGATAGATAGATAGATAGATAGATAGATAGATAGATAGATATAGATAGATGGATAGACAGATAGATAGATAGATAGATAGATAGATAGATAGATAGATATGAGATAGTCAGATAGATAGATAGATAGATAGATAGATAGATAGAGAGAGAGAGATAATAGACATATAGATGGGCAGATATATATTGATAGATAGATAGATAGATCGATAGATAGATAGATAGATAGATAGATAGATAGATAGATATGAAATAGATAGATAGATAGATAGATAGATAGATAGATAGATAGATATGAGATAGATGTGAGATAGATAGATAGATAGATAGATAGATAGATAGATAGATTAATAGATAGATAAGAAATAGATAAATAGAAATGAGATAGTAGATAGATATGAAATTGATAGATATATTGAGACAGATAGATAGATAGATAGATAGATAGATAGATAGATAATAGATAGACACAATATAGATAGATAGCTAAATAGATGGATGGATGGATAGATAGATAGATAGATAGATAGATAGATAGATAGATATGAGACAGATAGATAGATAGATAGATAGATAGATAGATAGATAGATAGATAATTCGTTTTATTTCAGCCCTATGGTTCAGTTAGTTTGCTGCAGATTTGTGTCTCTTTATGTTGATGAATGAGGCCAAGTCTAAGTTGCTGTGCATTGCTATCAGTATGTGAGGGTAGCAGGGAAGAAATTTTGCTCTGAATAACAAAGACTGACCTAATTTCAGCCTAGTCTCTGCCATGGCTGTGATACTGACTCAGTGCAGAAACATCTGCTTGTGTGTGTCCAATGTATTTATTCTTTCCCAAGCTAATAAAGGACATTTACGGTAAAGGTATCTTAAATGCATTATTGCAACACTAATCATCTGCATCTATTCATGAGAATCTTTGCTGTAACTATGGACTTTTCAGGATTTAAATAAGCACATTTTCTATTTTTTATGTAAATAAATGTTTAACCCCTTTGGATGAAAAATTCAGAATTTTTACCATGGCTGTTATCACATGAAAAGAAGGGTATTGTATTTGGCACGTTGATGTTATTATAGGAATAGAAAACCCTAAAAATAACCTATTACATTTCCAAATCCTCATCTTAGCGGGAGTTTTCATCTTGAAAGGATTTAAGTGATTATTCCTCCCCATTGCAGAAAGCTATAGGTTTTAGCAGACTAAGTAGGTAGAGAGAGGTGATTTTCAGGACATGTAAGTAATTATTTATGCAACTTTAGCTCAAGTCAGAGAACAAAGCTCTGCTGAGTTTAGATTCCCTAACTACAAAACCAAATATCTGTAAAACTATTATAGTCATTGTGGAACTATCACCTACTGTAAACTTCTACCCCAATATTTTTAAATATGGCGATAAGTAGAAAAGACCCTGTTTTAAGTTAAAGGGATAGCAATGTTAGAAAGAAACTAGATCGTCAAGTCTTCTTTATAATAAAAGTAACACATTGTGCTATTTTAAACAACTTACATTTCTGCAGTTCATAAGAACTGTCCATGTTACTGCTGCAGCTCTGTCTGGTCTGGACGGATGCAGCGAGGGATAAACTTCAGTATGCAACGGAAAATCCTGCCCTCTTTTGTCAACGGGGACAGGGTTTTCCTTATACTTACTGACTTAAGTTTGTACCTCACTGCATCAGTCCGGTCCCACAACCGAATTACAGATTCAATGGGAGGCGGCCAGAATGGGCGGGAAGGGAACCCTTCTGCAGTTATGAACTACGGAAATGTAAGTTGTTTAAAACAGCACAATGTTTACTTTATTATAAAGAAGAGTCGGCAATCTATTTTTTTTTTTTCAAACATTACTATCCCTTTAAATAAATGGTTTGCTATAATTTAAAGGGAAACTCTCCCCTCCTTTAACGTGATCCTTATTCGATTGTTTGTTCTCAATACATGTGCAATCTTTTCTTTTTTTAATCACTCTGGTTAATTAGAAATTATTACAGCATGGCAAGTGGATATAACGCCAGGTCTGATTTAAAAATTATTAACCCCTTAACGACTGGCCGCGCAGGCACACGGAGGTCACTAAAGGACCATGGAGCATTTTTTTTTTTTTTTTTTTGCCGATCCAACTCAGGGCTCCCCGAATGGCGTGCAGCTGCATGGGAAGCCCTGAAATCAATGACAGTCCTGGTACGTCATGGGTCGTTCAGTCACTTTTACCCATGACGTACCAAGACCGTCAAGGGTCGTTAAGGGGTTAAAGGAGTTTATATAATTATGACGTTATCATGCATATTTTAACACTTGGCTTTAAGATTCTGGCGATAATTCTGTTGCAAATTTGTCACGAATAGCAACATTTCTTTTTAAATTCACGGCGCACTTTTTTACAAATGTCGTTACTCCATTTTACGAAAAAACACACTACACAGCGTTCAATTCTGTTAAACTGCCATTCTTACGTTTATAACTAACGGACACTTTGTTACAGCCATTTTAACGTATATTTCCGCTTTGCTCCACTTTTAAAAATATGCCCCCTGGTCTCTATAATGTTCCCTCATGGTGCTCCTTCATTGGCAGGAGAGCCGAGAGCGCCAGGACACATTCAGGATTCCTCCATCAGAGGAGGAGGTGGGAACGAGGCACAAATGGGGAGGGGAAGAGACAGAGATTGAGAGGCTATGTTACAGAGGTGTATCGAAGAGATCCTTGTCATTATAGAGGCTAATTTCTCCTTAACCAGAGCGATTAAAAAAAAAAAAAAGATTGTATTGGGAACAAACAATCAAATAAGGATCACTTTAAAGGGGAACTATCACCCCAACTAAAGTCCACCCCACCTAATTAGGCATCTAGAGATAATCTTAGCAATCAAACTGTTATGTAGTATAAAGACTGTGTTAGTCAGAAATCCTTCCTCGGTCGACACTGATGGCCACGCAACATCGCTCTAGAGGCATCTGCGTGCCTGTGCAGGAGTCTGTAAGCAAAGATGTTGCCTGGTCGTCAGTGTCGGCTGAGGTAGGATTTTTGACTAACGCGGTCTTTGTACTACATAACAGTTTGATTGCTAAGCTTATCGCTAGATGTCTAATTAGGTGGGGTGGACTTTAGTTGGTGTGATATTTCCCCTTTAAATTTAACTTACTGTCCTTGCACATTGATGAGCGAGAGCACTGCCATCTTTATTATATAGTAAAAGACTGGCATCGCTCCCTCACCCTAATCCAAGTCAATCCTTGTTTGTAAGCCTGCCCCTTCTCTCGCTACCTTTTAATGGTAGTTTTCCTTATACAGACAGCGACGAGCTTTCACATCTGAAGGGAAGATAAGTGACACAGGAAATAGGGGAGGGAGGCAGAATGTTAAAATAAAATTATACCTATATGGACGGTTAAAATGGTACACAGCATTACAAAAAAGGTATAGTGAATAATTGGCTATGCCTTTATAATGTTACATTCAGATCATTTGAAAGAGATGTAAAGTCTGTCTATATGCCGTGCTAGCTATATCTTTTTAATATACATATTTATAATACAAGTATTTTTTGAGAAATGTAATTCTATTTGTTGCCGGCACAGCCTGGCACTTTACGTTAGATAGTTAGTTAGTTAGTTAGTTAGTTAGTTAGTTAGTTAGTTAGTTAGTTAGGTCCGGATGGAGCGTAGTGAGTGACAAACTTCAATAAGCAAAGGAAAATCCTTCCTTCGTCAAGGAGGGGGCAGGGTTTTCCTTTTACTTACTGACTTAAGTTTGTCCCCCACTGCATCCGTCCGGACCCACGACCAGATTGCAGCTCTAAGGGAAGGTGGTGGGCAGGGGATCCTTTCCTCTTCAATTGCTTTTTTTTTCTCTTTTTTTTTTTCTAAATATCTTTATTGGCTGAAGCAAGTACAGTAAAGTAACAATCTTCAATTGCTTTTCAACTATAAATATGTAAGTAAATATTCTTAGCGCAATATGTTAAAAAAAGTATACTAAATACTCGGAGCTAAAGTTTAAATGATATATTACTATCCCTTTAACACACTGAGGTTAAAGTACAGCCATTCTGGGCCAAACCATGTTCACCAAAGGCACAAATCCCATCTCCCAGACCTTTACGGTATGAGAGATATTCGCATCTAAAGTTCCCCCTCCCTCCCCTTCTCCTGACATCAGCGCTCTACAGACAGCAGGGGATCCCTGTCCTGGGACCAGCCAGCGGCTCTGCAGCAGAGCCGAATTAGTGATATTGGAAAAGAATGACTTCACTGGAATGGTCTACAAAGTGTGTCTGGTTTGCAAGCACACTTTGTAGACCTTTTCAATGAAGTAGTTCTTTTTAAATATCGCCATTGTGCTCTGCTGAAGAGACTTCTCGTGTCGGCCAACACGGATCTCCTTCTGTCATCTTTACAACTGACATGAGGGAGGGGGAACTTTAGTGGCGAATATTATATATATATTATCTCACATAATTATTATTTTTTTTTTTAATCTGCAAAACAACATAAAGTTATTATTGGATATGAGTGTCCCTTTAAGGCTTTTAACCATGTACCAACACAGATTTCTCTTTTCCACTGAAAAAGAAATCAAGTGGTTGCAAAGCGCATAGGGTGTACGGTGTGTACCCCTTTACATGTTTGTCTAAAATGTTAGTGTATATAGCAATTAGATTGAAAACAGTTTTCATTTTTTTAAAAAATCATTATTTTACCCAAATTAAACATGTAAAGATTACCCTGCGGCTTCCTTCCAGACAGACTGCGGTTACCAACTCTATAACCACAGTCTGTCACTCTTCCTCTACTCTCCTCCCTCAATTCAGCCTCCTCCAATGACGGAGACTTTCTGCATGTAAGCTGGAGTGCTCTCATTGGCCAGAGACCGTTCCAGCTTACATACAGAAAGCCTCCGTTATCTGAGGCGGCTGAATAGGAGGAGAGGAGCAGAGGAACAGTGACAGACTGTGGTACAGAGCTGGTAACCGCAGTCTGTCCAGAAGGAAGCCGCAGGGTAATCTTTAGACATCTTAATTTGGGCAAAATAACGATTTTTTGTAAAAATGAAAATCAGTTTTCAACAACAAAAGTTTTAACAAGCCTGATGAAGAGACAAGAGGTCTTGAAATCTTTCACTTTAGTCAATAAATGTGTCACAGCCACCTCCAATCTCGCTCTGGATCTCTGCCATGGATAACATAATCTCTGTGGAACGATGCTACACTCACACCTCTTCCACTAGCAACTCTTCTGAGAACATGTGGGGGCCCTGGACCTCCTTTCTCACCTCCAAGACAACCTCACACAGGAACAATTAGTCAACACATACGAAACCACTCTTACGCCCTTTCCCTGTGGTCCTCACTCTTTGCAATGCATTTCACCCCACTGGTCCTTAAAGGGATAGTAATACTTTGTTTTATCTGTATTTTATTTTGTAGGCATTAAAAAAACATGAAAAACGATATAAGTCTTGTCTCTCAAACCTTTATGGTTTGAGAGATATTCACAAGCAAAGTTTCCCCTCCCGCCCATTTTACCTAGTGTAATCCATCTCTTCTCAGGTGTGGAATCCAGTCCACAGACCAGACACATAACAGAAGGGGACAATCTTCTTCCTATGAGAACAATGAAAGCCCTGCCCCCCTTAACAAGCTTTTCAGGTTTTTCCTTTATCTTAATTGAAGATTGTCCCTCTGTGCAATCTACCTGGACACCTCCTTTCTGATCTGGCTGAGCAGTGTTACATCAGTAAAAGGGGCGGAAGGGGACACTTTGTCATTGAATTACTCTTGGACTACAACTCAGACAGAATTGGAATAACAGTCTCCAAAGTCCAAATACTATGATGATTAATTAGAGCTGCTTTTATTATGAAACATTACTATCCCTTTAAAGTGTTAAAAATCTTTTTTTTTTCTTGAACGTTGCGCTATTTTCCTGACTGCTACACAACAACAGGTACAAAATAAATACAATTTTTTTTCTATAGGTTTCCCCTAAAAGGAAATCTAACACCTCCTATTAATAAACCCCCTTACTTTATTATGACCAGAAAAATCCCAGTGATTTTTGCCTTGTGTTCATGTTCTAGAGATAACATCTTAAAGGGATAGTAACACTTAAATGTTAAAAAAATAATGTTGTAGGGTTTATTCCCCTGAGTAAAACAAGGCTACTCCCACTGCTGAAAGCTGTTTTAGGCAAAAGTTATTACGACTCAAACATTTTAGATGCAGTCTCAAGTGGCTTGACGTTTTACAGTGGCGCTGTTGTTACAGCATCCTATGGACAGCTCTGGTCAGTTGCAGTTCACCAAAAACCTCAGTAGGATGGTGTAGCAACAGCGCCACTGTACAGTTTCAGGCCACTGAGATACTGCACCTAAAAAGTTCAAGTTTGAGCTGTAATAAATTTTGAATAAAACACCTTTCAGAAGTGGGAGTTCCCATGTTTTACTCAGAGGAAATAACCCTATAACATATTTTTTTTTTACATGCTACTATCCCTTTAAATCAGTGCTGAATGATTTGACCACGGAGGAGGATATGACAGTTGCTGGCAGTTTATTTAAAGTGAAGCAGAGACTAATTAACCCTTTGAGGACAAGAGGTGTGTGCAACACATTGTGAAAGGGTTGAGATTACCATGTGCAGTGCAAAGAGTTTGTGTCCTGTGCCCCTCCTAGAAACTGTCATGTCGGCCCCCATACACATGACATTCTGGAATCTGTACTGAATTCAGATATTGGGACAAATGTACAAAATGAATTCTGTGTTAAAACATAGAACTGATCCAGGACATACTTGAAAATGAGAGAAATCTTAGTGTATTCTTCCTGGCAAAACATTTTCTAAATAAATAAATACATTTTCTTTCCCTACACCTGGCTAATGTCAAATTATTAAGTTGTGTACGCCAAGGTTCCTTCCATTAATGACGCTTCCACCAAATGGAGAACAATGGAGCAGTCTGTGGGTGTTTCGGGAGCGATGTCTCCTTTACTGCTTGATAGGAAAACTACTCTATACGTACTAAGAGAAAGTAAAGGAACGCCATTTCCCTGCTCATGCTATGGGGCTGGCATGCAGTTTGAGAGCATTAAAGTCCTACGCAGTGTTCCGTGGTACGCACTACATCGATCTCACACTGTTGTCTATACACTGGGGTGCAGTCACTGGCATCAGAGGCTACCCCTGTGGGACTGGACTACTGAATTATGAACTTGGCGATAGGAAAGCTTTCTGTAATATTGCAAGTGCAAGCTAACTGTCTTGTATTGATCGCTAGGCGATATATCCATTGGGAGATAGAGATCCTGTGTATTATTGTCTGTTTATATGTTAGAGGGCCGGGTGGAGGGTCCTGGTGCAAAGCTCCTTGTTTGAAGTGGTATTTTGGACATTCTCTTTGTGGTGGATGCTTCAGGTTGTGGCACCATTGGAACTATGGGCAACAAGGAACTTCCCCTTTAAGCACCTGGATGAGAGCATCCGAATATATAGATACTAGTGTAAAAGCATGTGTACATGGGCCAAGGTCCAGGTGATGTTAAGAGGCCGGTCCTGCTCTGCATCCTGCCGCCAACGCAGTCATGCACTGTAGAGACTGCCCGAAAGCACAGAATACTCCCAGCACAGAACTCCCAGCATTCTGTACTCCCAGCATTCCGTGCTCCCAGCATTCCACACAGAATGCTCCCAGCACTGCACATGATGGCTTCTGACAAACATCCTAGCAAATTATTTTATAGGATATAAATAAGAAGTTATTGTATTCCTTAAGTTCCGGTGAAATCTTGGGACACAGAACACTCTAGCGCCCTCCTCAAAAACAAGTATATTGGACTGTAGAATTCCTACAATTGCCCCTGTTCTCTCTTGAATAATGGCACAAGAGCAAAATTCATATTCATATTTTCTGGCCATAGGAAGTAGGTGGAGTTAAATCACCTTTAACCCCTTAGTGACAGGCCGCGTGCGCACGCGGACATCACTTAACGCCCGGCTAACTTTTTTTTTTTTGCAAATTAATCCGGAGTCCCCGAACAGCGTGCAGCCTCGCGGGGACCCGGATTACCGGGAAGTACAGGTACATCCTCTGTCACTAAGTGACAGTTTTTGCGGGATGCACCTGGTAAGTCCTTTGTCATTAAGGGGTTAAGTACCATAAGGTGTGCAGCATATTGCAATGCGTTACACCCCCTCCCCCCCCACACACACACGCAGTCAGGTCCTTAATCTTTTAACCCCTTAAGGACCCATGATATGCCGTTAAGGACCAGTGGCGGTCCTGGAATGTCATGAAATTCAGGGGTCTCTGTGCGGCTGCATGTCATTTGGGGATCCCTGAATCGATATTGTGAAAAAAAAAAAGCTCTGTGGTCCTTAACTGCTCGTGCGGCTGGTCATTAAGGGGTTAAATACCAGAGGGTATGCAGCGCATTGCAAAGCAATACATTGTACACCCTTCTGAGCCGTAAGAGGTAGAAAAAGCAGCAACATATCTGTACAGTGCTGCACAGTCTTACCGAATGCTACATCTGTTACAGGTACCAAATAATACCAGTTCTTTATTTCCATAATATTTTCCCTTGAAACCTAGAAGACAGGACTGAAATGGCGAGGCCGGGGGAAGAGCGAGGGATGTGAAATGAGCTAATTAGCAGATTCACATGAATATGTTGTATCAAGCATTAGGAGAAATTAAAACTTTGCAGACACTGAATAAATTGCCTATTTTGGAAGGCAACTTGCAGCACGGAATCTTGTTAGTGGATCAGTCAGTAACGTTTTGATAATTTATTGGTGATAGAAGTCAAAACATGCAGAAGGTGTGCTAGTCATCAGGAGACATGCGCGTCGCCACCGGTGAGGCTCATGTACTAGAAAGGACTGGTGCAATTCTGGAGCGAACCAACTGCACTATAAGTATCAAATATGAAGTCCCATCGATTGAAATGGTGATAGAGAAGTCTCCACCGCACTGTAAACATGGACACGACAGCCAGAATCCATGCAGTTTTCATTCAAAGTGGCCAAAAGGATTTTCTGTGTTCATCTCTCTCTAAAAGGGACCTGTTTCCTTTCCAGTTCCTGCCCTCAATGGGAGCCTCTATGATGAAAGGATTTGAATAATTATCCCTCCCCATTAAAGGGATAGTAATACTTAAAAATTACTTATCCCTCTTTTGTAGCCCTTAAATAAATAAGAAAAATGCCACCAGCGGCATTTCTCAAACCCTTATGGTTTGAGAGATAACCTCTTACAAAGTTCTCCCCTGCCTGACGTCAGCGTTCTAGTTGACAGCAGGGAAATCCTCTCCTGGGATCAGCCGGTGGCTCTGCAGCAGAGCCGAGATCACGTTAATAAATAAGAAATCCTTTACTAAAAAGGTCTTCTACGTTTGCTTGGTTTGCAAGCACACATAGAAAACCTGTTAAGTGACAGATTTTTTTTTCATTAACACAGCCTCGGCTCTGCTGCAGAGCCGACGGCCGGTCTACGGACCGGATTTCAAATCTGTCAGCTAGAACGATGACATCAGGCCGTTCAGAGCACCCTGCTCCGGATCAGCGCGTTTGGCCAGTCTCTACTGTGCATGACTGCATCGTTCCCACACTCTCCTGTACATGTGCTGTTACGCACACAGGGAGCTTTGCAGCCTCGCAATTTATATTATACAGATTACTATCTTTTAAGACAAATTTACCTCTCTGACTCAAGCGAAAGGTTTTTAAAGGGATAGTAATACTTCGTTTTAACTTTATTTTATTTTGTAGGCATTAAAAAAACATGAAGAACGATATAAGTCTTATCTCTCAAACCTTTATGGTTTGAGAGATATTCACAAGCAAAGTTTCCCCTCCCGTCCCTTTTACCTAGTGTAAGCCATCTCTTCTCAGATGTGGAATCCAGTCCATAGACCAGACAGATAACAGCAGGGGACAATCTTCTTCCTATGAGAACAATGAAAACCGTACCCCCCTTGACAAGTTTTTCAGGTTTTTCCCTAATCTTAATTGAAGATTGTCCTTCTCTGCAGTCTACCTGGGCACCTCCCTTCTGATCTGGCTGAGCAGTGTTACATCAATAAAAGGGGTGGGAGGGGGATACTTTGTCATTGAATTACTCTTGTACTACAACTCTGACAGAATTGAAATAACACTCTCCAAAGTCCAAATACTATGATGATTAATTAGAGCTGCTTTTATTATGAAACATTACTATCCCTTTAATCAATATGTCCACCCAGTCCTTATGGATGGCTGTGAAACATGGACGTTGAATGCCAAAACCATACAAAAACTTAAGATTATGGAGAGAAGTATAGAATAGCAAATTCTAAACATAACATAATGAGACAGAAAAATTTGGTTATGGATTTGGCAGCAAACAAAGCTCTATGACATCTTGGGAAGAGAAAGGGCCTGAAATGGAAATGGGCAGGCCACTTTGCAACAAGATCTGATTGTAGATGGACCAAACGAATTTTGGAATGGATTCCACTCAATACTAAACACTCAAGAAGACCAAAAACAAGACGGGTATATGAAATTACCAAATTAGTTAATACACAATGGCAACAAAAGGCACAGAACCGAAGTTGTTTAAGGCTTCCTGAGTAGGCCTTCGTCCTGCAGTGGATTGCCAAGAGCTGAATATGAGAGATAGATGTAAAATTTATTTTAACCTAAATATCCCTTAAATACTTTACTACTGATGTAGTATGCCTATCCAGTACCACTTAAACAGGATTCCTTAAAGGGAAACTACGGAAATCAAAAGTCATAATATAAATGTAGTCATCTCATGCTTCAGGCTGGTAACTGTATTAAAAATTCAAAACACAAAAGAGTACATTAGTGAAAGGTTTCTATAATCGTATTTGAATCTTGCTGTGACTAGAACTTACTGGGCCAGGGGTGAGTCATGAGACTGCCCCCACCCATATACCCATACCTCCCAACATTACAAATGGCGAAAGAGGGACACTCCTGTTTTAGGTGGTGTTTCTGGGGGCGTGGCTGGTAGGCGGGGCATTTCCAAGAATTTTTAGATTATTTCTTGACCCATCTGCACCTCTTTGTGTAACTGATAAATGATTTAGAGCAAGAGCAAAGTATTTTAATTACCCATATTAATGTATAAACACATATACTGACAATTAACAACACATTTATGTATGTTTTATTGCTGTGGAGCAATGTAATACACACCACTCATTCTGATGTCCTAAAAAGAGGGACAAAAGGGTAGAAAAGAGGGACAGATGGATTTGGGTCTCAAAGAGGGACTGTCCTTCCTATAGAGGGGCACTTGGGAGGTTTGTATACCTCCCAAGTGTCCCTCCCTCTTTGAGACCCATATCCCTCTTTCCCACCCTGGCGTCATTTATCCAGTTACATAAAGAGGTATATATAGGTCATGAAATAACATAAAAATGATTCATAATTCCCAGGCCACCAGCCACACCCCAGCTACAAGCCTTAAAATGAAAGTGTCCCTCTTTGGCCATTGGAAATGTTGGCAGGTATAAGCGCACACACACATGTCCTGGAGCAAGCCTGACTATTGCTCCATCATATCCACAAGGTGAGATTCATCACAGGAGGATCTCAGAATGTCTCTGCATGACAGAGAAAGACAAAGGCAATCTGTTGCATTGCCTGAGAGCTGCTACATCATGATTCTTGACCCACATTAAAAAGGGAAGATGCTCACCAACGCTATTCTTACCTTAGTGGCTGACAGTGACCTTGTGTGATGATGTCAGAGAACACCAGTCAAAACAAGAAAATGATCTGATTTTAAGGGATTGCAGGACAGCGCAGAGCACATGGGACCCATTGGATGCCAGGCCCCTCACAATTGTGTATTCCCTGTTGTTCCAACTCTGGATTTTGCTCTTTCTATGAATATGCAGACAACCATGTATATAGGGTTGCCACCCAGCCAGTATTTTACCGGCAGGCCGGTAAAAAATTGGCTTCTGTCCAATGTTAAGTCTATGGTGGGAATGCCATGGCCGGTATTTTTTTAAAGAAAAGGTGGCAACCCTACATGTATATGCACATTTTATTTTATATAGGCAAGTAATTAATGTTACGATTGTAATATGTGAAATGTATATGACAGTGACAATGACACCATAAAATTGAGAGGAAAAACACTGGACCCATATTCACACATAAATGCAAGTTTGAAATATAATCACTTTTGAATGGGGCATCAGCTAACAGGGGGTCAATCCTTTGTTTTACTCAGTAGGAACTGCCCTTGAACTTTATCATTTAATATCCCTTCTATAGTTATAGGTGAGTGCATTTCATCTCCACTGGGAGGTTAGTGGGAATCCATGCTTTCTTGTGGGAATCTCACCACCTGCCCATCTCTCTGTGGTCACTCACACAGCAGGGCATTCTCGCTCCTCCATGTCACTGACATATGGCTGTTTGTCTTGCAGAGAAAGAGGGGAATCGGTCAAGCGTGAGTTCTCTCTCTAGGATTACCCGGCCTCCCACTTTCATTAGTGTCGGATTAGAGCTGCCTGATTGCTAATCATTACAATTTCATTAGCTCATTTTTATTTTCTCATCCCATAAAAAGTGGGTGTTTGTCTTAAGAGCAGAAAAGCATTGTACATGGTACCTACTGTAGATATGAGAGAGACCTTCAGAAATTCGACATGGATTGATTTTTCAAAAGTTCAAAATCCTGGTACCAGACGAACTGATTAGGAACAAATCCACACAGATGCAAAACGCCAAATGAATCACACACATATAAAGAAACGGAAAAAAAACCCACACGCATTCTTATTTAACCCTTTGAGTGCCAGAGAGATACGCAAAGCATTGCAAAGCAATGCGTTGTGTACCCCTTTGGCACGCAAAGGGTTATACACTACGCAGACAGACATGCATAAAAAACCCAGACGTACACTCAGACACACACACACAGGCATATACACACTCAGACAAACACATATACATAAACACACAGACAGGCATATACACACTCAGACACACACATACAAGCATATACACACTCAGACACACACATACAAGCATATACACACTCAGACACACACACACAGGCATATACACACTCAGACAAACACATATACATAAACACACACAAGCATATACACACTCAGACACACACATACAAGCATATACACACTCAGACAAATACATAAACACACAAACAGGCATTTACACACTCAGACACACACATACAGGCATATACACACTCAGACAAACACATATACATAAACACACAGACAGGCATTTACACACTCAGACACACACATACAAGCATATACACACTCAGACAAACACATATACATAAACACACAAACAGGCATATACACACTCAGACAAACACATATACATAAACACACAGACAGGCATTTACACACTCAGACACACACATACAAGCATATACACACTCAGACAAACACATATACATAAACACACAAACAGGCATATACACACTCAGACAAACACATATACATAAACACACAGACAGGCATATACACACTCAGACAAACACATATACATAAACACACAGACAGGCATATACACACTCAGACAAACATATACATAAACACACACAGGCATATGCAGATATAGTCAGACACACATATACATTAAGACACACACACACACATACATACAGCGCTCAAAATTTCCACTCGCCACTAGCCAATGGCGAGTAGAAATTCAGCCCTGGCGAGTAGAAATTCAGCCCTGGCGAGTAGAAATTCAGCCCTGGTGGGTATGTTATGGCTTGCAGTGGCAAGTACATTTTCAGGTATGGCTAGTAGCAAAGGACTTCCAATTTTAAGCCCTGCATACACAGACACATATACACACACACATACATGCATACATACATACAGAAACCATACACATGTACAGACACACATAAACATAAATATACACAATTAAGTTCACATACAGAAACACAAATAGTTACATGCACACATACACATGCACATACACATACACATAAGACATATTCACAGGCATACCTGGGAAGTTTCAAATTGAGCTGACCGTGAGATCTTTGAAATATTAACCCTTAAAGCATCCCATAATGTAGATTTTATACAATATGTATCTGCTTGCTCTAACCCAGAGGGGCTCCAGTCGGTCCGCACTGAACCTGTAACATGCTTCAACTTAGAGATCTCTCTGCCTAAACACACACAAGACAAGGAGGACATCCCCATGGTACCAATGGCACCAATTTAGAGGCCAAAGAAACATCTAATTGGGGTGAATCATACAGTAGGTAGCAAAGAACTCTCACAACGTGAGATCCTGAGATTTGGGTCAAAACCCTGAAATTTTCAGATAAGCTCTAACTCACACACACTCGCACACACACATACACATACAAACATACACAAATACACACACACGCACATATATTCAAACAGACACACACAAACAGATCAGAACTAGATTAGCCACTATGCAAACTAAGTGAGAGAGAGCAGGAACGTGTTTGTGCTGTTTTATGACTACCAGTGGGAAGTGGAACATGGATAGGGGGTCAAGCAGTATATGTGGCATTCTGTGTCTACCAGGATGAAATGGAACAAGGGTAAGTGGTAGGCGTCAAGCTGAGTATGTACCATTCTAGTGGAATAAGGCTGGAAAGAGGGTTTACTCAACTAGTAGGTAATGGAAAAAGGCTGGGGAGTGGTCAAGCAATTCAATGCCGTTCTGTAAATACCATTGGAACAAGGTTGAGGACGTCCAAGAGTAACAAGTGTGACATTCTGAGTTAATTGGTGGGCAATGGAACAAAGCTGCAGGGTGGAGTCAAGTAGTGTTTTGCAGTTTTGTGATTACTAGCGAAACAAGGCTGGGAAGAGTCAGCCGGGGAGGTTCAAACTGTGATCCTGGGACTACTGTCAGACAGTAGAAGAAGACTGGTTGTCAGACAGTGTTTGTGTGGTTCTGAGACTTCTAGTGAACAATGGATCAAGGGTGGTGTGTCACATAGTATGCTAGTTGCTCTGTGTCTACCAGCAGACAGCGGAACACGTCTGGGGTGTCATATAGTGTATTTTGGTCCTGTGGATGACAGTAGAACAAGGTTGGGGTGTCAGACAGCATATGCATGAATTTGTGGCTACCAGTGAGAACAAGGATGGGGTGTCAAATAATATATGTGTTTTTCTGTGATAACCACTGAAACTGTGAAGAAGGCTGGGGTTAGAAAAAGTGTATGGTTCTCTGGATACCTGTGGACATTGGCATGGGTGTCATACTGTGTATGTGTGGTTCTGTGTCCACAAGTTGACAGCTGAAAAAAGGCTGGGTGTCAGACTATGTATGTGTGGTACTGTGGCTACCAGTGGACAGTGGAACGAGGCTGACATATTAGACAGTGTATGTGTGTTTCTGTAATTAAAAATGGACAGTGGTACAATGATTGCTTGTTTTTTGGCTAACAGTGGACAGTGGATGAAGACTAGGGAGTCAGACAGTGCATGGGTGGTTCTGTGACTACCAAAGGAACAAGGTTAAGGTATCACACAGAATATGTTTTTATTTTGTGGCTACCATGGGACAGTGGAACAAAGCTGAAGTGTCAGACAATGTATGTGTGGTTCTGTGAATATCAGTGGCTCATGTGTCAGACTGTGTGTGTGATGGATAACCCAGCATGCTCACTTTTGCTGTGACACAGACCCTACCTTTATACCCTAATTCCTGGATCTCCGGCCAGCTACACCAAACAGCCCTCCCCCTCCCAGCACTTGGGGCTTGGAGACCTATCTGGAGCTAGGATGGGAGATCCGTGCTAGCCAATCAGAAGACATCAATATCTCCCATTCATTGCCATCCCCAAATGGGAGGTGAGCCAGTAATCTGCTTCTTAGCAGCCTTTGATCTCCCCTTGTTTGAGCCAGTCTTCTGATTTGACAATGACCCCTGGAGTGACTTCCACGTACCAGGGAACAATGGACATGTAATCAGGATATTGTTATCTCCTGTGTATGTTTAGACACTCAAGTGCCCAGATTTGTTACTTGGCTGAGCTTGCCATGGGGCTAAACCAGTCAAGTCACATACAGTTAAATACATCAAACTAACTTATCCTACCCAACTCCTGTACATATCCAACCACATAATATTGTGTTAGGTGCAACTTGTACCTAACAAAATCCCTTTTTACATAAAACAAACACAGACACACAGGCCATATATTACTCACAATTTGTTCCCCACTGCTAGGGATTTATAGCCACAGTTCACTGGGGCTGGAAATAGGGACAGCAGTCAGTGAGTCCTGGGGATATCTCCATTATTTATAAGGTACTGTCTGATAAGATTACCTATGGGCAGCTGTCATACAGTGTATTTGTGGCTCTGTGACTACCAATGTACAGTGGAACAAGGCTGGGGTGTCAGACAGTGTATGTGTGGTTCTGTGACTACCAGTGGTCTGGGGTGTCAGACAGTGTATGTGTGGTTCTGTGACTACCAGAGGACAGTGGAACAAGGCTGTGGTGTCAAACACTGTAAACCAGGTTCTCTGACTAGGTGGAATAGGGCTGGGGTGTCAGACAGTGTATGTGTTGGTCTGTGACTACACTTGTACAGTGGAACAAGGCTGGGGTGTCAGACAGTGTATGTGGGTTCTGTGACTATGAGTGGACAATGGAACAAGCCTGGAGTGTCAGACAATTTATGTGAGGTTCTGTGACTATGAGTTGACAGTGGAACATGGCTGTGGTGCCAGACAGCATATGTGTGGTTCTGTGACTATAAAGTGACAGTGGAACAAGGCTGGGGTGTCAGACAGTGTATGCGTGGTTCTGTGACTACCAGTGGGCTAGGTGTCAGGCAGTGTATGTGTGGTTCTGTGACTACCAGTGGACAGTGGAACAAGGCCGTGGTGTTGGAGTGTATGTGTGGTTCTGGAACTATAAGGGGACAGTGGAAAAAGGCTGGGGTGTCAAGCAGTGTATGTGTGGTTCTGTGACTATAAGGGGACAGTGGAACAAGGCTGGGGTGTCAGACAGTGTATGTGGGTTCTGTGACTATGAGTTGACAATGGAACAAGCCTGGAGTGTCAGACAATTTATGTGAGGTTCTGTGACTATGAGTTGACAGTGGAACATGGCTGTGGTGCCAGACAGCATATGTGTGGTTCTGTGACTATAAAGTGACAGTGTAACAAGGCTGGGGTGTCAGACAGTGTATGTGTGGTTCTCTGACTACCAGTGGGCTAGGTGTCAGGCAGTGTATGTGTGGTTCTGTGACTACCAGTGGACAGTGGAACAAGGCTGTGGTGTTGGAGTGTATGTGTGGTTCTGGAACTATAAGGGGACAGTGGAAAAAGGCTGGGGTGTCAAGCAGTGTATGTGTGGTTCTGTGACTATAAGGGGACAGTGGAACAAGGCTGGGGTGTCAGACAGTGTATGTGGGTTCTGTAACTATGAGTGGACAATGGAACAAGCCTGGAGTGCCAGACAATTTATGTGAGGTTCTGTGACTATGAGTGGACAGTGGAACACGGCTGTGGTGCCAGACAGCATATGTGTGGTTCTGTGACTATAAAGGGACAATGTAACAAGGCTGGGGTGTCAGACAGTGTATGTGTGGTTCTGTGACTACCAGTGGGCTAGGTGTCAGGCAGTGTATGTGTGGTTCTGTGACTACCAGTGGACAGTGGAACAAGGCTGTGGTGTCGGAGTGTATGTGTGGTTCTGGAACTATAAGGGGACAGTGGAACAAGGCTGGGGTGTCAGACAGTGTATG
Organism: Rhinophrynus dorsalis; assembly: GCA_037306005.1. Lineage (NCBI taxonomy): Eukaryota > Metazoa > Chordata > Amphibia > Anura > Rhinophrynidae > Rhinophrynus > Rhinophrynus dorsalis. Next base: position 158,205,246 of record CM074727.1, read on the forward strand.
TGGGTTCTGTAACTATGAGTGGACAATGGAACAAGCCTGGAGTGCCAGACAATTTATGTGAGGTTCTGTGACTATAAGTGGACAGTGGAACACAGCTGTGGTGCCAGTCAATGTATGTTTGGTTCTGTGACTACCAGTGGACAGTGGAACAAGGCTGTGGTGTCGGAGTGTATGTGTGATTCTGGAACTATAAGGGGACAGTGGAAAAAGGCTGGGGTGTCAAGCAGTGTATGTGTGGTTCTGTGACTATAAGGGGACAGTGGAACAAGGCTGGGATGTCAAACAGTGTATGTGTGGTTCTGTGACTACCAGTGGTCTGGGGTGTCAGGCAGTATATGTGTGGTTCTGTGACTACCAGAGGACAGTGGAACAAGGCTGTTGTGTCAAACACTGTAAACCAGGTTTCTGACTACTAGTGGTAGGTGGAATAGGGCTGGGGTGTCAGACAGTGTATGTGTTGGTCTGTGACTACCAGTGGTCAGTGGAACATGGCTGGGGTGTCAGACAGTGTATGTGGGTTCTGTGACTACTAGTGGTCAGTGAAACAAAGCTGGGGTGTCGGACAGTGTATGTGTTTTTCTGTCACTACAAGTGGACAGAGGAACAAAGCTGAGGTGTCAGAGTATGTGTGGTTCTGTGACTACAAGTGGTCAGTGAAACAAGGCTGGAGTGTCGGACAGTGTATGTGTGGTTCTGTGACTATAAGTGGTCAGAGAAACAAGGCTGGGATGTCAGTGTATGTGTGGTTCTGTGACTATGAGTGGTCAGTGAAACAAGGCTGGAGTGTTGGACAGTGTATGTATGGTTCTGTGACTATAAGTGGACAGTGGAACAAGGCTGGGGTGTCAGACAGTGTATGTGTGGTTCTTTGACTACAAGTGGACAGAGGAACAAGGCTGGGGTGTCGGACAGTGTATGTGTGGTTCTGTGACTACAAGAGGACAGAGGAATAAGGCTGAGGTGTCAGTGTATGTGTGGTTCTGTGACTATGAGTGGTCAGTGAAACAAGGCTGGAGTGTTGGACAGTGTATGTATGGTTCTGTGACAATAAGTGGACAGAGGAACAAGGCTGGGGTGTCAGACAGTGTACGTGTAATACTTTGACTACTAGCAGAATATGTTTCTCCATTAGCCAAGAAAAGGTTTCACTTTTATTCTAGCAGTCTCCTACATTTTAATAAAAAGCAGCACACACAATAAAAACCTAGTTGTAGAATCACAAGAATACATACATCAAATAGTCTTTCTCGTGTCTCTTCTGGTGTTTTCTGGGACATGTGAGAGGCTACGTGATATGAATATAATTTTTGGAACCTGTAACTAGGATTTTATTGTGTGAGCTGATTTATGTTAAAATGTGATTCACGTTGAGAGGTCTTTTTTTGTGCACTTATTCTTGTGCAGGAGTCCAGGGTCCTCAGGATGTAGAGAAGAACAGAGGACTAACTGGAGAGAACCGCTCAGAGATACAGATCTTACTGGAAATCTTATTGCATACAGGTTTTACTGATTATAGTATACAGTCCAGGCGTGAGCACCCAGACATAAATGTACTAATGGAACAAGCTGGGGTGTCAGATAATGTATGTGTGCTTCTGTGACTACCAGTGAACAGTAGATTGAGGTAATGAATGGAAGGGGTGAACTGGATTTATGTGTGTGTGGGGGGGGCACCAAACCGGTACCATGCCGAGGGCCCAATGGAGTCTTAATATGCATCTGACACAGACACGTGCAAGCAGACACAGACATTCAGACACTCTGATTCACATATAGACACTAAGCCAAAATATGTAAGAGACTCAGCTATAAACAAACAAAAGCAGATATTGCCAAGAAACATCACATTTTAGCTCTCTAGTGCTATTACAGAGAAGAAAGTTCCCTGTACATGTCAAACTAATCCCATCAAAAGTGTGGTCTGGTTTTGAAAAGACAGACAAGTCCCTTGCGAAGGAATAACAGGGAACCCCAGACATACTTTTCAGCCTTGTTTGTGCCTTGTCAGTGAGGTGCGTCTGCTTTCCCTATTCACAGAGTTGTCACAACGTTCTGATCTCTCCATTCTGGTGTAGTGCGTCGCATGAAGTCACGTCGTAAACATTGTGATGTCATCATGCAGAATGTACTTAAGGTCAATTCCTGGTTCCCCAGACACACTTTCACGGTACTCTTGTGCATTCCAGCATCCTTACTCTGTTCTTGACATGTTCCCTGTCCCTTGCATGACCACATGTTGCCATTCCCTGCCTGGACTTTGGACCATTCTTCTGCCTTCTGATTCTACCTGTTCTTGTTCCCCCTGTTGCTGGCTCTGCCTGACCACTGACCAGTCTTCTGCCTGCCGATTTTGCCTGTCACAGCTCCTGCCATTGCTGACCCAGCCTATACGATCTGTTTCCAGTTCTGCTGCTCTTCTGAGTCCTATCTGAGGTTCCTGCTACTCTATACTGACCCCTAGCTGCTCAGTTGGGCTTTCTGGCATCAGGTAAGTTCTTCCAAATGGTTGGGGAGTACTTTCTCTCTTTATACTGCCTTATGGTGGGTATGTGTTAGTGTGCTATTTATTGGAGTTTTAGCTCCTGTGCGGTAGCCTCCATTCTCTATCTTCGTTCCCTACTCCCTGCTCCTTTGACAGCGCTCTCCCCTGCAGGAGCAAAGGAGCTGTTTACTGTGGGATAATACAATACTCACTTCCAGCTCCACTAGTGTTTGTCATAAGGGCTTGCAGCTGGCACCTTAAAGCGATAGTAATATTTCAAAATAAAAGCAGCTCCAATTAATCTTCATAGTATTTGGGCCATGGAGAGTGTTATTTCAATACTGTCAGAGTTGTAGTTGAAGAGTAATTGAATGATAAAGTATCCTCCTCCCATTCCTTTTACTGATGTAACATTGCTCACCTCAGAGCAGAAAGGTGGTGTTTATATGGCTTGCAGAGAGGGATAATCTTCAATTAGCATAAGGGAAAAACCTGAAAAACCTGTCAAGGGGGTCAGGGTTTTCCTTATGATCACAGTAAGAAGATTGTCCCTTGCTGTGAGTTGTCCGGTTCCATGACTAGATTCCACATCTGAGGGGAGACGGCTTACACCATGTAAAAAGGGCGGGAGGGGGATACTTTATCATTTAATTACTCTTGAACTACAACTCTGACAGTATTGAAATAACACTCTCCATGGCCAAAAATACTATGAAGATTAACTGGAGCTGCTTTCATTTTGAAACATTACTGTCACTTTAACTTTGGCTTTAGCCACAGCACAGTCTCTCAGTAGACAGTGTATGCTCAACCAGCCCCACCCTCCAGCAGCATTCCCTAGCACTCTCTCTCTCTGGCGGGTGTCCTTCCTAGCCATTTCCTGTAGCCTAGGTACCATATACATTTGACAAGAGTACATGGGGGGGCCTACATTTGGATTACCCTTCACCCATAATGAGATACCTTAAGGGTTTAAAATCAATGCTAAAATATGTGACACTCACTGAGTGTAAAGGAAACCCAAGACGCAGTGCTGTCTTGGGCCGTCGTGCTGGGTTTCTCCCTCCTGAGTGTGGCTACAAGGGGGTTGCCCTGCTGGTAATCCTGCAGAGCTTCATCTGGGAATGGGGGTCAAAAAGGAGACCCTTTAGACCATTCTGTAACACAAGGACAGGACGCACTTCTGGTTCCAGAATGAATTCAACTTTATTGGAGCACACACGCTTATTTTATAATAAAACATTATACAAACAGAACAATGGGGGAGGGGCATGGAAAGAATGGTTGGGTAAACATGGTAGGGGCACACAATGGGACAGGGGGGAAATGTATTATAAACAATGGAACAATGTGAACATAATTTAATCTTGCTGCTTCAATCCCCAACCAATAGGAAATTGAGTGAGAAAAAGCAACCAACCAATCAGGACCCGGGCTATTGTTCTCCATAGAAGATGGAATTACCCGGGTCTGACAAATGACTCAAATAACTTATGTCACTCTGGCTCATCAACCAATAGGAACCAGGGCTATAGACTAGATGGACAGCTGGCAACCAATCAGGGGGGTGCCTACCTGTCCAATGTAATTCCTATATACCATGGGATAGTAGGCAGCCAATCAGGAAGCCGTCTACTTTTAGTCCACATCCTCCCGGCCAATCACAGGCCTGCTGACTTTTCAAACATGCAGCACTAATCTTCTTTTGTCCTGTTGACTCTGTTAAATTAGTCCTTGGCTTTCCTTGGTGTAGGCATTGAGAAATGCCTTGGGTTAGCATGTGTCCTTCCAGTAACGGGCACCCTCCTGTTACACTGAGTATGAACAAAAGCAGATATGATTGTTCTACAGCTAGTCACCTCTCAAAAGCATCACTTTTTAGCTCTTTAGGGCCATTACGGAAGAAAGCCACAAGCATTTTAGCCAACATTATTAATTTTCTGACACCCCACCCAGCTAATAGTCATTTTGGTACTGGGCTTTTTACTAAGTCGGCTTTCATGAGAGCAGACAGTAAAATGTGATAATTGCTATTTAAATAAAAAGTCTGGTCCTCTTAGAGACTCAGGACCTGGAGAGTTTAAGGAAACCTATTGCTGATCTAGTTCCATAATGTAAAATTAATTTTGCATTAAATTTTATTTTTTCTTAACCCCTTAGTGACCAGGCACGAGCGCACGCGGCCGGCACTTAATGCCCGCCGAACATTTTTTGTCATTTGTTTAATTGACTTCCGTGACGTACATGTACGTCCTCTGTCCACCTGGGACATCCGCTCGGGACATACATGTACATCCTTGGGCGGTAAGGGGTTAATTGATGTGCAAAAATCTTGCTATTCTAGTTGCAGAAATCTCAAGTGGATCTTTTCAGTAGAAGGATTAAATGAAACTGAGGTGTTATAAGAAAGGATTTAGCACTGTTTCAATGGAAACAATAATTCTAGGAATAAGTGGCCATTGTTTGTTTAACAGAAGGACATACCTAGACAGGTGTCTTTTATACAGCAGTCAAATTCTATATGCTTTTCTAAGTCATCACAAACAGCTCCTAATAATTACCACCCACTTATATCACTAAGGCCAGAAAAAATGTATAAATTGTGCCATTTCTCCTTAGTAAAAGAGATTAAGGGGAATGTACTAATACAATTCTGTGCTCATCAAGGCATTAGAGTCGATTTTCTAGTCTTACACCTGCCTGCAAATTACTATGCTAGTTATAGCCACAGTTTTCCCTTTGACATCACTTGTTCCAAGGTGAGAACAGTGTTGAAGTCAGAACATTCCATTCCTCTGTGTCTTGTTTGACATGATCATAGTTAGGAAATCTACGGATTTGCCCTGGAGACTCCAGTTTTTGCTGCTGATTACCGGGTCTCCGGGGCAGAGGCTGATTCTCCAGATGTGGGGAGTTTCTAATGAATCTCTGCCCACTTCTGCTCATTCCCAGTCTGTTCCCCCCACTCCCCTCCCACTTCTCCTCTTTCCACAATCCGATTCTTCCTACTTTTTTACATCAGTTAAACCTCCCTTTCACAATTAAGCCCCGTCCATTTTTAAGTGAATCAAGTCATCTATCACCGCCATTGGCACCCCCTCCAGGGAGTCCGCAAGACAAAGTTCCAAGGTATGGACATGATGTACAAACAAGAAGAAAAGGGAATTCATAAAAAGGTTACCCCATTCCCCTATACATTCTATAAGGGAGATATTCGGGACTCCCTAGTATTAACCCTTTGAGTGTCAGAGGGGTATCCAACACATTCCTTTTCCTTCTGGCACTCAAAGGGTCAAAGTTTTCTCCAAGATGGTGTACACTAAATTTGTCACATGCTCAAGTCTTTGGGGTACTCCAATAGGGCAGGTTTTCAGGATTTCCCTAAATACGTACAGGCAGCTCAATCACAATACTGTATCAAGGTGTAGTGCTACAACGCTAGCAGCTAAGTAAACAGACAAAAAGCTTCCACATTCCAATGACTGTGCCACTGATTACTCATCCTATATAATAATTTGCTAAGGATGTTTGTCAGAAGCTGTCATGCGCAGTAGAGACGGCTGCACACGCTGCAGTCATGAACAGTAGAGACTGCCCGCGCCGCGGCTGGTACGGAGCGGGAGTTCCGAATTCAGACAGGAGTCCTCTTTGCGCACTTTCCTGGGACAGCTTGCGCAGAAAGGACTACGGTCTGAATTCGGAGCGCCCAGCTCCATATCAGCCGAGTGTGGGTGGTCTTTACTGTGCATGACTCCACCGCGGACAATGACGACAGGATCCGGCCACCAGCTGAGGTTGCTGGGTGGCACTGTGGCCCGTGTACATGGGCTCTTGAGCTAGTCTGTGATAAAGGAGGAATGTACTGAAATGTTTCCCCGAGGACAAACAATGATCTAGTTGTCTACTCCCAAGAGCAGCCAATGTAGTTGGAGCACAACATCAGATAACTGATTAATTCGTACATTCCCCGCAACAACTGCAGTCTGCAGCCATATCCACGGAAGAGGCCATGACAGTTGCTAGCAGGACCACTGGACCCCAAACTCCTCTTTTTTTGTTTATCTGTTTTTCAAACTGAAGTAAGCACAATGCATGACCACACAGAATGTTAGCATGACAAAAGTTGGCCATAGATAGCAATAATAAGAACTCCTCCATAAAATAGAAGACTAGTGATGAGCGAGCATGCTCGGCCGAAGCTCGGTTCGGCTCGAGCATCGCTCTGCTCGGCACATGGCAGTACTCGTACGAGTACCGCATGTGCTCGCCCGCCATGTTCGGGTCTCCTCCCCGCACGTTTCGCGGCTGCTGCGCAGCCAATAAACGTGCGGGGAGGCTCTGACACCAGTGTAATGCCAGCAGCCATGTTGGCTGCTGGCATTACACTGATTGGCTGGCCAGAACCCGTGATCGGGTGCTGTATAGCACCCGACGCGCGAGTTCGGCTCATTCTTAGCCAGGGAGAGATGCGCTTAGGCAGGGAAAGTCAGTGTAGGGAGAATAAAATTGTTGAAACTCTTTCAAGACCCAAAAGTCCTTTTTAGGACTGTTGTGTGTGGGGGCAGCATTTATATTTTGTTTGGGGGGGCACAATTTCATTTTTTTGTGGGGGGGGACATGTTCTAAGGTGACATTGTACTAGGTGCACAGGGACAAATATTTCACAGTGCAGTGACAAGCTGACATATTCTGTTAGGTGCACAGGGCCAATGATTTTACAACGCAGTGACAAAAAGGGCCATTTTAAACGTGTGCCTAGCCATAGATTATTGTCACATTCTGTTTAGTGTGCAAATTCACAAATTAACGTCACATATTCCGTTCACTGTGCCTAGCCGCAGATTAGCGTCACATTCTGTTTCATGTGCCTAGCCGCAGATTAGCGTCACATATTGTTTAGTGTGCCTAGCCGCAGATTAACGTCACATATTGTTTAGTGTGCCTAGCCGCAGATTAGCGTCACATATTGTTTAGTGTGCCTAGCCGCAGATTAGCGTCACATATTGTTTAGTGTGCCTAGCCGCAGATTAACGTCACATATTGTTTAGTGTGCCTAGCCGCAGATTAGCGTCACATATTGTTTAGTGTGCCTAGCCGCAGATTAGCGTCACATTCTGTTTCGTGTGCCTAGCCGCAGATTAGCGTCACATATTGTTTAGTGTGCCTAGCCGCAGATTAACGTCACATATTGTTTAGTGTGCCTAGCCGCAGATTAGCGTCACATATTGTTTAGTGTGCCTAGCCGCAGATTAACGTCACATATTGTTTAGTGTGCCTAGCCGCAGATTAGCGTTACATATTGTTTAGTGTGCCTAGCCGCAGATTAGCGTCACATTCTGTTTCGTGTGCCTAGCCGCAGATTACCGGCATATATTCCGTTTAATATGAAGAAGGCGGGTAAAAAGGGACGGGGAAGTGGACGTGATCCTGATAGTTCAGGGCGCGGGTCAGGACGCGTAGAAACTGTGCCTGGTGCCAGAGCACAAGAAAGAAAGACATCCACCATACCTAGCTTCATGTCTCAGTTTACAGGGCGTCGCAGGACATCACTCTCGAGGTCAGACCACTGCGAACAGGTGGTCGGTTGGATTTCAGCTGATACTGCTTCCAGTCGGTTAAGCACCACCCTGTCTTCCACCAAGTCCACTCTCACTAGCCAAGAGTCTGGTCAACATAATCCTCACCCTGATCATCCTTCCTCCCACCATAGAGGGTCTGGCCAAAGAAGTGATCCCACACTGGGATATAGTGAGGAGCTCTTCTCATCACCAATCCTTGATTTGAATCTCTCTCCAAGCACGCTTGCAGAGGAACATGAGATCTTGTGCCCTGATGCACAACCTCTAGAGGGTACCCAATCACAAGAAGATGACAGAGGAGAACGGCATTTAAGGTCAGTGGATGATGATGATGAGACACAGTTGCCATCAAATCAACCACAATTACTGTCTCAAGACCTTGATGAGGAGGATGATACACAGTTGTCAATGACTGAGGATGTGGTGGGATCAAGACATGAGGAGGATGATCAGAGTGAGGAAGTGGAGGAGGACTTGGTGGACGATGAGGTCACTGACCCCACCTGGGAAGGTGGAAAGCCGAGCGATGACAGCAGTCCTGAGGGTGAGCCATCTGCAGCACCGCAACAGGCTGGAAGAGGCAGTGGTGTGGCTAAAGAAAGAAGGCGGACCGCACCAAACCGGCCCGCAAATGTTCCACGGAGCACCCCCTTGCGTAAATCTCCCTTGCCAAGGGCTAGGTGTTCCGCGGTATGGCGTTTTTTTAAGGAAAGTGTGGACGACAAAAGAATTGTAGTTTGCAACCTGTGCCACACCAGAATGAGCCGAGGCATGAACACTAGCAACCTCACCACCACCAGCATGATCCGACACATGGCATCCAAGCACCGTAATAAGTGGGAGGAACGCCCGGATCGCCAATCTGTGTCTGCAGGCCACACCACTGCCTCCTCTTCCCCTGTTTTCGGTGCCGGCCAATCGCCTGTCGAAGGCGCAGGCCCGCATACCTCCCGCCCTGCACCTGTACCATCTGAAGCACCATCAGCGACCACATCCACTTCCCTGTCCCAGCGCAGCGTCCAAATGTCGTTACCCCAGGCATTTGAGCGCAAGCGAAAATACCCAGCCACCCACCCACAGGCCATAGCACTAACCTCACACCTTTCCAAATTACTGGCCATCGAAATGCTGCCATTTAGGCTTGTGGAGACTGAGTCCTTCCGCAGCCTGATGGCAGCAGCTGTCCCTCGGTACGCAGTCCCCAGCCGCCACTACTTTTCCCGGTGTGCCGTCCCCACCTTACACCACCATGTGTCCCTTAACATCACCCGTGCCCTGACCAACGCAGTTACTGGGAAGGTCCACTTAACGACTGACACATGGACAAGTGCTTGTGGCCAGGGACGCTACATTTCCCTGACGGCACACTGGGTGAATGTCGTGGAGGCTGGGAGCGACTCGGACCCTGGGATGGCACAGGTGCTACCCACGCCGAGGATTGCGGGCCCTACCTCCATCAGGGTTTCCGCCAGCACCTACGTTATTGGCTTCTCCTCCTCCTCCTCCGTTTCCACCTCCGAATTCTCTGCGCGCAGCGCCACTCACCCATCAGCCGGTAGCTGGAAGCAGTGTAGCACTGCAGTGGGGAAGCGTCAACAGGCCGTGCTGAAGCTGATCTGCCTTGGGGACAAACAGCACACGGCCTCATAGCTGTTGCAGGGGATTAGTCACCAGACCGAGCAGTGGCTCTCGCCACTCAACCTGCAACCAGGCATGGTTGTGTGTGATAATGGGCGTAACTTGGTGGCGGCTTTGGAGCTCGGAAAGCTTACACACGTACCATGCCTAGAGCATGTATTTAATTTAGTGGTTCAGCGATTTCTAAAAACCTACCCCAATTTGCATGATCTCTTGACGAAGGTGCGCCGCGTGTGTGCACATTTCCATAAGTCATCTACAGCTTCAGCCGGCCTGTTGACGCTGCAGCAGCGCTTACAATTGCCAGCTCACCGGCTGCTGTGTGACGTGAGCACGTGCTGGAACTCCACCTTCCACATGTTGGCCCGGCTTTGTGAGCAGCAGAGGGCAGTAGTGGAGTACCAGCTGTTACACGGTCGTCGCCTCTCCGTTCAACTTCCTCTAATCAGAAGTGAGGAGTGGGAATGGATGTCAGACCTCTGTGAGGTTTTACGCAATTTTGAGGAATCGACACAGATGGTGAGCGGCGATAACGCTATTATCAGTGTAACCATCCCACTTCTGTGTCTACTGAAACGCTCGCTGCTCACAATTAAAACCGACGCTTTGCATGTGGAAGAGGTGGAAATGGGGGAGGAAGAGCTTACACAAGGTGATAGCCAGAGCACCCTCACTTCGTCTTCTCAGCGACAATTGGAGGAGGCGGAGGAGGAGGAGGAGGGAGACACGGTTGCCTCCGCTACAGAGGGTAGCCATGGAACTTTAGTTCCATCTCTTCAGCGTGGGTGGGCAGAAGAGGAGGAAGAGGATGAGGAGATTGAGAGTCATCCTCCTGGTGAGGACAGCGAAATCTTGCCTGTTGGTACTCTGGCACACATGGCTGACTTTATGTTAGGCTGCCTTTCCCGTGACCCACGCGTTATACGCATTTTAGACAACACGGATTACTGGACCCCCGCTACAAAGAGAATTTCTCATCTCTCATTCCTCCGGTGGAGAGGACAAGCAAAATGGTGAAATACCAGAAGGTTCTTGTCGAAAAATTGCTCCAAAATTTTCCATCTGACAACGCTGGCGGCAGAGTACGTGCTACCTTGGCCAACCGAGAAGGGGAGAAAAGGAGAGCACACAGCAGTTCCGACAAAGGCAGGGCAACACTCTCCAAGGCGTGGGACACCTTCATGACACCCCGCCAGCACCCTCACCCTGATGCGCGGCCTAGTGTCACAAGGAGGGAAAAGTTTTGGAAGATGGTGAAGGAGTACGTAGCAGACCGTGTCAGCGTCCTCACTGATCCCTCTGTGCCTTACAACTACTGGGTGTCCAAGCTGGACACGTGGTATGAACTGGCACTCTACGCCTTGGAGGTGCTGGCCTGCCCTGCCGCCAGCGTTCTGTCTGAGCGGGTATTTAGTGCTGCTGGTGGCATCATAACAGATAAGCGTATCCGCCTTTCCACCGAAAATGCTGATAGGTTGACACTTATAAAAATGAACAAGGCCTGGATTTCCCCTGACTTCTCCACTCCACTGGAGGAAAGCCCCGGGTGAACATAAAGTCACTTTAGATATGTTATTTACAATGATGGGAATACTCTGTATTCCCATTCACCCCTTCCACCCAAAAAACGGGTAAATGGTTGACTCTTAATCTTCTCATTCTCCTCCTCCTCTTCCATATGCCCTGTGATATAATTTTTATATAGGGCCAGCTCACCAGCGGGCCCTGTGATATAATTTTTATATAGGGCCAGCTCACCAGCGGGCCCTGTTTGACAATTTTTGTATAGGTCAGCTCACCAGCGGGCCTTCTCATATAATGTTTTATTGGGTCAGCTCTCTAGCGGGCCCTCTCATATAATGTTTTATAGCGTCAGCTCACTAGCGGGCCTTCGCATATAATGTTTAGGATGGTCAGCTCCGCAGCAGACCCTCACCCATAATGTTTTAGATGGTCGGCTCAGCAGCAGACCCTCATTCCTAATGTTTTAGATGGTCAGCTTAGCGGCATGCCCTCGCCCCTAATGTTTTAGAGGGTCACCAGCAGGCCATTAATCCTAATTTTTCAAGGGTGTGTATGATGCCCTCCTTTATGTGTAATAAAGGGTGTATTGGAGTGACATTTCAGTCTAATTTTTGGCAGCCCTTTCACTTAGTGCATAGGCTTTATGAGTGTTGGACCACTACCTGAACTATTGTACCACAATGTGAATGAGGCCCTCCATTTTGTGATATACAGGTTGTATAGGAGTGCCTCAGGTCCTCCCATTGAATTAAATAGGGCTGGGGTGTTCGACAGAGCAGAAGGTAGTTCTTGGCTTCATCCACTAAGTCACTTCGTCACTTTTACTCAATGGATCAGACCCCACTGTTCCGACTATAAATTTTGGACTTAACAAGGGCAAACGGACATGTTGTAAAACCTGTGGTAGCTGCGGCCTCCGTTCCTGAATGCTGTACCTTACCCGGGCCATAACCACGTTGAACACCTGCTTTACGCTGCGCACGTTTCCCTCTTAATCATGGCCCCAGTTCCGAAAAATCGATGAAATTTTTTGCAGAATTTGCAGATGATATACAAGTAAATATACAGCAAATACTGTTTGGTAACATTTTTTCGCCTAAAATCGTTTTTATCTTCCTTTTTGTGTGTTTTACGGTCAGTCTGTAAAAATGGCGTACTACGGGCGAAACATCGTTCCCAGCAGCGATGTTGGAGTCCAAGGTGCATCCAGACATCCTCCCTATGCTGTCCCTGAACCATTTCTGTGGTGTTTCCATCATTTTCTGACCTTTTCCTATGAACCAGGCACCCTCCCCTCATCAGAGCAGGGGGTGCCTGGTGTAATGCTCGAGTCCTCCCATTGACTTCAATGGGGCTCGGGTGCTCGGCCGAGCACTCGAGCCTCCGGGGGCGCTCGGCCAGAGCACCCGAACACCCGAGCATCGGGGTGCTCGATCATCACTATAGAAGACCATGAACATACGGCACTCCAGAAATGCTCTCTAATGTATGATTTTTATTCCTCCTTTTTGAATTTACATATTCTGCAATGCAGAATAGGTAAAGTTAAACTGCTCATATACAATGTATATTTTTTCTTCATATTTACCTATTTATTCTTTTTTTTTTTAATATATATTTTATTAACAGACCATTCCATACACATACAAGGAAAGAAGTACATATAAAATCTTACAGATACAGCAAGATTATGTAAACATTCATAACAATAAAAAGAACAGATGCATATGAATAAGGCGTATGGAGTCTGAGGTTTTTATAAGAATACAACCCAAACTCCAAACATCCAACCTTTCTAAATTAAACCTACAGTCCCCGATCCCAGTTCCTCTCTCCCCCGAGCCCGCAGCACCCCCCAACCCCACCCACCAGCCAAAGATTCCACAAGAACCTGATACGTACAGGAGTCATACACAAAGATACACACCAAATACACATCACCACCATCCACACAACAAGCGGATATGAGCACAATCAGACAGCTCCAATAGGTTGCACATGATCGGGAGGTACAGTAGCATTCGCTCTAGCTGTCCACCAAGTTTGCCATCTCCCCCAAATTTGGCTAAATTACCTCGGTGTAAATAAACCAATTTATAATGTGGAAAACACTGTGTAACCAGATTTATCCACGCTCTACAGTTGGGAGCCCTGTTTGACATCCAGTGCAGGGCACCACCTTCCTCGCCATCACCAATAGCTCGCTCAAGAGAGTCCTGTCATTTGCATCCTCAATCTCATCGGGGAAAACAGACAATAGACAGATCTTTGGGGTCAGAGGAACAGGTCTTCCAAATACCAAGGCCATAGTGCTCACTACCTCATTCCAAAACCCCCTTACTCCAGGGCATTCCCAAATCATATGCAAGTATGTACCTTGAACAGTATCGCTTCGAAGACAACGATTGGATCCAGAACCTCTAATTTTAAACAGTCTGACCGGTGTGTAATAGATTCTATGTAAAATATTCAACTGAATCATTTGATGTCTAGTCGATGTCGCCACCATAGCTGGTCCCGTCTTAGCCAAATCCCATTTCCAATCTTCCAGTGGACCCACATCCGTTTACCTATTTATTCCTTACACGTGTACTTTCCTGACAGTGAGCTCACTGAGTATCAGTTCCCACGGAGCTTTCTAACAGGGGCTGTGAATGCAATGTAACCCTATTCCTGCACCAGAACAGCCTGCCCCACTACAGTATACAGAGCACTCAGTTCTGCAGGGACAGAGTTACACTGCATCACCATCCCTACTTTAAAGGGATAGTAATGTTTCATAATAAAAGCAGCTCTAATTAATCATCATAGTATTTGGACTTTGGAGAGTGTTACTTCAGTTCTGTCAGACTTGTAGTTCAAGGGTAATTCAATGACAAAGTATCCCCCTCCCGCACATTTTACTGACGTAACACTGCTCAGCCAGATCAGAAGGGAGGTGCCCAGGTAGACTGCACAGAAGGACAATCTTCAATTAAGATAAGGGAAAAACCTGAAAAACTTGTCAAGGGGGAAGGGCTTTCATTGTTCTCATAGGAAGAAGATTGTCCCCTGCTGTTATCTGTCTGGTCTATGGACTGGATTCCACATCTGAGAAGAGATGGCTTACACTAGGTAAAAGGGGCGGGAGGGGGAAACTTTGCTTGTGAATATCTCATAAACCATAAAGGTTTGAAAGATAAGACTTATATCATTCTTCATGTTTTTTTATTGCCTACAAAATAAAATAAAGTTAAAACGAAGTGTTACTATCCCTTTAACACACTGGATGCTACAGAGGTCTAAAACACATTCCTTTGGAAACCTCTCTATCATTCAAGGGGTAAAAACCCTATTTTAAATCAATTAACATAATGGGAATATTTATTAGTCCCCTAATGTGTCTTGCCTCAGAATTGCTCCACTATTACTTAATACATCAACCTCAGAGTCTTTGTATATGCCCAGATATTTGGGGTGTGCGTAAGTGCCCGTTATCAGCTGCACGTCCTTGTTTCCACTCATGTATCGACAGACGTTTCGCCGCAATGCGACTGCCAATTCCATTCTGGTCCAAGTGGAATGATCTTGGCCTGTGTTTTCTGTTTGAGAATAAAGAACAGTTCTTCCCCCCCATCTGTTCATCTTGTGAAATGTCCAAATATTTGTTGCCTCTGATGATCTGTGCATGTAGGACACACTTGGAATACCCTCCGTGCAGTTAACTCCTTTACTGCCAGAAGGCTGGCACTCTTGTTTGGAGTAAGAGTTAACCCTTTGATCAACAATGTGGGAACTGAGGCTTAAAATGTCAGTACTGGGTGAATACAAGACCTGTTTAAAGGGATAGTAATGTTTCACAAAAACAGCAGCTCCGACTAATCATCATAGTATTTGGGCCATGGAGAGTGTTATTTCAGTACTGTCAGAGTTGTAGTTCAAGAGTAATTGAATGATAAAGTATCCTCCTCCTGCCCCTTTTACCTAGTGTAAGACACCTCTCCTCAGATGTGGAATCTGATCTCTTGACCGGACAGCTCACAGCAAGGGACAATCTTTACCGTGATCATAAGGAACACCCTGCCCCCTTGACAGGATTTTCAGGTTTTTCCTTATGATCACTGAAGATTGTCCCTCTCTGCGATCCATCTGGACAGTCTTGCTGCTCTGAAGTGAGCAGTGTTACATCAGTAAAAGGGGTGGGAGGGGGATACTTTATCATTCAATTACTCTTGAACTACAGCTCGGACAGCATTGGAAAAACGCTCTCCGCGGCCCAAATACTATGAAGATTAATCGGATCTGCTTTTTTTGTGTCACATTACTGTCCCTTTAACCCAGTGTCAGTGTCTTCAGAGCTTTTGGAACTTTGGGGGAGATTTATAAAACTGAAATTGTAAAGAAAGGTCTGTATAATTGTCACAAACCAACATAAGGATATGTATAAGTGTTTAGCAACTAACTCAGTTGACTTGTTTGAAAAGTGGAGTAGAGATGGTCTTGTCCAAATAAGAACTGTATCACAATGTATTTATATAGAAATTCAATACCTGCTTCCAGGGCCGGATTTGCCATTAGGCAGAGTAGGCACCTGCCTACAGGCACACCCCACAGAGGGGCGCCTGTCATTGAATTTTTTTTTTTTCATTCACAGTGCTGCGCACAGTAACCCGCTAAGGTCTGCGTATTCTTAGGCAAAGACCTGTAGCTGCTGTTGCTCCCCCTCATTGGCTCTAATGCAGAGCGCTGGGAGATGACAGCATCTCCCAGCGCTCTGCATTCCTAAAGAGAAGACCGCGTGGGGTGCAACAGCAGCTGCAGGTCTGTGCAGAAGGCGGCACAGACATCTCCTGCCGCTGGACCACCAGGGAGGTAAAAAATGGATACGTGTGGGCAATGTGGAGCTGATGGCAATGTGAGGGCAAGTTGGAGCGGATGAGGGCAATGTGGAGCTTGGAGCTGATGAGGGCAAGACAGTTGGAACTGATGGGAGCAAGACAGTTAGAGTTGATGGGGGCAAGTTGGAGCTTTGAGCTGATGGGGGCAAGTTGGAGATGATGGGGGCAAGACAGTTGGAGCTGATGGGGGCAATGTGAGGGCAATATGGATATGGGGGGTAATGTGGAGATTTGGAGCATTGTGGAGATGGCCATTTGGGGGGGGGGGCACGTCAGATTTCTGTGCTTACAGGCTCCTGAGATGTAAATCCGGCCTTGCTTGCTTCAAAAATAAAGACCATTTTAGGGATTAAATCTTAACACCAGGTTTAACCTGTTCTTAAAGGAAATATACAGTGACAGTTACATAAGTGAACAAATATTCTCATTTGAGAATTTTCTGCAAATTTTCTCAGAAAATTCTCAGATAGACATATCTATAACCTTGATTATACTTTATAAATATGATCTGATGTTGTAAACAACAGTTCTTAAATAGAGAGCTAAACATTTTGTGACATGGTAGTTCCGCTGTAAGTACACTGACTGCATGGAATACGTTATATCTGTTTTTACTTCTTTCTAATAAACCTCCCTGCATCCAAGGTTTTAAATATTTTAAGAATGCAGTACATAGTTTACAATTGAAATTAGGATACGCAACTGAACCACAGAACTTACAATTGAAATGGACCTACAAGTTTATAATCACAGAGCTTACAATTGAAATGAGGATACACTAGTAATTCCACAGATCACACAACTCAAATGAGGCTACAAAGCAGGGGAGGGCTGGCAACATACGGCCCAGGGGGCAAATGCAATTAAGTGGCCCATATCTACTATCATCCAAGCCCATTGTCCCAGCCCACCCCTGTTTCCTTAATTTTAAAATTGTCCTTAATGCTGTGAATTAAAGCAAGTGATACCACAGAGCTTACTGTTGAAATGGGGCTACATTAGTGATACTACAGTCCTTACAATTTAACCCTGTGAGTGCCAGAGGGGTACACACAACACATTGCTTTTTCAATGCGATGTGTACCCATGTGGCACTCAAAGGGTTAAATAAAGATTGAATAGTGATGCCATAGAGCTTGCAAGGGAAATTAATTATGCTACTAGTGCAGCTATGTTTGGATTGTAGCTCTGCGGTATCACTTGCATATAGATTAATTTCATAAGTTCTGTGGTATCACTAGTGTAGCTCCATTTACAGCAGCAAGTGGGAGATTGAGTGAGGCACTGGCCCACCAGCCCAGACACATGGCCAGCCCAGGGGGCAATTGCCCCCCTCCCCTGCTACAAAGTTGATTCCGCAAAGCTTACAACTGAAATTGAGCTAGTGATATACGGAGCACAGAAATATAATTGAGTGATACTCGTTATACCATAGAGATTACAATTAGTCATCCTAGTAATGCAGTCTCTAGTTAAAAGCAGCCTACTGTGTCAACCTTCCTACTACATTGAACATTTAACCCTTTGAGCCCTGGTGAGGTATCCAAAGCATTGCACTAAAAGGGTTAAAGACCACAGAGGTGAGCAACACATTTCATACCTCTCTGTTTAATATGGGATCCTTTTAAAAGGTCACACTGAAAAGTGCGTGATACGAAAGGGTGCCTTCAGCATGTTGTATTGTTTATAATGGCGACATGAGAATCTCGCCATGCATTAAAAGAGCAAGATTCTTATGTTGCCTCGTTATATGTCACTGTATGTACATACAGAGACATATAAGGAGGCGACATGAGAATCTTGGCCTTTTTTTAATAATGGCGAGATTTTCATGTCACCCTTTTAAACAATGCAACATGCTGAAGGCACCCTTTCATATCATGCACTTTTCAGTGTGACCTTTTGAAAGTGAACCTTTTAATATACATAGGGATCAGAAGCTCTTTTAGGCATAACAAAGAGGGAAAAATGGCAACTGCGCAGTTAGCTAATAGAATGGCAAATTGGGTTTTTCCATGTTTCCCGATTCCCTAGAAAAATGTGTAAATGCTACATTAGTCTCACCATGTAAGTGTAAGTTACTATGTGTTGTTTTATGGTGTTACTTGCACTTTAAAAACTCATTTAACTCAAAGGGGTTTGGGGAAATTGTATTTGTTTCCCATGAAGCTGAAGCTGGTTCGTACCATTTTTCTCCACCATATTCCATAAAAGTGTCTAGGCTGATGTTCATCAGACTGGCAGAACAATTCTCCCTGGTTAGTCAGTCATACAAGAATGTTACACTGTACAATTGTTACAGTAACATGCTCTTTCAAATAAGGCTATTTTGTTCTTGTTTTTTAACGAGTGACGAATGTTTTACTTCCTGCTCCGTCACAGAGAGAACATTTACCACCTGTTAACACTTTGAGTGGCAGAGAGGTATTCAATGCATTGCTAGGGTTGCCACCTTTTCTTCAAAAAAATACCAGCCAAGACAATCCCTCCATAGACGTAACATTGGAAAGAAGCCAATTTTTTACCGGCCTGTCGGTAAAATACCGGCTGGGTGGCAACCCTATGCATTGCATTGGATATTTCACTGGCACTCGGAGGTTAAAGTCTTCAGAATGTTGTAACATTGGAAGGAAGGTATGAACTTGTTAGTGTATCTCATTTTCTTATCTAGAACACTGGATCCCTATTCATGCACCTGCAATTCAGGGTATGTACTAGAACACATGATCGGTTTAGTGCACACTCTGATGTCATTAAGACTTTAATGCAGCAAGCCCTGAATGCCTCCCCTATGGCATCCACAGGAAAAGTTGTAGCACTTTCCATGGTTCATTGTTAGTATGTCGTGTTAACTTTTTGAGTGCCAGAGATAGGGTGACCACATTTCCATTCTGCCATTCAGGGACAGTGTGGTGACGAGTGTACTTCTCTCCAGCTCTAGGGCAGCTATGTAGGAGGGGTCAGTATACATCACTGAACATCAGTGCACAAATTGCTCTTTATCTGGTGCACCACAGAGTTCTAAACACTAGAGGGAGAACTGTCCATTGACTTCTGTGACAGGAAGCGATGTCTGTGGTGGCTACAATATAATGTACAGCATGCCCAATGTCTTAGACTAGTATTACACTACAATATAATATACAGCATGCCCAAAGCCTTAGACTAGTATTACACTACAATAAAATTGCACTGCAGCTCCTGATTGATGTCAGGATCAAGGTACAGTTCTGTCTGTAGTGCTTAGAGCGCTATCTGGAAGCCATTTTCTTGTAGCCCAGCAGAGGCATCCATTTGTGTCACAGTAGGCAATGGGCAGTTCTGTCTCTAGTGTTCAGATTTTTTTATTCAGGGACTTTGTATTGTCCCTGATGGGGGCTGCCCAGGACATGGGACATACATTTAAATTCCGGGACTGTCCCTGGCAATCAGGGACACGTGGTCACCCAAGCCAGAGAGCTACGCAAAACATTGCTTTGCAATGTGTTGTGCACCCATCTGGCACTCAAAGAAACACATCTCATACACTCCTATTCTGCCATCCTTTTGGAGAAAACAGTGTGAAGCAGCATGTCCAGCATAGGACATGGACATTATAAAAAATTGTATCCAGAATCTACTGTGGCACTGAATCAAATTAGTCTTTCTCCTTACACGGAAACTCCCATGAGAAAGTCCTTTCTTCCACCATCTTCCTCCAACAAACTGAAGTGTACGTGTATGCGCATGCATGTGTGTGTATGTATGTGGGTGTATATATATGTGTGTGCGTGGTGTGTGTGAGTATGTATGTGTGTGTGTATGTATGTATGTGTGTGTATTTGTGTATGTGTTTATGTGTGCATATGTGTGTGTGCGTGTGTGTGGTGTGTATGTGTGTGTGTGTGTGTGTATATGTGTATTGTGTATATGTGTGTGTGTGTGTGTGTGTGTATGTGTGTGTATGTATGTATGTGTTTGTGTTTATGTGTATGTTTGTGTATGTATGTATGTATGTATGTATGTGTGTATATGTATGTGTGTTTGTGTGTATGTACGTGTGTGTGTATGTATATGTGTGTGTGTGTGTGTGTGTGTGTCGTCTGTGTGTATGTAAATTGTGTGTGGGGTGTGTGTATGTATGTGTGTGTGATGATACATGCATACATGCTTGATGACTAAAGATTAGTAAAATTATTATTTAATTCTGGCAATTGAACAACACATGCCATTTTGCAAGACAGGAAACACGTCTTGTGGAACAGGTGCAGTAAGGAAATGAACTATTCACTTATCCCTAGTCACAGACCAATCAGAAAGGAAGGCGTACAGGTTGAAATGTTTCCCTCAACCTGCTGAAAAAAAAGCACAATCAGTTCTACATATCATCAATTCCATTCAGCTATTGAAACATATACATACATGCATCTGTGTTTGTTAATCCTTTGAGTGCCAGAGAGGTATCCAACGCATTGCATTGCAGACACCTCTCTGGCACTCAAAAGGGTTAATACATACCCTTTAATTTCAGTTCAACTTGTGTTTAACCCCTTAACGACCGGTCGATCGGCGGAGCGCGGTCAGTTAAGGACCACAGAGCTTTGTTTTTTTTTGCTCCATCCGCTTCCGGACTCCCCGAACGGCTTGCAGCCACGGGGGGGGGGAGGGCGGAATTCCATGACAGTCATAGTACGTCATAGGTTGTTCAGTCAGATCGACCCTTGAAGTACTATGACCGTCAAGGGTCGTTAAGGGGTTAAGTGTTATCCTCAAATTTTTGTTTGTGTAAACTTGTAATGAGTGACCAGATTTAAATCAGTGATAGGTATTGGTACCAACATCTTTCCTATTCTGTAACTCTGTTATCTCTTCTAGTTCACTCCCATAGCTGGGAACTGTCTGGATTTGCCTGAAGACTGTTTTTTGCTATTCATTACTTGGTCTCCAGAGCAGAGGCTGATTCTCCAGAAGTGGGGAGTTTCTACTCAAACTCTGCCCATTTCTGCTCCTTCCCAGTCTGTTCCTCCCACTTCCCGCCCACTTCTCCTCCTTCCACAGCCTATTCCTCCGACTCTGGCCATGTATGGTAAGCCCCACCCCCACTCACGATTAAGCCCCACCCCTTTTAAAACACACATTACATCATTTATCTCGCCCCAGCGGCACCACAGGACTCCCCCCCCAGGGAGTCCAGAAGTCAAAATTCCCAGGTATGTTCATACCATTGACTATATTATCACTTCCAGTACCCTTATGACAAACTTGCTTAACCCTTTGAGTGCCAGAGAGGTATACAACATATGATACTTCTCTGGCATTCAAACGCTTAAAGAACATCTCTCATTATGTGAAAAGCTTAGTTTGTTTTCCCCAGTATATATAAAATTTGCCTATATGTTGTGCTAGTGGATTTTTCAATAAAATAAACAGTTTGAGGGAAATTAAATTTCATATTTTTGGTGGCACGGTGTGACACTTTATGCTAATGATCTGCATAGTATGCTAATTTGTTTTCTTTTGAGGCCCAACTTACCTCTCACTATGCTATTAGAAACACTCTCAGTGAGCCAGCTTGGCCTAGATTCATCCATTGAATAGTGAGTGCGGTAATATTGACTTGGAACATAAACGAATTAACATAAAGTACCACACTGTGCCAACAACAAATATAGGTTAATTTCTTAAAACCAATTTGTATTACATACAAAAGTCTAATACACCATATAGGCAGTTTTTACATCTCATTCAAATGAAGTAAACTTATCATAGCATGGTGTGTCCACTTTAACCATCTCAGCACCAGAATGGTGTCTAACGCATTGCAATTCTCTGGAACTCAAAGGGTAAAATAAACAAGGGTTCCACATGAGCACTTGCACGAGACATGATTAACCCTTTGGGCGCCAAAGGGGGTACGCAACGCATTGAAAAGCAATGCGTTGCGTACCCCGCTGGCACTCAGAGGGTTAAAGGGATAGTAATACTTCGTTTTAACTTTATTTTATTTTGTAGGCATTAAAAAAACATGAAGAATGATACAAGTCTTATCTCTCAAACATTTATGGTTTATGAGATATCCACAAGCAAAGTTTCCCCCTTCCGCCCCTTTTACCTACTGTAAACAATCTCTTCTCAGATGTGGAATGCAGTCCATAGACCAGACAGATAACAGCAGGGGACAATCTTCTTCCTATGAGAACAATGAAAACCCTGCCCCCCTTGACAAGTTTTTCAGGTTTTTCCCTTATCTTAATTGAAGATTGTCCCTCTCTGCAGTCTACCTGGGCACCTCCCTTCTGCCCTGGCTGAGAAGTGTTACATCAGTAAAAGGGGCGGGAGGGGGACACTTTGTTTGTGAATATCTCTTAAACCATAAAGGTTTGAGAGATAAGACTTATATCGTTCTTCATGTTTTTTTAATGCCTACAAAATAAAATAAAGTTAAAACGAAGTATTACTATCCCTTTAAGAGTAGGTTTTTAGGTTCCTGCAACAAAGATACAGTCTATATTGGTGCTGCTCTGGGAGTGCAAGGCCTTTAACCCCTTGAGTTCATGAGGGGTGTCCAATGCATTGCCCTGGCACATAAAGGGGTTAAAGGCTTTAGATTTTCACTTCCTTTTAACTGAAACATAAAACAGAGCAGTGTGTGTGCTGCTGCCTTGGGATTTGCATCCCCCCAGCAGAGCTTGTAATAAATAAATATGTTCAACAACATGTTTTATTGCACGATAAACACATGACGGAACAAACCGAAAATATGTAAGCGCTGATTACTTAACCTTTTCATTATACTAAGATCCAGCAATGTACGAAGATGCAGATATAAATACCCAATCACAAATGTTTTAAATATTTTCTGAGTCTTGATAGTTTGTTTGTTTAATATGTTTTTGATTCACCAATGAGATAGTGCTTGACGTTACTGCACCAGCATTTGGCAGCTCTGCCTGGAGGCTGCTCCATTCTCCAACTACACTTTCAGTGACACACATTAGACTTCTGAAATCACAGATTACCTTTATCCTCTCTGAACATTCTTATGGACACTATCAAATCTGCCTTAATTGGGATGGGTGGGATTGGGAAGAGAGGGGGCGGGGCTTGCCTTTAAAATGGGAGGAGAGAAGAAGGATGGAGGGAGGGAACTGGCAGTGAAGTGAGTGGAGATACAATGAGCCCTAAAAATCTGCCTCTGTCCCCAGAGACCTGATAAATTAAGTATAAAGATCAGGGTCTCTGGGTCTGATTTCGGAGAGTTCCCAGGAATAGACATGACTCTTTGTTGCCAGACTCTGCCTTCCTGCCTTCCTTCCTGCCTTCCTTCCTCTCTTTCCTCCAACTCCTTTCTTCCTGCCTACCTTCCTTCCTTCCTGCCTTCCTTCCTCTCCTTTCTTCCTCTCCTTCCTCCAACTCCTTTCTTCCTGCCTTCCTTCCTGCCTACCTTCCTTCCTTCCTGCCTTCCTTCCTCTCCTTTCTTCCTCTCCTTCCTCCAACTCCTTTCTTCCTGCCTTGTTTCCTGCCTACCTTCCTTCCTTCCTGCCTTCCTTCCTCTCCTTTCTTCCTCTCCTTCATCCAACTCTTTTCTTCCTTCCTTCCTTCCTCCTTCCTTAGTTCCTTCTTTCCTCACTCCCTCCCTCTTCCTCCCTCCCTCCTTCCTTCCTTCCTCCCTCTTTCCCTCCCTCCCTCCTCCCTCCTTCCTTCTTTCCTCACTCCCTCCCTCTTCCTCCCTCCCTCCTTCCTTCCTTCCTCCCTCTTTCCCTCCCTCCCTCCCTCCTCCCTCCTTCCTTTCTCCCTCCCTCCTTCCTTCCTTCCTCTTTCCCTCCTTCCTTCCTTCCTTCTTTCCTCCCTCCCTCCCTCCCACACACAGACATCTTGCCATAGTGATGTCCGCAAGCCTTGTCTGTCAGTCCCAGCCGGGTCTAGGAGGCGTTGCTAGGAGCCGTTCGGCTCAGGAACGGACTGACAGAGCAGGCGCGCGGACGTCATTATGGCAAGATGTCCACGTTCTGTCCTGCCTGTCAGCACCGGAAGAATTGATAAATCTATTAAACAAGGTAATAATTCTGGCGACTAGTGCTACTAAGCAGCTAGTCACCATACGTGGAGTTATTGAAGCTAAAGTTGTTTAAAGGTGGTAGTTCTGCCTTAAGTACTTTTAACGAAAACAAAACACCAATCTATATAGCATTTTAGCAGATTAACAATATAAGATGTGTCTTGGGTGTGAAAGTTCTCCTTTAAGGCATGCTGTGTAGGCACTTCCTGTCTTATCCCTATATTACTTCCCCCACTCACTGACGCCCCTTTCTGTGTAAGAGAAGTTGGGCAAGGCATTGCTGAGCAGTGTCAGTGAGTAGAAGAAGTAATGTAGGGGTAAGACAGGATATCAGTGCTAGGGAGGTGGGTAATGCACTGCTGAGCAGTGTCAGTGAGTGGTAGGGTTGCCACCTTTTCTTCAAAAAAATACCGGCCATGGCATTCCCTCTATAGACTTAACATTGGACAGAAGCCAATTTTTTACCGGCCTGCCGGTAAAATACCAGCTGGATGGCAACCCTAGTGAGTGGGGAGGTAATGTAGGGATAAGACAGGAAGTCAGTGCAAGATGAGGTGATGAGCGCATTGCTAAGCAGTGTCAGTGAGTGGGAAGGTAGTGTAGGGATAAGACAGGAAGTCAGTGCGAGGTGATGAGGCCATACATTGCTGAGCAGTATCAGTAAGTGGGAAGGTAATGTAGGGATAAGACAGGAAGTCAGTGCTAGGGGAGGTGGGAAATGCATTGCTGAGCAGTGTCAGTGAGTGGAGAGGTAATGTAGGGATAAGACAGGAAGTCAGTGCTAGGGGAGGTGGGTAATGCACTGCTGAGCAGTGTAAGTGAGTGGGGAGGTAATGTAGGGATAAGACAGGAAGTCAGTGCTACGGGAGGTGGGGAATGAATTGCTGAGCAGTGTCAGTGAGTGGGGAGATAATGTAGGGATAAGACAGGAAGTCAGTGCTAGGGGAGGTGGGGAATGAATTGCTGAGCAGTGTCAGTGAGTAAGGGAGGTAATGTAGGGATAAGACCGGAAGTCAGTTAATTAGCATAATCAGCTGTTTTTAGGTGTATTGAATGCTATGGATATCTCAAATACATTATAAAGCAATAGTTTGGAGATATTTTTAGCGTTCAAGGGGTCAAAAGTGTACCTTGAAGATCTGACGTGTAGACTCAGTTTTTTATATTTAATTACCAGATCTCTGGGGACAGAGGCTGATTCTCAGGGCTCAGTGAGTTTCCTTGTAACTCCGCCCACTTCATTGCCAGTTCTGGTCACTGTCTGTCCTGTTCTTACCACTTTCTCGTTATTTCATGGGGCAACTCAGCCACTTCCTCACAATCCCGCCCACCCCAAGCAAGCCCCACCCACTTTATGATGCAAATTGGTTCATTATGACACTCCCACCCCCAGACCTTAGTGGACATCCGGAATCTTGGGACAAGAAGGATTCCAGGTCGGATTAAAAGACCTGTTTCACTCAATGGGAATTTTAAGTGTGTGTTCATAATTAAGAGGTGTTATTGTCCTTTAACTCTTTCAGTGCTAGAAGGGAATTCAATGCATTACGTAGCAATACATTTTATACCCCTCTGGCACGCAAAGGTTAATGCATTCTGCATTTGTCTCAGCAAATAGAAGTGGTTAACCCTTGTGAGCACCAGGCGGTTGTACATTACACTGCCCCAAAATGCATTGCTAATCACTCTGGCACTTAACCGTTTGAGCTCCAGAGAGATACCCAACGCACTGCATTGCAATGTGTTGGATACCTCTCTGGCACTCGCAGAGTTCAGGGGTTTATAAAAATAGAGTGCGCACGGGGTTAAACAAAAGACTGCCCTTTCCACGTTAGACACAAAACAGACACGGGAAAGAGTTTGTGTTGTGCATATTTATATGGTAAAAGTCCTTTTCACTTCACCAAGAGGCAATAAACAGTCCACTTATTTGCACATCTTTATTTTGTGCTTTGGGGGGGGGGGGGATGGGAAGAGCAAGTGAGGATATAGAATGTAATTTGATAAATAAACTGCACATTCCCCCTACAATTAACATTTTTTCGTTTTAGCCTGTTTTTTTTTCCTATAACTTTAAACGCCTAATTTAAAATTATATTTTGAAGCATATGTGTAAAGTCATGAGTGTATACCTTTTAAGTGTCTCTCTTTAGTTAATATTAGGGGCCCATACCTCCCAACTGTCCTCTTAAGGAGATATTAGGAGTCCATATCTCCCAAGTGTCCCTCTTTATATGATATTAGGGGCCCATGCCTCCCAATTGTCCCTCTTTAGGAGATATTAGGTGTCCATACCTCACAAGTGTCCCTCTTTAGGAGATATTAGGGGTCCATACCTCCCAACTGTCCTCTTAAGGAGATATTAGGAGTCCATATCTCCCAAGTGTCCCTCTTTATATGATATTAGGGGCCCATGCCTCCCAATTGTCCCTCTTTAGGAGATATTAGGTGTCCATACCTCACAAGTGTCCCTCTTTAGGAGATATTAGGGGTCCATACCTCCCAACTGTCCTCTTAAGGAGATATTAGGAGTCCATATCTCCTAACTATCCCTCTTTAGATGATATTAGGGGCCCATGCCTCCTAATTGTCCTTCTTTAGGAGATATTAGATGTCCATACCTCCCAAGGGTACCTCTTTAGAAGATATTAGGGGTCTGTACGTCCCAAGTATCCCTCTTTAGGAGATATTAGGTGTCCATACCTCCCAAGTGTACCTCTTTAGGAGCTATTAGGGGTACATACCTACCAAGTGTCCCTCTTTAGGAGATATTAGGGGTACATACCTCCCAAGTGTACCTCTTTAGGAGCTATTAGGGGTACATACCTACCAAGTGTCCCTCTTTAGGAGATATTAGGGGTACATAGGAGATATTAGGGGTACATACCTCCCAAGTGTCCCTCTTTAGGAGATATTAGGGATCCATACCTCCCAAGTGTCCCTCTTTAGGAGATATTAGGGGTCCATACCTCCCAAGTGTACCTCTTTAGGAGCTATTAGGGGTCCATACCTCCCAAGTGACCCTCTTTAGGAGATATTAGGGATCCATACCTCCAAAGTGTCCCTCTTTAGGAAATATTAGGGATACATACCTTCCAAGTGTCACTCTTTAGGAGAAATTAGGGGTCCATCCCTCCCACGTGTGCCTCTTTAGAAAATAGTAGGGCTCCATACCTCCCAAGTATCCCTCTTTAGGAAATATTAGGGTTCCATACATGGGTGTCCGGAGGGGGGGCAAGGGGGGCACTTGCACCCCCCTACAATTACCCCCTCCATATAAACAAAGCGGCTGGATGGGTTGGTCTGGGGGTCATATTATGGCTTTGCCCCCCCCCCCTTGGAAACATTTCTATGGACAACCCTGGTTCCACACCTCCCAAGTATTCCTCTTTAGGAGATATTAGGGGTCCATACCTCCCAAGTGTCCCTCTTTAGGAGGAACAGTCCCTATCTGAGACCCAAATCCCTTTGTCCCCCTTTCCCACCCTAGTATCCCTGTGTGTAGGAGATCAGACTCTGTGGTGTGTGTTAGTGTATCACCCTGGTGGCCCTGTATGTAGGAGATCAGACTGTGTGGTGTGTATATTAGTGTATCACCCTGGTGTCCCTGTGTTTAGGAGATCAGACTGTGCAGTGTGTATATAAGTGTATCAGCCTGGTGTCCGTGTGTATAGGAGATTAGACTGTGTGGTGTGTATATAAGTGTATCACCCTGGTGTCCCTGTGTTTAGGAGATCAGACTGTGTGGTGTGTATAGAAGTGTATCACCCTGATGTCCCTGTGTTTAGGAGATCAGACTGTGTGGTGTGTATAGAATGTATCACCCTGGTGTCCCTGTGTTTAGGAGATCAGACTGTGCGGTGTGTATACAAGTGTATCACCCTGGTGTCCATGTGTTTAGGAGATCAGACTGTGTGGTGTATATATAAGTGTATCACTCTGGTGTCCCTGTGTTTAGGAGATCAGACTGTGTGGTGTGTATAGACGTGTATAGAAGTGTATCACCCTAGTGTCCCTGTGTTTAGGAGATCAGACTGTGTGGTGTGTATATAAGTGTATCACCCTGGTGTCCCTGTGATTAGGAGATCAGACTGTGTGGTGTGTATATAAGTGTATCACCCTGGTGTCCCTGTGTTTAGGAGATCAGACTGTGAGGTGTGTATATAAGTGTATCACCCTGGTGTCCCTGTGTTTAGGAGATCAGACTGTGAGGTGTGTATATAAGTGTATCACCCTGGTGTCCCTGTGTTTATGAGATCAGACTGTGTGGTGTGTATATAAGTGTATCACCCTGGTGTCCCTGTGTTTAGGAGATCAGACTGTGTGGTGTGTATAGAAGTGTATCACCCTGGTGTCCCTGTGTTTAGGAGATCAGACTGTGTGGCGTGTATATAAGTGTACCACCCTGGTGTCCCTGTGTTTAGGAGATCAGACTGTGTGGTGTGTATAGAAGTGTATCACCCTGGTGTCCCTGTGTTTAGGAGATCAGACTGTGAGGTGTGTATACAAGTGTATCACCCTGGTGTCCCTGTGTTTAGGAGATCAGACTGTGTGGTGTGTATATAAGTGTATCACCCTGGTGTCCCTGTGTTTAGGAGATCAGATTGTGAGGTGTGTATATAAGTGTATCACCCTGGTGTCCCTGTGTTTAGGAGATCAGACTGTGTGGTGTGTATATAAGTGTATCACCCTGGTGTCCCTGTGTTTAGGAGATCAGACTGTGTGGTGTGTATATAAGTGTATCACCCTGGTGTCCCTGTGTTTAGGAGATCAGACTGTGTGGTGTGTATATAAGTGTACCACCCTGGTGTCCCTGTGTTTAGGAGATCAGACTGTGAGGTGTGTATATAAGTGTATCACATTTCTCCACAGCAACACAACTCACATTAATGTTTGTTTAAACTTCAGTATATGTGTTTATACATTATTCTGTGTAAATAAAATACTCTGGCTTTGCTCTAAATCATTTATTCAGTTACATAAAGAAAAACAATATGTCATGAAATAACCTAAAACTTCTTGATAAAGCTCCACCGACCAGACACTACCCCAGCAACACCACATAAAACAAAAGTGTCCCTCTTTGGTCATGGAACTTTGTGGGTCAAAGCCAATAACTTCTCAGAGATTCTTGTGCAACCCCATAGACTGCTCTGGCCTGCTTTACCCTTTGAGTGTCAGAGGGTCTGCCACTCAAAGAGTTAAAAATCCCTTACTTAGTAGTCTCTAAGAAAGCTGGGGCCGGTATCATGTGGCTCTGAAGAGTGACATAGTAACACAGGGGAAGATTCTAAAAATGTAATTGTGCCTTATTGGGAGTGTTGGTATTGATAACGATTTTCTAAATATGGTGGAAACGCCAGAAATTAGAACAAGTCAGACATGTCGTTAAAATTTTGGCAAAAAAATCTGTCGCTAAACCATCGCAAACAGTGACATTTCTTTATAAATTTGCTGCGGCAATTGTTACATAATTCCTAACGTCACGTTTAAGAAAAACGACCTATGCTCTCTTAAAATGGCGGTACCACTTTTATAACTACCCAGTACGTGTTAAACACCATTTGAACACTAGTTTTCGCTTAACTCCACTTTTATAAATCTAGCCCATAGTTACATAGTTGATGAGGCTGAAAAAAAAGACATGCATCCAGGAAGTCCAGCCCATGCCAGATCAACTCTGTTTAGCCAGAGGAAGGCAAAATAAAGGAAGCCATTTACAATTAAAGGGGAACTACCACCCCGCAAAAACTGTATCTTAATTAAGTTTTCATCTGGCGACTAGCTGCTTAGTAGCGCTAGTCGCCAGAACTATTACCTGGTTTAAAAGATTGGCATCTTGCCATAGTGATGTCCGTGTGCCTGCGCTGTCAGTCCCTTTTGGAGCCAGCCGGTGCCGGCAGGCGCACGGACATCACTATGGCAAGATGCCAATCTTTTAAACCAGGTAATAGTTCTGGCGACTAGCGCTACTAAGCAGCTAGTCACCAGATGAAGACTTAATTAAGATACAGTTTTTGTAGGGTGGTAGTTCCCCTTTAAGCCCCAAGTGGGTAAAAAAAATCCTTCCTGACTAATGGCAGTCAGTTCCCTGGATCAACATCCTATCTGCTTTGAAGCCAACTGTCATAATTCTTAATATTGTTCTGACACATCCCTCAGAAATTGGAACTCGAGGCAGTTTGCCGCTTTGTCTAATGGAAACTATGACTCTGAAGGCTGATGATTTTATAACAGTAGAGTTAGCGGGAGCTCACATGGGGAGTAGGTATTATTGGGAATTGTAACCACCTTTAAGCATGGGCCTGGTTTGATTTAGCCATGATGGGATATCCATAATATGGATACATTTTATTATTTGGCAATTTGTCGAAGTTGTTGTATATATTATTTACATATCTAGAAAAAAAAATGGTACCATGTTAGCCAGTAGAGTAGATAGGATTTAGTGTAGCAAAGAAATCACAAGAGTGATCACACTTCTGTGTTAAATGGATAGTAATATTTAAAATTACTATCCCCCATCTTGTAGCCCTTCAAAAACTGAGTAAAATTAGCCCAGCGGCATCTCTCAAACCTTTATGGTGTGAGAGACATCCGCTTTCAAAGTTCCCTCTCCCCTGACGTCAGCGTTCTAGCTGACAGCAGGGGAATCCGGTCCCGGGACCGGCGGAGGCTCTGCAGCAGAGCTGAGATCGCGGTAATAAAAAAAGACATCCTTAACTTAAAAGGTCTTCTATGGGTGCTTGCAAACTAAGCACCCATAGAAGACTTTTTTAGTGAAGGATTTCTTTTTTATTACCGCGATCTCGGCTCTGCTGCAAAGCCGCCGGCTGATCCCAGGAGAGGATTCCCTGGCTCTCAGTTAGAATGCTGACGTCAGGGGAGAGGCAAAAAGAGGAAACTTTGAAAGCGGATATCTCTCAACCCATAAAGGTTTGAGAGATGCCACTGGCCTCATTTTACTCAGTTTTTGAAGGGCTACAAGATGGGGGATAGTAATATTTACGTATTACTATCCCTTTAATGAACATTTCCTTGTTCCCCAGACTTTGCTCTAACCCCAGGCATATCATTTCATATCTATGCAGACTGTATGTTTACTAAGTTAATTGACCCCACTGTGTACTCATATATTTTGTTTCAAATGTATGTCATCCTCTGTAAATACAAATGCAGTGTTTTTCTAGCTTTATTTGTTAATCCATGCCTGAAGAAGGGACCTTAGTGTCCTGAAAGCTTGCACTTGTTATGTCCTCAGTTTGCCATTAAAGGGATAGTAATACTTCATTTTAACTTTATTTTATTTTGTAGGCATTAAAAAAACATGAAGAATGATATAAGTCTTATCTCTCAAACCTTTATGGTTTAAGAGATATTCACAAACAAAGTATCCCTTCCCTGTTCAACCAGATCAGAAGGGAGATGCCCAGGTAGACTGCAGAGAGGGACAATCTTCAATTAAGACAAGGGAAAAACCTGAAAAACTTGTCAAGGGGGGAAGGGCTTTCATTGTTTTCATACAAAGAAAATTGTCCCCTTCTGTTATCTGTCTGGTCATACAACCAGATCCACATCTGAGAAGAGATGGCTTACACTAGGTAAAAGGGGCGGGGAGGGGAACTTTGCTTGTGAATATCTCATAAACCATAATGGTTTGAGAGATAAGACTTATATCATTCTTCATGTTTTTTTAATGCCTACAAAATAAAATAAAGTTAAAACGAAGTGTTACTATCCCTTTAAAAGGTATCGCCTTTATATCACTCTATTGAGTTTTCTGCTACACTGAATCTTATTTACATATCAGTAAGCGATGGCCTGTTCTTACCCGCAATTTGGTGTACGTTTATTCCTTGTACCCTATGTCTTTTACATGTTCTAAATCTTTACTTCTTTCTGACCTATAGGGTACATATATACTATGTACATATAGGTATTCAGGGCTTAAAATTTGAAGTCCTTTGCTACTAGCCAGACCTGAAAAGTTACTCACCACTGCAAGCCACAGCATACCCACCAGTGCTGAATTTCTACTTGCCAGGGCTGAATTTTCACTCGCCATTGGCTAGTGGCGAGTGGAAATTTTGAGCCCTGCGGTATATACTACTGGAAACTAGGGTTGCACCTTTTTTTCCAAAAAATACCGGCCATGGCATTCCCTCCATAGACTTAACATTGGACAGAAGCCAATTTTTTACCGGCCTGCCGGTAAAATACCGGCTGGGTGGTAACCCTACTGGAAACACCGAAGGTCTGTCTGCTGACTCCCCTGTTCTGCCCTTCTATTAATCCACTGGGGTTCACAATGCAACCATGACTTCCACAGGTTAAATCCCAGCTGAACAGAACCTGCTGACAGGACAATTATAATGAGAGTGTTTTCTGTCAAGGGATCCTCCGCTGAGCAAGCAATCAGTTCCCCACTGGCTTGCTCTTATCAATTTCTTCTTTTCTATTTTTTTTTCTTAGCTATTGTATTTTTAATCCTGCGTTTGGGTGGATTTCATGTTTCATAACGTTTCCATCTTTCAACTCCTTTTTAAGACAGAGCGATGTCATGTTTCATCTCTTCCGCAAATATTGACAGAAGATTTTCTTGCCATCGTTTCCTGCTTGTTTACTTTGCACGGCAGGGTCGGGGAATATTGTCGCCACAATTCACGCCTTCCATGAAAATGTTACTGCCTAAAACAGTGGTTGTTAACAAGGGGTCTGCCCTAGGATGTCAGTTTAGGATGTTGGGGTTTTTTTCTTTCTTTGAATTTTGAGTTTTGTTAATGATCAAATTCAGAATCTGTTTTAAAAAATGAAGAATTAGAGTGATTCTGGACAACGTAAATGACGCAAAAGGGGACTAATAAAAATTCCCAAAATTATATTTGATTTAACCCTTGGAGTGCCAGAGGTGTATGCAACGCATTGCTCTGCAATCTATTGTTCACCACTAGGGCACTCAAACGGTTAAAAGGGGATTTAAAGGGATAGTAATGTTTCAAAATAAAAGGAAGCTCCAATTAATCTTCATAGTATCTGGGCCATGGAGAGTGTTATTTCAATACTGTTCAAGAGTAATTGAATGATAAAGTATCCCCTCCCGCCCCTTTTACTGATGTAACACTGCTTACCTCAGAGTTGCAAGACTGTCAGGATGGATCGCAGAGAGGGACAATCTTCAATTAGCATAAGGAACAACCTGAAAAACCTTTCAAGGGGGCAAGGTCTTCCTTATGCTCACAGTAAAAAGCTTGTCCCTTGCTGCGACCTGTCCGGTCCCAGAAGCAGATTCCACATCTGAGGGGAGGTGACTTACACTAGGTAAAAGGGTGGGAGGGAGATACTTTATCATTCAATTACTCTTGAACTGCAACTCTGACAGTAATGAAATAACACTTTCCTTGCCCAAATACAATAAAACTTAATTGGAGCTGCTTTTATTTTGAAACATTACTATCCCTTAATGTCCCTTGAATGGTTGAGGTCAACAACTCATTGAAAGTGTGCACAGGCAGAACACTGCTAATGGAATGTTAACACAGCCTAATAATACATCCGCATTTACTTTTATCTGTTCAGAAAATCCTAATGGCCTCTATGAATCAGCTTGTGTGGATTCTTCACCAGAAATTCTCGACTTGTTTCTTTATATTGTAAGTACTTTAGGGAATTGTGGTCCCATTTGGCACCAGATTGGTTAAAACCACATCCTTTTAATCCAGGAGGTTAGAAGTATACATTGGCATTTTTATTTTCCGCAGCCCCTGCCACATTTGAGTCGGCATGCAGCCTCAATATGCCATGAGGCTCCTCCCTCGCCCCCCTCCCCAACTTCACATGTCCAATCTCCTGCACTGCTGCAGCCATCATCTGCTCCTTCTGTTTCCAAGCTGACATTGTACAAATTAGAAGAGCAATCATCAGGCCTTGATGGAAGAACGATCAAACACAAAGCTGTGTAGGATCTTGTATATAAATATACACAACTCTCAACCATGTGTGGCTGCAAAGCCACAAGTTAAAATATTAACATATGGCTTCCTGTCCCGTTATACTTAAAAACAGATTTGGGATCAAGACTTGCCTGGGAGGCATGGATTTGATTTATTGGAAGTTTGATCTGCTTGAGTGAGAAATTAGATTTTTTTTTTTCGAAATTGCCAACATTAACCCTTTGAGTGCCAGAGAGCACTCAAAGGGTTAAAGGAGAACTAACACTTTCTAATAAAAACCAGTTATTTACCTTGATGTTTGTATGTTCTCACTGTGTTTGCGTGGGTTTCCTCTGGGTACTCCGGTTTCCTCCCACACTCCAAAAAACATACTGATAGGTGAATTTAGATTGTGAGCCCCAATGGGGACAGGAACCAATATGAGTGTAAAGCGCTGCGGAATCTGTGTGCGCTATATAAATAAAGGATTATTATTATTATTGATGTTGCCAGAAAATCCCAGCGGCCCCTGTCAATCTCACTGTTTTGCTTTTGATCAAGAGATAACGTCTCCATCCCACCCTCGATGTTATATCCATACAGGCAATTATGGCAGTGTTGGCAGGAGTAAAGAATATCAAACTGTGCTCACTGTGCATGGTAAGCTTAACCACTTAAAGGAGCAGTAAACTTTTTTATGAAAAACTATTTATTGTAGGGCTTTTCCTGTTGAGTAAAATCAGGGTACTCCCACTGCGGAGAGATGCATATTTCCAGAGTTATTACAGTTTAAACCTTTGTTTTTTACATTAATAATCTTCCCTAGTGATCAAATTTCAATTAGTAATTATGTTACATTCTAATAGAGAAGAAAGTTAGTAACATACAGTTCTCCATAGAATGGGATATAAACTGCCTGTCACTTCCTGTCAGTTAGAACTATCAGGAAGTAAACACAGTAAATTCACTTCCTGTCAGTTAGAACTTCCAGGAAGTAAACACACAGTAAATTCACTTCCTGAATAAAACAACACACAGCAGTGGGAATGACCTAATTTTACTCAACAGGAAAAGTTCTATAACATACCAGTTTTCATTAAACAAAAGTTAATTGCTCCTTTAGGGACCATAGAGAGTATACAATGCATTGCTTTGCCTTTGGTGCTTAAAGGATTAAGCAGGCTTATGCACTCTGCCTGCCCCAGTCTAACCCTTTAACTGCCAGAGCGGTATCCAACAAATTGCAACGCAATGCATTGGAAATGTGTCCTCCATGGACATAATATTCAGGACTCATTGAAGATGTTATCTCTTGAACAAAGGCAGAATTCATAGAGTCCATTAGGATTCTCTGGCCTTGGTAAGAAAAGGGAGAGTTGTTATTATTAGTAGGTGTTCCTTCTCTAACCCACTTAAAGGGATAGTAATACTTCGTTTTAACTTTATTTTATTTTGTAGGCATTAAAAAAACATGAAAAATGATATAAGTCTTATCTCTCAAACCTTTATGGTTTATGAGATATTCACAAGCAAAGTTTCCCCCTCCCGTCCCTTTTACCTACTGTAAACAATCTCTTCTCAGATGTGGAATGCAGTCCATAGACTGGACAGATAACAGAAGAGGACACTCTTATTCCTTTGAAAACAATGAAATCCCTGCCCCCCCCCCCCTTGACAAGCTTTTCAGGTTTTTCTGTTATCTTAATTGAAGATTGTCCCTCTCTGCAGTCTACCTGGGCACCTCCCTTCTGCCCTGGCTGAAAAGTGTTACATCAGTAAAAGGGGCGGGAGTAGAGTTGCCACCTTTTGTTCAAAAAAATACCGGCCAAAGCACTCCCTCCATAGACTTAACATTGGAAACAAGTTAGTTTTTTACCGGCCTGCCGGTAAAATACCGGCTGGGTGGCAAGCCTAGGCGGGAGGGGGACACTTTGCTTGTGAATATCTCTTAAACCATAAAGGTTTGAGAGATAAGACTTATATCATTCTTCATATTTTTTAATGCCTACAAAATAAAATAAAGTTAAAATGAAGTATTACTATCCCTTTAATTGTTAAAATGGACCGGTTACCAGGCCCGGACTGGGACAAAAAATAGGCCCGGGCATTTAAGGCTGAGCAGCCCATTTTTATTTTTTGAGCAGCCCATGGGGGGGTGCGGCAGCCACGGGTGTTCGTTATTTTTTTTTTTAAACGTCCAGTCATTGAGGGATCACACGTACATTGGACATGAGTTAACACAAGCGTCTTGATTGGAGCAACAACGCAGATCTGTCAAGTGGTCCTTGAGAAACTGGCCATCGGGCATACTGGGCATTTGCCTGGTGGGCCTGTCCAGGGCCAGTCCGGGCCTGCTGGTTACCCTAAGCCTAGTTTTTCAAAGACCACTTGACAGATCTGTGTTGCCGCTCCAATCAAGACTCTTGTGCTAACTCATGTCCAATGTACGTGTGATCCCTCTATGACTGAGCCCACGAAGGGCTTTATGAGGCCGGTGGAAGGGACATGTTCGCATATCCATATGGGCCTCTATTCACTGGATCACTGTAGCTAGTATCCATACCTTGGAACTCTCAGGATTTGCCCCAGAGACTCAGATGTTGAGAGTGCAGAGGATGTGGGCAGTTTTCTTTAAAATTCTGCCCACTTCTGCTTCTTCCCCTCCAGTTCCTTCTACTTTTCCTCCTTCCCCACCCCATTCCTCCCACTTTCCCATCACTTGTGTGATGCCCCAGATAGCCCTGCCCCCATTCATGGCAAACGCCCCCTTTTTGACACGTTTTACACCAGTTATGCTCCCCTCTGCGGCCCCACAAATGAAAGTTCCCAGGTATGCTAGTAACGCTACGGCACAATTACCCATGTGAACAATCTGTATGGCCACCAAACAGGCTGCCATGTTCAGCGGCTTTACTGGATCTTCACCGCAGAAAAGATGCACCATGCAAAAAGGACACTAAATTCATCTATGTGAACAAATTACTAAATGCCAAAATGTCATGTTCACCATTTCTTTGTAGTGTAAATAGTGTGAGAAATTAAACTTTATTTCCAGATGTCACAGTCTGGCATTTTATGCTAATATGTTTATGCATACGGCCCCAAATATCATACCCTGTGCTATGAATGAATCAGGACCAAGGGTAGAGCACCTTTGGCTCTGCATCTGTTGCAGATTACAACTCCCCACCATACCCAACCAGCCAATGGAATCCGAACCTTACAATGTTTCCTTTGCATTCTCAGAATTACATGCAACAACATGCAAAAGAGGGAACACAGAGCAGACATTTTCAGATTCCACACTGTTTTCACAATTTATAAACATACCTCTCAAGTGTCCCTCTTTCCTATCCTGGTGGGGATGAGACTGTGTGGTGTATATAAGTGTATCACTCTGGTGTCCCTGTGTTTAGGAGATCAGCCTGTGTGATGTGTATATAAGTGTATCGCCCTGGTGTCCCTCTGCTTAGATCAGCCTGTGTGGTGTGTGTATATAAGTGTATTGCCCTGGTGTCCCTGTGTTTAGGAGATCAGACTGTGTGGTGTGTATATAAGTGTATCGCCCTGGTGTCCCTGTGTTTAGGAGATCAGACTATGTATCACCCTGGTGTCCCTGTGTTTAGGAGATCAGACTGTGTGGTGTGTATCTAAGTGTATCACACTGGTGTCCCTGTGTTTAGGAGATCAGACTGTGTGGTGTGTATCCCTTTGAGTGCCAGAGGGGTACGTAACGCATTGCAAAGCAATGCATTGCGTACCCTCTGGCACTCAAAGGGGTATAGAAGTGTATCACCCTGGTGTCCCTGTGTTTAGGAGATCAGACTGTGTGGTGTGTATATAAGTGTATCACCCTGGTGTTCCTGTGTTTAGGAGATCAGACTGTGTGGTGTGTATAGAAGTGTATCACCCTGGTGTCCCTGTGTTTAGGAGATCAGACTGTGTGGTGTGTATAGAAGTGTATCACCCTGGTGTCCCTGTGTTTAGGAGATCAGACTGTGTGGTGTGTATATAAGTGTATCACACTGGTGTCCCTGTGTTTAGGAGATCAGACTGTGTGGTGTGTATATAAGTGTATCACACTGGTGTCCCTGTGTTTAGGAGATCAGACTGTGTGGTGTGTATATAAATGTATCACCCTGGTGTCCCTGTGTTTAGGAGATCAGACTGTGTGGTGTGTATATAAGTGTATCACATTGCTCCACAGCAATAAAACTCACATTAATGTTTAAACCCTTAATGACCAGCAGTCCAGGGAAGCTACTTTACCTTAAGGACCACTTTCATCTGTGCCTATGCGCCAGGAACACTTGACCTGTTGCGTGTACCGGCACTCCGAACAGGGGTCTGAGAAAGCCCACTCCAGTCTTGGAGTGGTCAGTTTCAGCCCTCGATTGTACTTACAGGGCACAGGGCTCCCACAGAAGCGATATAAGTAAAATGTACATGACTTGCCAGGATCATCACTGCTCCTTAAAGGGAAGAAAAACAGTGATTTTCCTGGCACGCCAGTAGTCCATAAGGGGCTAAACTTTAGTATGTGTATTTATAAGTTAGCCTGTGTACAAAACTAATTTTGTCTTGTTCTAAATTACTTATTCAATTACACAAATAGGTGGTAATCGGTCATGAAATGCCTGCACATCAGCCACACCCCCAACAACACCCCCTAAAATGAAAGTGTTTCTGTTTGGCCATTGGAAATGGGAGGTACTGTATGCATATCGCAAAGCATGGGTTGGAAATACATGAGCCCTTCAACCTGCACACAGATAGCCACTTTGACCTTGTATCCTATAATATAAAAGGCCAGATGTATATTTGTCCGATGCAGTCATGCATAGTAGAGACTGCCCGAATGTCCGATGCAGTCATGCATAGTAGAGACTGCCCGAACGTCCGATGCATTCATGCATAGTAGAGACTGCCTGAACGTCCGATGCAGTCATGCACAGTAGAGATTGCCCGAACATCCGATGCAGTCATGCGTAGTAGAGATTGCCGAATGTCCGATGCAGTCATGCGTAGTAGAGACTGCCCGAACATCCGATGCAGTCATGCGTAGTAGAGACTGCCCGAACTTCCGATGCAGTCATGCGTAGTAGAGATTGCCGAATGTCCGATGCAGTCATGCGTAGTAGAGATTGCCGAATGTCCGATGCAGTCATGCATAGTAGAGATTGCCAGAACATCCAATGCAGTCATACGTAGTAGAGATTGCCTGAATATCCAATGCAGTCATGCGCAGTAGAGACTGCCCGAACATCCTATGCAGTCATGCGTAGTAGAGACTGCCCGAATGTCCGATGCAGTCATGCATATTAGAGATTTCCCAAACGTTCGATGCAGTCATGTGTAGTAGAGATTGCCCGAATGTCCGATGCAGTCACGAGTAGTAGAGATTGCCCGAACATCCGATGAAGTCAAGTGTAGTAGAGACTGCCCGAACTTCCGATGCAGTCATGCACAGTAGAGATTGCCCGAACATCCGATGCAGTCATGCGTAGTAGAGACTGCCCGAAAGCAAGAACTGGGAGGCCCGTGTACATGGGCTTTTACACTAGTAACAAAATAAAATGGAAATCTTTGTGCTGTCCTGTCTTTTTGGGAGGTGTCCATTTTAATACCAAATGCCATACGCAGAAATCAAAAGGGGTACAATTTGGCAGCAAACCAACTACAGCACAGGGGAGTAATAAACATGACAATTTATTTAAATGAATGTTTTAACCTCTTGAATGCTAGAGAGGGATCCAGTGCAATGACGTTCCTCTTAATACAATCAGGACAAACAGGAGTATTTACATATATTAACCTCTTAACAACAAGCAGTCTAATGAGTGAATTCCCCTTAAGGACCGCTTTGAAGTGGGTTGGCGCACCAGCAAACATGACTGATGAATTTTACCGACTACACCAAAACGGGGGTCA
This sequence comes from Rhinophrynus dorsalis, assembly GCA_037306005.1. Classification (NCBI taxonomy): domain Eukaryota; kingdom Metazoa; phylum Chordata; class Amphibia; order Anura; family Rhinophrynidae; genus Rhinophrynus; species Rhinophrynus dorsalis. The sequence continues at coordinate 158,245,244 of CM074727.1, forward strand.
GATACGGACCACTTCCGGTCATGGAGTTGTCAATTTCAGACCCCACTAGTGCTGTGAGCATAAAATATATGACGTGCCAGGATCTTCATCGGTCTTTGAGACAAGGACACTGGTGACGGCCCTAACATATCACCGGTCGCTAAGCTGTTAAAAAGCAAGATTAGGATTAGATTTTAGGAATGTAACATGAATAATTAATTTCTACATATGCTAGCTGTACTTATGTAATATTTAAAGTTTTAGGAGCCTCCCTCATTTTTTGGTAGTCATGTTCCTTTAAAGTGCAAAAAAACTCAGGCTACACCGTGGAGCCCCAAAACAGTGCACCTGCGACCAGGCCCGCCCCCTGCCCAGCACTTGCAACAAGCCTTTGCCGGTGGGAAGATCAGACTGATCTCCCCACCAGCAAGCTGCTGAGGTCTGTACCTTCTTCGGCACAGACCTCTATTAGCAGCTCCCTCTCTTGTCCCGGCACTCTAGTAATACAGAGCGTTGGGATATGACATCCCCCAGCATTACTGGAGAGAGAACTGCTCGGGAGCTGCTGATACAGGTCTGTGCAGAAGGAAACACAGACCTCTCCTGCCACTCTGCATGCTGCTGAACCAGCAGGGATCGGGATCCCCTCCTCCTGAACCAGGTAGGAGGTGGAATAGGGGCAATGTGGAGGTGGATAATGGGGGCAATTTTTGCACCAGGGCCTAATGCAGTGGTTCTCAATCTTTTTTTGTTTGGGGCACCCCTAACACGTAATCTAGAACATTCGGGGCACCCCTAACATTTTAAATGTACTTTATCAAGGGCATAATGAAGGTTCCATACAGTTATTATTAGGTCTTACAATCATAATAACAAAATTAAACATAATACGCATAACAATTTCTATAAATATTTATTTAAGAGTCAATTTTTGTTAGTCTTCATAGAAAACATGGGGCACCCTAAGCTGATGTCTGTGGCACACCAAAGTGCCACGGCACCCTGGTTGAGAATCACTGGCTTAGAGGTTTCTAGTTATGCCTCTGTGCTCAGCTCGTATCAGGCTGGAATACAGACCAGAAGTATGTGACTCATATCCACACCTGCAAACTCCCTTGTCCCAAGTCCCCAGATAAAGACTGTAGAGCGGAACATGGAAGCATCCAAGTGACAGGTTTCACATCATAGGGTGGGTGGAGCTTAATCAGGCAGACATAGGGAGAGGCTGAAAGGGAATGGGGGGGTTGCCATGAAATAGGTGGAAAAGTAGGCAGAATGGGGTGGGAGTCAGGTGGCCAAATTGGAAAGTGGGTGAGGTTATAACTGAACTCCTCAAGCAGGAATGTGCATCTCTGTCCCAGGGCACCTGGTAATTCAACCAGAAAACCGAAGACTCTGGCACAGATATGGAGAGATCCCATGTATAGTCACATAGCCACAAATTACCTGGGTCTAGTGCTCAGACCCATAGATTGTAAGTGTCAGGTCATTTACTAGAGTCTTTATAGGCTCAGAGACAGTCTAAAAAGATGTACTATGGGACTTCAATCTTCAAGTCCGGCTTTTTCCTCAGGCCCCCACTCTACTCCTCTATTGGTCTGCCAGGAATCACAACAGGCAGGTCTGCTCCCTGTGGAGCAAATCTACTAGCGGATCCCTGTGTACATCATAGCTGGGCAAAAAGTAACCCCCCAGCTATTAAAGACTACAATTCCCATCCTCTCAGCCAGCCGTTGGCTATATGGGATGATGGGAATTATCGTCCTGATCACAGTATGCTTTAATTAGCATAAACTACACATCTAAATCTCCAAAAAACTAGTTCTCAATAGCGTTGCCACCCAGACAGTAAAAAAATTGGCTTCTGTCCAATGTTAAGTCAATGGAGGGAATGCCATGGCCGGTATTTTTTTTTTTTTTTTTTTTTGAAGAAAAGGTGGCAACCCTAGTTCTCAATAAAAAATGGCTAATACAACAAGGTGATTTTGAAAGAATTAAGTTGTTTTCAGGTGATATTGTCCCTTTAAAGCCCTTCACTCAGCAGCGCTCCCTTAACCCTTTGAGTGCCAGAGGAGTACGGAATGCATTGCTTTGCAATGCATTCCGTACCCCTCTAGCACTCAAAGGGTTAAACTTCCACCCTTATGTTCTTAGTCACTTGGCCCATTCAAAATAAAAACATTTTTGTGCCACCGTTCATTCCCGCTGCTCTCCTGCTTTAACCCTTTGAGTGCCAGAGCAGTACCAAATGCGCTGCATACCCTTCTGGCACTCAAAAGGTTAACCCCCTTTTGAAATCTCCTCCTTACCTCCAGAAGTCCATACCTCCCCCACATCTAAAACTATCCCCCCATCTTGAAAGTCAACCTTAACCACCCTTTGAGTGACAGATTTACCTCTGGAACGTAAAGGGTTAAATCTTACCTTTTAGGGCACAATCGTTATATAGCATCACTACTGCAATGTACAGCACTCCCCACCCTCACACTTCTGTCTGTTTAACTGTAAGCTCCATGGGGCAGGAAAGACTTTCTTACTTGTTCTATGGTTGTGCCTCTTAACATAACCTTATTTAATCTATTAAAGCGATTAGAAGCTACATTGAGTGCTGGCATATAATTACAATTTTGGTTTGTTTTATTTGTTCCCTATGGTGTAGTTGGGTAGCGCTATAATTTCACCACTATTTTTTAGTAAATGAGCCTCACTGTGTACAATAAGGCTCGATTATCCAAATAATTCAATATGCAACATGTGGTTCAAGATACTGTTAAAGCATCATACATTTCATGGCTTGGCAATGGCTGGCTTGTGCCTAAACAGTGAGGCACAGAGAGCAAAGACAAAGCTTTGAAGCAAAGATGCAGAGTAAAATATCACCCACACATTATACATATACACACACACCTCCATACGTCTTGCTGGACACCAGCACAGATTTTAATGTGTAGATAAAGTGGAAGTCATTTTTTTTTTAGAATTTATAAAAAACACATACCTATATGTTAGCGATTCTGTGTGTAAAACACTATATAGTTAGTGTGCAAATTAGACAGTACCGATTAGCATACCTGGGGACTCAGAGGGTTTGGCCTTGAGACTCCGTTTTCACAGGGTCTCAAGGTGAAGGTCCCAATTCTCAAGGCGAGAGTCTAGTGTTACTTCATGATCTGCATCAATTAACGGCTTTATTTAGTCACTAAATGTGCGCTATTTATACCAGGAATGCAATGGAAGAAGCTCTGCATGTCTTGTGTGTGTTTAAAGGGATAGAAAGGTTTCAAAATAAAAGCAGCTCCAGTTAATCTTCGTAATATTTGGGCCATGGAGAGTATTATTTCAATACTGTCCAAGTTGTAGTTCAAGAGTAATTGAATGATAAATTATCCCCTCCCTCCCCTTTTACGGATTTAACACTGCTCACCTCAGAGCAGCAAGACTGTCTAGATGATAACAGAGAGTGACAGTCTTCAGTGATCATAAGGAAAAACCTGAAAATCCTATCAAGTGGGGGCAGGGTTTCCCTTATGGTCACAGTAAGAAGATTGTCCCTTGCTGTGATCTGTCCTGTTAAGAGACCAGATTCCACATCTGAGGGGAGGCGGCTTACACTAGGTAAAAGGGGTGGGAGGGGGATACTTTATCATTCAATTACTCTTGAACTACAACTCTGACAGTATGGAAATAACATTCTCCATGGCCTAAATACTATGAAGATTAATCTGAGCAATTTTTGTTTCTTTTTTTTTTTTGTGAAACATTACTAATCACTTTACAAGACAATACAAGCTGGAAACAGATCTCACTTCGAGTAATGGAGAAAAAAAAAAAAAAAAACCCCCACAAATATTTCATTATATTTTAGACAGATGACCATAGGCAGAGATCATGTCTTGCTCATTTTACATGCCAAATGCTACATAAATCAGAGCAAAACAAGGCTTGTCCTTTGATTAAAGGGATTGTGATGCCCACTCAGACTTTAATATTTTAGATATTAAAAATATAATTGCAACGTTGTATATGCTGTCTCTCAAACAAACATGTTTAGTTTGAGAGATATAAGCTTATAACCCCTTGACGTACCAGGACCGTCACGGTCCTTGAACTACTCAAGGACCGATGACGGTCATGGTACATCACGTACTTTTTACTTACATCGCTCTACCGGGAGCGCTGTAAGTAAAAATAGGGCATGAAATAGACCGCTCCAAGATCGGAGCGATCTCTTTCAAGCCCCATAGTGACGCGTCGATACACGTGACAGGTCACGTGTACCGGCGCATCAAAGTGCCCCTATGCGGTCGTTATGGGACGGAAATGTCCCATAACCTCCGGTCCTTAAGGGGTTAAAGTTCCCCCTCCTGCCCCTTTCACAGACATCAGCTCTCTAGCTGAAAGCATGAGATTCTGGTCATGCGACCGGATGGTGGCTCTTCAGCAGAGCAGAAATAGTGTTATCTAGAAATACTTCATTTGAACAGTCTACAAAGTGTGCTTGCAAACTTCCAGTGAAGTAGGTGACCAGGGGACACCCCTTGAGATTAGAGGAAAGGAGGTTTAGACTTCGGCAGAGGAAAGGATTTTTTACAGTAAGGTCTGTTAACTCGTGGAATTCATTGCCCAGGGAGGTGGTTATGGCAGATATAATGGATACATTTAAGAGAAGATTAGATACATTTCTTTCAAAAGGGAACATAAACAGTATAACTCTGTATCAGTAGGCTGATCAGGAAGGTCTGATAAAGACTAAATTATTTGGTAGCAGGAAAGCTATAAAATTCTCAGTTACTGGGATATGAGGAGAAGATTGAACTTGATGGACTTGTGTCTTTTTTCAACCTAATTTACTATATTGCTAAGTATTTCCTTTTAGATAGCGCTATTTCAGCTCTGCTGAAGAGCCACCGGCCAGTCCTGGGACCAGGATCTCATGCTGTCAGCTACAGCACCGACGTCTGAAAGGGGCAGGAGGGGGCACTTTAAAAGCTTAGATCTTTCAAACTATACATGTATGTTTGAGAGACAACACATACATCATTGCATTTATATTTTTAATATCTACAATATTAAAAGGTTGTTAAGAGCAAGCATTACTATACCTTTAAAGTGGGCCCATCACCTGGAGTTTGTGTTTTTTTTCCCCTCTCCCTTCTCTTCAACATATCTGAAAACTTCACATTCAAAACGGTCTGTGTCAGATTAACATAGTTCCGCAGATATATTAGAAAATATTCACACCTTTCTCTTGGTCCAGCACAGAACGTCATTAGCATATGAATCACTCAAAAGGATTACTTATATATGAAAAAAAAGAAAAAAACACAAACACTAAAAAGCTTAATTAGCATATGAAACATCACATGTACAGCAATTAGCATAGAGTCCCAAGTGTGAGCATCTCCTTAATTGAACATTCGCTGGTCTTTTGGCTAACATGACAGTTTTTAGTGAGGTTTTGCTTAAAGGGATAGTAATACTTTATTACTATCCCCCATATTGTACACATTTGCAAAATATTTAATAGCCCACAGTTTCATCTCTCAAACCTTTATGGTGTGAGAAATAACCGAAGGCAAAGTTCCCCCTCCCTCCCCCTTCTCTGAAGTCAGCGTTGTGCTGACTGCAGGGATATCCGGTTTTATTTTCATCAGGTGGCTCTACAGCAGAGCTGAGATCACGTTAGTGACAAAGAATTATTTCACTGAAACGGTCTTCTACATGTGCTTGCAAACCAATCATATGTAGAAGACCGTTTCAGTGAAATAATTATTTGTCACTAACGTGATCTCAGCTCTGCTGCAGAGCCGCAAGCCTGTTGTAGGACAGACTTCCCCTGCAGTCAGCACAACGCTGACTTCAGGGAAGGGGGAGGGAGGGAGGGGGGAACTTTGCCTTCAGTTATCTCTCAAACCATAAAGGTTTGAGAGATGAACCTGGGGGCTATTAAATAACTTTACAAATATCTTTAATATGGGGGATAGTAATAATAAAGTATTACTATTCCTTTAAGCAACAGGTCCACTTTCAGCACCTTTTATGACCTTTGTCTAGGGTCATAGGTCTAAAGTTGAATAACATATGTTTACTGGATTTCACCCCTACTGTAAGTACAGTGTTCCCAGCATCTGTAATCAGCTGTACCTATGGGATCAGCAAAATATCTATTATTGTGTAGAATGCTTAAAGGGATAGTAATGCATGAAAATAAACGCATCTCCGATGACTTGCACGTGTACCACTATATTTAAATATCCTCTGATGTGTAGTTCAACAGAAATGCAATTATAAAGAATCCCCCTCCTCCCGCCCCTTTTAACCATGTAACGTGCTCTCCAAGACTGCCCGACAGAGCGCAGCGAGGGACAATCTTCAGGAAGCGTAATGAAAATCCTGCCCTCCATTGCTCACTGTAATAAGTTAGTCTCTTGCTGCGAGTGGTCCAGTCAAGTGACCGGATTCAACATCTGCAGAGAGGTGACAGAAGAGGTAAAAGGGGCGGGAGGGGGATCCTTTAGAATTGAGTTTTGTTGAACTACACGTCAGAGGATATTGAAGTGTAGTGGTACATGTGCAAAAGCATATGAAGAGTAAGATGCATTTGTATCCATGCATTACTATCCATTACAACCCACACAGGAGTCATCCAATCATGAGTGAAGGATACCATTTAAAGCGGAACTTTCACATACTAATAAGTCGCCCTTCAATCATTAAATATATTACAACTAGCTTGATAATACATGTATTAGCTCTCAAAAGTGGCAGATTCTAAAGAAATCTAATCGTCAGAGATCGGAAGACAGGCATCTGCGCAGACATCTGGTCTTAGAGACGCCTGCACGGTCAGTCCCGGTCTCTGTAAGAAGCATTGCACTGTGCCACACGGTAACCAGAAGGGACTGACTGTCAATCTCCGAAGATTAAAGATTTCTTTACAATCTGCCACTTTTGATAAGCAATACCAGTGGTGTAACTATAGGGGTCGCACCTGTAATGGGGCCCATCACTCCAGGGACCCGGCTGCCCCCTGTGACCCCTCTGCCTGCAATCTCTCTCCGGCACTCTAGTAATGCAGATCTCTGGTAGATGACATCATCATGACGTCTCCCAGCGCTCTGCATTACTGAGGAGGACTGTGCGGTAGCTCCAGGGAGGTAGGAGATGGGGCATTGTGGAGGGGGCCAATGTGGTCAAGGGTGGGGGGGCCTATGGCATTTCTTGCACCAGGGCCCTGAGGCTTCTGGGTAATACACGTATTCTCAAGCTAGTCGCCATATATTTAAAGGATTGAAGGGCGACTTATTGATATGTTAAAGTTACGCTTTAAAGGGATAGCAATACTTAAAATTTAAAAAAAACAAAATTATATATGTTGTACGGTTTCTCTCTCTGATAGAAACAAGGGTACTCCCACTGCTGATCGATATTTTATTAAAAAAAATTATAACAGCTCAAACTTTAATTGTTCAGGTGCAATATCACAGTGGCCTGAAAATTCAGTGGCGCTGTTGCTGCACCCTCCTATGGACTGCTCTGGTCTGTAGACCATATATCTCCATAGGATGGTGTAGCAACAGCGCCACTGTAAGTTTTCAGGCCACAGTGATATTGCAAGAAAAAAAAATGTAAACTTTGAAAAGCTATAAATGTTTTACTAATATCTCTCAGCGGTGCGAGTATTCTTGTTTTATTTAGGGACATAAACCCTACAAAAAAAAAAAAAAAAAAAAACGTAACATCTTAAGTATTACTATCCCTTTACGTCAACCATCATCCATGCCGCAGCAACAACAGAATCATTGGTACAAAGTGAAAGGCAAGTTCAAGACAAACAAGACCGAGATGCATCAATGATGCCGCTACATTTCATTTACTTAGGTCAAAGACCAAAAAAGAAATAAATACACACTTATAAAATTACAGGAAGAGATCGCCACCAGTTTAGAAAACAGATTAATAGATATGCAGACTTCTATGCAGAATAGGGTTTATTGTAGATTATACACAGTATCATATTGGGAAATATACAAAAAAAAAATATATGAAAATGACAGCCACAAAACGTGGGATACAGCACTTAACATCGGTCTTTTCCTGCACCATTTACACACAAATATCGCTCTTCTGATTGCTGGGGAGCAGAATCTTTAGTGCCACTTTTTTTTTTTTTGCTTTTTTGTTAAATACCCTACTTATAATAAAATCTGTGTACAAGACTAAAAATGTAACATCCCCATTACCTCAGGTTAAAAAAAAAAAAAAAAAATTTCACCATTATGTACAAACCCATTAAATTACATATAAATAATTATTATGTACATTTAGGAGACAGTTTCCCATAACAAACCTAGGGGGCGCTGATGCACTTTGCACAAAATGTAGGAGGAGCGCATAGAAATCCATTCTGACCACTGACCCCTTAAGATCCAGGAGGTATGCAACACATGTGGCAACCCTCTAGCCCTCAAGTGGTTAAAGTGTTAAAATATACAAAATCCTATTAACCCCACCCCTTGTGAGTGTTATTTGAAATAATCTGGATAGTCAGTGACCCTACACATGTGCTCCACAAGTTTAACCCGCTGAATGCCAGAGGGTTACACAACGCCTTGCTGTGGTATGCGTTTCGCTCCTGACACTCAAAGGGTTAATGGAATGCCACCACTTCCCAGCAATATCATCTCCCCACACTTGCAGTCATGAGACTGCTAGGAATGGAGTATACTGGTTCTCCATGACTTTAACTAGCACTGGATCTCACATCCACGGGACAGACCTGATAGATTATTCTGGACTCAAGGACACGCCTCCAGCTGTGGAAGGAGTTCTAAAAAGCTTTCAGTAGGAGGAGTCTGGATTTCTTGAGTCCAGCAACAAACAGCAATGTCTGCCCCCAGGGACATGATTTTTAATATGTATTCTACATAAAAGTATGGACAACCAACCCACTCATAACTGACGATTCATAGATTAGCGTTGGTATTTTCTACACAGAAGAAGGAAAATGTGGGGTTTTTATTAGGTGTTCTAGAGGAAGTAGTAGGACAGATTAGGCAGGCCTGTTCTTATCGGCCATCGAATATGTTTTATAAGACTTATTCCTGCAGAGATTGAGCCAATAGGCATCAAGCTTGAGATATGGCAAGGCAAATTGCGTCAGTGCTTTCTGGATTTTCATTTTTAGTCTCTTCTTTTGGCATTTGCCCATATATGGATTAGTGCGTCCATTACAAATATTGCATCACTTCCTGTTTTAGGATTATTAAAATGTCTAGATGCTCTTCTACAGAGCAGAACAACATCAACTGCTATGTCAGAGCACATTTTTGAAAATCTGAGAGGGCCAATTTAGAAAAAAGAAAAACACAAACAACGTTTCTTGATTAGCATTTGTCTACTCTCCCTCTTAAAATGGAAGGGGAGATAGCAGACCACACAGTACAATTTGATAGCAGCAGCAAATTTTTAAGCGACAAAAAAATTGAAACCACAGTAGACCTACATCACAAAGTATGGGCTTGTAAAGAAAACACACCGACTATGAAACATCTCTACCATTTTAATACCATTTTAGGGCTTAATAAAAATGTGTCCAGTTGCAAAGTCATCAATATGACATCTCATACTACAACCGCTTTCAGATCCAGATTAGATCCTCACTCCATACGCAGAGGGTGGGTGTAAAATGCCTTGGCGTTTCCTATGGCGCAGTGACTAGAAAACAAGTCAATTAGCAGTCCCTGTAAGAAATAGTTTACATCATTTGTATAAAAATTTCAATGAAAATGGTGAATGTGGGAAGAGGTATAAAAGGAAACACAAGGTTTAGTTTATCTGCAAGTATAGGGATCCAATTTAATAAACGAGGAGTCACTTGTAAGAACACGAGGCAGTGGAGGTGTGGCCATAACTGTCCCATAGCATTCCAGACGCGTTTTCAGGATCCTGGTCAGTTTTAGGACTTGTGTGTCCAAGGGAGAACTGTTCCAGCCTTTAAACCATTTCTTTAAAAAAGACAAAATAAAAAAAGATAAAACTCAATGGTCCTCCGTTTCATCTCACTTTCTGTGCTTGTCCATCTTCTCTAGGTTTTTGTTACTGTCTCCTGGACTCTGGTCCCCAGTGTTCATGTACATTTTGTCGGCTATCTTTAACGCCTCGTTCAGGTAGTTCTGGACCGAAGTCATGGCAGCACAAATGGCGGCACTTCCAAAACCGTGCGTTATGAGGCTGAAGTGGGCTAAGCAACCTTGAATCCCAGGTTCCAGAATAGGGTTGGGTCTGGCATTTCCAAGAGGAGTCCTGTCCTGTGTTAGGAGGTCTGTGAATTCCTTGCAGATTTGTCTTAAGAAAAAAGTAAAACAAAGCATGAGTAAATTACCAAAATGTAGACATAAAATACATGATACCAAGTACACCAGATCCAAATCACTTTTTCAATTTCCCCATGTGTATTGAACCTATCACCACCAGGGATGGACTTCCCAACAGGCAGAGTAGGGAACTGCCTAGAGCACCATATGAGGGGCACCTCAGCTGTTCTAGCCACACCCACGTTCTGAATTATGTGAGCGGCCAGAGAAATCTCAATATTCACAGTTTATACCCCTTTTCAGGCTATTATTTAACCCCCTCGGCTGTTAGAGAGATGTCCAACACGTTGCAAAGCAATGTTGGAAGTCTTTCTAGAAACCAAGCGGTTAAGTTTTTTTTTTTGTCCTGGTTATAAACCAATGGGTATTTTCTGTGCCAGGCAATAGTGTATGGGACAGAGGTGGAGCCCATGTGAGGAATGGAGGTGTGGCCATGGGTGGAGCTAAGAGCACCTTGCCACCTAAGAGCACCTGAGATACTAATCCAGCCCTGTTCACCACCACTGTAGTACATCTAGCACCAAAGCTAGAGAGAATGTGTGGATACCTTAATGGCAATCAAAGGGTTAAAATTAGCGGACAGGTACTTCATACAGCTATTACTTGCCCCTCAAATAGGAGATGGGGTGTAATATATATATTTTATAAAACCAAAGAGTATATAATAAGACACCCTTGCATTCAATGGGTTAAAAGTAAATGGGGATTCGGATCAGTTCTATAAAATGTGTTTCGCTTGCCATTTATCCTTTATACATAAATCCCGATATCTAATGGAGAACAGCAGAGCTTCTCCCTGAAACAGATCCAGTAAGACTGCATGGCTGTGCTACCCAGTAGAAGGATAACATTAACACAAAAGCATCCATTACACTGAATAAAGATCATTAGGCCCTGTCACTCTAACGCAGCCTCATTAGCCAGCACGATCATGTTCAGTTACCATGTGCTTACAAATCGCTCTCCTGAGGGTTCTGCATCATTGACCAATTTTAAAATTCATTAGGGACTCATCTGTACGGCTGCAGCAGGAAATCTGCTTTACACAAGCCCCCTGGATAGACAAGAATGTGCGTTGGGTTGTGCAACTACACCCTTTGAATGCCAGAGATATATAATGCATTGCAACTGGCACTCAAACTGTTAAAAGAAGAAACGTGTTGACTTACTGTAGCCAAAAAAAAAAACAAAAAACACTTTTCTATGGGTCATTAGGATTTATTTAAAAAGCAAGAGGATGTGCAAAGCGATGCGTTCTGTATCCCTCTGTAATAAAAAGGGTTAAAGGGATAGTAATACTTAAAACGTAAAAGAAAAAAAAAAAAAATGTTGTAGGGTTTATCCCCCTAAGTAAAACAAGAGTACTCCCACTGCCGAAAGGTGTTACATTCAAAAGTTATTAATTTTCAAAGTTACATTTTTTAGGTGCAATATCACAGTGGCCTGAAATTGTACAGTGGCGCTGTTGCTACACCATCCTATGGAGATTTATGGTCCCGGGACCAGAGCTGTCCATAGGATGGTGTAGCAACAGTGCCACTGTACAATTTCAGGCCACTGTGATATTGCACCTAAAAAATTCAACTTTGAAAATTAATAACTTTTGAATGAAACACCTTTCAGCAGTGGGAGTACCCTAGTTTTACTCAGGGGGATAAACCATACAACATATTTTTTTTTTTACATTATAAGTATTACTATCCCTTTAAGAAACACCAACATTCAAACAGAAGCAGCCATTACATGAAAGCCTATTGTAATTTAAAAGGTGTACAAAAATTTCCATACAATAGAAATATGTTAAACTAGTAGGTATTTGTTTTTTGTAAACATACAGGTGCAAGGGAGGTCTGCCCCCCCTTGCTGGTCACGTGACTACTCTGTTTAACCCTTTGAGTGCCAGAGGTAGCCAGTGCATTGCATCGCAATCCGTTTAATACCTCTATGGCAGTCAAAGGCTACAAGGCAGCAGGAAGTGAAGAGTGCAACGGAAAAGAGATTATAAACCGGTTGAGAATATAATTTTATTTACTTCTTTTGTATACCTCTGGAAGTAGCAGAATTGTAAATGTACAACAGTCAGTTTACAGCAGGGGTGCCCAAGTTCACTTCTCACGAGCTACCAACAGGCCAGGACCTAAAAGATTCCCCCATGTTTGATCACGGATGGGTCAGAGAACATGACAGCCACCGATGAACTCACCCGTGTTTAAAATCAGGGAAACTCTTAAATCCTACTCTTGGTGGCCCTTGCGGAATGAACTTTAAAGCCACGTCGGCCTGCTGTTAAGGGGTTAAGATGTGGAGAGGCAGCCTATTCCATCAATTCTAATTGGCTGCTGTAACAGTAAACCCAAAATGAAGGAGTCTGCACTAGCCTTCAGATCCTGCAGGAGGCAGAACAAGATACCTGAGGTAGGACTGTACATTTATAATGTGGCTACACCTACGAGGTAGGAGTTTTTTCCCTTTGTGCTAGCTGTCCTTTAACCTTTTGTATTTGATACATCTCTGGCACTCAAAGTGGTTAAATATCTGGCTATAACACTCATCCCCCCTCCCCCTTCACTTCTTGGATAAGAGGGACGTCACATTGCTTAGAAATCACTGGATAGGTCTGGTATGCAAGTTGGGGATCCAGGAGGGCTCTTCTCCAATTTCTTCTAGAGCCACCCTCACCCAATGTGGCTGAAGCAGAAGTGACACGAGGCTAAAAGCACCCCTGAGCCTTTTCCGCCAGCGCACAAATAAAACTACCTAAATTATATCAGATTATGAAACAGGAACGAGAAGATTTGTTCTCATCATTGGTCTTTGGAGGGGTCACACTTCTGGGCCCTGGAGTCAAACAGAATGCTCTTCAGGACTGTAACGTCACAGAATCCAGGGAGACACCATTTCTGAACCTCCAGCTCACAGAGACCATAATACCCATCCGGCCAATGGGCTGGTCATGGATAACGGAAGCGGTAGTCCGACAGCTGGAGGTCCACATATTGGATTACATCTGCCACAAAGCACCTAGAACAGGTGACTAAATAGTCACCATTACGATTTTAACCATTTAATGACCCTTAATGGTCCTTAAAGGGTTAAAATGCCCTGTACCTGCGCACATCGAATTGTCACTGTATCCAATTAACTTCTTGAGAACCAAAGCGGTGCACAGCACATTACCTTGCTGTGCTTTGAGCATCACTCTGGTCCTCAAAGGGTTAAACAGGAAATGGATAGCAGTTTGGAATGTGGACGTATTTGCAATTACAGCAACATCTATGATCTAAAATGCCCACAAAAAAATAAATACAACAAAAAGGTGATTGGCCATCTGAAGCATACCCGTTGAGGTTAGACTAACACCATTTCCTTTGTCCTCAGGCAGGCATTTGGCTCCTGAGAATTATAGGATTTGTAGTCCAACAAGTGCCCCCCCCCCCGGTAACTACACTTAAATACTTACTTTGCAGCTAGCAGCATGTTCTTCCGATTCGCCATCTCATTTCTTTCCATGTGCGGCCGGCTTAAGTACTCTGCCACAGCTTTGGAGGGAAATTCAGTCTCACATACGTAGCCAAAGTCACGAGCGAGATGTATCGCTTCACCTGGGATTAAGAGATGGGATAAAGTTATCGTTCCATTTCTCTTTCAGGTCTAATAGACACAGATAGCCTGGGAGAAGTGAGCAAAGACCCAGGAGTATGGAAATTAAAAAAAAAAAAATATATAATATAATTATATATTTTTTTTTTTATTACTTTAACCCTTTGAGTGCTAGAATGTGTTGGAATGCATTTGATACCAGTCAAAGTGTTAAAGCACCTGTCACTTTCTTCTCTCCTTTGTATAGAAACTCTGGGGGCAGGAACACTTAGCAGCTCCAAATACTGACCTTTTTAACCCTTTAAATATCAGAGGTATTCAAAGGATGTCTCTCTGGCACTCAAGGGGTTAATCACCCCCCCACACACACTTCTTATAGTCCAAGCTCTAGTGAGCAGGGTCCGTTTTATATTTCAGTTTCCATCTGCTTTAAATGTGGATTCAAAATAGATTAGCCTGTGTGGGGTGTATTGCACTTGTACAGTTACCATTATCTTTTTTAAAACTTTGAGTGCCAGAGGGGTACCCAACGCATTGCAAAGCGTTGCGTACCCCTCTGGCATTCAAATGGTTAACTACCGCACAGTGTTGCAGAATCTGTTGCTTTGTTATTTAGTGCACCAAGCACAGACAGCCACAGGGTCTTAACAGTCAAACGAAACCTACCTTCTACCAGTGATGTCAGCAACGTCACATTAGCCGCTTTCCTCCGTCCTGCTGGAAGGTTCAGGCCAATTTTTTCAAGTTTTTCACGCAACGATCGCCCTCCATTTTTAGATTTTGCTCTGAGAGGAAAATGGACCAGGGTTAAATTAAAATTTCAAGTAATTTAAATTAACCAACCCCCCAACAGACAAACCTCAAATTACTACAAGGGTGTAACCCTCAAAACAAGGCCCTCTTCTAAAGACCTTAAATCACAAATGCATGGGAATCCCCTATAAACAATCATACAGTTAATGTACAATTTAAACTAACATTAGCAGGTCATTGTTGGCCTTATTAACATTTCATAGGAACTGCCTATTCAAGTAATTGTTTGCATGGGAAACCCCTTCAAAGACATAGGTTTGTATGTGGGTCAGCACCCTACATTCAGGTGGAAATGGGTCTACTTTGCGTGTAAAGTGTAAAGTTCATCAATGCCCACGTTAAAAAGGCACGTCAGAAGCTCCATAGACCGCCTGAAGATCTTCCTTGCATATTTCCTGTGTGTACGCAGTAAAGATGCAATATGCCAGACTTTACGCATTTCGAAAAAGGCACCACAGCCAAGCATAGGACATCTCCTGCTCAAATACCTAAGAAAGACTCTTCGTTTGTGATCGAGAATTATAACCTGCCTATTTGTTGTACTAATTAATTTTTCTGTAAAATAAGTAGTTTAACAATTTACCCTTCATATTTTAAATGACACTTCATGTACAGTATGCCAATTAGTTCTGTTCAAATCCAACCATATCACTCCCTGTACCATAAGAAATGTCCAGTGTGTGAGCTCTGCCTACATTTATTCATAGAAATCTTAGCTATTGGGCTGAACACCAAGTAAATTTAATGAATCCAATTATATATATCAATCAACAATTTTATCAAAACATTTAAAAGCATTGTGCTGAAGTCAAAACTGTTAACTCATGACCTCAGGAGACCGAAGACACACTTCCATACTCATCAACATGTTTTGCTTGAACCACGCTTAAGTGTTGTTCAAGCGAAACGCGTTGCTAAGTATGGAAGTGTGTCTTCGGTCTCCTGAGGTCGTGCGTTAACAGAGTTTTGACTTCAGCACAACGCTTTTAAATGTTTTTAAATGAAATTTAGGTTTTACATAATTGGATTAATTCACATTTACTTTCTTAGTATGCAGCCTAATGACCAGTAGTTCAATGTACCCTTTGGACTCGGAGACTTGCTTCTGGCTTAGCACAAATTCTGTTTAGATGTCCAAGTTTAAGTACATTCCTGGAATACACGTTGAGCATTCCAGTCCTTGAGCCACTAAATCCGAAATATTTATCATTAGATTAATTCATAACATAGTGTTGGGTCATATGGTCTCTGTACAGAAAATAAGTTAGCATAAAGTGCCACCAACAAAAAGGTTAAGGGCTCAAAACCAAATTCATTTTAAAAACAAATCGCTTTTACGTATAAAATAATAAAAAAAAAATAATAATAATAGGGAAGATATTTTGTATACAGACTGAAATATCCTGCACTCCAAATTAGCACCTTAAAATGGTTACAAGAGGGTTAACCCTATGCATGCAGGAGGACTGTTCAAAAGCATTGAGGTGAAACTGGTCATAGGGCAGACTGGCACCAGACAGATTTTTGGTGCCTTTCACACATTTCGATACAATGGTTTTCATGTAAATTGGGCATCTGACATTGTACTGGAGTGCAGAGAAGAGTTTTGGATGGTGGGTGGATACCCCTTTTGCTCTGTCATTTAAATGCCTAAGACAAAGCTTTTTATTGTTTCCTTGGGAGCTTTGGATGCTAGAAACATCTCTAATACATGGCTTTGTGATGCACTGGAGAGGTCTAGCAGAGTTTAAAGGAGAATAACTCATGAAACCCCCTGCACCCTATTATGGCCAGCAAAATCCTCATGGCCCCTATTAAGCTTACCTTTGTGTCTGGATTAAAGTATTATATGTGGGGGAAACATTTAAAGTAGAACTGTCACCTGTGAGATTCATGGTCCGAGACCAGAGCAAGCTAAACAGTCTGAACAGTGTTTTTTTTCCTCTCTCAGTTAAATCTGTGTGCTTACTGTAAAACTGACAAGTGTAAAGAGGCTGCCATCCACAGAAGGTTTTTTTCAGTACAACAAGCTGTACCGCTTATTGCATTGTTCTCTTTTCCCTCGACCATGGTATTGACCACCCACCATCCATATACATCGCTATCCTCCACACTGAGCACCAACCCCAGAGAGAAGGGGCAGGCACAGAAAGGGATTAGGGTGGGGGGAGCACTACCAATCATGCTGTACATTGCCAAGATGGTAGCGATCTCCCTAACAGATGCTACGATCAATCGAACAGTGAGTTGGAGACAAACATTTTGTGATCGTAAAACAGTCAGTTTTGGACTGCAACAATGTTTTAAAAATATTGGGAATGGGTTTCAACTAGGGTTGCCACCTTTTCTTTGAAAAAAAACAAAGAAAAAAAAAACCCGGTCATGGCATTCCCTCCACAGACTTAATATTGGACAGAAGGCAATTTTTTACCGGCCTGCCAGTAAAATACCAACTGGGTGGCAACCCTAGTTTCAACACAGGTGATATTTCAGTTTTAAGAATGAAAAAAATAAGAAATCACGGTCTTTCACAGAATATAATCACAAATCAAATGCAATGAATTGGATGCAAAGTGTCTCCATTCTAAACATACCTCCTTAGAACTCCTCCAAGTAAAGACGCGTTCAAGCATTCAGGTGGGGAGAGTCTTCGCTGGACTTCAGACACTGTAACTTTGTATTTAGAAGTGGAACTTAAGAGAGAGAGTCTTCCTGGCACCGAACAGAAGACTTCATTTGGGTTAATGACCATTCCTAACAGCCCCTCCTTCTGATATGGCATATTTAGGGCATTGTTCTTGCCAATGGAAATTGGACCTATGGAAAAAACAAAACATGGGACATTTATTAAATAGGGACTGAAAACATACAATCTGCTGATGCGATCAGAAGAATACAGGTACAGCCGATTTACTTGAATTAAACCTCTAGAGTTCTAGATCGGCATTTCTCAGACTATGACCCCCACCCACATACACTATTGCATTACAAAGTTATAATTTAGGGTTAGAGAGTTATTTTAATGACTTGGCTGCTAAAAAGTTTCTAATTGGTAAACTGGACATAGCCGGTCCTAACTCCCAACATTTCAAATGGCCAATGGTGTTGCTGGTCGGCAGGGCATTACCAAGATTATTTAGATTATTTCATGACCTATTAACACCTCTGTTTAACTTAAGCGATTTATAGCAAGGCCAAAATATTTTTTACTTACACAGACAATTTTTAATTTATTAAAAATTGTGTTTTAGCCTCTTTAGAGCTTCATTCACATTTCAGTGAAAAGGGAAATTTGGGCCAAGCCAAACACCATAATAACCCCTTAAGGGCCAGTAGTCCTGGGACGTTTTCGTCCCATAAGGACCGCTTTGATCCTTGCTGATGGGCCGGTGCATGTGACCTGTTGCATGTATCAGCGCGCCGCTTTGGGGCCTGAAAGAGATCACTACAGTCTTGGAACGGTCAATTTTAGGCCTCATTTTTACTTACAGCGCTTCCGGTGGAGCGCTGCAAGTAAAACGTATGTGACGCGCTATGACCGTCATCGGTCCTTAAGTATTTATCGACCATGATGGTCACAGTAGGTCATGTAGTCCTTAAGGGGATAATTGCTTCACTTTAACTTGCTAAATTAGGGCCTATTCATCTAGCTAAAGAGGTGCACTTCTGGAGTAAAGCAAAGTGCACGTTGGGGGGGGTAGAAATTACATAGATGCACCTTAGATTTAAATGGACTTCCCTAGAGCGCTACATTTTGTCAGTGCATAGCAAACAATGAGTTGGGGGACCGCTAACACTCAAAAGATGAATGCAAAAAGCCTACATATTAAATTAAAAAAATATAAATGGGAACTTTCATTCCACCCCCACGCAGTTGGTTCACTCCATAATTGCACTTCTATGGCTTTATGAACGTGGCCCTTCGTGCAATGATTTGCAAGGGGGGGGGTGAATATTCTTTTCCCTTTTAACAAAACCACCACAAAGAATCTAGACCTGGTTCATTAAAAGCTCCTTGTAGAAAATCAAAGGCAATAATGAAGTTATCCAAGCACAAAATCTACGCTGTCACAAGCCTGTCTTAGGGATGCCATTCTCCTTGTTCATAAGAGCTGGAGATTGGTGGTGTTCTTATTGATTGAACTAACAAACAAGGCTTTGCACACAGGACTGGGAGACACAGCTAGTCTTTACCAAGCAAAATTCTACAATGAACAGGACCATTAGTTGAAGAAAAAGGAAGGGATGAAATTTTAGCCAACTCTTGCTATTGCAATCAAATGGTCTACATTTAGATCCTGTCAAGTGTGGGTTACTTTAACCCTTTCAGGACCAGATGGGCGTGCAGTACTTTGCAAAGCAAGGCATTGGGTATAAATAAAGGGTTATGTATATATAGCAGTGTCTGCTCGATTTTAACCCTTTGAGTGCCAGAGGGGTACGTAATGCATTGCTTTACAAAAGTCGGAAGATGTGTCTGAGATCTATCTAGCAATTTATGGGTTAAAATACCCAATTAAAATTGCATGAGAGGACCAAAATTCTATCAGATTGGGGAATTTAACGCTGAGTGCCAAAGTGGTACGAAACGTTGTGGACCGCTCTGGCACTCAAAGGGTTAACACCTTGAATTCTAGTCGCCCAACACCTTTGCTTCACAATGCATTGGAAGCGTATCTAGCATTTATGGGACGTTAAAGGGATAGTAATGTTTCATAATAAAACAGCTCTAATTAATCATCATAGTATTTGGTCCATAGAGAGTGTTATTTCAATTCTGTCAGAGTTGTAGTTCAAGAGTAATTCAATGATAAAGTATCCCCCTCCCGCCCCTTTTACTGATGTAACACTGCTCAGCCAGATCAGAAGGGAAGTGCCCAGGTAGACTGCAGAGAGGGACAATCTTCAATTAAGATGAGGGAAAAACCTGAACTTGTCAAGGGGCAGGGCTTTCATTGTTCTGATAGGAAGAAGATTGTTCCCTTCTGTTATCTGTCTGGTCTGTGGACTGGATTCCACATCTGAGAAGAGATTTCTTACACTAGGTAAAAGGGGCGGGAGGGGAAACTTTGCTTGTGAATATCTCTCCAACTATAAAGGTTTGAGAGATAAGACTTATATCGTTTATTTTATTTTTTAAGCATTAAAAAAAAAACATGAAGATAAAATGAAGTATTACTATCCCTTTAAAGCCCATTTACCATCAGTGGGATTTTTTCTTTGCAGTTTAATCTAGTTCATATTAAAATAAGCCTCAGTCTTCTTGCATGGAGATCTTTATTTTTAGTTAATAATGGGACATATCTGCTTCCTCCTAATCAAAGGTCTGGTGAACTTCTATAGCAGAGCTTCATCCTTTAGGGCTCATGGTCAATGGGCCTCTAGTGCAGTGTTTCTCAGCCAGGGTGCCGTGGTACTTTGGTGTGCCATGGACACTTAGTGTACCCCATTTTGACAAAAATGTGAATGGAGATTTACAACTGCATATTGATGGAAATTACTCTGCACAATATGTTTATATTAGTTGTGACATCTAACAATAAACTTATATTTAAGTATTTGTAACCTTCATTACACCCTTGATAAATATAAAATGTTAGGTGTGCCCTGAAAATTGTAGACTATTTTAGGGCAAAAAAAGCCTGAGAACCACTGCACTATTGGGTATACCTAGGTTTAGATTGCTTTCATTAGTGTAGTTAGCAAAGACCTTAAAGGGGTTTATTTGATGTGGGTGAGATTGTGAACACGAGAAAAGAAAGCATAAATGCAGTGTTGGAAAAACAAAGACAGATTTATATATATATATATATCAAAAAGGTAGACACTCTCAGGACTTCATTGGGAAATGTGAAACAAATTGATTTTATTTGATCAACGTTTTGGCTGCATCTTGTTAGTCTTCCGGAGGAAGGCTAACAAAATGCAGCCAAAACGTTGATCAAATAAAATCAATTTGTTTCACATTTCCCAATGAAGTCCTGTGAGTGCTTATGTCTATTTGATACCTGAATACTTTTGCCATTTTCATCAGCACCCAGGAAATTGTCTAATAGTAAGAATGATTGTTTCCTTGAAATACATACACATATTTTGCCAATTTTTTACCAGCCTGCCGGTAAAATACCGGCTGGGTGGCAACCCTACTGACAGTTCATATAAAATTGAGACTGAAAAAAATATTTTTATCTTCAAGTTTTGTTTTAACAGATCAGACGTGTAACATTTCTTCTCACCTTACATAAGCAATACAATGTTTCATAAAGTACTACATACATGGGATTCTAGTACAAAATACCCAGTAAAACAAAGCTAATTTGCATGTATGCAAAATACTATAACCCAGCTGCAACACACATCGGTGAAATGCTTTCTAATTATGTTATATTTAAGAGTCTACTTTTTAAATCTTATATAAAGAGTAAAAAAAATGTTTTTACAAAAAAGTAAAATTTTGTACTTAAGTCAAAAGAATTGTTGTTCTGTTTGTGTTGAAAAACAACTTGCATTACTCATCTTACCCCCTTGGAAACTGCATATTTAACAACTAAATATTTGTAACATGACACACTCATGTAATCAACGTAGTTTATGGAAAAAGGATCTGTTTTCTCTCAGACATCAAGGGTTAAAGATTTTTGGGATGAACTTGCGTTAAAGTTTTGCTATTTCAAACAGACTTTTAGAAATGAGAGTCCACACGTGTGTTCAAAATGTTTAAATGTAAAAATAATTTGAATGTTAACTAATCAGAAAAAATACAAATATGCAAGCAAGAAAAAAAAAAAAAAAATTATACACATTTCAGATTTTAGAAATAGTTTCATTAAGAAGAACTTGAAATTTGTTGAACTAAATATATATATAAGAAAAATATACAATTGTTTTGTTTTTAACAAAATCAGAATCAATAATAGATTTGAACAAAGAAACCAACCTTTTTTAATGACTGTCTGGTCATGAATTATTAAGTTTGGATCTTCCATATTCTGAAAAAAAAATATTTAAAACAAAATCATTAATGATGTAATGCAATATATTGAATTAAAGCCTGCTCTTTTGCCAAAAAGATTGCAATTTTAACATGCGTCAGAAGTATTCAATGTATTGCATACCTCTGGCACTCAAAGGGTTAAAATCCACTAAAGCAAAAATAATTGTGAGATATTAACAAGTTAGATCATAAATAGAGATGACCATTTGAAGACCAACATTTCAGATTAAGTATTTGAAACATTTGTGCGTTTAAATTTACAGACGAAAAGCACAGAAGTTTATTTTTCCTCCAAATTAAATTCCAGTGTTTTCCCAAAAATATTTCACACGGACTGCATACTTTCTCTGTAGGAGGACATAGGTTAAGCCAAGTTATTTAACCTATTCTCACTACAGGCCATATGCACCATGTAGGAGAGCAGCAGTTGTGGAGAAAACAGTTTGCAGCACTGGGGAAAGGATAAAAAATGTTGCCAAATTTACCATAAATTTAAATGGGGCTTTAACACGTAATGCTGGGGAGACTTCCAATGCACTGAAATAAACTGGAGATCTCTCTGGCATTCTAGGGGTTAAAAATACCCTTTTAAATAAAACATCCAGTTTATTTATTCCCCTATTGTACAGTTGTTTTTCCACAGAATTGCTATATCCCCCACTCCATAAGGCCCTACAGGTCAAGGGATATTTCAGTGCATAATTAGACACAGGAGTCCCTCTCAATAAATAGAGATTTAACCCCTGGTTAGGCCTCCCGACACTCTAGTCAATTCCCCGGACGCATGTCTAGCATCCCAAGTAGAGATAATAGTGTTGTGATACTTTATCTGTGAAAGAAGGGAAGGGATTGAGAGAGACAAGTCAGGGCAGGCCTTATGGGAAAACACCCAATTTTTCAGACAGATATTATAGGGGGAAGAGGGAAGCACCACCAGGTTTGCTACAGGTAACAACATTTTACATGGAACGGTTTATGCAAATAGTAACATTCAAGTCCTACACACTGGTTGATATAGTTAATGGTGTGCTTGCAGCTAGCATGTGTTACATATCTAAAATATTCCTTTAAAAAAAAAAAAAAAAAATTGCTTTAGCATATAAAAAAACTTTTCAAAAAGCCTTTTAACCATTTGAGTGCCAGAAGTATCCAACACATTGCATTGCATTCCTCTCTGGCGCTCAAGGGTTAATGTGGTTGGTACTATTTGCATGTTACACGGGCCACAGTGCCACTGCCAGCCGGCCGCGGGGCAGTCATGCGTAGTAGAGACTGCCCGCGCCGTGGCTGATAAAGCTGGACGCACTCCGTATCAGCAGCGGCGCGGGCAGTCTCTACTGCACATGGCTGCAGCATGCGCATCAGTCTCTACAATACCACCCAACAATTCAAATTGCCAAAGAGGGACACTTGTGCTTTAGGAGGTGTTGCTGGTGGGCATGGCTGGTGGGCTGGGCATTACCAAAAATTTTTAGGCTATTTCATGACCTATTGACACCTCTTTGATTTATACAGACTAATCTATTAGCACATATGCTGACATTTCAACAAATATTAATGTGAGTTGTATTGCTGTGGACCAATGTGATACACACCACACAGTCTGATCTCCTTCAAAGAGGGACATCAGGGTGGGAAAGAGGGACAGAGGGATTTGAGTCTAACAGAGGGACTGTCCTTCCTAAAGAGGGGCACTTGGGAGGTATACTCTACTGCGCATGACTGCGTTGTTACACACGTTTTAGTAAATTATTATATAGGATACTGTCCAGTCATGTTCATTTCAGAAAGGCCTTGTATCTTCAGGCACATCACAGACATCCAATAAGAGCCCTGAACCACTGTATTAGAGGGCCACGGCATGAACATGGTTTGCCTCCCCAGCATAAAAATATTCTCTCTAAAAATATATTGGTCTTTTGGAAAAAAGGAGTCCCTTTGAATGCCAGGACCCATCACAACTGTGACTTCTGTAGATATCCCCTGCCTGGAGTCATGGTAAAGGCAGTGATACCTGCTGTCAGTGTATACTTAAGTAGAGGTTAGGCACTGGAAAATGAGAGAATCCTCCCCCCACCTCAGGCACTAGCATGAAGTACAGGATATTTAACCACAGCTCATTTTTAGGTGATAAGTAGGTATATGTATATACTGCCATTATTCTACAAGCAGTTTACCTTCTGAATGACAGTGAGCAATGGAGTGGAAAACAATTAATCCACCAACTACACAAGACCTTGTAATTAGCCCCTTGGGGATCAGGGGTGCGTACAATGCATTATTCCACAATCCACCGCTTACCCTTCTGATCCTCAAGGGTTTAATATAAGATCACACAATCGAAGTTAGAGGTAGGCAAGCTTCAGCTCTCCAGATGTTACAGACTAACGCATCAGTGCCGATCAACTGTTGGCTGGTTTAGAAAATGGGAGTTGTAGTCCACAACAGCTAGGAGACACAAAGCTTGTCCAAACCTGAACCAAGAGATAACCAAGCCTGCCATGGGTTTCGTCTCTCAGCCCTGATGAAAGAAGGATACCAGCAGAGGACTGAATTATCTGTGGCACCAAAAAAAGGCTTAAAGGCCTTATTCAGAAAGTGAACTAAAGAGGTGCAAGTTTGGGGGGAACCTGGGTTATAACATCTAATTTACTTACTGGGGGCTTTCAACCCCAGGAAAGGTAGAAAGATCTCCAGCGCTGGATAGCAACACAAAGGAGGTCACGCTAGCATTTAAGCTGTTAACCCTTTGAGTGCCAGAGGGGTACAGAACGCATTGCAAAGCAAGGCGTTCTGTACCCCTCTGGCACTCATAGGGTTAAAAGCCCAATTTTAAAAATGAATGGGGATTTTTATTCCCCCCAGTGTAACTGTTGGTACCAAAATTGCTCTCTAGCTACAAAAATACAGCCTTAACCATTTAAAGCACCAGATGTGTATGCAACACTATTTTGCAATTTTCGCACACACCCATCTAATCCTTTAAAGGGTTAATTTCTAATCAAGAGGATTTAGAACAAACAAGTTTCATATTAACGCAAGTCTATTTAGGATTGGGAAAAAAAAAAAAAAAAAGTGTTCCTCTGAATGGAAAGCAGTGATTCATTGTACTTAGCAAGTTAAATTAACCCCGGGTGTCAGACGCGTGTCCAAAGCATTGCTTCGCAATGTGTTGGGCACCCCAGCTCTGCCACTCAGAGAGTGAAGGAGACAGTGATTTATACAATGGAAACCCAGCTGGTGTTTCGAGTGACTTAAGACCAGATCCACCTTTACCCAAAGACGCAAGAAATATGCATATTGCAGGAGTGATCATGATCAGCCTTCAGCGTTACACAGGGACACATAAATATGCATATTTCAGGGCTTATGATCAGACTTCAGAGTTACACAGGGACACATAAATATGCATATGAATTAAAAGCAGAACTACAGCTTGTATTTTTCATGCGTGTCCACAGATAAAAGAAGTAGTATGGTCAGCACAGGCTAACGTACAAGGTGGACGTACTATGAAGAATTTTACCATATTTTTGGAGAGAGACAAACCAATTACACCAGAGAGGACAGATTAAAAATATCCAAAATTCTCATCAAGTTAGAACAGATGCTTAACCAACGAAATGTTAGGAACAAAGCTGTAGTATTCAAGGGGTTAAATCAGGGGTGGACAAAAATGTAAGACATAGGAACCAGATTATATATTTTGGAAGCCAAT
The DNA here is from genome assembly GCA_037306005.1 of Rhinophrynus dorsalis. NCBI lineage: Eukaryota > Metazoa > Chordata > Amphibia > Anura > Rhinophrynidae > Rhinophrynus > Rhinophrynus dorsalis. The sequence goes on from CM074727.1 coordinate 158,270,724, forward strand.
GAAGGCGTCCATGTACATAAATGATACAGACCTCCCAACATTTCAAATTTCCAAAGAGGGACAATTGTGTTTTAGGGGGTGTGGCTGGGGGTTTGACTGGTGGGCGGGGCATTAACAAGAATTTTTAGCCTATTTCATGACCTATTGACACCTAATAAATGACTAATAACCAGACCAAAGTATTTTATTTACACACACTAATTTATAAACACATACTGATGTTTAAAGAAACAATAATGTGAGTTTTATTGCTGCAGAGCGGTGTGATACACACCACACAATCTGATCTCCTAAAAAAGAGGGACATTAGGGTGGGAAAGAGGGACAGTGGGATTTGGGTCTAAAATTGGGATTGTCCCTCCTAAAGAGGGACACTTGGGAGGTATGATGATATGATATATCTCCAAACTTTAGAGGCCTAGGGTATTTTGTCCCTTACAGTGAGCGCAGTTTTTAGTAAAATCAGCCTCCATGAATTTGGTGAATGGGAGATTGCTTCTTTGGGGCAGTTGGTTTGCTGCAAATTTGCACCACTCTCTTAGCGTATGAGCAGGTTACTAATACCTATAGCCATGAGCGCTAACAGGGAAAGAAGGCAGACAAGCCATCAGTGTCCGCTCTATGACTACAGCTTAGATACAAGTCCCTCTAATTTTTCCTACCTAAAATAAGTCTTCTAGGGAATTTACCCTGTACTTTATACATGAGGTGTTATTAAAGTGGAACTGTTAGCTTCTACCCAAAGTCTAATTTTGAAAGAGCTTTCAGAAGTACTGTTATATTTGCTTTTTAATTTAAAAACTAATTTTAGAACATTTATCTCCGTTTGTTAGAGAATGCAAATTAGATTGTACTGGCTGCCCTGCCAGGCACATCCCAACATTCCACACTGCTCTCCCTGCCAGGCACATCCCAACATTCCACACTGCTCTCCCTACCACGCACATCCCAACATTCCACACTGCTCTCCCTGCCACGCACATCCCAACATTCCACACTGCTCTCCCTGCCACGCACATCCCAACATTCCACACTGCTCTCCCTGCCACGCACATTCCAACATTCCACACTGCTCTCCCTGCCACATTCCAACATTCCACACTGCTCTCCCTGCCAGGCACATCCCAACATTCCACACTGCTCTCCCTGCCACGCACATCCCAACATTCCACACTGCTCTCCCTGCCACGCACATTCCAACATTCCACACTGCTCTCCCTGCCACATTCCAACATTCCACACTGCTCTCCCTGCCACATTCCAACATTCCACACTGCTCTCCCTGCCAGGCACATCCCAACATTCCACACTGCTCTCCCTGCCACATTCCAACATTCCACACTGCTCTCCCTCCCACAATGCTCTCCCTGCCACATCCCAACATTCCACACTGCTCTCCCTGCCACGCACATCCCAACATTCCACACTGCTCTCCCTGCCACATCCCAACATTCCACACTGCTCTCCCTGCCACATCCCAACATTCCACACTGCTCTCCCTGCCACATCCCAACATTCCACACTGCTCTCCCTGCCAGCAATACATAATTTGCATAATCTCACAATAATGGAAATCCTGGCAAAGTGGATTATCCCACTGAGATGAGAGCCAAGACAAGCGACTTCCATTTTTTAAACAAACCAAAACCACTAAAATCAAGCTGCTTTTCTCAGAGACAAGATGACTACTACTACAGAATAGAAGACACCCTTGTTGTTCTAAGCAAATTCTTAAAGTTGAGATGTCATTACCGAAACTTCTTCCATTTGCTGGCCAAGATCTGCAAGCCCAAGGTTGTCTGCAAGATTTGAAGAGTCTAGCCCATGTCCATGCTGAAGGAGGAGGTCAGGTCTTCTGTAGGAATCTCTCCCCAGCCTTGCTGACCCAGCATCCAGAGAAGGTATATGGTGGACAAGCCCAGGTCTGGAGTGATGTGAAATTCCTGTAGGGTCTTGGCTCTGTCTGCTTGGCCATGCTTGCTGTTGAGTGGGAGTAGGTTGGTGAGATGGGTGAATGGAGTTTATGGAGGAAAAGGGGTCACCAAGGTGAGAGTAAGGGTCAGCAGACTGAGAATAAGGCAGAGGTTGGTATGGAGGTGGAAAGTAGGGCGGCTGGAAGTCTGAAGTCCCTGAATGTGATAGAGGGGGCGCAGGACTGTACAGGTGTTGGCTGACTGCTGACAGATGGGGTAACCTTGGGTTTCCATTACTGGATCCATCATGTCGGTCCTACAAGTGAGAAAAAAAAATTGTTAGGTTTGCTTTGGTTCTAGGAGTGCCAACAAACAACTGTTCTATTTAATATAGATCAACCGAATGCTCATTCAAAGAGCTTGTTTTTACTTTGCTCTGCACAGAGTAATTGAATTAGTCCCACGAGGCATGTAATATGGTTATACCAACTCGTTTGGAAGTTAGAGGCCTCCTATGCATCTCAAAGCTATGGAGACTTCTAGCATCCAAAAGGAGTTATATATATATCAGAATGGTGGGCTTTTGTTTGGTTTGTTTTTTTTTTGGGGGGGGGGCCCACAACTAAAAACAAAAAATTACAGAAAATTCTAAATGCCTGGTTGGCTTTGCAGTAAAATTCTAGCTAATTTTAATACTGGGCATTTTTACTCAAAAATAATTTCCTAAAGAAAAAACTTTACTCAAACTTAACGTTGAAGTCATGCAGCTCCCAACATTACAAAATAAATTTCACAATAGGCTGTGCAGTTTTTTTTTTCCCAAAATCACGAATTCTGTTTCATATTATCATACAGATTTCACAAACACATAATGTAAACAGTTTTTTTTTTTTTTTTTTATAAATGTCTTCCCTATATCAATTGATGTCCATTCAATATAAGGATTTTTCCTTTTACTTCTTATGTAATAAACTACTAAAATAATACTCAAAATTCACGCCTATCTAAATATTTACACATACAGCAATGTCCACAAACATTCGTGCAGGGTTATTGAAGATCACTTGTACAGATATGCCATTCTAAAGACTCGCAACCAGAGCTTAAAATGTTTAAATTGCGTTGATCTCTGTTTTTAACAGATTACAGCTTCACGGTCATTAAAATAACAGGGCAAGCTAATCAGGAGAGAAAGGAGTCTCAACAAGGTTCGCTGTGGCTATTCCTGCCTGCTAAATACCTCCTATTGATTTCAAATGACTGAAACTAATCCACAGGAGCCAAGGCAACTAACCGTGCAGACTGTGACCAATGGACAAAAATGAATGGATTGAGTCAAGAAGAACGAACTGAAATCCTGAAAAATGGGTCTTCGTCAGGAGATAAAAATTGTATTTGAATATTAAAAACCATATCTACAGATAATAAATATGTATATATAAACAATGGAAATGTTGGGCATGCGTGTATTACTTTTAATCAGACTCTATACTATTTAACCCTTTGAGTGCCAGAGGGGTATGCAACACACAACGCGATGTATACCCCTCTGGCTCTCAAAGAGATATACACAAACTTTATTTATTTGAGGCCTATCCAGCATTTAAAAGAATTTTAGGAATGGTTTCCCCCTTTCCTAACTGCAGTTGGTCTGTTCTAGAATAACTCACTTTTCCTTTCTGAAGGTTTTTTTTTTTTTTTTAAATATGGTGACAAGAAGGAATACTCTCAAAAGGTTATAAAGACATTTAACCCTTAAGTTCTAAAAAGGTTGTGTTCGTGGATGCTATAGATGTGTACCACACAATGGGTTAAGTACAGTGCTACCATGTGTTGATTTATCCGACACCAGCACTATGTTTACAACATAAAACTGGTAGTAGCTCTGGATCAGACCAATTGCACCATGGGGGGGGGTACACACAAAAATCCCCAAACCCTTATTGATGTAAATGGGTATTTGAACCACTTAAACTAGGCTTCTAATGTATTGCAAAGGTCAAAAGCTACATTTAAAAAACACTAGCAATGTTTAGGTCTCCCCTAGAGCTCATTTGGTTTGTTCCATTATTACTTCACTATACTGCCCTTCAAACGGTTAACTATTTTGAGAAAATCAGTCTGTTATTCTATTAAAGTTCAGACTAACATTGATTTAGTCACAGTTCTGGGGAAGGAATCTAATTAAGTCCACTGGATTTTTTGGTTGATGTCTTCAGTGCTTTGCAATGCATTGGGGACTTCTAGCATGCAAGGGAGTTAACCCTTTCAATGCCAGACACTCAAAGGGTTAAAGGTTAAAGCTCCAGAGTCAATTGGAATGTTTACGTCCCAGAGCTGTTCCAATAACTCTTAGCAAGCCAGTCTTCTCTGAAATGTAACCCTTTGAGTGCCAGCCTCTGGCACTCAGAGGGTTATAGAAATCCATGCTGGACCCAGATAGTCAAATGGCAGATTCAAGCCATCAACAGATGCGGTGAAATAAAGGAGTATATGCTTGGATGTGCTCACTCCATGTTTCTAAAGAAAATGAGATGACAGATGACTTCGTAGAATCCATTAGAACTTCAGAGAATTGCTAAAGCTTTATATTGATTCACGGGACCTGCTTAGACACATGCGCTTGTCTCTAGCGCCCACTAGCGGGTGTGAGAAGGAACACAACCTTCACTTGAGTTAATGCACAGTTTTGTAGACAAAACGCTTTCCACTCTAGCAGGGTGTAGAGATTTCACTCTGGGGCATTACTGCTGTCATAGGATTCTAACGCGAATTTAGAAGTATTAACCCCTTAATGACAGGGTTTGTTTTTTTTTCCCTTATAGCGAATGACTTCCTGGACTTACCAGGTAAGTCGTCTGTCTCTAATGGGTTAATTTTAAGCCTTAGAGTGTCAAACGCGTTGGATACCTCTGGCACGCAAATGGTTAAGCCGCAGTTTTACTAATAGAAGATGCAAAAACATCGCAATTCGAAAAGACGTAAAAAGGGGGCAATTTCGTTTATTATGACCCTTTGAGTGTCAGAGGTAAAACATTGATTTGCATGCAAAACTGGCACTAAAAGGGGTTAAACGTACAATTCACAATTTCAAACAATGCAGTTCAATAATTTCCTATTAACAAGATCAGACTCACCAATTGCATATATTAACCTTTTAAGCATCAGACGGGCGCACTCCGCGCAAAGCCTCGCTCACCCCTATGCCTCCCTAATGGTTAGTGATCCATGCATTGGATATTTGGAAATTTAACCCTTTTAGTGCCAGAGGGGTACGCAAAAACCCCTTTGGCACTGAAAGGGTTAAGATGCAATTCGTACATCTAAAAAAACACGGAGGTGCATTATAGGGAAAGCCTAATGCCCCATAGAAAGCAAATATATTCCTAAAAATCCATTTATAAAAAAAATGAATCGTTTGAGTGCCGGAGGGATATTGCTGTGCAATGCGTTGCATCATCCCCTGGAAGTCAAAGGGTTAATCGGGGCTTTTTAAGCCCTCAAACGCTAGAAAAATCGCCAAACCATCGCTTCGCAGCGCGTTGGAAACATCTAGCATTCGAAGGGTTAAAGAACTCGATTGGAATCCCAGGCGATTTTCATGGACTCCCCCCTAGAACGCAGCCGGTTCGCTCCAAATCTGCAGAATTGCACTTTTAACGCATCAAATAAAGTGACAGCTTCCTCTTTAACACGCAGCACAGGACCTCACCTCGCACTCGTCTTCATATTTAACATTATCAGCAAGTTTCCACAGCATGGTGTCCAGAATCCACAGACAAATATATATAGAAAACCACCAAGATCCAGGAAAAATAAAAATCTATAAAATCCAAGTTCACTGTGCAAGTCCCCAGCTCTCAGACATGAAAGCTCTTTAGTGAACTGATCCCTGTCTGAGGAGAGCTAGTGAGATCCCTCTAACCAGACTCCCTTATTGTCATTATTCTAACCCCTCCCTAGGGATGGTGCTGGGGGGCAAGGGCTTAATTATAGGCAGGGGCTGAGGGACAGCCAATCAGAGGAGGCTGCTGGCAGAGGCCACGCCCCCGGAGTATTATTCTAGGGCAGTCTGAGTCTCAGCCCTTTATTGTGACAAGAGATCTAACAGGGAGCTCGCATAGACTTTCTAGGACAAAGAAATGCTGAAATTAAAAGTAATCCGGCTAAATTTTCATGCGCCTTATTCTTTCTGTCCTGAACGAAAATATTACTTTAATTCCTGTATTCACTTTGTGCACTAAAGAGAGTTAGGATTTATAAATAAAAATAGGAAAATATTCTGTGTACAAGTGTTGTTAATAAGTATACATAGGCAGTTCCATGCATTTAGAATAGTTATATACATCATGACAAATAGTTTTTTAACCCTTTGAGTCCCAGAGGGTTACGCAACGCACTGCAACGCGTTGCTTACCCCTCTTGCACTCAAAGGGTTAATTATAAAAAAGGACCAAACATATGCACAGTTAGAAGTGAAGCAGTTTTGGGACAATGCAACAAGGGTTTTTTTTTTTATTTGTTTTTTAACCCCATTAATCCTAGAGAGGTATCCAGCGCATTGCAATGCGTAGTAGACCTGTCTAGCTTAAAAAACGTATCATTTGCTTAAATGGGAACATTCTATTGCGCTGTGAAGCAGTTGCGTTGTCCCAGAATGACTCCATCTTTGCATATATGACGCAAAGTTTGTCATTTTTGTAATATTTTATATAAATTATAAATTGCACAAACTTAGTCCCATGTAGTTTACAATGCATCCCTATATCCACCGTCATTCCTGCAATTTTAATATGATTCTGCACATCCCTTGTCAAGTTATCTTTGCACATTACACAATTATTTCACTGATAAATTACATTCATATTCAGGTTATCAATTGTAAAGAGAATTTCCACCCATCTACACCAAAGGAATATCAATGTATTGTTTCATAAATGAACAAAAATTATATATATTACACACACACAGTTATATACATGCACACACAATTTATATATATATATATACACACACACATGCACACTTTAAAGATACATATTAAATAACCGCAGTTATAAAATTACTAGTAATATGCAATATACAAACCTGAGAGAGTTATAGAAGATAATTATTTTTCTCAGACATATTAGACAGTGGATCAGAAAGAAACTGATCATTATATGGAATCTTGCATTTTAAAAATTAGCCATTGTCCATTAGTTATTAGTGTAAATCAGTTCTCACGATGGTATTAGATGACTCAGATAGGAGAAAAGTAAAGTAGAGAGATCAGTTGAAATGAACAGTGAAGAAAGTGTATCCAAGCCTCCGGGCACACTAAGCTGTCACCCAATGTTCTGCCAGGCTGCGAGGCACTTAAGTGTCAGGGAAGGGGTTCTGAGGGCATGACTTTCTATTCGCTGTCAGACAGGTGAGCAACTTGACTTGTGCTGCAGGCCTGTCTGACAGCGAACTGGTTAATCAGTCTAACCTCAGACACATGGAGACAGTGGCTGGTGTATTGAGCACATTGGTGGAATTCTGGCACAAACCAGTTGCATACTGGGACATAGATAACATTTCCCATTTATTTAAATTGCATTTTTAACCTCTTGAATAATAGAAGCAATGCGTTGGGGGGACCTCAAGCATTCAATGAGTTAAAAAATACATTTTTCCATTTGTTTACTAGTGTGAAGCTGGTTTCTCCAAAATGGTACCTTACTTTTACAGCATCGGCCCCCCTGATCATTGGAAACCTATGGCGAGTTTCCAGTTAACCCTTTGCGCGCCGCTAAAAAGGTGAAAACTCCCCGTCGACAGTTTACATTGCATTAAAATAAGACTTGGCTAAAATATTATTAACTCTTTGAGTGCCCGAGTTCCACGCAACGCACTCAAAGGGTTAATAGGTAGTGCAGTTTGAAATATATCCCGCAAGCGTTTACTTCCCTTACCATAATCTACCTTTTACTACCCCTGCTAGGAGGCCATTCCAACGATCCACTATTTTTTTTTGCTTGTTTGTAAAGCGTAAAATGTGTAAATATTGCAGACTGAGCTCGTGTTAAAATCCTAAAAAAGACAGAATACAGGACTGGTACTTAAAGAGTCAGATATTATTATTATTCATATAGCGCCAACTAATTCCGCAGCGCTGTACAATAGGATGCAATATAATTAATTCAAAGACTCTAACAAACTACATAATTTAGCTTTATGGTGGTGGGATGTGTATAATTAATTAACTAAAGAAAATGTTAAAATATATAAATATAAAGTTATTTAAATAAACTTAAATGTGTAATGCATTATTTTGATATATAAATAAGTGCTTGCAATGTAAAACTACAGAGGTCCGCCTGGTGGAAACATGCTGAATTGTTTTAAGGTCAAATCACATTTTTTTTTTTTTTTTTTTTTTTTTTTGGATCCAGGAGATGTATAATTAATACTGCTCCTTAGGCATCATTCTCAATCCACACAATATGTTTTTTGGAGGACTCAAATTGGGGAGGGGGGGTTGTTTACACAAAACAGACTTCTTATTAAGCATATGTTTAAAAACACACCAACAAGCCTTGGTTGGAATCCAAGAATATTTGAACTCAGATTATATGTAACAAACTGTGTTGCTGGGGGACTTCATTATGGGGACACAATATTATTTTTTTTTGTCTTTTTTTGTTCTTGTTTTTTAATGGAGAACAGAGTTAAAGGAAAACGAACCCCCAAAAATAAGCTAGGGTGATATAATTTAATTATTGCGTACCAACAGCTAGCAAATGTGAACACTGTCTATATTACATCCCTAAAATATCATAAAATCGCTTTCTAATCACAGGTAAGTTGTCTTGTTCAGAAAGCGTTTAACCCTTTGAGCGCCAGAGAGTTAATTTATGTTTGTATTGCGCAATAAGGGGTAAAGTCACTTAGTTGAATGTTATTAACCCTTTGAGTGCCAGAGGGGTACGGAATGCATTGCAACGCAATGCATTCCGTACCCCTCTGGCACTCAAAGGGTTAAAGACAACTGTTTTTGTATTCTAAGCCCGTGAGCAATTATGGATAAGGAATGGGGGCTTTGGAAAAGACAATAATACAAGTCTAGATTTTAGGCCTCAGGAGTAAAAACAACAACAAACTTTTTTTTTACCTATGCTACCATGAAGTCTATGGTATTTAAGTGTACATAACCCAAGTTAATTTTCAGATGTTATTGTTGCTTTAAATAAGACCTGTCCCCATGGAACACGTTTCATTTGTTTAACAGATAATCCAACTATTTCCATATGTTGTAATAGCAACTTTTCTCTAAAAATGAGTTAGTCTTACTGTTTGGTGGCACATTATGCTAATTAACTGCATAGTATGCTAATTAGATATCAGAGAACAAGCTTACCACTTTCTACTATTAAAAATGACCCCCCCCCCCCCCCCCAAATGTGTGAGCTCTGCCTGGATTCCTTCAAAAGCACCGTGTATACAATTATTGGTTCAGCACATACACTAATTAGCATATTAATGAATGTATACCACCAATAACAGATTATTTCTCAAAAACTAGATTAGAAATATACAGTTAGCGCTGCTTTTTGGTAATTTTTCATTTTAACAGTAACTAACATATATTAAGGCGACAGGTCCATTTTAATGCTTGGAAGAGGTGATGGTGCAAACTGATTTTACCATAATGAACAATTATATAGGCGCTCTGAATCTCAGCTTTTTAACCCTTTGGTTGGTAGATAGTAATTCAACAACACCAGTATTCAAGGGATTAAAAAAACATTTTTTTTTTTTAATCATGGGTTTAAACCAAAATTATTCTTGGAACGACTAAAAAGGTGTTTTCTTTATTGTAACCAGGTGCTGATTCCATCAATTAAAGAACCCTATAATCACCAACAGAATTCCAGGCAGTTGTAGTTAATCTTCATTACCATTTTTGGTGGGGCAAAAAATTTTAAATTGCTCCTGTTGTTCCATTATAGAAAAAGAAGAAGCAGGAGCGAGAGAGAGAGAAAAAAAAGCCTTTGAAATGCAGGTTTGCCTGCTTGTAACAGCAAGTGATTGTGATCATTTCTAAAGGCTTTGGCGTCATTAAGACTGGAATATAAATAAATTAAAGTAAAGGGAAAAAATGTGAAAAGACCATGTCAGAGATAATGGGATATCCAGGCAGAAGATTTTGGGGATGTGCCAATGAGTTTTTACATCTCTCAGCGAGTGATCTTTCAGCTTAACCCTTTCAGCGCCAGAAGGGTTAATATTTTCATTAGAGAAGTTGGCACGAGCGATCCACCTGTGCCAAAACACCCAACTATATTCACAGAGGAATAATGGATCAATGCAACTTTACCATAAACAAATATCACCTAAAATAATGTATTGATTTAACCCTTTGTGTGACATTGCTTTGCAATGAGTTGCATACCCCTCTGGCACTCAAATAAGAGATCTGGAGACCTAATATTTAAGCACCAGTCTAAAACATTGGGCATTTGTTTATTTTTTTTTGCTCCTATGATGTTGAACTAAGAAGAAAATGGTTCTGAAAAAAAAATAATTGCAGATAAAGGTTTTCCCTAACCCTTACTGAGTAAATGGGTTAACCCTTTGAATGCTGGAGACATCTAGCTAATCCAGACTTTAAAAGCCCCATTTCTATCAATGCACATTTCCTTTGCTACATGTGTACACGGCCATAATTCTGCAGAGAACACAAAAAAAAGTGAGAAAACGTAATAATTAAGCACTTTTTTTGCTCAATAAACAAATGGGTTTGTGAAACGTGTATTGGTAACCCTGACGTTTAACCATGTGAGTGCCAGATAGGTGTGCAACGCATTGGGAAGCAATGCGTTGGACACCGCTCTGGTAGTGAAGGGTTATTTATAAGAAATATAAAAAAATATATATCTTTCAAATCTAATCCATCATTGCAGTGGAAAATCAGTTTAGTTTTTCTTTCAACTTTATGTATTCTTTCCAATCTTGGTAACCTAGACTTGTGTGTTGGATTTTAACCTGTTAATTGTCAGCGGCAATTTTGCTAGCCACTTTGGAACTCTCTTAACCCCTTAATGACAGGGTTTTTTTCCCATTATAGCGAATGACTTCCTGGACTTACCACGTAAGTCGTCTGTCACTAAGGAGTTAAAAGCAAAAATGGACTGATTTATATTTGCATTTTTTTCTTTACATATAAACTTATTTTACACCATGTTCAACAACAACCCTAACAGTCACAAATGAATAAGTACATAATTATCATATTGTTTTAGTGAATTGAGTAGATATCACCTATTCATATTAACAGGAGTTGTGTATAGCAGTGTATATTGTAACCTATAATTTACTGAATTAACAGTATCTAATAAATCATACTTTAATATAAAAGGTACGTCAGTGTATGGTATATGTCAGTACTTAACTGTATACTTGTAGTAAAGATCAGTGAACATAATTTAGTACAACAGTAAATAATTTTAAAGTATATTTTGGAATATTAACGTTCAGTTTACTGAATTAGGTATATAATATATATTCAATTTAGGTTAGTCGTGTTAGTCCAGTGGTGTAGGAGTCAAATGTGTATTTCAGTATGTAATAATACCTTTTTTTTGGGGGGGTTAACATTCAATATTATTGAGACACGCTTTCGAGAGTCGTGTTTCATTTTATGAAGTCTAAAGCATACTGATATACTGTAGAATTGATAAGGGGAGTATGGCTCTCGAAAGCTTGTCTCAATATTATTGAATGTTAGTCCAATTAAAAAAGGGATCATTACATACTGCAATACTCATTCATTCGACCTCTACACCACTGGACTAAAACGGGTAACCTAAACTGAATATTATATAATATAAATATAATTACTAAAGAAACCAGTGTACAGCTCAGTGTTTCATTATTCCATAGATTACAGTGAACAGATCAATGTGTATATAGACAAATACAGCAGTGTTCCTCAATGCTGGCCCCAGGACACAACATGCCATCTTTTCAGATTACCCCTGCTTAATCACAAGTGGGTAATGAGTGGGTCAGTCGTTGTGATTGAGCTGACTGTGTTTAGGGATACCCTGAGCTGTGTGTATGTCCCATATACAGTAGAGGAGATTAACGCGTCTATTCCTATGTTATCCTTGGGGTCCCTCCCCCCCCAAAAAAACGCACTAAACTATAATATAGAACATACACATATTATATATAAACAAATCTATATACATAAAGAATGATACATTTACATCAAATGTTATTCTTGTAAAATAACCTCTAGCATATTAACACTGGGTTTTAGAGATGGGTCCAACGCATCGGATATCCCTCTAGCAGTTAAACGGTTAAAAAGTGAATCCCCTTAACCGTTTAAGTGTCAGAGCGGTACAGAATGCATTGCATTCTCTGGCACTTAAAAGGTTAACGACCAGAGGGGTGCTCAATACTGGTTCTTAAGGGGTTAATTTTAGTTCCTATAAACACATACAATTAGTGCAATAGATCTAGTGCAATGATCTACTGCAAAGCAATTCAAAGGGTTAAACATTCGGGGGGTTTATTTAACATGAATTTATGTTTATTGTTGGGGTCCTGCACATGTTCAGCTGAAGATAGTGCAATTAACTTGTTCCAAACTACTGAATATCTTGGAGCAACTGAAAACCCTTATGGATTGAAATTATGCTTTTAACTGATTACATGCTACACACGTCCCCATGGCATTGCGAAGCGATATTTTGGAAACTTTTTAAGCATTAAAAGACCAATCTGAAATTAGTGGGAATTTGGGATACGGTATCCTTGCCCCCCCCCCATGGAGGAATTGGTTTGTGTCATTGGACCTTTTGTATAGGATAAAACAGGAGAGAGTGTGAAAATACCCAACTGTATTATATTATATGGGGGAAGTGCAGGTCCCGTTTGCGTTAACCCTTTGAGTGCCAGAGATACCCAGTGCATTGCTTTGCAATGCTCTGGTCGCCGCCTTTAGCACTGAAGGTGTTAATTGTGTTTCCTATCCCCCTTGAATCCTAGAGACGCCCCCTATCTCACTGCTTTGCAATGCGTCTCTCAAATCCAAGAGGGCCTTATTCATCCAAACAACTTCTCAGTACAGAGTTTAACCCTTTGAGTGCTTTGCAATGCGTTGCGTACCCCTCTGGCACCCAAATGGATAATTCCACAAATGCCCATTGATTTAAATGGTCACTTGAACCCACTAAATGCTAGAAATATCTCTAACGCACATTACAACGCGTTGGAGACCTTTCTAGCATTCAATTGGTTAAACCTCTCATTTAAATCAATGAGGATTTGAGGATTTATTGCGTTTTATTTGTAGCCAGTGGTGTAATGGACTTTCAGGATTGCCCTAGTATAATTGTATACTTATGGACCATTGTATTTTAAGGAAAATAAAATGTCATCCTACGGCAGATTCAGTTAAATCGATGATAGTTGTAATCTGGAGACGAGCTGGTGTGAATAGAGCTACTAGCAGATGTGGAGAGATGAGCCCCGTCACTTCCTTTATACAGTTGGCTTTGCACTTTCTGATGTCTGAACTCGTTTAGAGCGATCCATAGGAGGGATTAGATTAATGCAACACAATCTCTTTATTGTCATTGTATATACCAGGGCCTTACACACAAAAGTGGGGCAATTATGGAGTATACCATCTGCTGTGTACGATATTTGGATAATTTACCATGGGGATTTTAACAATTTGAGTGCCAGAGAGTTGGCTCTTCGCAATGCGTTGGAGAACTGTCCAAGGAGTTGAGTTCCATTCCAATTTTTTTTTGGGGGGGAAAGATATTTGGCTCTTAAGGTATAATATGATTTGTTCCAGAATTGCTTAACCCTTCGAGTGCTAGAGGGGTACGCAACGCATTGCTCCCCTCTGGCACTCAAATGGTTAAAGAATAGAGATTTTAGAGCAAACCAACCGCACCCCATCTGAGCAATGAAAGCCAATGATATAAATGTGTCTTATATCGTCTCATATGCAACACAGGTCTCCAGTGTTTTGAAAACCTTTCCAGAGTTTAACGTGTTAAAAGCCTCATTTAAAATTCATTTTGGAGATTTTCTTTTTTTGTCCCCTATGGTGAATTTGGTACACTCCGGAATTGCTCCTATTTTCTTGTGTTCAAAAGCCCAAATGCACAATAATTCCTACTAATATTATCAGTATTCATAATTATTACAATGGAGCATATTCCTTATTACAATTATCAGTATTAATAATGTATCAACATAATAATTATTACAATTATCAGTATTAATAATTATGTCTTTTTTTAGGTACAAAAGACAATCCAAAAGTGTGATCAAATATTCCTGCAAAGCGAATCTCATTCCCATATATTTTATAACCGAATTAGAACTCTTCGGCAAAGTAAGGGCTATAATTTTAAGGTGCAGTAAAAGTTAAAACGTCTGCTTTAATATGCTCATGTTTGAGCCATTAAAAATAAAAAAAAAATATACTACACATATACTTTGGCCAAATGTGTTACAGTTTTAAAAAAGTATTTAACCCTTTGAGTGCCAGAGTGAAATCAAACGCATTAACTTAAGGGCCGTAATTAATTAACTACAGAGGCGCAACGCTGGAGCAATCGAATCCAAGATGTTAAACGGTTAAGAAATATGTCTTTACAGCTTATAAATGTAAGATTTTTGCAAAGTCAGTTAATATGATTTTATATTAAAAAGGGAATAACTTTTTACTCCATCTCCAAAATATCTATTTAACGCTTTAAATACCATTCCTACCGGAGCCTTAAGAGCTGATTTAACGCAATGAAATTTTCATCTAAGTATTCATATACTGTACACTGATTTTTATAGTCTAAATATTTACAGTATATAGGTCACCTTGAAGGGGGATAGAGAGGGCTAAATAGCATTTTACATTAGTTTATTGGCTCCTAGATGGGGGTTCAATGGGGGGTGGTACATCAATACTAGTATGGAGGATCTGTGCATTATTTACACACTCTGGCACTCAAATGGTTAAGCATTTGGAATAAAATTGTGGTGGGAACTGTAACCTGTTTATGCAGATGGAGACGCTTAATTATGCTGCTTGCTATTAATTAATGGGGATTTATTTGCGGGTTTCCTGAATGCAATCATACAATTCCAGACTGCACTAAGACTCTGCTGTACACGCGTGGGAAAGTGTATATATAAAACTGCATGAAAGTTTAGTAAATATGCACCTGAACAATAGCCCTCGTTTTATAATTAAAAAAAAATCCAAACACTAATGAGATCAATTGGCGTTTTCACTTTGGTGAATAACACTGCCAATGTTTTGTGTGATATTTACTAAACACAGGGTTGGTTTATGTACTAATGAAAAGGGCTGCAATTCTGGGCAAACCAAATGCATCATAAAAAGCTCCAAAATTAAAAAAAAAAAAAAGTACCATTGATTTAAATTGAGATTTTAACGCAGAATGTGCAAAATCAACGCGTTGCAGAAAGCTCCCATTCAGATCCACTTCAATGCATTTGAGAACTGTGTAATTTGTACTCTGTAGTGAAATTATCAGTTATAGTTGAAGCAAATCTACAGCAAATGAGTTAAAAATTTAATATTTGAAAATTTTAGGAAACTGTTTTTCAGGGCTAATTATATATATATATAATATAAAATTACAGATGATTTCATAAAATTTAAAATGGGTTTACTCCGCTGTTAAATACACCCGTTAATTCACATAAACCGATGGAGAAAGAGGAAAAAAAAATAAATTGAGCGACTCTGGGGCGAAATAATTCAACCATATTGAGAACTCTTCTACTGATTTAACCCGTTGACTGCTGGGGAAATCGCCAATTGTTTGTGCTATGCGTTGTTGACTTATCTTATTATCCAAAAGGGATTAATACAGTAAACATTAGCTTGTACACTTTTGCTATTGATAAACAATTATCTTGTCCCAGAACCGCCTCTATTTTCTTGCTATAACCACACACACAATATAGTCAATATATTTGGATTTTTTAAACATCTCTCCTTGTGCTTAACCCTTTAATCGCTCAAAGAGTAAAAACATCTAAAACTTCAGATAATAATAATAATAAAAAAAAATAATTTGTGTGACGAACTATTGGTTGGCTAACTGATTTTTTTTTCTAAACCATTCCGTTTTGATATTTCTAAATCATGAGTACAATGGTTATTTAATAAACCCTTAGAGCGCCACAGAGGTAGGCAACCCATGGCGCTCAAATGGTTGATACACTCTAGTGTTTTCATCCCCCTGAGAGTTTAAACAGAGACAGATTCTAAACAAGTTTTTTTTTTTTTTGCAAATAAGTCAGAGTGCCAAAAATTCCCTGGGAACTGAGCCTTGCTTATTTTGGATAAGAGAAAAGGGGTGGTTGTATATTGTACATCAAACTGTCTATTATCCATAGACTTGTTTAGAGAGACAGTGAGGATTCCCAGGGTGCAAATTAAAGCAGAAAAAGGTACAAAATAAACATAATACAGTCACGTACCTGCCAGTCTGATCTCCCCAGAAGAGCCATGAGAGGAGGATATTAATGGGGGGGTCTATTAACAGCAGCAGTTGAAAGTCTAACTGCTACCTGTGTCACACAAAACACCTGGTCTACCAGCCTAGGGCCCTGCACATGCGCAGTAAGCTCTGACACTTATCCAAAAACTCACCTTAGAAAGAACCCCCCCTTACCCTACACCTCCCCCTTTTGTATCCAGTTTAATCTCACCTCATGCTGAACGCTTTAAAGTGTTTCATTTCATCCTCCTCCTTGAAATGAGCACAGTGTAGCAGCCAAAAGCGTTAACTGTGCAAATTAACCCTTTGAATGCGGGAGAGGCGCCCGAAGCGTTGCAAAAGGGTTGATGAACCCTTTGAGTGCCAAGAAGGAGAAACGCAACGAATAGCTTCGCGTTATGCGTTGCGCACCCCTCTGTCACTCAAATGGTTAATGAATGTCGTGCACTGTTAGGGCTTAGGTTTGTGATCTACCCCCAGTGAGTACAGGAGGCTTTGTTTTAACCCTTTGAGTGTCAGGGGGTAGGCAACGCATTGCTCTGCAGTGTGTTGCGTACCCCTCTGGCACTCAACGGGTTAACTCCCCTGAGTGCCATAGAGGACGCCAAAGTATTATTTCGCAAGTGACTGAAGACCCCTTTAGCATTAACTGGATAATCCCCTCGGACGCAACTCACTTAAAACGTCCCTGTCACCCATGAGTTAACCCTTTCAGTGCCAGAGGGGGTACACATCGCTGCCATTGAAAAGGTTAAAGTGTTCTTTTTTTTTTTTTTTTTTTTTTTCAATAACCCGTTGAGCACCAGAGTGAGGAGTGTCCAAGTTATTAATTATCCACCCTCTCTGGCACACAAAGGGTTAAACAGCAGGCGTTGCTGCCCATCGATGAGGTCTGTATTTTAAATGAGAACACACATATATTGCTATGTGACTATACTTTAATAACGTCAAGCCTTTACCCCATTAACCCCTCAAGGACCAGAGTGCAACTCATTGTTTTGCATATACATTGTGCACCCCTCTGGTCTTTAAGGGGTTAAGGACCAGAAGGATTAATAAAAACACACTTAAAAACAAAACATTAACCCCCCCAGCTATTAACTCTTTGATTGCAAGAGTAGTGTCTAATGAAATGTACAGAAAACTGAAAGGGTTAATGACATTGTTCTCTTTGCTTTAAACTTATTATTATGCATGCTAGTTATACAAGTGACATTTTTGCTTTTAATGGGTCAGGAAAGGGTTAATAAAAAAACAAAACAAAACTGGCAACTCCACAAACAGGAAATAAGACATAATAATTGTGTTTTTTTCCTCCTGAGTTTAGTAAGGAGCAGGCAGGAAAGACAGGCCCAATGCATTCTGTGGGACCTTCTACAAAGAGACAAGGGGGTATGGAACAAATATAAAAACACCATTGTGGGGTGGGTATGATAAACTTTCCCCTTGGTTTAATTAGGGCTGGATGCTAGAGGGGTTACCAACAAATTGCTGGCGATCCCGCTACCATTTATTGTAGGGGGGGTAAAAGCTCCATTTAAATAAATGGACATTTTGGGAATTATTATCTGCCCCCTTGTCAAGTGCAGTTGGTAGGCTCCAGATTTGCTAATATCCTGCTTTTTTTTTTGCATAAGACCCAAGGCATTTATATTGTGGCACACAACATGAGCATCAGCGCCTTTGTTTAATGTACAAGAGACACAGACCCACATAAGGCGCACAAAAGGGGGAGATTCACTAAGCGATGATAAAGTGGAGATGACATCTCCAATGATATCACTTGTCCTGTTCCTATGTTATTCTATGGAGCCTACGTACTAAGATTTCTTCAACTCTCTCTTAGTGAATATGCTCTATAGAATAACATAGGAACCGGAGAAGTGATATCACTGGAGAAGTCATCTCCACTTTATCACCTCTTTATCATGTTTTAGTGCATAACACCCACTGGGGGTTATTCACTAAGGGGTGATCCAATGAATATGACTTCTCCAGTGATATCACTTCTCCGGTTTCTATGTTATTCTATGGAGCCTACTCACTAAGATCTTAGTGAGTAGGCTCCATAGAATAACACAGGAATTGGAGAAGTATCTCCACTTTATCACCTGTTTATCACTGCTTAGTGAATCTCCCCCCATGTGTCCGATACGCAATCCATTTATCCTCACCCTTGAAACATAAGCTCAAAAACAGAGGGTTGTTTGACTCGACGGCTGCAGCAGGGGACAACCTTCAGTAAATAAGTATATGGGAAATCCTGCACCCCTTGACGAAGTCGGGCAGGATTTCCCTTCACTTACTGAAGTTTGTCCCATGCTGCAGCCGCCCTGACCAGCCTGCATCTTCTGAGTGACGAGGGGAGAAAGAGCGGATGGTGGATCTTCAGTGCTTCATAACTTTTGAACTACAAAGAAGTAAGCGCTTAGACATAGCACAGTCTGTTCCATTTAATATACAGAAGACTCGGGCAACACATTTTAAATAGACAATATTATCACTTTAATTATAGCTCTCAAGGGACATACGCTGTTTCTTCAGATTGCCGATTTCCCTAGTAACAGCACCCACTTTCAGCCTGGTTCCATCCACTTATGCCCAGTTCCCCGCCCATTTCTGGGCTCATTTCTGCTTCTGAATCCAGCTCACCTTGATTAGTCCTCGCTCAAATTATGACATTAATTGAGTCATTTGGACCCTCTCATCATTCAGCCCTCCTTGCTACTCCAGGGGACTAGGAATTGAAAGGTCCCAGATATGCTTTTAACTTCTTAAATACTACTACTACATTGTTTCCAATACTTTGTGAAACAATGAGTGGATTCCCTTTAAAACATCAAATTTTTCACATTTATTCAGCATGATTATTTTTTAACTCTTACAGTTAAATAATAATTCATCCACAAAATAATTTGCACCCTTTAATTTGCATTTTATAGGATGTTATTGAAGCTGCGTGCACACTCAAATACTGGTACAAAATTCTCAATCAAAGCTCGTAATCACTATAGCAATGGATGTTTTAGTGTAATCTACAGCATGCAATAACAGTTCAACTGATAGTGTATCTATTCAATCCCATCCTCGTAATGAATAGGCCTTCTCCAGTATAATTAAGCACACCCGTTGTAAAAGTTTTCAAACAAACATCAAATAGATTTAAGTCAACCTATAAAATGCGTAATCAGTTGGAGCGGTTTTACATGATGAGGGGAGTGGGGCTATGTTTATATATTTAGTTTAGTTATTATACAATAATGATACCAATAAATGTACATAGTAAGGTGAACTGGGGAGAGATGGGCACTAAGAGTTGATAAAGCGGAGATGATTTCTCCAGCTATATCAGTTATATGATTTCTCTGTTATTGTAAGGAGCCAAAGTACTAAGATTAGTCAAGTGGGAGAGATCTTAGTGCATTGCCTCCATAGAATATCATAGAAGCTAGAATATCATAGAAAGTAGAGAAGCGATATCACTGTAGAAGTTATCTCCACATTATCACCTCCTTATCACTTCTTAAAGGGATAGTAATATTTCACAATAAAAGGAGCTCCAATTAGTCTTTATAGTATTTGGGACATGGAGAGTGTTATTTCAGTACGGTCAGAGTTGTGATTTAAGAGTAATTGAATGATGAAGTGTCCCCCTCCTGACCCTTTTACTGATGTAACACTGCTCACCTCAGAGCAGCAAGACTGCCCGGATGGATCGCAGAGAGGGACAATCTCCAGAGAGCATAAGGAAAAACCTGAAAAACCTGTCAAGGGGGGCATAGTTTTTCTTATGATCACAGTAAGAAGATTGTCCCTTGCTGTGAGCTGTCCGGTCAAGTGACCAGATTCCACATCTGAGGTGAGCAGTGTTACACTAGGTAAAATGGGCAGGAAGGGGATACTTTATCATTCAATTATTCTTGAAATACAACTCTGATAGTATTGAATTAACAATCTCCATGGCCTAAATATTATGAAGATTAATTGAAGTTGCTTTTATTGTGAAACATTACTATCCCTGGCACTTTTCTGTTATCCGGAACCATTTTCCAAACAACCATTTTCAAAATATTTTTCAAACCGTTTTAAACAAAATCGTTATTATAATATTTTTCAATGACATGAAACAACAGATTCTGACAGGAAATAACAACAACAGATTATGACAGGAATTAGTTTTGAAAATAGTTTTGAAAATGGTTCCGGATAACAGGAAAGTACCATAACCCTTTAGTGGATAACCCCCCCCCCGGAGTATTTCTGCAGCATATAATCTGTATCACAAGGAACAGACCTCTGGATGGAATGCAGTAAACGTGCGCAAGCGCTGGAGGCATTTTGTATGCGCAGATAGAAATTGCATATGTTCTAATGCAGGAAGTCATATACCGAACGCTTCTTGAATTGCTCATGAAAAATTAGCTTTTACAACAAAACTACACAGACTTATAAAATCGTTCGCAAAAGCACTTCCTGCATAAGCCGCATTCACTATTCCATTCAGACATATTAATTAATTCTGACCATGACCACAAAAAAAATAAACGTAGTGTTTCGCTAATCTTGATTTTTCAGACGCAATTCAATAAAATCATGCGCAAACCTGTTCGCTAGTGGATTTCACATTGGAAATAGCGGTTGCGCCTGTTTCCTGCATTCCACCCAGAGAAACACTTCCTTTGACTTAAAGAGACAGCAATGTCCCGTAAAACTTTTTATAGTTTTATAGAGCCTTAGGAAATAAGCAGAATGGTGCAAACCATATCTCTCAAACCGCTATGGTTTAACCCCTTGAGTGGCAGAGGGGTACGGAATGCATCACAAAACAATGCATTTCGTACCCATCTAGCACTCAGAGGGTTAAGAGATATAGGAATTCAGAGTTCCCCCCTCCCTACCCTTCTCCTGATGTCAGCTGTAAAGCTGACAGCAGGAGAATCAGGTCGTACGACTCGAGGATGCTCTGCAGCAGAGCCGAGACTGCGTTATCTATAAAGAATTAATTCATTGGGAAGTTCTACAAAGTGTGCCTTGTTTGCAAGCAGACTTTATAGACATTTCCAGTGAATTAATTCTTTATCAATAAGGCGATCTCGGCTCTGCTGCAGAGCCGCCTGCTGGTCCCCGGACCGGAATCTCCTGCTGTCAGCTAGGTGCTGACGTCAGGAGAAGGAGAGAGAGGGGCGAACTTTCAATGCAAATATCTCTCAGACAATAGCGGTTTGAGAGATAGGGTTTGCCCCATTCTGATTATTTTCTAAGGCTCTATAAAACTATAAAAAGTTTTTATGGGACATTACAATCCCTTTAAGTTGTGCTTTAACCCTTTGAGTGCCAGAGGAGTACACAACGCATTGCAGACTCTGGCAGTCAAAGGTTTAAGGCCGTTGAATGGTAAAGAAGTCTCCAATTAATTTGTCTCAGTGCATGAGCTTCATTATGGGAAATAGGATTTCTCCTGATCTCATGCAGCCCATCAATTTATCCTATACAAATATTTTGAGCTGGGAACCTGCAGCTTTACTGTTTGTGGTTTTCAAAGGTAAATACAACCCTTTCAGTGCCAGAAGGGTGCCCAATGCATTGCACACACGCTCTGACACTTGAAAGGTTAACAGGCAATCAGAAGGTGACCTGTGCAAGATCTAGAAGATCCATACTTCACGTGTATGCTCGTTTTTTTCATTGTCATGTCATCTTTTGTTTGATTGCGTGCACAATTGACCTTTTCCATTACTTAATGTTCCTGTTCAATATTGCAAGCTTTACTCCCACAATCAACTTTGTCCATCATGTAATCTTTTGCTCGATCAAGCGAGATTCTTGTTAACATTTTTTTCTTATTACCTTTTTCATGATTTAATGTTTTATTCAATGCAGCGATTCATGAGCAGAATTGACATTTCTTAACAAATGTTTTGGACCTCCCTAGCCTATATAGGGTTAAAAAGCCATGTTGAACCCTTTAAGGACCAGATGGGTGCGCAACGCATTAGGTTCAGTATGGTAATGTCGCCCACTATTTGGTGACCAACAAAACAGCTCTTTTAGAATGTCTCCTGCATAAAAAGGGCGACATTCTGATGTCGCAGGATTAAATGTCGCCACCATCTGTGCATTAACTATCCAATAATTAATTTTGCCTGCATCACAGTCACTCTAATATGAAGAAAAGATTAGACGCACCAGAGGAAGTGAAGTGAAGTGACCCTCAAAAGGTAAAGATGTATACCCTCCATCTGTTCTTCAACCCTTTGAGTGGCAGAGAGGTCCTCAACGCATTGCAAAGCAACTCAACGGGTTAAGAAAGCCTCTTCCAATCACAAGCCTGCATCAGCAAGTCGGCCACATCACAGTCACGCATCAGAATGTCACCCTTTTGATGCGAGCGCCATTCTGATGTTGGCCTTTTCATCCAGACGACATTTTAAATGCACCATTTTGTTGGTCGCCAAATAGTGGCCAACATTTCAATAGGACACCAACTGGCTGCACGTATGGAAAAAGGTATTTGCTCATAAAAAATTTTTCTTTGCCCCATACGCCAAAACAGTTAGAAAGCATAATTTGTGAGTGTGGTTAAAGAATTTTGTCCCAGACAACGCTGTAAATATTGTAACATTTTTTGACAGTTTTAACATCACTTTTTGCTCCATTTGTGTCCTCGCCATTTCCTTGGTGCAATTACGGCGCTGTCATATTATTGAAAAGATATGTAGAAAATGTCTGAAAGATGGAAAAAAAAGTTGCAGAAAAGTCGTAATTTGAAACTTTCTCATTAAGCTTAGTATTCATGTATAAACATATTGATACATAGGATCTAGTGCAAACATCACACTGAATCCATTATTGCCATTGCCTTAGGTCATTTCTTTTAGACATCTCTCCCATAGACTCTTATATATTAACCCCCTGAATGTTCTCCAAGGCATTTTGAAGCATTGCATGGGTTAAAAGCCCCATTTTTTTGTTCCTGTATGGGGAAGCAAATGTACCCCACCATAATTGAACCACTTTCCTTTGTAAGTATGGATCTAACACAAACTCCTGTGGACAACCCTCAAAAAGGTTAACTCTTTGAGTGCCAGAGGGGTATACAATGCATTACACAGCAATGGCACTCAAAGGGTTAAGGAAGAAACAGAAGGTGGGACTGTAGCTCATGTCAGATCTGTTGGTTTTATCTGCATTTACTACAAAGTGCAGGCCATCTAATGTGTGACTGCTCCTCCTCCCCATAACTGTCCCTGCAATTCACAGGTAACAGGAGAAAATCAACTATATCCCCATTACACCCTAGAGCTGTTCATTTGCAAATGCTAAGTAAATATGCTACTGTGCAGGACCCCCCTCCAGGGAACTCACACTGTGGGCCCACTCATTTCTGCCGCTTATAATAGGCTCATGTCGGTGAGTTAATCCCATTTAACCCCTGTGATTCTCAGCAGTATAGGGGACAGTTAAATAACCCTCAGGGATGTCCTCTGTCACTGGACCCACTATATCATGCTGAGTTTAAAGCAACTGCCCCCCTTCTGACATCTGTTACCTATCAGACACATTATACTGGGTAGCAATAAAACATTCAGGTATAAGTTAATGGAGTGAACACAAATTAAATACACAGACTGAAAAATCTGGTCTCACACTAGAATTTTTCCAGATCCATTTTTCTGAGCCACAAAAAAATGGCTGTCATTAAGAACATTCAAGCAGGATGCCTCAGAACCAAGTATGGTTCTTTGATTGGTTGAGACTAGCAACCCACAATGCACTGGGTGTCGATAAAACATGCAGGGTTGAGTGAATGGACTGAAGACAATAAAGTACAGCAGCTCTGATAAACATGGGGGCCAATGGAGTAACTAATCATTGGAAGGTCCAGATGCCATTTTTTTTTTGGGGGGGGGATCGATCAAGAAAATATTTTCACAGAAACATAACTAGAAGCTATTGGACACTAGGGAAGATGGTGTCACCCTGGATTCTGAGCCCTTGCTCACTTAAACCATATGCACCTCCTGTAGTGACGCCACTGATGGTGGAGTCCAAATCTAGCATTACAAATATATTTTCTGAGCCAAACAATGATGGCCTATATTAGGAATATTCATGCAGAGGACTTTAGAGGAGAAGGAATGGCTTTTAGATTGGGAAAGGGGCAAGAAACTCACAATATATTGCCAGGAATAAAATATTCAGGTATAAGCTAGTAGTGTGAATGCAATACAATACACCAGCTTGCATAAACCTGGCTGTTTCTAGATATGAGTGAAACATCAGAGATTCATTTAATACATATATGTGGAGGAGATCCATACAAATTAATTCAGAATGAACTGCATATGGACAGTGGGAGGGGGTAGTGGGACAAGGTGAGTGATTGGTTTGTGAGTAGGAGCGCTGGTGAGTAGGGGAGACTGAGTGGTTGGGAGGAGAGGGGACATTGCAGAAAAGAGAGTAGATGGGAAAATAGGATAGAGAGAAGGAGTAGAGTGAGACAGAGACAGAGAAAACGAATGGAAGAGACAGAGCAGTGAAGGAGAGGAGGGAAAAAGTGAGGGAGAGTAAGAGAGAGGGGGCTGTTGTCCTACTTGCCTGCTAACTCTCAAAGACACCCTTCTACCTTGTTAACTCTTTGAGTGCAAGACGGGTACACAACGCATTGCTAACCAATACTTTGCATACCCCACTAGCACTCAAAGGGTTAAGACAAGTGAACCAACAGGAACTTGCTTGATTGACAGCTGAAAGTAAGAGAACCTATTATTTTTTGATTTTCCGGACAAGTGACCACTTTTCCTGCAATCTGGCTGGTTAAAACAGCAAATGAAACATGAAACAAAACAATCTTTTTTATGTACCTATTGAAACCACATTTCCAAACTCCTTTCCCTCTTCAGTAGTGGCTTCGTAACCCAAATCCATTTTCTGAGCTGAAAAACACAAGGTTGCCAGTTGAAGTGATGGTGCCGAGTGCTTCCGAGGGCAAGCAATGCTTTTTTGGTTAGGGAGAGGGTAGGTATACACCCCACCATATACTGGGCAGCAATGATTAGCTCAGGTATAAGTTTATGGAGTGAACACAATAAAATACATTGTTGGTATTACAAATCCATTTTTTAAAGGGATAGTAACGTTTAGTTACTAAAGTACAATTGAGTCTTCTTTATACATTTTTTTAACAATGTGTAGTATAACCTTCAAAAACTTTGCCTTTATTCTAGACCAGTGTTTCTCAACTCCTGTCCTCAGGACCCACTAACAGGCCAGGACTTAGGGATTTCTCTGCTAGAGCACAGGTGTGGTGATCAGAAGCTCATTCACTTGATTAACTTACCTGTGCTGTAACAAGGAAATCATGTGATCAGAGGCTCATTCACATTGATTAACTCCCCTGTGCTCTAACAAGGAAATCATGTGATCAGAGGCTCATTCACACTGATTAACTCACCTGTGCTCTAACAAGGAAATCATGTGATCAGAGGCTCATTCACACTGATTAACTCACCTGTGATCTAACAAGGAAATCGTGTGATCAGAGGCTCATTCACACTGATTAACTCACCTGTGCTCTAACAAGGAAATCATGTGATCAGAGGCTCATTCACACTGATTAACTCACCTGTGTTCTAACAAGGAAATCATCACATCCTGGCCTGTTCAGGGCCGGATTTTCCATAAGGCAGAGTAGGCATCTGCCTACAGGCGCACCCTACAGAGGGGCGCCTGTTATTGAAATTGACATTTTATTTTGATTTTTTTTTAAGTGGCGTGGCGTGCCGCGCTGCACTGCCCGCCACATTGTAAGGTCTGTGCCTTACAGACCTGTATCTGCTGAGCTCCCCTGGCTCTTTAGTAATACAGAGTGCTGGGAGATGACATTATCTCCCAGCACTCTGTATTACTAAAGAGAAGACCGCGCGGGAGCTCCAGCAGCTGTAGGTCTGTGCAGAAGCACAGATCTCTCCTGTCACTGGACCACCAGGGAGGTAGGAAACGGATGGGGAGGGAGAATGTGAGGCTTAATGTGGAGCTGATGGGGGGCAAAGTAGAGGAGATGGGGGAAATGTAGCGCTGATGAGGGCAATGTGGAGCTGATGGGGCAATGTTGAGATGATGGGGCAATATGAGGGCAATCTGGAGCTGATAGGGGCAATGTAGAGCTGATGGGGGGCAATGTGAGGGCAATGTGGAGCTGATGGGGGCAATGTGGAGCTGATGGGGGCAATATGGAGTTGATGGGGGTAATGTTGAGATTATGGGGCAATATGGATCTGTGGGGGGGCAATGTAGAGCTAATGGGGGTAATATGGAGTTGATGGGGGCAATGTTGAAATGATGGGCAATATGAGGACAACGTGGAGCTGATGGGAGCAATGTGAGGGCAATGTGGAGCTGATGGGACCAATATGGAGTTGATGGGGGCAATGTTGAGTTGATGGGCCAATATGAGGACAATGTGGAGCTGATGAGGGCAATATGGAGTTGATGGGGCAATGTGGAGATGATGGGGCAATGTGAGGGCAATATGGAGATTTGGAGCATTGTGGAGATGGCCAATGGGACGGCGCTTCAGATTTCTGTGCCTATAGGCTCCTGAGATGTAAATCCGGCCCTGTTAGTGGGTCCTGAGGACAGGAGTTGAGAAACACTGTTCTAGAATAAAGTTTCCCCCTCCCTTCCCTTTTACTTACTTCAAGTAGCCTCAGCAAGCCGGTCCGGATGAATAGCGATGAGGGACAATCTTCAGCATAAGGAAAAACCTGAGTTCCTTCATCAAGGGTGCAGGGTTTTCCTTATCCTGAAGGAAATAAGTGTTTCCTTGTCTGCACTCTGTCCAGGCCCACGTCTGGATTTCAGATCTGAGGGGAGGCTGCTTGAGGAAAGTAGAGGGGGAGGGAGGGAGAAACTTCATTATAAAATAAAGGTAAAATGGTGAAGTTTTAGAAGGTTATACTGCTACAAATTGTTATAAAAACGTATAAAGAAGACTTGATTGTATGTTAGTGACTAAGCATTACTATCCCTTTATGTCACATAAAATGTCTGCCATTTATAACATCTGTGGAGGTTGCCTCAGAGGGTAAGGAATGCCTTTTTGGGTTGTGGGGGGGGGGGGCAAGCAACATCCCGCCACCCCATCTTTTGCCACCAATTTCTTATTTTAATGATACACTTTACTACTTCTTACATACATTCATGTTGTAATACATATATATATATATAGCAGTGGTTCTCAACCAATGTGATGTGGACACCAGACTAGGGTGTCCTAGTTTTCCTATGAAGACTGACAAAAATGATAACCCTTTGAGTGCCAGAGTGGTACCCAACGCATTGCAAAGCAATACCCCTCTGGCACTCAAAGCGTTAACCCTTTGAGTGCCTGAAGGGTACGGAACGCATTGCAAAGCAAAGCGTTCCGTACCCCTCTGGAACTCAAAGGGTTAAAGGGATCTATCCCCCCTATACATGTTTGTCTAAAATGTTAGTTTATATAGTGATTAGATTGAAAACTGTTTTTTTTTTGTTTTTTTTTAAATCGTTATTTTGCCCAAATTAAACGTGTAAAGATTACCCTGCGGCTTCCTTCTGGACAGTCTGCGGTTATCAGCTCTCTACCACAATCTGTCATTCTTCTTCTGCTCCCCTCCCTCAATCCAGCCTCCGCCGATGATGAAGACTTCCTGCATGTAAGCTGGAGTGCTCTCATTGGCCAGAGACCGTTCCAGCTTACATACAGAAAGCCTCAGTCATCGGAGGAGGCTGGAAGGAAAACTTCCATCCTTTGTCAAGGGGTTGAGGGTTTTCCTTATACTCTCTGCATGAAGATCCCTTTAAAGAGATAATAATGTCAGGATGTAAAGCTAAGATCAATTTATTCATTATACTTTTTTTTTTTTTTTAGTTTTGAAATAGCTTTATTGAAAAATGTAAGTATACAACAAGTTAATATTGAAAAATGCGCTTAGACAGCAAGTCAGTACAATAGAAGTACATAAAAGCAACAAAGTATGTAATGCGGTCATACCTCATAGACAGTTAGTAAAATTCAAGTTTAATGGATGGAGATAGAGGACCAAGGAGCATACTGCATATTAGAGAATTGTTTTCCATCCTTGAGTATTCTTGGGGAGGGAGATAAAGAAGGCTTAAAGCTAGATTTAGGGGATAAGCTCTGTTGGTGGCAGCATGTGTATGTGGTAGGGAAGAGGACCAGGGGAGTTATGTAAATGCACTAGATGTAGTGTAAGGGGAGGGGAAAAAAAAGGAGGAGAGAGAGAAAAAGAGGAAGTCTGGGACCAGAGCACCCAACCCGACCCTCACGTACTCTGTCACCAGGGATCATCTGAGGGACGCGTCAGCACCTGCGCTTCCTTCAGAGGAGAACCGGGCGTCCCAGTGCTCATCTGGACGGCCAGTTCCCTCTGCCTTCTGCCTCTCGTGGCTCATGCAGCGTCTATGTTTCTCAGAGGAGAACAGGGCACCCTAGTGCTAGTTTTGGGCAGCTGGCTCCCTCTGCATTCAGCCCCTAGCGGCTCCTGCTGCATCTAGCTCCTACCTTCCGCATATGGCGGCAATGTGCAGGTGCGCATCACTGGGAACCCCTCTAGAGACATCTCGTCCCAATTCTTAAAGGGACAGGCCCATTTAGTGCTCCACCTCCTGGGGTTTGGGGAACCTACTTAAACTGCCTGGATACAACACCAGTTGCCCTTTCGCGATGTTTCAGTGCAGTCTTGTTGAGTTTGGTGTGGCTGTGTATGATCCTTGGCCTGTATATCCATATCTCCTGGTGTTCAATGTTGTGGCTTGTCTGACTACCCGCTTGGTATTGGACCTTCGGCTCTGGCTGATTACCCTCCCTGGTACTGACCCCTGGCTTGTCTGACTATCTGCTTGTTATTGACCATTGGCTCTGGCTGACTACCAGCTTTGGTACTGACCCCTGGCTTGTCTGACTATCCTCTTGGTATTGACCATTGGCTCTGGCTGAATACCTGCTCTGGTACTGACCCCTGGCTTGTCTGAACTACCGCCTGATCCTGACTGTAGGCCTGAGTCAGTCTGATACTCCTTGTTGCAACATATTCCGTTGAAAACTCAGAAGCAGTCTCCTATTTCTGGTAGGAACCACTTGCTTACTGTTTAGCTCTCTACTCTCTCCAAGTATCTGTAGTATTACACATTGAGTATTTACGTTATTTAATAAAGGTGGTGTTTCAAATACAGTACTGTTTCTTGTTCATTCCTTGGTATCCGTAACAGTACGAAAGGGCCACAATGAGTACTGAAGGTACAGGAAACCCACCGGTCCAGAGCATCTTGGCTAGAATGGACAGCCAGGATCAACGTATTGATCAACTGTCCTTTGCCATGCAGACACTACTTAACCATACAGCTCATTTGGACTGTCCTGGTAGACAACTGGTGGCCTCTGCCGATCCTGTTCTGGCACCGGTTGTTACAACTGCTCCGGAGCCCACTATTGCCAGGGAATTGTCTGCATCCGTTCTGCTACCTCAATGGTAACCCGGTACTCTGCTGCAGTTTTCTTAATCAAGTGGGCATATACCTTGAGATGGTTCCTTATGTGTTCCCTACAGAGCATAGTAAAGTTGGGTTCATGATTTCGCTCCTTTCGGACACTTGGATCAGGAAGACACCCTCTGTTAAGGAGCGCCTGTGGAGGCCTCCGGTGCGCTTAGCTCTGACATTCATTCACCCACCCATTCCTCCCTCGCCTCCTAGTTCGACATGGCTGGGGGGGAGATGATGCAGTTAGGGTTTACCCATCTCTCAGTGGAGGAGAGAGCATTTCACCGGTGGGAGGGACTTTGCCTTTACTGTGGCAAACCCGGACACTTGCTGCGCCTGTCCCGTCCGCCCGGAAAACGGACACACCTAGGGTTATGTCGGGGACAAAGTTTAGGTGGTGTCTCACGGTCCCCAGAGAATTTTCAGGATAAACCGAACCTCGAGGTCATCCTATCATGGGGCACTTCCTTGATGGTAACCCCCAGCATTAATCGACTTGGGGCGGCGGGGTATTTCATTGACTCAGATTTCGCAGCTAAACATTCTATTCCACTGAAGCCCTATGCCTCCCCACTGTCTATGGAGGCAATTGACAGTAGGCCATTACAACCGCCTCAGGTCACTCATGAGACTATTTCGGTTTCACTGTTGGTAGGGGCGCTCCATCGCGAGGCACTCCAATTCCAGGTCATTCACTCCCCATTATGGACACTGTTAGAAAGGTAATTTTCGTTATAAAAAAGTATATTGAATATTCAACGTTGCCTTAATATCAACACATTACTATCCCTTTAAGGATGCGTTAACGGAAAGCAGTGTAAAATGGGGCTCAGTAAATACAGGCAGCTGTAGATACAAACAGGGCTGGATTTCCCAGTAGGCAGGGTAGGCAACTACATCGAGCTCCAAATTTTGAGGGGCGCCTTAGCTGTGCCGGTGTCACCCACATTCTGAATTGTGGGTGTGGCCAGATCAATCTCAATATCCCTGCAACAGTTGTATACTCCTTTCAAGATATTACTTAACTGCTTGGATGCTAGAAAGATCTCAAAGGCATTGTGGAGCAATGCATTATAGATCTCTCTAGCAGCCAAGGGTTTAAAGCCTTATCTGGGCTTTTCTTGTTATATGCCAAAGAAATTGTGGAAGGGACTGGGGGTGGGGCCATGTGAGAAATGGGTTTTGGCTATGGGTGCCTAGAGTGCCTTAACTAGAGGCACCTGGGATGTACAACCGGTTCTAGATGCAAATATATATGATATTATATAGCTGTTCCTGCAGTGCTGTGGCTTCTCATTGGAAGGCAGGGGAGGGCTGGCAACTTCTGGCCTGGGAGGCAAGTAAAACAAGTGTCTAATTTCTACTATTGTTCCAGACCAGTGTCCAGGCCCACTCCCTTTTCTTAATTTTAAAATTGGCATTAATGTTGTGAAGTAAGAAAAGTAGCTTACAGTTGAAATGGGGCTACACTAGTGATACTGCAGAGCTTACAAATGAAAGGGAGCTAGATTATTGATATCCCAGAGCTTACAATAAGTAATGCTACATCAGTGATACAATGGTGCTTAGAAGGGAAGTGGGTACTGGGGGAGCTCAATTTGGATTGCAACTCTGTGCTATCACTTGTGTAGCTCTATTTCAATTATAAGCTCTGTGCTATCACTAGTGTAGCTCCATTTACAGCAACAAGAGGGAGATTGAGTGAGGCAGTGGACCAAGGGCCTAGACATATGACCGGCCCAGGAGTCAACTGATTCCCTGCCCCCCCAGGCCACCCTCCCCTACTGAAAGGCCACAATGAAAAAAACATTTTTTGGGCCCCAACAAAATATTCTCATAGAGACACAACTAGAACTTAGTTACCCTGTAACAGTGACAGAATTTAAGCATACATAGGACAGGCATAAAGCTATCCTTAACGTAAGAAAAGACCAAGGCCCAAGAAAGGTTTGAGGTTTTTACTGTAGGAAAATGGGCAGATGAGATGGGCCGAATGGTTCTTATCTGCCATCAAATTCTATGTTTCTATGTAACTAATGGGCCCTTGGATGCCAGGTCCCTGTCACAGCGTCACCTTCTGCATACCACAGTTACACCATACCTGGGAACTCTCCAGATCTGCCCCGGAGACTCCAGTTTTTGCAGCTGATTACCGGATCTCCGGGAGCAGACATTGATTCTCCAGCGGTGGGCATTTCCTAAGAAAATCTGCCGACTTCCACTCCTTTCCATCCTGTTCCTCCCATTTCCCTCCCTTTTCACCTCCTTCCTCACCCTGTTCTGCCCACCTTTTTGACACGTGTGTTAAGCCCCACCCCACTAGCAGGTAAGCCCTGCCCCCTTTTTTACACAAATCGCATCATATATATCCTCCAGAAGACAAAGTTCCCAGTAGTGTTGAGCGAGCACCCCGATGCTCGGGTGCTCGGGTGCTCTAACCGAGCACCCCCTGAGGCTCGAGTGCTCGGCCGAGCACCCGAGCCCCATTGAAATGAATGGGGCGACACCAGGCACCCCCTGCTCTGATGAGGGGAGGGTGCCTGGTCAATGCCCCCTTCATCTCCGCTATGCCCCCTTCATCTCCGAATGCCCCCTTCATCTCCGCAATGTCCCCCTTCATCTCCGCTATGCCCGTCTTCCACAATGTGCCCCTTCATCTCCGCTATGCCCCTCTTCCACAATGTGCCCCTTCATCTCCGCTATGCCCCTCTTCCACAATGTCCCCCTTCATCTCCTCTATGGCATAGAGGAGATGAAGGGGGACATTGTGGAAGAGGGGCATAGCGGAGATGAAGGGGCACATTGTGGAAGAGGGGCATAGCGGAGATGAAGGGGCACATTGTGGAAGACGGGCATAGCGGAGATGAAGGGGGACATTGTGGAAGAGGGGCATAGAGTCTATGCCCCTCTTCCACAATGTCCCCCTTCATCTCCGCAATGCCCCCTTCATCTCCGCAATGCCCCCGTACCTCCAGTCCCTGGTGGTCCAGCGGAGCGTCTTCGGATCTGTGCCTCTTCCGGCACAGATCCCCGCCACCCGAACATGGCGGGAGAGCACATGGCGGTACTCGACGAGTACCGCCATGTGCCGAGCAGAGCGATGCTCGAGCCGATCCGAGCATCGGCCGAGCACGCTCGCTCATCACTAGTTCCCAGGTATGATTACACCCATTTGTCTGAAACGTACTGCTTCTCTTGTTCAGAAAGGAATTGCCTAGCATTTCATGGTTGGACTGCTGTAATGGCAGGACCAGTATGATATGATTCAGGATATTTCCTCTCTGTGAAAGGCACTAATGGGCTAAAAGAGACTGCCCCCTAGGTAGGACACCACTCCTATAGAGACTGCAAATTTGTATTGCAGGCTCGCTCTTAGTTGAGCATCTCTGACTCCCAATCTACACCCATGTGTCCCTGACTGCTATATGAAAGGAACTGTAACCTGAAATATGAAAAAATATGTATTCCAAGGTTCATCCTGCTAAGTAAAACATGATTCTGAGATGGATTAAGGCTCCATAGTGCTCTAGGCAAGGTACCAATTTGGGGCACACATCTCTTGCTTCTGACACACAGTGCTGCTAGCAGGTACTGACATTAAGGTTCTAATGAAAGCAGAAGCAACTGGATGATGCTGGTCTCTCTCAACAAAAAGGGAGTCTGACACAAGATGTTAGCGGCAGCAACAGCAGGGCCTTTGTCTAGGACCTACCACTTGCAGACAGGGCCCCTCATATTGTTATGTGTCATAGGCAGTAGCCTAGGTTGCCATAATGAATGATCCAGCTCTGACAAGATTACTCCCACTGAGGAAAGATGTTAAAGTCAAAAGTTATTGTAGCTGAAACTTGTATTTTTTTGTGCAGCACCTCCTCAGCCTGGAATGTTATGGTGGTGCTGTTACAGCAGTCTGTGGATGGCTCTGGTTCAGATGACCATAAACCACCATGGGCATAGCAACAGCAACACTGTAACATATCAGGCCATGGAAGTACTGTACCCCAAAAATATAAGTTTGAACTGCCATAACTTTTTAATAAAACATCCCTCAGCAGCAGGAGTAGCCTTGTTTTCCTCTGCAGAATAAACCTTGGAATATATATAATTATGCAAAATGAAATGGTCTAGAAACCATGTAAGAATTCCCACTCAGAGGTCATTGCAAAAATTAAGAAAAATTGTATTCATTATTGTTATTATGTTTCGGCCCCCTAATGGGCAGTCAAGACATTCTGTAATAGAGTTTTCACTTTTTTTTTTTAACTTGACATTTTCATTGTTTTCTTAGAGTTAGGGGGGATTAAGGGAAAGGGGGGTACATAGATTTTGTCAGACTGAACCAAAGAGGTGCACAATATCAAATACACAGGAGAGGGCTGGCCTGGGGGGCAGAGGGGCAATTGCCCCCTGGGCCAGTCATATGTCTGGGCTGGTGGGCCACTCCCACTTGTTGCTGCAAATGTAGCTACAGTAGTGATACCACAGAGCTTACAATTGAAATGGAGCTACAATCCAAGTGGAGCTACACTAGTGATACCACAGAGCTTACAATTGAAATGGAGCTACAATCCAAGTGGAGCTACACTAGTACCATAGCCCATTTCTCATGTAAGTTCTATGGTATCACTAGTGCAGCTTTACTTACATTGTAAACTCTGTAGTTGCACCAGTGTAACCTCATTTCAATTGTAAGCTCTGTGGTATTGCTTGCCTTACTTAACAACACTAACCCTTTGAGTGCCAGAGGGTTATGCCCGTATACCCCTCTGGCACTGAAAGGGTTAATGGCAACTTTAACATTAACAAAAGGGGGTGGGCTGGGACAGAGGCCTGGAACGATAGTAGAATTGGGCCACTAGATTGTAGTTGCCCTCCAGGCCACAAGTTGCCATCCCTCCCCTGCAAATACAGATATTAAAATATTAAAAATACAGATTGTAATATGGCTAGACATAACGCCACAATACCCCATACCCCAGTTAACATGGCATGACAGAACCGTACCCTAAGACTGGGAGAGAGCCCTGGAGATCCTATGTCTTTGCAAATGAGCTATTAGTAGTGATGAGCGAGCACCCCAATGCTCGGATGTTCGGGTGCTCTGACCGAGCACCCCCTGAGGCTCGAGTGCTCGGCCGAGCACCCGAGCCCCATTGAAGTCAATGGGAGGACTCGAGCATTACACCAGGCACCCCCTGCTCTGATGAGGGGAGGGTGCCTGGTCCATAGGAAAAGGGCAGAAAAAGATGGAAACACTACAGAAATGGTTCAGGGACAGCATAGGGAGGATGTCTGGATGCACCTTGGACTCCAACATCGCTGCTGGGAACGATCTTTCGCCCGTAGTACGCCATTTTTACAGACTGACCGTAAAACACACAAAAAGGAAAATAAAAACGACTTTAGGCGAAAAATTGTTACCAAACAGTATTTGCTGTATATTTACTTGTATATCATCTGCAAATTCTCCCAAAAATTTCATCGATTTTCTGAAGTGAGGCCATGATTAAGAGGGAAACGTGCGCAGAGGCAAATTCTCCCAAAAATTTCCTTGATTTTCAGAACTGAGGCCATGATTAAGAGGGAAACGTGCGCAGAGGCAAATTCTCCCAAAAATTTCCTTGATTTTCAGAACTGAGGCCATGATTAAGAGGGAAACGTGCGCAGAGGCAAATTCTCCCAAAAATTTCCTTGATTTTCAGAACTGAGGCCATGATTAAGAGGGAAACGTGCGCAGAGGCAAATTCTCCCAAAAATTTCCTTGATTTTCAGAACTGAGGCCATGATTAAGAGGGAAACGTGCGCAGAGGCAAATTCTCCCAAAAATTTCCTTGATTTTCAGAACTGAGGCCATGATTAAGAGGGAAACGTGCGCTGAGCTGACCATCTAAAACATTATGGGTGAGGGTCTGCTGCAGAGCTGACCATCCTAAACATTATATGCGAAGGCCCGCTAGTGAGCTGACGCTATAAAACATTATATGAGAGGGCCCGCTAGAGAGCTGACCCAATAAAACATTATATGAGAAGGCCCGCTGGTGAGCTGACCTATATAAAAATTGGCAAACAGGGCCCGCTGGTGAGCTGGCCCTATATAAAAATTATATCACAGGGCCCGCTGGTGAGCTGGCCCTATATAAAAATTATATCCCAGGGCACGCTGGTGAGCTGGCCCTATATAAAAATTATATCCCAGGGCATATGGAAGAGGAGGAGGAGGATGAGAAGATTAAGAGTCAACCATATACCCGTTTTTTGGGTGGAAGGGGTGAATGGGAATACAGAGTATTCCCATCATTGTAAATAACATATATAAAGTGAGTTTATGTTCCCCCGGGGCTTTCCTCCAGTGGAGTGGAGAAGTCAGGGGAAATCCAGGCCTTGTTCATTTTTATAAGTGTCAACCTATCAGCATTGTCGGTGGAAAGGCGGATACGCTTATCTGTTATGATGCCACCAGCAGCACTAAATACCCGCTCAGACAGAACGCTGGCGGCAGGGCAGGCCAGCACCTCCAAGGCGTAGAGTGCCAGTTCATACCACGTGTCCAGCTTGGACACCCAGTAGTTGTAAGGCACAGAGGGATCATTGAGGACGCTGACACGGTCTGCTACGTACTCCTTCACCATCTTCCAAAACTTTTCCCTCCTTGTGACACTAGGCTGCGCATCAGGGTGAGGGTGCTGGCGGGGTGTCATGAAGGTGTCCCACGCCTTGGAGAGTGTTGCCCTGCCTTTGTCGGAACTGCTGTGTGCTCCCCTTTTCTCCCCTTCTCGGTTGGCCAAGGTAGCACGTACTCTGCCGCCAGCGTTGTCAGATGGAAAATTTTGGAGCAATTTTTCAACAAGAACCTTCTGGTATTGCACCATTTTGCTTGTCCTCTCCACCGGAGGAATGAGAGATGAGAAATTCTCTTTGTAGCGGGGGTCCAGAAGGGTGAACACCCAGTAATCCGTGTTGTCTAAAATGCGTACAACGCGTGGGTCACGGGAAAGGCAGCCTAACATAAAGTCAGCCATGTGTGCCAGAGTACCAACAGTCAAGATTTCGCTGTCCTCACCAGGAGGCTGACTCTCAATATCCTCATCCTCTTCCTCCTCTTCTGCCCACCCACGCTGAAGAGATGGAACTAAAGTTCCATGGCTACCCTCTGTAGCGGAGGCAACCGTGTCTTCCTCCTCCTCCTCCTCCTCCTCCTCCTCCTCCGCCTCCTCCAATTGTCGCTGAGAAGACGAAGTGAGGGTGCTCTGGCTATCACCTTGTGTAAGCTCTTCCTCCCCCATTTCCACCTCTTCCACATGCAAAGCGTCGGTTTTAATTGTGAGCAGCGAGCGTTTCAGTAGACACAGAAGTGGGATGGTTACACTGATAATAGCGTTATCGCCGCTCACCATCTGTGTCGATTCCTCAAAATTGCGTAAAACCTCGCAGAGGTCTGACATCCATTCCCACTCCTCACTTCTGATTACAGGAAGTTGAACGGAGAGGCGACGACCGTGTAACAGCTGGTACTCCACTACTGCCCTCTGCTGCTCACAAAGCCGGGCCAACATGTGGAAGGTGGAGTTCCAGCGCGTGCTCACGTCACACAGCAGCCGGTGAGCTGGCAATTGTAAGCGCTGCTGCAGCTTCAACAGGCCGGCCGAAGCTGTAGATGACTTACGGAAATGTGCACACACGCGGCGCACCTTGGTCAAGAGATCATGCACATTGGGGTAGGTTTTTAGAAATCGCTGCACCACTAAATTAAATACATGCGCTAGGCATGGTACGTGTGTGAGCTTGCCGAGCTCCAAAGCCGCCACCAAGTTACGCCCATTATCACACACAACCATGCCTGGTTGCAGGTTGAGTGGCGAGAGCCACTGCTCGGTCTGGTGACTAATCCCCTGCAACAGCTCTGAGGCCGTGTGCTGTTTGTCCCCAAGGCAGATCAGCTTCAGCACGGCCTGTTGACGCTTCCCCACTGCAGTGCTACACTGCTTCCAGCTACTGGCTGATGGGGGAGTGGCGGTGTGTGTAGAGAATTCGGAGGTGGAAACGGAGGAGGAGGAGCCAATAACGTAGGTGCTGGTGGAAACCCTGATGGAGGTAGGGCCCGCAATCCTCGGCGTGGGTAGCACCCGTGCCATCCCAGGGTCCGAGTCGCTCCCAGCCTCCACGACATTCACCCAGTGTGCCGTCAGGGAAATGTAGCGTCCCTGGCCACAAGCACTTGTCCATGTGTCAGTCGTTAAGTGGACCTTCCCAGTAACTGCGTTGGTCAGGGCACGGGTGATGTTACGGGACACATGGTGGTGTAATGCGGGGATGGCACACCGGGAAAAGTAGTGGCGGCTGGGGACCGCGTACCGAGGGACAGCTGCTGCCATCAGGCTGCGGAAGGACTCAGTGTCCACAAGCCTAAATGGCAGCATTTCGATGGCCAGTAATTTTGAAAGGTGTGAGGTTAGTGCTATGGCCTGTGGGTGGGTGGCTGGGTACTTTCTCTTGCGCTCAAATGCCTGGGGTAACGACATTTGGACGCTGTGCTGGGACAGGGAAGTGGATGTGGTCGCTGATGGTGCTTCAGATGGTACAGGTGCAGGGCGGGAGGTATGCGGGCCTGCGCCTTCGACAGGCGATTGGCCGGCACCGAAAACAGGGGAAGAGGAGGCAGTGGTGTGGCCTGCAGACACAGATGGGCGATCCAGGCGTTCCTCCCACTTACTACGGTGCTTGGATGCCATGTGTCGGATCATGCTGGTGGTGGTGAGGTTTCTAGTGTTCATGCCTCGGCTCATTCTGGTGTGGCACAGGTTGCAAACTACAATTCTTTTGTCGTCCGCACTTTCCTTAAAAAAACGCCATACCGCGGAACACCTACCCCTTGGCAAGGTAGATTTACGCAAGGGGGTGCTCCGTGGAACATTTGCGGGCCGGTTTGGTGCGGTCCGCCTTCTTTCTGTAGCCACACCACTGCCTCTTCCAGCCTGTTGCGGTGCTGCAGATGGCTCACCCTCAGGACTGCTGTCATCGCTCGGCTCTACACCTTCCCAGGTGGGGTCAGTCACCTCATCGTCCACCAAGTCCTCCTCCACTTCCTCACTCTGATCATCCTCCTCAAGTCTTGATCCCACCACATACTCAGTCATTGACAACTGTATAACATTCTCCACAACAAGGTCTTGAGAAGGAAATAGTGGTTGATTTAATGGCAACTGTGTCTCATCATCATCATCATCATCATCCACTACTTCCTTTGACCTTAAATGCCGTTCACATCTGTCATCTTCTTGTG
Organism: Rhinophrynus dorsalis; assembly: GCA_037306005.1. NCBI lineage: Eukaryota > Metazoa > Chordata > Amphibia > Anura > Rhinophrynidae > Rhinophrynus > Rhinophrynus dorsalis. Next base: position 158,309,990 of record CM074727.1, read on the forward strand.
ATTGGGTAGCCTCTAGAGGTTGTGAATCAGGGCACAAGATGTCATGTTCCTCTGCAAGCGTGCTTGGAGAGAGGGTCAAATGAAGGATTGGTGATGAGACGAGCTCATCACTATATCCCAGTGTGGGATCACTTCTTTGACCAGACCGTGTATGGTGGGAGGAAGGATGATCAGAGTGAGGATTATGTTGACCAGACTCTTGGCTACTGAGAGTGGACTTGGTGGAAGACAGGGTGGTGCTTAACCGACTGGAAGCAGTATCAGCTGTCATCCAACCGACCACCTGTTCGCACTGGTCGGACCTCGAGAGTGATGTTCTGCGACGCCCTGTGAAATCAGACATGAAGCTAGGTATGGTGGATGTCTTTCTTTCTTGTGCTCTGGCACCAGGCACAGTTTCTCCGCGTCCTGACCCGCGCCCTGAACTTTCAGGATCACGTCCACTTCCCCGTCCCTTTTTACCCGCCTTCTTCATCTTACACGATATATATGACTTTAATATATATGAGTTTGAAAACTTAACAGTATTTCTTACTATTCTGCAACTCTGCAGAGTACACAGAATAGGCTGCTAAACTGCGGTGACACACACTGAATGGAATAAGTGACTTTAATATTTGAGTTTGAAAAATTAACAGTATTTCTTACTATTCTGCAACTCTGCAGAGTACACAGAATAGGCTGCTAAACTGCGGTGACACACACTGAATGGAATATGTGACTTTAATATTTGAGTTTGAAAACTTAACAGTATTTCTTACTATTCTGCAACTCTGCAGAGTACACAGAATAGGCTGTTAAACGGCGTTGAAACACACTGAATGGAATATGTGACTTTAATATTTGAGTTTGAAAACTTAACAGTATTTCTTATAATTCTGGAACTGTACAGAGTACACAGAATAGGCTGTTAAACGGCGGTGAAAGACACTGAATGGAATATGTGACTTTAATATTTGAGTTTGAAAACTTAACAGTATTTCTTACTATTCTGCAACTCTGCAGAGTACACAGAATAGGCTGTTAAACGGCGTTGAAACACACTGAATGGAATATGTGACTTTAATATTTGAGTTTGAAAACTTAACAGTATTTCTTATAATTCTGGAACTGTACAGAGTACACAGAATAGGCTGTTAAACGGCGGTGAAAGACACTGAATGGAATATGTGACTTTAATATTTGAGTTTGAAAACTTAACAGTATTTCTTATAATTCTGCAACTCTGCAGAGTACACAGAATAGGCTGTTAAACGGCGTTGAAACACACTGAATGGAATATGTGACTTTAATATTTGAGTTTGAAAACTTAACAGTATTTCTTATAATTCTGGAACTGTACAGAGTACACAGAATAGGCTGTTAAACGGCGGTGAAAGACACTGAATGGAATATGTGACTTTAATATTTGAGTTTGAAAACTTAACAGTATTTCTTATAATTCTGCAACTGTACAGAGTACACAGAATAGGCTGTTAAACGGCGGTGAAAGACACTGAATGGAATATGTGACTTTAATATTTGAGTTTGAAAACTTAACAGTATTTCTTATAATTCTGCAACTCTGCAGAGTACACAGAATAGGCTGTTAAACGGCGGTGAAAGACACTGAATGGAATATGTGACTTTGATATTTTAGTTTGAAGACTTAACAGTATTTCTTCCTATTCTGCAACTCTGCACAGTACACAGAATGTGCTGCTACACTGCGGCGAAGCACACTGAATGGAATATGTGACTTTGATATTTTAGTTTGAAGACTTAACAGTATTTCTTCCTATTCTGCAACTCTGCACAGTACACAGAATGTGCTGCTAAACTGCGGCGAAGCACACTGAATGGAATATGTGACTTTGATATTTTAGTTTGAAGACTTAACAGTATTTCTTCCTTTTCTGCAACTCTGCACAGTACACAGAATGTGCTGCTACACTGCGGCGAAGCACACTGAATGGAATATGTGACTTTGATATTTTAGTTTGAAGACTTAACAGTATTTCTTCCTATTCTGCAACTCTGCACAGTACACAGAATGTGCTGCTAAACTGCGGCGAAGCACACTGAATGGAATATGTGACTTTGATATTTGAGTTTGAAGACTTAACAGTATTTCTTCCTATTCTGCAACTCTGCACAGTACACAGAATGTGCTGCTAAACTGCGGCGAAGCACACTGAATGGAATATGTGACTTTGATATTTTAGTTTGAAGACTTAACAGTATTTCTTCCTATTCTGCAACTCTGCACAGTACTCAGAATGTGCTGCTAAACTGCGGCGACGCACACTGAATGGAATACGTGACTTTGATATTTTAGTTTGAAGACTTAACAGAATGTGCTCTAATCTGCAACTTTGCACACTAAACAGAATGTGCTCTAATCTGCAACTTTGCACACTAAACAGAATGTGCTCTAATCTGCAACTTTGCACACTAAACAGAATGTGCTCTAATCTGCAACTGTGCACACTAAACAGAATGTGCTCTAATCTGCAACTTTGCACACTAAACAGAATATATATATTTTTTTTTTTTTTGTTTTGTTTTTTTCCCCCCACACCAAATAACCTGCTGCCCCCACACACAGTAGTCCTAAAAAGGACTTTTGGTTCTTTTTTTTTCACAATTTTTGTTTTTTTCCTCCCTACACTGCCTTTCCCTTCCTATCCTCAGCTCTCCCTGGCTCAGACTGAGCCGAACTCGATGGTCAGGTGCTATACAGCACCTGACCACGGGTTCTGGCCAGCCAATCAGTGTAATGCCAGCAGCCAACATGGCTGCTGGCATTACACCGATGTCAGAGCCTCCCTGCACGTTTATTGGCTGCGCAGCAGCCGCAAAACGTGCGGGGAGGAGACCCGAACATGGCGGGCGAGCACATGCGGTACTCGTACGAGTACCGCCATGTGCCGAGCAGAGCGATGCTCGAGCCGATCCGAGCATCGGCCGAGCATGCTCGCTCAACACTAGCTATTAGAGATGGTCAGGTTAGGGAAGAAGCAAAGAGGCTAAGCCTCAGTAAAGGCTACACAAAACCCACCCCCTGCCCCCCGGACCTCAGGAGGGGCCCAGCAGACATGTTGGAAGCATAAAGGGTGTCGCGAGACTACACCCCCCACACACACACCCTACAGAGGGGCATCAACAGAAACAACTAATTGGAAGTAGGTATAATCTAAATAAAGAGGTTCAGAGCACCATGAACAGAAGTTCAAACCAGGCGATAGCCTAGGGGCAGGGAAAGGGTGAAGGGCGGAAGGAGGTTATAGGGGTATAGGGAAGAATTTTCATTTTTCATAAAGGTGTACCCATCAGACTGATTTTAAATATAAATAAATATATATATATATATATATTAACCCTTAAAGCTTCCCAGCTTCCAATAATGTAGATTTTATGCAATATGCACCTACTTGCTCCATCCCTGAGGTGTCCAGTCGGTCAGCAAGGAACCTTTAACATGTTAGAATTTGGAGATCTCACTGTCTAAACACAAACAGGAGGGCATCTTCCCTGTCTTTCTAGTACAAATGGCACCAATTTGGAGATTAAATAAACATTTTATTGGTGCAAATAATATAATAGGAAACACTGGACTCTCTCGCCCTGTGAATTTGGCTCTTCACCCTGAGACCCTGGTCAAAACCCTGAGGGTACTGGGTGTTCCACGGTATATACAGTAAAATGGAAAATCCGTGTACTCTCCTAAATTAAATAAAGCAACAACCTGGGTGCCAGGTCCCATAGTATGAACATGCAGTTTTTGGCCCAAGGTTGGGCCGAAACATTTATAATAAACTCTGCACCTGTTCCATCATTTGGGAGTCCTGTGAGTGCGGTTCTTGAACTACAAAACTGTATATATATATATATATATATATATATATATATATATATATATATATATATATGTATAAATATAGCAAACAAAAGGGATGGTGGAAAGCACAAGATTGAAGAAGGCCTCAGTGTTGGCCTAAACGTCGATTGTAATAAATCCACTTGTTCACTGCTGAAGAAGTTTTCCTGCGTGTGCTTTCCACCAACCCTTTTGTTTGCCATTTCTCCCACGAACTCTGGATGAGCACCCAGGCGACATGGTCTTACTACAAACAGTGAGTGCATTCCACAATGTGACTGTGTATATATAAATATATATATAAAGAGGTGATGGGCACTCCAAAACTTAAAGGGATAGTAATGTTTCATAATAAAAGCAGCTCTAATTAATCATCATAGTATTTGGACTTTGGAGAATGTTATTTCAATTCTGTCAGAGTTGTAGTTCAAGAGTAATTCAATGACAAAGTGCCCCCCTCTCGCCCCTTTTACTGATGTCACACTGCTCAGCCAGAGCAGAAGGGAGGTGCCCAGGTAGACTGCAGAGAGGGACAATCTTCAATTAATATAGGAGAAAAACCTGAAAAACTTGACAAGGGGGACAGGGTTTTCATTGTTCTCATAGGAAGAAGATTGTCCCCTGCTGTTATCTGTCTGGTCTATGGACTGGATTCCACATCTGAGAAGAGATGGCTTACACTAGGTAAAAGGGGCAGGAGGGGAAACTTTGATTATGAATATCTCTCAAACCATAAAGGTTTGAGAGATAAGACTTATATCGTTCTTCATTTTTTTTTAATGCCTACAAAATAAAATAAAGATAAAACAAAGTATTACTATCCCTTTAAAATTCTTGCTGCTCAGTTTGTTAGGTACATGCAGGAGTTGTATCATAGGAAATGATGTCAGTCGCAAGCTCTCACAGGACTTAGTGACTGATACAATTTCCTATGATACAACTCCTGCATATATACAGTATATTTATATTTTTTTCAACAGTATTACACGTTACAATCCCTCGAAGGAAAGCCCTTTTGTTAAAGTAAAAAAAATCTACTAATTTCCATAGCTATAGTTCCTCTTCAGCACGTCTCTTCCACTGTGTTACAACTTAAGTGATGTACAGATGGAGTTATAGTGCTTGCATCCAGGTGCAAATTGTGTAGTACTTCCCCCTTATAACAGAAGCTTAATGCATTTTTAATCAGTCCACAGCTGTCAGCACATTATAAAAACACCTCCTACAGTTAAAGGTTATAAACCTCAGTAACTACTCCTAGCAGGGAGCCGATACTTCAGATGTATGTAACTTTATTTGTCACTGTATTGCCACACAATTATTTTCTGACTGATAAATGAATACGATCTTCAAACTCACATTTTCATTGTTAGAATGTAGGGGTGTAACTAGAGTGAGTACAGTGGGTTCAGTTGCACTGGGGCCCAGCAATCAAGGGGGGCCCAGGGTCCAAAAGGTCCTAATTTTTCCTCTGTGAAGATATCTTTGTTATGGGTCCCCCCAAAAAATGTTGCACCAGTCCCTCTAATGTCTAGTTATGCCACTGTAAGGATGGTCAAAATTTTGTCTGCCAGGTAATTCGTAAAGTGGCAAATGTATAACTACAATTCCACACTCATTTAGGCACTGGGATAGATTTTAAGGCCTTGCCCCTGCCTAAAATTCATGCACTAAGCTGCATACAACAGTATACCTCCCCTTAAACCTTTGACTGCCAAAGGGGTATGCAATGTATTAGGGAGCAATGCGTTGCTCACCCCTCTGGCACTCAGAGGATTAAAGCTACTTGGACCAAGGGGAGGACAGTGAGTCAGTCTGTGGGTGCTTTGGGGCCCTCCTTCCCTCTATGCCTTGTTTACCCCTTTGAGTGACAGTGGGGTATCCAACACAATGTGTTGGATACCTTTCTGGCATTCAAAGGGTTAACACAATTTATTAAACAAGATATAGAGGAAATTATGTGATTTAAAGCCCTGTGCGTGCTATGGGGGTAGCATACGTGGCTGTCCTAATGAGGATGAAGATTGCCCACTGGTATACATGACAGCGATCCTGCTCTGTATCCCTGTACTAGGAAGGGCAGTCGCTGGTGTCAGAGGCTAACACCAGCAGAACTGCTCTAGCGAATCCGTACATTACCACCTTTGTGTAAATGGAGGCTAAATTAATAAAAATGGGTATGTTCTGAACAACTGGCAACACCACAGTGAAGACTTAAACATTCCCCAAATACTCACTGATTTAAAGGGATAGTAATGTTTCAAAATAAAAGCAGCTCCAATTAATCTTCATAGTATTTGGGCCATGGAGAATGTTATTTCACTACTGTCAGAGATGTAATTAAAGAGTAATTGAATGACAAAGTTTCCACCTCCCGCCCCTTTTACTGATGTAACACTGCTCACCTCAGATGTGGAATCTGGTTCACAGACCAGATAGCTCACATCAAAGGACAATCTTCTTACTGTGAGAACAATGAAAAACCCGTCCCCTTGACAGGTTTTTCCTTATGTTCACTGAAGATTGTCCCTCTCTGCTATCCATCCGGACAGTCTTGCTGCTCTGAGTTGAGCAGTGTTACATCAGTAAAAGGGACGGGAGGGGGGTACTTTATCATTCAATTACTCTTGAACTACAACTCTGACAGTATTGAAATAACACTCTCCATGGCCCAAATACTATGAAGATTAACTGGAGCTGCTTTTATTTTGAAACATTTCTATCCCTTTAAATGGGGGTTTTAACATCTGGGATGATAGAGAAGTCTCCTAGTTATTGCTGTACTTTGACTTGGCAACCTCTCTAGCATTCAAGGAGTTAAAAGCCAATTTTTAGTCAACTGGATGGTTTTATCTGCTCCTAATGGTGCAGTTAATTTGATCCAGAATTGTTCTAGTTCTTCGTATTAATCAGCCTTATAATGTACACAGCAATTTAAACCATTGATTGCCACAGGGCTGTGCAACACATTGAGTTAAGGGAAAACTAACACATAAAAGGGAAGTGGGTTATAAACTTTTTTTGAGGCTTAAAACCAAGTCTTGCATATGCTCTGAGGGAGCAGACATCCCTGCCTTTTCCACAGCTCCCATTTACTGTCCAGGAACAGTGAACAGTCTGAGATAAGACAGCATATTTTCTGAATACATGAGCGGTGAGCACCAATCACAATTGATTAACCGACTTTAGCCCTTAACTTACAAGACAAACAGCACAAACAATATTAACCCTTTGAGTGCCAGGGGCATACGCAACGCAAAGTTTGCCCTACCGACCCTTTCCAGCACTTCACTGTGGCTTCCCTCAGAACAGAAAGCTGGATGGCAATGAGGGACAATATTATGTGAGCATAAGGAAAAACCTTCATTAAGGGGGCAGCGTTTTCTTACACTGACAGACACAATAGTGTCCCTCATTGGGCTCTCTCGGGTTAAAGGGATAGTAATGTTTCATAATAAAAGCAGCTCCAATGAATCTTCATAATATTTGGGCCATGGAGAGTGTTATTTCAATACTGTCAGAGTTGTGGTCCAAGAGTAATTGAATCACTTTTACTGATGTAACAATGCTCAGCTCAGAGAAGCAGGGTGGTGTCCAGGTGAATCACAGAGAGGGACAATCTTCAACTAGCATAATGGAAAAACCTGTCAAGGGGGGCAGAGTTTTCATTGTTCTCACAGTAAGATGATTGTCCCTTGCTGTGAGCTCTGTGGTCTCAATCCAGATTCCACATCTGAGGGGGTGGTGGGTTACACTAGGTAAAAGGGATGGGAGGGGGATATTTTATCATTCAATTACTCTTGCACTACAACTCTGACAGTACTGAAATAACACTCTCCATGGCCCAGATACTATGAAGATTAATTGGAGCTGCTGTTTTTGTGAAAAATTACTATCCCTTTAAGTGACTGGCTTTCAGATCTGAGGGAAGTCAGCATGATGTGCTCAAAAGGGAGTGGGAGGTGGAAACTTGCAATTGGATTTTCCAGGTGAATATGAAGGTAAGGGCAGTGATGTACTAACAGGGGGTGGGAGGCACTCATTATGGGGTGCCATGAAACTACCCGATTACCCTTTAACTTCCAAAGCAGGTACTGACAGCATTAGATGTGCATCTAATACCATCAGTACCTGCTTTGGAAGTTAAAGGGCAATCATTTGTCCCGCCGTCCAGGACCTTCCTTTCCAAGGCTAGGCATGTCGCAGTCGCACTTCAGACAATGAGAGTGGAGTACTTTGACAGGATACTCCTCTTTCATTGGTTGTACGAGGTGTGCGTGTGATGCGGCGGCTCGGCACTGTAGTGCATGGTCTGACTGGAGGAGATGCCTGTACCTGGTCACGGGATTGGAGCAGTGATGAAGCCAGTACAGCGGAGGACACGGAGGCCTAAATACCTCACTGCACCCACAGATGCCACGAGGCAGGCAGCCCTGAGCCCCCATCAGGTGTTTTTTACATTTTAAACTGAGGGGTGAGGAGGGTGCCAAGTATAGGATCCGCCCCGGGTGCCAAATGCTGTAGGCACGCCCCTTACTGTTTTCTTTTATAAAGAATAGTATATAGAACAATCGCAGGTACATTTATCTGTGAACATTATCATCTTTTTAACCCCTTAACCCCTTAAGGACCGGGAAATCCGGCCGAAGACGCGACTCAACGACCACGGAGCAAAATTTTTTTTTTGCTCCGTTGCGTTCCGGACACCCCGAACGGCGTGCAGCCGCGGGGGGAGCCCGGAACTCGATGACGGTCATAGTACGTCATCGGTCGTTAAGTGAAATCGACCCTTGACGTACTATGACCGTCAAGGGTCGTTAAGGGGTTAAAGACCAGCCGTGCGGCTGACAGTTAAGGACCACAGGATACATTTTTTTTTTCCCAATGGATTCAGAGGTCCCTGAATGGCATGCAGCTGCACTGGGAACCCCCTGAATTCCATGACGTCTCGGGACCATCATGGGTCTTAACGCAAGATTTCCCATGACGGTTGTAGCACATAATGGGTCTTTAAGGGGTTAAAGAAATGCTTTGTGAACAGGACAATTTACACATGCATTAAAAAGCAAGTTTAGGATTATATTTTTGGGGATGTCATATTTTAATAATTCTTCTATATGCCAGCTGTAAGCATGTGATATTTAAAGTTATACTATTATATTTATTATTTTATGGTGTTTGTGTTCCTTTAAAGGGATAGTAATGTTTCAAAATAAAAGTAGCTCCAATTAATCTTCATAGTATTTGGCCATGAACACTGTTATTTCAATATTGTCAGAGTTGTAGTTCAAGAGTAATTGAATGATAAAGTATCCCCCCTCCCACCCCTTTTTACCTAATGTAACACTGCTCACTTCAGATGTGGAATCAGGTCCACAGACCAGACAGATAACAGCAGGGGACAATCTTCTTCCTATGAGAACAATTAAATCCCTGCCCCCCTTGACAGGTTTATCAGGTTTTTCCCTTATGCTAATTGAAGATTGTCCCACTCTGTGATCCATCTGGATACCACCTTTCTGTTCTGAGATGAACAGTGTTACATCTGTAAAAGGGACAGGAGGAGGATACTATATCATTCAATTACTCTTGATCTACAACTCTGACAGTACTGAAATAACATTCTTCATGGCCAAATACTATGAAGATTAATTGGAGCTGCTTTTATTTTGAAACATTACTATCCCTTTAATGCTTCTGTGCATGGAAAAAATGTGTATAAGTTGTCTGAATTAAAGAGGAAAGGTACCGTATTTATACCAACTGTTTGAGAGCTCTATCAAATGGGCAACAGACCTCTGGCAGCAGTCTGCTACAATGTTATCACCCATGTTATTTCAACAGGTCTGCTATAACGCTTTGACTGCCACAGACACGTTGCAATGCGTTGGGTATGTCTCTGGCACTCAAAGAGTTAAGGCCCTGGTGGGCCCTGGGTGACGCTCATGTCAGTGGGCCCCTTAGAAATCCCACTCATTCACTCATTAAAAATAATGCACAAAATACCACATAAAATGCAATGTAATTGTTTCAAGCAGTTATTCAAAGGAACCTTGCTATTGAGTAAAATATTAATTTGTAACAATCCCTTTCATTTTAGGAGCTATTCTCTAATTAAATGCCCTTATCCATACTGCTACACAGCCTGTGCCTGTGGATGTAATTACGGCTGTTCTGTAAGAGCCACCTCATGCTACCTGTGGTCGAACATGAGACTTTGGCAGGTCGTATAGCAGTTGAATGATAGGAAAAGCTTTGTGTCATCCGGCCTGCCTCAAGCAGGACAGGAAGAAATTCCCATTAGGGTCCTCCTCTCACTGCCAGACTGCCACTGAAAATCTGACGGTGACTATCAGTGGCAAAGAGAGCTTAGAGACTGAAAAACACCGAGGGACATTTATAAGGTGGTGTGAAGAGAATTGTAACGTTAAAATGGTGTTAAAAATTATTTTGTTAGTTATAAAAGGAATAAAAACGCATTAAGAGAGAGTAACACCATGTAGTAGTGTTTTTTGAAAAGTAGAGTTCGGAAGTGTAAGAAAAGTGGCGCAGAGAATTTATAAAGAGATGTCGCTGTTTGCAAATTTTAGCTACTCAATTATCTCCACAATATTAACGCCATGTCTTTCCTGTTCTTCTTCTTATTATTATTATTATTATTATTATTTGTGGCTTAGTAGCCAAAAGCAGGATACACAAACGTGCGCACAAAAAAAGGCAGGTGCATACAAATAACTATTAAAAAAACGCACTATAACATCGTGTTTATAAACATTAGAATTCTGCTTCATAGGTTTCAACTATCATAATAAGGAATAGGGCCAGTTTAAGTTATCTTCACAAACAACATAGAAGAACACTTTTTATAAATCTTCCTCAGTGGGTCTAGGAGAGTGCTGAGCGGCATGTGGGCACACAGCACTGCAGGCCCACACCAGACGGTCCCTGCCTCTCTATCCTGGTGTCCCCATCTGGGGGCCTCCTAGTGAGAGGGAGACCAGGGCAAATGCCCACTTTGGCTATTCGTTAAAGCAGACCTGTATTTCACTCATTTTCTCCTGCATTCCACCGCTATCTGTACACAGAAGGGTGTTTCCGAAGGTCAATCCAGGTTGAGTGCCAGCCATTATTGCCTGACAGCCCAGTTGGCTTTACAATGCATTGTAAATCTCTGTAGCACCCAATGGGTTAAATAATAGCCTGTAAATGGTATTTACTGGTGCAGAGACATTGAGATTCCTCTGGCCACACCCACATTCTAAATTGAGGGGCCCCTCAAAAGTTTGAGCTCGAACAGTCACCCATGCCACATATATGGTGGCCTGTTTATGTACTGCTGTAATGCCCAGTCTGTATACTAATTTGGACAGTTTAGTTACCATTTTATACACTCCTTTACTGATCTGTTTATATAAGAGCTTGTTATCCTGGTTCAGTGTTGTAAGGTAAGAATATTTTCTCTGTCAGTCACCAGTGGATAGGTCTGGGGGCAGGGTCATGGGAGAAGTAGGGGTGTTGCCATGGGAGGGGCCTAGTGGCACTGAGATGTAAACTCCACCATGTAGTGGTCTGCTAATGCTTATAAGTGGTGGTGAAACTCTAATAGATGGTAATGGGAAATTTGTATAAGATGTGGATCAGCGCTACGGACCCATGTCTTAAAGGGATAGTAAAAGTTCATATTACACATAGCTCTGAACATTGAGCATTTGTAATACTTGTGCTCCGCGATGTATATGTGCCGCATAACTTGCCACTTACTGTGTAATATAATGTTAAAGATGATCCATCCGATTTCCCCGACGTCATGGTTTTTGTCCCAGACCCGACGTTGGATCACTATGAGGGACAATCTTCATGCAGTATTAGGAAAAACTTGCCCTCCTTTGTCAAGGAAAGCAGGATTTTCCTTGTACTGAATAAGGGAAGATTTTCCCTCGCTGTGATCTGTCCAGACCTCAGAACTGAGGGGAGATGGCTTCACATCAGGGAAAGGGGCGGGAGGTATCATCTTTAACATTATATTACACAGTAAGTAGCAAGTTATACAGCAAATGTACATCGCGGAGCACAACTATTACACATGCTCAATGTTCTGAGCGATGTGTAATATGAACCATTACTATCCCTTTAAAGTGGAACTGTTAGAAAGAACTTTCAAAATTACCTATATTTAGGTAAGCCATTTTTTTGTTTACAACACTGGTTTTGTCAGTTTATGCAAACTAGACGGAACTGGCTGACATGCCAGTTAAAAAGCAACATTCCACATTGCTCTCCTTCCCACCGGGCTTTCCCTGCCAGCTAGATACTAACATTCCACATTGCTCTCCTTCCCACCGGGCTTTCCCTGCCAGCTAGATACTAACATTCCACATTGCTCTCCTTCCCACCGGGCTTTCCCTGCCAGCTAGATACTAACATTCCACATTGCTCTCCTTTCCACCGGGCTTTCCCTGCCAGCTAGATACTAACATTCCACATTGCTCTCCTTCCCACCGGGCTTTCCCTGCTAGCTAGATACTAACATTTCACATTGCTCTCCTTCCCACCGGGCTTTCCCTGCTAGCTAGATACTAACATTCCACATTGCTCTCCTTCCCACTGGGCTTTCCCTGCTAGCTAGATACTAACATTACACATTGCTCTCCTTCCCACCGGGCTTTCCCTGCTAGCTAGATACTAACATTCCACATTGCTCTCCTTCCCACCGGGCTTTCCCTGCTAGCTAGATACTAACATTCCACATTGCTCTCCTTCCCACCAGGCTTTCCCTGCCAGCTAGATACTAACATTCCTCATTGCTCTCCTTCCCACCAGGCTTTCCCTGCCAGCTAGATACTAACATTCCTCATTGCTCTCCTTCCCACCAGGCTTTCCCTGCTAGCTAGATACTAACATTTCACATTGCTGTCCTTTAACCTCTTGACTATGACAGAGGGCTCCAGTTCATTGTTATTCAATGTGTTTGAGACCTTTCTGCATTCAACAGGTTCACAATAACTACTCCCTGTTCCCCCTCCTGCTAAACAAGAACACATAACGTTATAGAAGTGTCACAGAATTTGGAGCTTTTATGAAGTTAACTTCTTACAATGTTGTGTGCCCAGGGACAGGTTCACACTATGCTAAGAGCCACCGCTGACACCTATATTAGCTTTATAAAATTCTAAGCCTGGCACACAATAAAACATGGAGCAATTCTCAGATATACTCACTGCATCATAAAGGGCACATTTTATTAACAATTGATATAACTGTGGCTTTTAAACACCTGGATCTTTGAGGGATCAAGTAATGCGTTAGAGACTACTATAGCACTTAAAGGGATAGTAATGTTTCATAATACAAGCAGCTCTAATTAATCTTCATAGTATTCGGGCCATGGAGATTGTTATTTAAATTCTGTCAGAGTTGTAGTTCAAGAGTAATTGAATGATAAAGTACCCCCCTCCCGCCCCTTTTACTGATGTAACACATCTCAGCTTAGAGCAGCAGGGAGTGTCCAGGTAGACTACAGAGAGGGACAAGCTTCAATTAAAATAAGGGAAAAAGCTGAGCAACCTGTCAAGGGGGGACAGGGAATTCATTGTTCTCACAGTAAGAATGTTGACCCTTGATGTGAGCTGTCTGGTCTATGGACTGGATTCCACATCTGAGGAGATGGGGCTTACACTAGGTAAAAGGGGCGGGAGGGGGAAACTTTATCATTCAATTACTCTTGAACTACAACGCTCACAGTAATGAAATAGCACTCTCTATGGCTCAAATACTATGAAGATTAATTGGGGCTGCTGTTTTTGTTAAACATTACTATCACTTTAAGTTAAAAGCCCAGTTTAAGTTAAAGGGGATTTTGGGAATTTGTGTTTGTTCATTACTCAGCAGTTGGCTTACCCACAATTGCTCGAGTTATTTCATCGTTCTCATTACGTTTTTACATATAGATGTTGCATATTCAAACCCATCCGCACATAATACTGAGTTTTCAGACACGGCTTCACACCTTTAGCAGACTCTATTGTGTGCATAATTCATCATTTGCAAATAAAATCTGGAAGAGAGGTTTTCTCTGAATCAGACCATGGACTTGATCAGGCCCCTGGACAATATTTTGCCCATGTTTGATATATAAACTGGTCAAATTAGTGTACACATTTGATATCACATTAATATATGAACTGGTAGATATCCTGATTCAATTATTATATAAATAAGAAAGCACATCTATACATAAACTGTTAAATGGACTTGCCAATTTTTTTAGTACATAAGCCAAATCAAATCAATATTTGGTGTGACTACCCTTTGCCTTCAAAACAGCCTCAATTCTTCTAGGTACACTTGCACAAAGTCAGGGATTTTGAAGGTATATATTTAGGTGTATGATTAAACAATTATACCAAACAGGTGCTAATGATCATCAATTTAATATGTAGGTTGAAACACAAACATTAACTGAAACAGAAACACTTTTGTAGGAGGAATAAAACTGTATGAGGAACAGCTAAATTCAGTTAACAAGGTGAGGTTGCTGAAGACAGTTTAATGTCAAAAGTCATACACTATAGCAAGACTGAGCACAACAGCAAGACACAAAATAGTTATACTGCATTAGTAAGGTCGCTCCAAGGCAGAAATTTCAAGGCAGACAGTCTCCAGATGTGCTGTCCGAGCTCTTTTGAAAAAGCATAAAGAAGTAGGCAACGTTGAGGACTTTAAACACAGTGTTTGGCCAAGGAAACTTAGTGCAGCAGCTGAAATGCATATCATACTTACTTCCCTTCTCAATCAAAAGATGTCCAGTACTGCCATCAGCTCAGAACTGGCAGAAAACAGTGGGACCATGGTACACCCATCTACTGTCTGGAGAAGTCTGGTCAGAAGTGGTCTTCATGATAGACTTCAAGCCAAAAAGATATACCTCCTATGTGGAAACAAGGCTAAGTGACTCAACTATGCATGGAAACAGAGGAACTGGGGTGCAAAAAAATGGCAGCAAGTGCTCTGGACTGATGAGTCAACATTTTAAATATTTAGCTGTAGCAGAAGGCAGTTTGTTTGCCGTATGGCTGGGGAACGGTACAGGAATGAATGTCTGCAGACACCAGTGAAGCATGGTAGAGGTTCCTTGCAAGTTTGGGGCTGCATTTCTGCAAATGGAGTAGGGGATTTGGTCAGAATTAATGGTTTGCTCAATGTTGAGAAGTACAGGCAGATACTTATCCATTCTGCAATACCTGATTGGCCCCAAATGTATTCTGCAGCATGACAACAACCCCAAACATATATCCAAATTCATTAAAACTATCTTTAGCATAAAGAAGAACAAGGAGGCCTGGAAGTGATGGTATGATCCCCACAAAACCCTGATCTCAACACCATTGAATCTGTCTGGGATTACATGAAGAGAGAGAAGCAAATGAGGCTGCCTAAATCCATGGAATAACTGTGGTTAGTTCTCCCAGATGTTTGAAACAACCTACCTGCTGAGTTCCTTAAAAAACTGTGTGCAAGTGCATCTAGAAGCAGGGGCAGACTGAGCAGTCGGACATTCGGTCATGGACTGAGGGCCCACTGCCAGTTTGGCAGGGTTTCTCTCTTTCTTTTCTATATACCTGGATCCTCCCCTGTAGCCCATGTGTATTTAGGAGGTTTGATAGCAATGAGTTTTTGTTCCTTTCTGTCTAGAGGCAGACCCCAGAGATCACTATGTAGAGGAACTTGCAGAAATACTGGACACCTGCCTTAGTAACAAACTGTAAAACAAGTTAAAGAGATACTATATACTGCATATACTGCTACTGTATACTGCATGTACTGTTACTTTATCCTGCATATATGCACACACTAACCCTGGATGTGTTACTATTTGAATTTATGATAGTGACTTTGTTAAAGTTAACGTCATAAATGTAAACAGTAATACAGCCAGGGTTAGGTTTTAAATTTATGCAGGATATTCATAGGCGTGCACAGCCAATTGCATTAGGGTGTGCACCCAAAAGCACTCATGTGCACATGTGTGTGTGTATGTATTTATATATATATATGTGTGTGTGCTAAATAAATGATTAGGTGTAAGTTATCTTTCACACGCACACACATTAAACATTAACACACTCACTCATGCATCATACATACAAGATACTCACTCATAGCCGAGTCAGTGCCAGTGCCTGCAGCCTCCTCACCCGCTGTTTGCTCCCTGACACCTTCCACCAATGTAACGAGCGCTGAAAGGAAGTGACATCACTTCCTCTCAGCACCGCAACAAAGGAGGGAAGGCTCATGCAGGCTTTTGCAGCGTCTGAGCCCGAGTGTTTGTCCAGCCCCCCTTGGTCTCCCCGAGCACAGCAGTCAGCAGCAGATAGCCGTGGCAAGCTGCTAAGGTATAAAGCCGGTGCCTCAGCCGCATTAATATGCTGAAGCGGCCATTTATCTTCTGAAAAGCCGGTGTGCACTGAGCTGATTAGGGTGTGCCTAGGCACACCCGGCACACCCTATGCGCACGCCTATGAGTATATTAGATTATATATCCTATATAATAATTCGCAAGGATGTTTGTCAGAAACCATAATTCGCAGTAGAGACTGCCTGTGCTGCAATCATAAGCACTCTGTACTGCGCATGACTGCAGCATGGCCAGTGAGCAGAGAGGCTCCAGGCACCAGCTGAGGCTGCTGGGTGGCACTGTGGCCCCTGTACACAGGCTTTTAAACTAGTTAATACATAAATTAGATTTTTATGATTGCCCACCTCTGGTTAGCATCATTCTTTTGTCTTAAATTAACCTCTGGCACTCAAAAGAGTAAACTTTAACCCAGTAGTCAAATTAGTCTTTTGTCTAAATTTAACCCCTTAAATACCAAATGGGTGCACAATGTGCATTGATTTGAAGGGTATAGTTTACCCCTCTGACCCTCAAGAGGTTAATCAAGCATGAGGTTGCTCATCCTGCTTGATAAACTTCTCAAGTATCAGAGGGGTGACCATTGCCTTGCAAAGGTAGTGGGCTGTAGCGTTACCTTGGGGGTGGGACATAAATATGGGAGGGGTGTAACAAGGGGCAGGGTAAAGGGGGCCCATGACCTTCATTTGCCCAGGGGCCCTGGGTGCTGTCAGTCTGCCCCTGCCTAGAAGAATTGATGCTGTTTTGAAGGTAAAGGGTGGTCACACCAAATATTGATTTGATTTAAATTTTTCTTCTGTTCACTCACTACGCATTTTGTTAATTGTTAAAAATAAACTATTAACATGTCTATTTTTGAAATCATTCTTACTTTACAGCACTTTTTCACACCTGCCTAAGACTTTTGCACAGTACTGTATATAATTAACATTACAGCAAGATATGCACTGGTAAATAAACTGGACGAATTACAATATAATCCTGACAGGCAAAATATGTAAACTGGTAAATAAATCAACCCAAATAGTATATAAACTGGAAATTACAGCAATATATAGACTGGTAAATACAGTAGCCCAAATAGAATATAATAAACCGGACATCACAGCAATTTATTGGCTGCCATGTAAACTTGACCAGATTCATATATAAACTGGGTATTAGTGTTGAGCGAGCACCCCGATGCTCGGGTGCTCGGGTGCTCTGACCGAGCACCGCCGGAGGCTCGAGTGCTCAGCCGAGCACCCGAGCCCCATTGAATCCAATGGGGCGACACGAGCATTACACCAGGCACCCCCTGCTCTGATGAGGGGAGGGTGCCTGGTCAATGCCCCCCTTCATCTCCACAATGCCCCTCTTCCACAATGTCCCCCTTCCACAAAGTGCCCCTTCATCTCCGCAATGCCCCCTTCATCTCCGCAATGCCCCCTTCATCTCCGCAATGCCCCCTTCATCTCCGCAATGTCCCACTTCATCTCCGCAATGCCCCCTTCATCTCCGCAATGCCCCCTTCATCTCCGCAATGTCCCCCTTCCACAAAGTGCCCCTTCATCTCCGCAATGCCCCCTTCATCTCCGCAATGCCCCCTTCATCTCCGCAATGTCCCACTTCATCTCCACAATGTCCCCCTTCATCTCCGCAATGCCCCCTTCATCTCCGCAATGCCCCCTACCTCCAGTCCCTGGTGGTCCAGCGGAGTGTCTGCAAGATCTGTGCCTCCTCCGGCACAGATCCCTTCCACCCGAACATGGCGGGCGAGCACATGGCGGTACTCGTACGAGTACCGCCATGTGCCGAGCAGAGCGATGCTCGAGCCGATCCGAGCATCGGCCGAGCATGCTCGCTCAACACTACTGGGTATCACATCCTATATAATAATTCACTAGGATGTTTGTCAGAAGCCATCATGCGCAGTAGAGACTGCCCGAACGCACAGAATGCTGGAAGCATGGAATGTTGGGAGCACAGAATGCTGGGAGTACGGAATACTGGGATTTCTGTGCTAGGAGCACGGAATGCTTGGAGTTCTGTGCTAGGAGCACGGAATGCTGGGAGTTCTGTGCTGGGAGCATTCTGTGCTTTCGGCCAGTCTTACAGTGCATGACTGCATCGGCGGCAGGACGCAGAGCAGGACCAGCCTCTTAACCCTTTGAGTGTCAGAGGGGTACGTCTGGCACTCAAAGGGTTAACATCACCCAGACCTTGGCCCGTGTATACTGGCTTTTACACTAGTCAGTATATAAACTGGTAAATAAACAAACCACCATGAACCAGGAGCTGATGTTTGGTGTAGGAACATTGGGATTTCACTAGACCTACCACACCTCAACTAGCTGGCAACACAGCTGAGGCACTCCTCACAATTAGGATCCCTTTACAGAGCTGCCTACTCTGCCTACTGGGGATTCATCCTTGGGTCTGTGCCTGATTTGTGTACTTGTTCAGTTGTTCTCTGCAGGAAGTTATTTAATCTATGCAGTATGGTTGTGCTCAGTCATTGCTTGAGGGGCGTTTAATATTTTGATGGTTTTTCTTTTCTTCTTGTACCTCCCGGGTGCTTAAAAGTTAAAAAAAAAAAAAAAAATGGAAGCCTTCAGAGCAGGACAGATTGCATGCTGCCGTATGTTGTTCTTGCTTTCAAGATTTCGAGACAGTGTATTCTGTTTAATCCTGTTCTAATTTTGCATAATCTTTTTCAGCTTCGGTTGGCATTAAATGTTTCCAAAGTGGCCACATGATGATCAAACCAAACATATTTCATAACAGAATCTGCCAGAAACGCAGAGCGGATCCTCATTATTTATGTGTGTTTTGTCAGGACATGAATTTTGTTTTGATCTCATTTACACTGCCTCCTACATTAAATCACATTGAGAGATATATACAGTACTTACATGTGCCTGCCAAGAAACAGTCAGAACACACTCCATTGTTGTGTGGAGTCTCTTTATCAAGAAGAGTATTTCTTTCAGACATTCTGAGCCGTATTCCGTAAGATGAAGAACGACAATGGGAGATCAACTGTCCCATTGGAGACTAATCAAAATAGTGATTTTTGTTTCTTAACCCTCTGAGTGCTCAAAAGGTTAATGAGGCTTTTTAACCCCTTGAATGCTAGTGAGATATCTCTAGCATTCACAGGGTTAAAAGCCCCCATTTAGGCCAAAGGGAATTTTGTGAATTTTAATTTGATCGATATGGTCACACCTGGGATCTCTCCGAATTTGCCCCAGATACTCCAGCTTTGACAGTGTATTACCGGGCAGAGGCTGGTTCTCCAGATGTGAGGAGTTTCCTTTAAAACTCTGTTCACTTCTGCTCCTTCCCACCCAGTTCCATCCACTTCTGCTCCTTCCCACCCAGTTCCTCCTACTTTTCCTCCTTCCTCACCCAGTTCCATCCACTTCTGTGCCTTCCCACCCAGTTATTCCTACTTTTGCTCCTTCTCCACCCAGTTCCATCCACTTCTGCTCCTTCCCACCCAGTTCCTCCTACTTTTCCTCCTTCCTCACCCAGTTACATCCGCTTCTGTTCCTTCCCACCCAGTTCCTCTTACTTTTGCTCCTTCCCCACTCAGTTCCATCCCTTTCTCTTCCTTCCCACCCAGTTCCTCCTACTTTTCCTACTTCCCCACTCAGTTCCTTCAACTTCTGTTCCTTCCCACCCATTTCCTCCTACTTTTCCTACTTCCCCACTCAGTTCCATCCGCTTCTGTTGCTTCCCACCCAGTTCCTCCTACTTTTCCTACTTCCCCACCCAGTTCCTCCCACTTTTCCTCCTTCTCCATCCAATTCCTCCCACTTTTCCTCCTTCCCCACCCAGTTCCTTCCACTTTTCCTCCTTCTCCATCCAATTCCTCCCACTTTTCCTCCTTCCCCACCCAGTTCCTTCCACTTTTCCTCCTTCTCCATCCAATTCCTCCCACTTTTCCTCCTTCCCTACCCAGTTCCTTCCACTTTTCCTCCTTCTCCATCCAATTCCTCCCACTTTTCCTCCTTCCCCACCCAGTTCCTCCCACTTCCATGATGCCCCTTGAAAGCCCCACCCCCACTTACAGGTAAACCCTGCCCCCTTTTTGCTGCAATTCACAGCAATTATACCCCCCAGTGGCACCAGAGGAGTCCCCAGAAAAGAAAGTTCCCAGGAATGGATATTCACTGATATGATGCATGACATAAAAAACAAACAGAAGAGGGCGCCCAATGGTGTAATATGTACCCAGTATAACAATGGATACATAGGTGTGCGAAGCTAATTGCATTAGGGTGTGCACCCAAAAGCACAAACACATGCACGTGCATATATATATATATATATATATATATATATATATATATATATATATATGTGTGCTAAATAAATGCATACATTTATTAATCTGGACTGGGACCCAAATGGGCACACAACATACAAATATAATAGCAAATTACTTATGCAATGTGACCAACAGATGTTGCCAAATTTACCCTTATGAGCTTAAAACCCTCCACTTTGGCACATATTGTAATTTAGATGCTTTTATGGGAGGGAGAACGGTTAGCCACTGCACATTAGTTTTAATGGCACTGTTTCAAACTGCATTTTACAGACAGAAAACAGTAAAAAGACTGCCCACCCTGTCCACCTCCACAAACTGTCCACCCTGTCCATCTCCATACTGCCCACCTCCACACACTGCCAACCTCCACACCCTGTTGTCCTCCACACACAGTCCACCCATCTCCGTCCTAACCCCCTCCACACTTTGTGCGCATTGTCCACCTCCACACTCTGTGGCTGTGCCCATTGTCCACCTCCACACTCTGTGCCCACTGCCCACATCCATACTCTGTGCCCACTGCCCACCTCTACACACTGCCAGCCTCCACATACACTGCCCACCTCCGTCCTCCACACACTGCCTACCTCCGTCCTCCACACACTGCCCACATCAGATACAGGCCACAGACATAAGCTGCTAACAAAGAGACAATTCAAGACAGGAAGTGCATAATGCGGTGTTCTGGTGCGCAGAGCGCACAACGAGCATGGTTATTGGCGCCCACACCCCCAATGGTGTTGTCATCATCATGCGCATGGTACACAGACCTGAAGGTTGCGTACGCATGCGCAGCTATCAACTAGCTTCCCTACACATTAAGACTCTATAGACTCAATGAAGGGAAGCTGCCGGCAGCCGGAGCGATTGTTCTCGGTGGTGTTTGCGCCTGAGTGGGTGGCTTTTTATCCCAGGCGGCCTGGGCCTATTTTAATTTGTGGGTCTGGAGCTGCAGCTCCCTCAGCCCCTACATTAATCCGGCCCTGCGATTAGGGTGTGCCTAGGCACACCCGGCACACCCCGTCCACACGCCTATGAATGGATACATAGAAATATAAAGGTTGCACTCACATGTAAGCGTGGTCAGAAAGCTGGTATCAGTAAATCTGACAAACAAGCTTGTGGAGAAATTGCTTCCGTCTCCACTCGGAGGGCTGGTGATCAGCAACAGAAATGCTCCGGACAAATAGCTGGATCCAAGCAGCAACAATTTTATAAAAATAAAGCATATAATAAAAACAATGGTAAAACGATATATAAACATGAACCCTAACGCGTTTCGCAGTGGCAAGGCTGCTTTATCAAAGCAAAGAACAAATTAAATGCTAGCGAGGATTAGGTATGGATATGGTGCATTTACACCAGAACTCCGTATTGTTAGGCAGACTGAATTTATATCCCAGGTGCACTTGATGAAGACACGGTAAGCGCCCTTAGCTCCACCCATGGCACACCCCTTTTCCTCACATGACCCATCCACAGTCCCACCCACTTTTCCAGGAACAGAAAATACCCTTGGTCTATACCTAGCAAGAACAAAAAAAAAAAAAGCTTTAACCCCTTGGTTGCTAGAGAGATATCCAAAGCATTGAGGAGCAATGCGTTGGAGATCTCTCTAGCATCCAAGGGGTTAAATAATAGCCTGTAAATGGGTATAAAATAGTTGTGGGAACATTGAGATTTGCTCTGGCCAAACCCACAATTCAGAATGTGGGTGTGGCCAGCACAGCTGCCTTTTGGGAAATCCAGTCCTGACTGTTGGGCCTTATTCATCAAGCTAAAAAGGATTAATTATGGTGCAACAAACTGCACCATAGGGCATACATTACAATAACCAGGGCTTTTATATTTTGTTTTAACCCCTTGAATGCTAGAGAGATCCTGAGCCGATTTTCAGGTAGACACGTGAGGTCAGTGACCCAATACCATTTCTTGGTGACCTCAGTACCTTTTTGTTGGTAATTCCAGGACCTTTATCTCAGTACCTTTTTGTTGGTAATTCCAGGACCTTTATCTCATGCTTTTTTGTCTTTAACCCTGTACCTACTGTCTGTGACCAGGTACCTACTGTTTGTAGCCCTGTAATTACTGTCTGTGACCATGTACCTACTGTCTGTAACCCTGTACCTACACTCTGTGACAATGTACCTACTCTCTGTGACCCTGTACCTACTGTTTGTGACCCTGTACCTACTGTCTATGATCCTGTACCTACTGTCTATGATCCTGTACCTACTGTCTATGATCCTGTACCTACTGTTTGTAACCCTGTACCTACTGTCTGTGACCCTGTACCTACTGTCTGTGACCCTGTACCTACTGTCTGTGACCCTGTACCTACTGTCTATGATCCTGTACCTACTGTCTGTGACCCTGTACCTACTGTCTGTGACCATGTACCTACTGTCTGTGATCCTGTACCTACTGTCTGTGACCATGTACCTACTGTCTGTGATCCTGTACCTACTGTCTGTGACCATGTACCTACTGTCTGTGATCCTGTACCTACTGTCTGTAGCCCTGTAATTACTGTCTGTGCCCATGTACCTACTGTCTGTGACCATGTACCTACTGTCTGTGACCCTGTACCTACTGTCTGTGACTCTGTACCTATAGTCTGTAGCCCTGTAATTACTGTCTGTGGCCCTGTACCTACTGTCTGTGACCATGTACCTACTGTCTGTGACCCTGTACCTACTGTCTGTGACTCTGTACCTACAGTCTGTAGCCCTGTAATTACTGTCTGTGGCCCTGTACCTACTGTCTGTGACCATGTACCTACTGTCTGTGATCCTGTACTTACTGTCTGTAATCCTCTACCTACTGTCTGTGACCCTGTACCTACTGTCTGTGACCCTGTACCTACTGTCTGTAGCCCTGTAATTACTGTCTGTGACCCTGTACCTACTATCTGTAACTCTGTACCTACTGTCTATGATCCTGTACTTACTGTCTGTAATCCTCTACCTACTGTCTGTGACAATGTACCTACTATCTGTGACCCTGTACCTACTGTCTGTAGCCCTATAATTACTGTCTATGACTCTATTCCTACCCTGTACCTACAGTTTATGTTCCTGTACCTACTGTCTGTAATCCTGTACCTACTGTCTGTGATCCTGTACCTACTGTCTGTGATCCTGTACCTACTGTCTGTAACTCTGTACCTACTGTCTGTGATCCTGTAAACACTGTCGGTGACCCTGTACCTACTGTCTGTGATCCTGTACCTACTGTCTATGACTCTATTCCTACCTTGTACCTACTGTCTGTGACCCTGTACCTGCTGTCTGTGATCCTGTACCTACTGTCTATGACTCTATTCCTACCCTGTACCTACTGTCTGTGACCCTGTACCTGCTGTCTATGACTCTATTCCTACCCTGTACCTACTGTCTGTGACCCTGTACCTGCTGTCTGTGACCCTGTACCTGCTGTCTGTGACTCTATTCCTACCCTGTACCTACTGTCTGTGATTCTTTACCTTTTCTCTGTGACTGTACCTTTTTGTTGTCCCTTTAGCCACAAGAATAAGATGACCTGATACCTTTTTTTTAAAGGGACACTAATGTCCCATAAAAAATTCTTCTTGTTTTGTAGATGAAAAAAAAAAAAAGTATTTCCAGAAAAATCCCATCTCTCAAACCACTACAGTCTGAGAGAAATTCACATTGAAAGTTCCCCTCCCTCCCCTTCTCCTGACATCAGTGCTCTGCTGACAGCAGGAGATCCCAGTCCAGGAACCACCCGGCGGTTCTGCAGCAGAGCTGAAATTGCATTATTTAAAAAAAGTTACTTCATTGGAAAGGTCTACAAAGTGCCTGGTTTGCAAGCACACTTTGTAGACCATTCCAATGAAATAATTCTTTTTAAATAATACAATTTCGGCTCTGCTGAAGTGCCTTCTCGAGTCGACCGACTCTAATCTCCTGCTGTCAGCTTTACAGACAACATCAGGAGAAGGGGAGGGAGGGGGGAACTTTCAATGCCATAGCTGTTTGAGAGATGGGATTTGCCGGAAATAATTTATTTTTTTCTTCTACAAAACAAGAAGAATTTTTTATGGGACATTACTGTCCCTTTAAACCCCCCTGTCTCCAACACATTACATATCTTATTTGAAATAACCCCCATTGCTAGAACTTAAAGCATTTATGGGCCCCATGGGGGAGAAAATAAAATTCTAAATGATTTAATGGAGGGGTGGGGGGGTTCTAAACCCATGAATGTTAGAGCTTTCCATGCGTTGGAGACTTCTCCAGGATTTAGGGAGTTAAAAGCATCATTTAAATCAACGGTGAGTTGTGGTATTTTTATTCCCCCTCCTCCCCCCCCCCGGTCAGTTAGTTTGCTCCAGATTTGCCTCTCTTTAGTGTGATAAATATGTGGAGCATATGTATAAAGGCAAGTTGTATTGTCCCATTATACTGGATGCTCGAAAGGTCTCCAATGCACTGCTTCTGTTCCGTTTAGCATCCAAGGGGTTAATGCACTGGAGACACACACACACACAAAGGGGTACTTATTTATCACTATGGTAACATAGGCAAAAATGAATTAACCCTTTGAGTGCCAGAGAGGTAAGCAACGCATTGCTTTGCAATGCGTTGTGTACCCCCTGGCACTCAAAGAGTTAATTCTGGGGCAAATCAGCTACACCATGGGGAACACAACAAGGTGTAAAGTGGGTCTTTTAACCCTTTGAATGCTAGAGAAGTCTCCAACACATTATAAAGTAAAGTGCTGGAGATATCTCTGGCACTCAAGTGGTTAACTCCTTGAGGGATGTTGGCTTGTGCAGCTCATTCTGTCTCAAAGCATTGCACGTGCCTCTGGTACTCAAAGGGGTAAAAACATGTACAATCAAAGGAACATACCCTGTGTGCAGTTGTATGTTTAAAAAAAAAAAAAAAGAAAAGGACAATTTTGGGATAAACCAACTGCACCTGGTGTTTAGAAATAATAAAAAAAAAATAAAATAAAATGAGATGGCTCAGTTGGTTAATGCACCAGCTGTAGAATCTGTTCAAGCCGTAAGTTTGCAGGTTCTAGTCCTGCCAAGGTCAGCTCGGCCTTTCACCAATCTGAGATAGATGAGTCCAGGACACACATGAGAAAAAAAAACTGTGTTGTTATTACTTAAAGGGATAGTAATACTTCATTTTAACTTTATTTTATTTTGTAGGCATTAAAAAAACATGAAGAATGATATAAGTCTTATCTCTGAAACCTTTATGGTTTAAGAGATATTCACAAGCAAAGAATCCCCCCCCCCCCCCCCCGTTCAACCAGATCAGAAGGGAGGTGCCCAGGTAGATTGCAGAGAGGGACAATCTTCAATTAAGATAAGGGAAAAAGCTGAAAAGCTTGTCAAGGGGGGAAGGGCTTTCATTGTTCTCATAGGAAGAAGATTGTCCCCTGCTGTTATCTGTCTGGTCTATGGACTATATTCCACATCAGAGAAGAGATGGTTTACACTAGGAAAAAGGGACGGGAGGGGAGACTATGCTTGTGAATATCTCTCAAACCATAAAGGTTTGAGAGATAAGACTTATATCATTCTTCATGTTTTTTTAATGCTTACAAAATAAAATAAAGTTAAAACGAAGTATTACTATCCCTTTAATTGCTGTTACTCCTGCTTTTTTTGGATTAGCGCCATGTTATATTGATACACAGCAGTATTTGCAGTCCATTTACCTTATGCTAGCCCCTTCTTCTCAAACCTCCTGCAGGCATACTTACAAGTGTCCGTCTTTAGGAGGGACAGTCACTCTTTAATATTATTATTCTTTATTTATATAGCGCCAACTAATTCCGCAGCGCTGTACAATAGGGAATGGACATACAGAGGTATTAAATAGTACAATCAGATGTGGAGAACAGAAGGATCAGCGGGCCCTGCTCGTGAGAGCTTACAGTCTAGAGGAAGGTAGGTATGACACAGAAGGAGTAAGTGCTATTGGGTGTAAGTGCCTCCTGCCACATGAACTGCCGGTCAGTGGGTGGGAGTGAGAAGTGCCATTGAGTGCAGTGGACCAGGCAAGGGGTGAATCTTGGTGATAGTATTTATGGAGGTAGTTGATAGGCTTCCCTGAAGAGGTGAGTTTTCAGGGAGCGTCTGAAGATCTGAAGGCTGGGGGAGATCTCATGGGATGGGGGGTGGGAATTCCAGAGCTCAGGTGCAGTACGGGAGAAGTCCTGTAGGCGGGAGTTGGAGAAGTCCTGTAGGCGGGAGTAGGAGGAGTCCTGTAGGTGGGAGTTGGAGAAGTCCTGTAGGCGGGAGTAGGAGGAGTCCTGTAGGTGGGAGTGGGAGAAGTCCTGTAGGCGGGAGTGGGAGGATGTGATAAGAGCTGTGGAGAGCAGAAGGTCGTATGCAGAGCGAAGATGGCGAGAGGGAGTGTATTTGGAAATGAGAGATGAAATATAGTGGGTGCGGTGTTAGTGAGGGCTCTATAAGTTATCATCAGAATTTTGAATTTAATTCTGTATGCTAATGGGAGCCAGTGTAGGGACTGGCAGAGGGGATTGGTGTTAGAGAAGCGATGAGTGAGGTAGATTAGTCTTTTAGCAGAGTTCATTACAGACTTTAGTGGGGTTAATCGGGTGAGAGGAAGGCCGGTTAGTAGTGAGTTACAGTAGTCAAGACAGGGCATGATGAGTATTTGGATTAGAATTTTGGTAGTGTCTTATGTCTTGAGACTCCAAAGTAAAAATACATCTAAGGCGCATATGGCGGGATGCAGGAAACACACGCAATCACTGTTTCCAGTGTAAAAACCACTGCAGAATAGGTTTGCACACAATTTTGTTGAATTATGCATGAAAAATTAAGATCAGTGAACAGCTGCTCGTATTTTTTTTGTGGGAGTGGTCAAGATTAACAAATCTGTCTGATTGGAATAGCGAATGCGCCTAATGCATGAAGTGCTATTGTGAATAATTTTATACGTCTGTGTAGTGTTGTTGTAAAAAAATATTTTTCATGCGCAATTCAAGAAGTGTTCGGTATTCGGCTTCCTGGATTAGAACATGCGCAAAATCTATCTGCTCACAAAAATGCCTTCAGCGCATGCACACATTTCTTAGTCGGTAAGTAAGTAAAATAGTCCTCCAGGGTGCTGATTCGTATCGCTGCTGTTTTAGTGTGGGTTTCACAGTTCGCCATATACAAGAAAGGAAAAAGGAGCAAACCCTTACTAAACATAGCAGTGTTCTATAATAAAAATGCAATTCACAGCTCCCTTCTTCATATCTACTCATATTAGCTGGAGTCTTCTCCTGTCTCTCAGTAGAACCGGCATGCACTGTACTAGAGGGGCACTCCAGGCAGATTACACCCCTGGTTTCTTTTCCCGCTTTCCCGGGGAGGGTTGGAAACATATGGCCTGGTGGGGAGGCAAATACAATCAAGTGGCCTTTTTCTACTATTGTTTGAGCCTACTTTCTCAGTTTTTGTAATTTTTAAATTGTCATTAATGTTGTGAAGTAAGGCAAATTATATCCCAGAGCTTACAGTTGAAATGGAGCTACATTACAGAGCTTACAATTTTAGATAAAGCTACACTAGTGATGCCACAGATCTTACAAAGGAAAGGGGTTATGATGCGGGTGTGGCTCCAATTGGATTGTAGCTCTGTGGTATCATTTGTGTAGCTCCATTTCATTTGTAAGCTCTGTGGTATCACTAGTGTAGGTCTTTACAGCAGCAAGTGAGAGATTGAGTGAGGCAGTGCCCTACCAGCCCAGACATATGACCGCCCAGTGGGTAATTGACCACCTGCCCCCTAGGCCACCCATCCCCTGCCACTTACAGTTTTGTAAGTAAAATGGTAGTTCCTAGATGTATCATATAGGCTAAAAAATCCAAAAAATGGAGTGAATAGGAACGTTATTGGGAATATAATAATTAACCAGTCATCTCATGCAAAATATAGGAATCTTGAGGGAATACACATATGGGATACTGCTACTATATCGAAAAGGTACATTTAATAGAATGAATGAAAAAAGATAAAAAATAGATTATCCCAGTATCACTTTGTAAGGGCTAATGTACCTTCCCTGCTCAGATGAGGGAGAAACTAAAAACACCTAACTAAAAATATTTTACAAATAGATAATGCTCATTAGCATGAATACAAGCTCAACGCATTTCAGGACTCTTATTCAATGTCACTTCATCAAGAGCTAAAACTCTTTGAGACCCAAATCCCTCTTTCCCACCCTGGTGTCCCTGTCTTTAGGAGATCAGACTGTGCGGTGTGTATATAAGTGTATCACCCTGGTGTCCCTGTGTTTAGGAGATCAGACTGTATGATGTGTATATAAGTGTATCACCCTGGTGTCCCTGTGTTTAGGAGATCAGACTGTGTGATGTGTATATAAGTGTATCACCCTGGTGTCCCTGTGTTTAGGAGATCAGACTGTGTGGTGTGTATATAAGTGTATCACCCTGGTGTCCCTGTGTTTAGGAGATCAGACTGTGTGGTGTGTATATAAGTGTATCACCCTGGTGTTCCTGTGTTTAGGAGATCAGACTGTGTGGTGTGTATATAAGTGTATCACCCTGGTGTCCCTGTCTTTAGGAGATCAAACTGTGTGGTGTGTATATAAGTGTATCACTCTGGTGTTCCTGTGTTTAGGAGATCAGACTGTGTGGTGTGTATATAAGTGTATCACTCTGGTGTTCCTGTGTTTAGGAGATTAGACTGTGTGGTGTGTGTATATAAGTGTATCACCCTGGTGTCCCTGTGTTTAGAAGATCAGATTGTGTGGTGTGTATAGAAGTGTATCACCCTGGTGTCCCTGTGTTTAGGAGATCAGACTGTGTGGTGTGTATAGAAGTGTATCACCCTGGTGTCCCTGTGTTTAGGAGATCAGACTGTGTGATGTGTATAGAAGTGTATCACCCTGGTGTCCCTGTGTTTAGGAGATCAGACTGTGTGGTGTGTATATAAGTGTATCACCCGGGTGTCCCTGTGTTTAGGAGATCAGACTGTGTGATGTGTATAGAAGTGTATCACCCTGGTGCCCCTGTGTTTAGGAGATCAGACTGTGTGGTGTGTATATAAGTGTATCACTCTGGTGTCCCTGTGTTTAGGAGATCAGACTGCGTGGTGTGTATATAAGTGTATCACCCCGGTGTCCCTGTGTTTAGGAGATCAGACTGTGTGGTGTGTATATAAGTGTATCACCCTGGTGCCCCTGTGTTTAGGAGATCAGACTGTGTGGCAAGTGTATAAGTGTATTACATTGCTCCACAGCAATAAAACTCACATGAACAATTGTTTTATCCTCAGTATATGTGTTAATAAATTAGTCTGAGTAAATAAAATACTTTGATCTTGCTGTAAATAATGTATTCAGTTACAGAAAGAGGTGTCTGTAGGTCACGAAATAACCTAAAAGTTCTTGGTAATGCTCTGCCAGCCAGCCACACCCCTAGCAGAACACCCTAAAATAAAAGTGTCTATATTTCGGCCATTTGAAATGTTGGAAGGTGTGTCAATGATTACCTCTAAGGAGACCTTCAACAATGACTTCCTGTATCTGCACTACTGTACTGCTGGGGAGATCTGGACATAGGGTTGCCACCTTTTCTTTAAAAAAATACCGTCCATGGCATTCCCTCCATAGACTTAACATTGGAAAGAAGCCAATTTTTTACCATCCTGCTGGTAAAATACCGGCTGGGTGGCAACCCTATCTGGACACTAGTAGAACATGTAAATAGTTCACCTCTCTTCTATGACTGTTCTGATAATGAGCCCAGTATCTAGCTTACCTCTTTGGCTCTCAAAATGCTGGAAACTAGAACTCCCCTCATCGCCATAGCCAACAGCTAGAGAACCAAATGTTGTCTAATCCTGTTCTTGAATGAGATAACACTCCAAGCAAATCTAAAATGGATTTTGGACCAGAAGTGCTGCAATTTATTAAAAATGAAAAATCTTTTTGGAGGGCACAGATTATTACCTAGGGGGCTGCGTGCTCAACATGCAGTTGGTTGGTCACTGAATGACTCCAGTTCTCCTTAGTACATCAACCTCACATTTTTTGGGGGGATCTTTATACTGCCGACTAAAGCCGAACTATCAACTTCATAACATTGAACCCCAATCCTTTACTACTATAGCGATAGGTAAAGCCATACTTCTATTATACTCAATAAGAAAGAAAATGTACTTCTTCTGCAGGTGTCCACTGCCCAGATCTTACAAGAGAACCACTGTGCGCCTGCGCTGTCAGCAACTTCCATTACCTTAAGGTACCCAACGAACGTCACCACCAGTCCGCTTAGTGAACAGGACAGACAGAGCAGACTCAACGGTAACTTTCCTCTAAGATGTCTGTGCTGTTGTCCGCTGGTGGGTGCAAAAGAAGTTTATATTCTTCAATACCGTGGACTTATTGCGAATAATAGAAGTATGGCTTTACCTATTTCTATATTAGTAATGGATTGGGGGCAGTGTTATGAGGTTGATTGTTCCTCTTAAGCACATTTAACTCAATTATACAGCAAGCCGTTCAAAAATACTCAAAGATAGCTAAATATATAAACATAACCCTACTTCCCACATCCTGTAAAACCGCTCCAACGGATTACACATTTTATAAGTCCACTTAAATCCATTTGATGTTTGTTTGCAAACTTTTACAATGGGTGTGCTTAGTTATAGTGGAAGAGGCCTATCCATCAGGAGGATGGGATTGAACAGATACACTATCAGTTGAACTGTTAATACATGCACTGTTATTAGTGATCATGAGCCTTATTAAATAATGTGTGTCAACAATTGATACAGTATGCACGAAACTTCAATAACTTTTTACAAAATGCAAAAAAAAAACAGTTTTTTGAATGGATGAATTATTATTTAAATGTAAGAAGTAAAAAAAAATAATAATAATGCTGAATGAATGTGAAAATTCAGATATGGAAATCCAAGATTTTTTTTTGTAATTTACTACCAAGATATTTATTTAGTGTGTTTTATATATATACAAATATATGTGTGTGTGTATATGTGTGTATGTGTATGTGTGTATGTGTGCATACCTCCCAACATTTCAAATTGGCAAAGAGAGACACTTGTGTTTTAGAGGGTGTTGCTGGGGGCGTGGCTGGTGGGCGGGGAAATACTGAGAATTTTTGGGCTATTTCATGATCTATTGACATCTCCTTGTGTAACCTAATAAATGGCTTATAACAAGACCAAGGTATTTTACTTACACAGACTAATTTATAAACACACATACTGACATTTATACAAACATTGTTTTATTGCTGCGGAGCAATGTGATACACTTATATATACATCACACAGTCTGATCTCCTAAAAAGAGGGACATCAAGGTGGGAAAGAGGGAGAGGGGGATTTGGGTCTAAAAGACGGACTGTCCCTCCTAAAGAGGAACACTTGGGAGGTGTGTGTGTGTGTGTGTATATGTGTGTGTGTGTGTGTGTATACACCATAGTGGAAATATGAAACGTCATATTATTTTAAAAGCGACATTTAACCCCTTGAGTGCTACAGAGGTCGCCAACACATTGCTAAACACTTTGCTATTTGCAAAATTGAGCCCTTTTCTACTTGCTAACTTCTGTACAACTTATTTTCGGAGGTCTAAAATCCCATCTTAAATATCCTCTGAGGGAGCTGCCATTCCTGCCTTTTCCAGATCTCTGAGTACCACAGCAATCCTGAGGTGACTGCCTGTGAATTGGCTTAGATTAGATCACATCCTTTATTAAAGAGCAGCGGGCATGAATCCCCCAAAATAAGTGAATTTAGTTCTTATCTCTCACCATAAACAGAACAAACAGAATGAAATACATGCCACTCTGAATAGGCAGTTTACACATGCATTAACACTTTGAATCCCAGTGAGGTATCCAACTCTCTCTGGCACTTAAACGTGTAAAAAAACATGTTTATGATTATATTTTAAGAACACATTTTTAAATATGCCATTGTCAGCCAACATTGATGTTTTGCCCTTTCCCTTCTCTTCTTTAACCCTTTGAGCAGTAGAAAGGTGCCCAACACTCTGTAATACTATGCGTTGGACACCCCTTGGACACTTATAGGGTTAACTGTTAGCATGTGGGTCCCCAGCACTGCAAACAGATTTCCTTTCCTCTCCTTCTTTCTCCATCACATAAAGACCTTCAGTGACGATACTCCGGTAGTGAACTGGAAACTTGCTTTGCATGGCCTTCTGTTCTTAAAGGGTTAAATAACGTTGTTGTCAATGCACATTATTCATACTTGATTCAGGGCATGTGGGGGTTCAGCCTCTGACTTCACCCCATGGCCCAGTATGTTATACCAACGTCCCTGCCTCAGAGGTGACCCCTGGCAATGAATCTAATAATGTAATACATTTTGGGATAAGCAAGCCAACTCTTGGATTCCTCTGCGTGCTAATAGCTGGTTTGAGAACAAATATGTGTTTTAGCTGAGGCAGGCATTTTTGGGCATCTGATGCCAAGATGATTGGAACCTCTCCACCGTGACAAACAAGGGCATATGACTGCGCACACAGAGTGATCAGTTACACATGACAGAGTAAGCACTGAATGTAATTGTTCATATCAAGCTTAGACACTCTCCTGTTAGGTTAAAGCAGAACTAACACTTTATATTGAAAGAGCTTTTATTGTGTTTTATTAATGTGTCAGGTTATGCAGATTAGACAGTACTAGTTGGTATGACAGACAAATACTAACATGCCACACCATTCTCTATCCCTCCTTCCACAATCTTCCAAGTAGCTACTTACATTCCACACTGATCTCCCTCCCACCTACCACTCCCTGCCAGCCAGATACTAACATCCCAAACTGTTCTCCCTCCCACCTGTCACTCCCTGCCAGCCAGCTACTAACATCCCAAACTGTTCTCCCTCCCACCTGCCACTCCCTGCCAGCCAGATACTTAAATCCCACACTGTTCTCCCCCCACCTGTCACTCCCTGCCAGCCAGCTACTAACATCCCAAACTGTTCTCCCTCCCACCTGCCACTCCCTGCCAGCCAGATACTAACATCCCAAACTGTTCTCCCTCCCACCTACCACTCCCTGCCAGCCAGATACTAACATCCCAAACTGTTCTCCCTCCCACCTGCCACTCCCTGCCAGCCAGATACTAACATCCCAAACTGTTCTCCCTCCCACCTACCACTCCCTGCCAGGCAGATACTAACATCCCAAACTGTTCTCCCTCCCACCTACCACTCCCTGCCAGCCAGATACTAACATCCCAAACTGTTCTCCCTCCGACCTGCCACTCCCTGCCAGCCAGATACTAACATCCCAAACTGTTCTCCCCCACCTGCCACTCCCTGCCAGCCAGATACTACCATCCCAAACTGTTCTCCCTCCCACCTACCACTCCCTGCCAGCCAGATACTAACATCCCAAACTGTTCTCCCTCCCACCTGCCACTCCCTGCCAGCCAGATACTAACATCCCAAACTGTTCTCCCTCCCACCTACCACTCCCTGCCAGCCAGATACTAACATCCCAAACTGTTCTCCCTTCCACCTGCCACTCCCTGCCAGCCAGCTACTTAAATCCCACACTGTTCTCCCCCACCTGTCAATCCCTTCCAGACAGATGCTAACATTTTTCACTGATCACCTTACCACCTACCACTACTAGTCAGCCTTTTTCTTACATTCCACACTGTTCTCCCTCACACCTACCACTCCCTGCCAGCCATATACTAACATTCGACACTGTTTTCCATACAGCCTGCCACTACCTGTCAGTCAGATACTTGCATTCCACATTGCTTTCCATCCCACCTGCCACTCCCTGCCAGCCGGATACTAACATTCCACACTGCTCTCCTTCCCACCTGCCCCTCCCAGACAGCTACTTACATTCCACACTGCTCTCCCTCACACCTGCCACTCCCTAACATCATTCTTCTTACATTCCACACTGATCTCCCTCACACCTGCCACTCCCTAACATCATTCTTCTTACATTCCACACTACTCTCCCTCACACCTTTCACTACTTGACATCCATCTTCTTACATTCCACACTGCTCTCCCTCACACCTTCCACTCCCTGACATCCATCTTCTTACATTCCACACTGCTCTCCCTCACACCTTCCACTCCCTGACATCCATCTTCTTACATTCCACACTGCTCTCTCTCGCACCTGACATTCCCTGACATCCATCTTCTTACATTCCACACTGCTCTCCCTCACACCTACCACTCCCTGCCAGCCATATACTAACATTCCACACTGTTTTCCCTACACCCTGCCACTCCCTGTCAGTCAGATACTTGCATTCCACATTGCTTTCCATCCCACCTGCCAGTCCCTGCCAGCCGGATACTAACATTCCACACTACTCTCCTTCCCACCTGCCCCTCCCAGACAGCTACTTACATTCCACACTGATCTCCCTCACACCTTTCACTACTTGACATCCATCTTCTTACATTCCACACTGCTCTCCCTCACACCTTCCACTCCCTGACATCCATCTTCTTACATTCCACACTGCTCTCCCTCACACCTGCCACTCCCTGACATCCATCTTCATTCCACACTGTTCTCCCTTGCACCTGCCATTCCCTGACATCCATCTTCTTACATTCCACACTGCCCTCCCTCACACCTTCCACTCCCTGACATCCATCTTCTTACATCCCACACTGTTCTCCCTTGCACCTGCCACTCCCTGACATCCATCTTCTTACATTCCACACTGTTCTCCCTTGCACCTGCCATTCCGACATCCATCTTCTTACATTCCACACTGCTGTCCCTCACACCTTCCACTCCCTGACATCCATCTTCTTACATTCCACACTACTCTCCCTTGCACCTGACATTCCCTGCCAACCAGATACTAACATTCAACATAGATCTCTCGCCCACTTGCCGCCCTCTGCTGGTTGGTACTTGCTAATTTGCTTAAACTGACAAATGAAAAATAAAGATAAATAGTGTC
Source organism: Rhinophrynus dorsalis (assembly GCA_037306005.1). NCBI lineage: Eukaryota > Metazoa > Chordata > Amphibia > Anura > Rhinophrynidae > Rhinophrynus > Rhinophrynus dorsalis. Next base: position 158,345,566 of record CM074727.1, read on the forward strand.
ATTCCAAACAAAAAAAAAAGTCTAATAACAACCATTTCTAACTGCAGCAAATCCAGAGGTCGTTTGACCACCGGACTCAACTCTACATAGGTCTGGGCCCCAGCGACTACACTGAAGATACCCTACTCATCCCCCACCCACTCCCTCACGTCCCCTACCCAACCACACTTCCCCTCTCCCATAACAACCCCCTTTTTTATTTCCTTTCTCTCTTTTCCAGTCCTCCTTAGTCTTAGTAGCTTAGTGCTGATTCCTTCTTTCTATCTTTATGTTTCACTGGATCAAAACACATGCTTCAAAGTCCTCAGTGATATCAGTTGCTAGGTCCTTCCTTCATTCCCCTAGACCTTACTCATTCTCACCTCCACTTATAATTCCTTCTACTTTACTATATTCTCTCTTCATCTCTCTCCAGCACCAGATTAACTAAGGCTCCTATACGATTTTACATATATTATACGAAACATCGCTTATACAGCTGTTAGCAGCTGAACATATGGATATTTTTGTTCCTATACTATGTAATGTATATGATTTTTATTCCAATAAAGTATTTTAAAGCTTAAAAAAAAAAAAATATTACCCCTTTGATAGATGAATTACCTTGCTTTGTAAAATACATTTTGATTCCATAGAAATTCTGGTACAATCAACAGCTGTGCAAGTCTATTTCACAATTTGAATATCTCAAACAATGCATGGCCTCCCAAGCGTTCAACATTCCACAAAAATACTTGGATTAGAAGAGGATCTCTGTAAAAAAAGAATTTCTTTATTGAAAACCACAGCATAGTAGAGCAAAACAGGACTTACATACAATCACAGCAGCCCATTCCTTACGCGTTTCAGAGACACACAGGCCTGCTTCGTCGGAGGATGAGACCACCCTCTCTAAACAAGCTTTGTATAGACAACACTCTGCTTCTTAGAGAACGTGGATTAACTCATCAGCTGCCAGAGAGGCAAGCAGCAGTAAACCCAACTAGGATGCCTTCCCGGGAGCCAAGGAGCCAAGGAGAAACCCACATCCATAACCAAAAAGCTATTCAGAAAAATGTACATAATAAAATCAACTGCACCATAAACAAACTACTATATTCTGAGTAAAAACAACCTGCCAGATAAAACCCCTGGTCTACCTCCGCTACATAGATGATATTCTTATCATCTGGACCGCCAGTGAGGAGGAACTTCTCAAATTCCATGAGAATTACAATACATTCCACCCCAATATCAACCTAACACTCAGTCACTCACGCACAAGCATTAACTTCCTTGACACAACTATCAGTATTCAGAAAAACTCCATTCACACATCCCTATACCGCAAACCAACAGACAGACCAACATACCTGAAAAGCAATAGCTTCCATCCAAAACACACAAAGAACTCCATCATATACAGCCAGGCCATCAGATACCACCGCATCTGTTCTGGCATGATGGACCGTGACAAGCACCTCCAGAAACTCAGAGGAGACTTTATAAAACACAGTTACAGCGCAACTATTATTGACAGTCAGATACAGAAGGCTACCCAAATACCAAGAAAAAATCTGTTGCACTACAAAGAACAACATAAGGGAAACCGGGTGCCACTGGTGGTCACTTACCACCCCCAGGTTGAAGTGCTACGCAAAATTTCGAGAGAACTTCAAAAGAAATTACATACAGATGAAAGACTCAAGAACATATTCCCACAGCCTCCCTTACTCTCCTTCAGACAGCCTCCAAATTTGAAACAACTGATGGTGAGGAGTGCCCTGATTAAAAATACAAAAAATGGCACATCTCCCTGCCTACAAAAGAGATGTGAAACTTGTGCACACATTTACACCACGGACAACATACCAATTCCAAACACCCAGTTACACCATGAGATCAATGGTACCTTCACCTGTAAATCATCCAATGTAATATACCTTATCATGTGTGCAAAATGCCCAACAGCTCTGTATGTGGGAGAAACTGGACAAGCACTACATAGGAGATTTAATTCCCACAGATCCAGTGTTAAAGGGATAGTAATACTTAGTTTTAACTTTATTTTATTTTGTAGGCATTACAAAAACATGAAGAATGATATAAGTCTTATCTCTCAAACCTTTATGGTTTATGAGATATTCACAAGCAAAGTTCCCCTCCCCGCCCCTTTTACCTAGTGTAAGCCATCTCTTCTCAGATGTGAGTCTGGTTGTATGACAGTACAGATAACAGAAGGGGACAATTTTCTTTGTATGAAAACAATGAAAACCCTTCCCCCCTTGAAAGTTTTTCAGCTTTTTCCATTATCTTAATTGAAGATTGTCCCTCTCTGCAGTCTACCTGGGCATCTCCTTACTGATCTGGTTGAACAGGGGGGGGATACTTTGTTTGTGAATATCTCTTAAACCATAAAGGTTTCAGAGATAAGACTTATATCATTCTTCATGTTTTTTTAATGCCTACAAAATAAAATAAAGTTAAAATGAAGTATTACTATCCCTTTAATAACAAAAAGACAGAGACACCAGTGGGAGAACATTTTTGCCAAAATGGGCACAGTGTCAGGGATATTAAGTTAACTGTATTGATGGGACTGTTTCGCACTCAGAGGGACAGAAAGGTATGGGAGGTAAAATTAATGTTAAAATTTAATGCAATTTGTAGTGGTTTGAACAGGGATAAGGAATTTATGTCAAAATATAATTTCTAAGCAAAAGCCTACAGCACCTGGTATTCCCAGGCGGTCTCCCATCCAAGTACTAACCAGGCCCGACCATGCAAAATATAATTTAGTTGATTGACCTTTCCAACAGACCCAAGAGCATCATAAATACCTCTAAAGCCTCAGAGGAAGAGTGCAATTTACCATTGACTGATCAAAGATATCTGGATCTGGACAGCATTCTGTTTTCTGATTTCCATGCTAAACAATGTGATGTGTACTTGTATTTAAGAGAGATGTTTTCATATTTATCTGTATAACATGCCTGAGGAAGAGACCTAAGGTCTTGAAAGCTTGCATTTAAATCTGCTTAGTTAGCCAATAAAAGGTATCAAAAACTATATTTGCCTCCTGTATTTATACGGCTAACACGGTACCAACTCTCATCTGTTAAAAACAAAAATGACACCTGCAAAAACAAATGTCAATAAATAAATTTGAGAAAACTGCACACTCAGCGAGGGAAGAGAGAGAAGTGATCAAAGATTTATTCTGCATAACAATCTACATCCCATTCAATATTAAGACCCCAATGTCTTCTAGTTTTCAACTCGAAAATCAAAAAAACTTCTCTCTTATTCAATCTGGCCACCCTATCTCCTCCTCTCGGTGAGTGTGCACACTTCTCAATTCCCTGAAAGATGAAGAATGTACGGTCTGAATTATGGTCACTTACAATATGGTCTGCAACTTGAGATCTGCCATCTTTATTCGTAATAGAACACAAGTGCTCTCACAGTTTCATCCTCTACTTATTCTGGTCTCCAGAATCTGGGTGGGCTACAGAGATTCTTTTGGTGCATTTTTTCATTCAGAATGTGGGTGCCTATTGTGTATTGTAGAGATGAGCTTCAGGTAAGCATCATACAATGATATATAACATTTTAGGGAGTTCAATAGTGTGAATTACCCCAAGAATAATATTCTACCAGGGCAAAATGTGTAATAAGTTCCCCCTCTTTCCTTTCATATCTTCAGATATACGGGTTGTGGAAAATGGAAACAGAGCAGCACAGTTTTGGACACTGTTACTGTTTCTTGCCTGAGGGTCTGTTGTTCCATATTGATAAAGAAATTAATAGAAAGGGACAAGCACAGATGTTCTACCAAGATTAGAATATTAGCACTCAGAGGTTAGAATGTTTGGATCTCATACCGCCCAACATTTCAAATGGCCAAAGAGGGATATTTAGGTGGTGTTGCTGGGGGTGGGGTGGCTGGTGGGAGGGGCATTAAAGATAATTTTTAGGTTATTTTATGATCTATTGACACCTCTTAGTGTAACTGAATAACGATTTAGGGCAAAACCTAAGTATTTTATTTACACAGACTAATGTATAAACACATATACTGAAGTTTACACAAACTTTAATGTGAGTTTCATTGCTGTGGAGCAATGTGACACACATATATACACACCACACAGTCTGATCTCCTAAACACAGGGACACCAGGGTGATACACTTATATACACACCGTACAGTCTGATCTCCTAAACACAGGGACACCAGGGTGATACATTTCTATACACACCACACAGTCTGATCTCCTAAACACAGGGACACCAGGGTGATACACTTCTATACACACCACACAGTCTGATCTCCTAAACACAGGGACACCAGGGTGATACACTTCTATACACACCACACAGTCTGATGTCCTATACACAGGGACACCAGAGTGATACACTTATATACACACCACACAGTCTGATCTCCTAAACACAGGGACACCAGGGTGATACACTTATATACACACCACACAGTCTGATCTCCTAAACACAGGGACACCAGGGTGATACACTTCTATACACACCACACAGTCTGATCTCCTAAACACAGGGACACCAGGGTGATACACTTATATACACACCACACAGACTGATCTCCTAAACACAGGGACCCCAGGGTGGTACACTTATATACACACGACACAGTCTGATCTCCTAAACACAGGGACACCAGGGTGATACACTTATATACACACCACACAGTCTGATCTCCTAAACACAGGGACACCAGGGTGATACACTTATATACACACCTCACAATCTGATCTCCTAAACACAGGGACACCAGGGTGATACACTTATATACACACCACACAGTCTGATCTCCTAAACACAGGGACCCCAGGGTGGTACACTTATATACACACCACACAGTCTGATCTCCTAAACACAGGGACACCAGGGTGATACATTTATATACACACCACACAGTCTGATCTCCTAAACACAGGGACACCAGGGTGATATACTTATATACACACCACACAGTCTGGTCTCCTAAACACAGGGACACCAGGGTGATACACTTATATACACACCACACAGTCTGGTCTCCTAAACACAGGGACACCAGGGTGATACACTTCTATACACACCACACAGTCTGATCTCCTAAACACAGGGACACCAGGGTGATACACCTCTATACACACCACACAGTCTGATCTCCTAAACACAGGGACACCAGGGTGATACACTTCTATACACACCACACAGTCTGATCTCCTAAACACAGGGACACCAGGGTGATACACTTCTATACACATCACACAGACTGATCTCCTAAACACAGGGACACCAGGGTGATACACCTCTATACACACCACACAGTCTGATCTCCTAAACACAGGGACACCAGGGTGATACACCTCTATACACACCACACAGACTGATCTCCTAAACACAGGGACACCAGGGTGATACACTTCTATACACACACCACACAGTCTGATCTCCTAAACACAGGGACACCAGGGTGATACACTTCTATACACACCACACAGTCTGATCTCCTAAACACAGGGACACCAGGGTGATACACTTATATACACACCACACAGTCTGATCTCCTAAACACAGGGACCCCAGGGTGGTACACTTATATACACACCACACAGACTGATCTCCTAAACACAGGGACCCCAGGGTAATACACTTCTATACACACACCACACAGTCTGATCTCCTAAACACAGGGACCCCAGGGTGGTACACTTATATACACACACCACACAGTCTGATCTCCTAAACACAGGGACACCAGGGTGATACACTTATATACACACCACACAGACTGATCTCCTAAACACAGGGACCCCACGGTGGTACACTTATATACACACACCACACAGTCTGATCTCCTAAACACAGGGACACCAGGGTGATACACTTATATACACACCACACAGTCTGATCTCCTAAACACAGGGACACCAGGGTGATACACTTATATACACACCACACAGTCTGATCTCCTAAAGACAAGGACACCAGGGTGATACTCTTCTGTACACACCACACAGTCTGATCTCCTAAACACAGGGACACCAGGGTGATACACTTATATACACACACCACACAGTCTGATCTCCTAAACACAGGGACACCAGGGTGATACACTTATATATATACCACAGTCTGATCTCCTAAACACAGGAACATCAGGGTGATACACTTATATACACACCACACAGTCTAATCTCCTAAAAGAGGGACACCAGGGTGATACACTTATATACACACCACACAGTCTGATCTCCTAAACACAAGGACACCAGGGTGATACTCTTCTATACACACCACACAGTCTGATCTCCTAAACACAGGGACACCAGGGTGATACACTTATATACACACACCACACAGTCTGATCTCCTAAACACAGGGACACCAGGGTGATACACTTATATACACACCACACAGTCTGCTCTCCTAAACACAGGGACACCAGGGTGATACACTTATATATACACCACACAGTCTGATCTCCTAAACACAGGGACACCAGGGTGATACATTTATATACACACCACACAGTCTGATCTCCTAAACACAGGGACACCAGGGTGATACACTTATATACACACACCACACAGTCTGATCTCCTAAACACAGGGACACCAGGGTGATACACTTATATACACACCACACAGTCTGCTCTCCTAAACACAGGGACACCAGGGTGATACACTTATATATACACCACACAGTCTGATCTCCTAAACACAGGGACACCAGGGTGATACACTTCTATACACACCACACAGTCTGATCTCCTAAACACAGGGACACCAGGGTGATACACTTATATACACACCACACAGTCTGATCTCCTAAACACAGGGACACCAGGGTGATACACTTCTATACACACCACACAGTCTGATCTCCTAAACACAGGGACACCAGGGTGATACATTTATATACACACCACACAGTCTGATCTCCTAAACACAGGGACACCAGGGTGATACACTTCTATACACAGCACACAGTCTGATCTCCTAAACACAGGGACACCAGGGTGATACACTTATATACATACCACACAGTCTGATCTCCTAAACACAGGGACACCAGGGTGATACACTTATATACACACCACACAGTCTGATCTCCTAAACACAGGGGCATCAGGGTGATACACTTCTATACACTCCACACAGTCTGATCTCCTAAACACAGGGACACCAGGGTGATACACTTATATACACACGACACAGTCTGATCTCCTAAACACAGGGACACCAGGGTGATACACTTATATACACACCACACAGTCTGATCTCCTAAACACAGGGACACCAGGGTGATACACTTATATACACACCTCACAATCTGATCTCCTAAACACAGGGACACCAGGGTGATACACTTATATACACACCACACAGTCTGATCTCCTAAACACAGGGACCCCAGGGTGGTACACTTATATACACACCACACAGTCTGATCTCCTAAACACAGGGACACCAGGGTGATACATTTATATACACACCACACAGTCTGATCTCCTAAACACAGGGACACCAGGGTGATATACTTATATACACACCACACAGTCTGGTCTCCTAAACACAGGGACACCAGGGTGATACACTTATATACACACCACACAGTCTGGTCTCCTAAACACAGGGACACCAGGGTGATACACTTCTATACACACCACACAGTCTGATCTCCTAAACACAGGGACACCAGGGTGATACACCTCTATACACACCACACAGTCTGATCTCCTAAACACAGGGACACCAGGGTGATACACTTCTATACACACCACACAGTCTGATCTCCTAAACACAGGGACACCAGGGTGATACACTTCTATACACATCACACAGACTGATCTCCTAAACACAGGGACACCAGGGTGATACACCTCTATACACACCACACAGTCTGATCTCCTAAACACAGGGACACCAGGGTGATACACCTCTATACACACCACACAGACTGATCTCCTAAACACAGGGACACCAGGGTGATACACTTCTATACACACACCACACAGTCTGATCTCCTAAACACAGGGACACCAGGGTGATACACTTCTATACACACCACACAGTCTGATCTCCTAAACACAGGGACACCAGGGTGATACACTTATATACACACCACACAGTCTGATCTCCTAAACACAGGGACCCCAGGGTGGTACACTTATATACACACCACACAGACTGATCTCCTAAACACAGGGACCCCAGGGTAATACACTTCTATACACACACCACACAGTCTGATCTCCTAAACACAGGGACCCCAGGGTGGTACACTTATATACACACACCACACAGTCTGATCTCCTAAACACAGGGACACCAGGGTGATACACTTATATACACACCACACAGACTGATCTCCTAAACACAGGGACCCCAGGGTGGTACACTTATATACACACACCACACAGTCTGATCTCCTAAACACAGGGACACCAGGGTGATACACTTATATACACACCACACAGTCTGATCTCCTAAACACAGGGACACCAGGGTGATACACTTATATATACACCACACAGTCTGATCTCCTAAACACAGGGACACCAGGGTGATACATTTATATACACACCACACAGTCTGATCTCCTAAACACAGGGACACCAGGGTGATACACTTATATACACACACCACACAGTCTGATCTCCTAAACACAGGGACACCAGGGTGATACACTTATATACACACCACACAGTCTGCTCTCCTAAACACAGGGACACCAGGGTGATACACTTATATATACACCACACAGTCTGATCTCCTAAACACAGGGACACCAGGGTGATACACTTCTATACACACCACACAGTCTGATCTCCTAAACACAGGGACACCAGGGTGATACACTTATATACACACCACACAGTCTGATCTCCTAAACACAGGGACACCAGGGTGATACACTTCTATACACACCACACAGTCTGATCTCCTAAACACAGGGACACCAGGGTGATACATTTATATACACACCACACAGTCTGATCTCCTAAACACAGGGACACCAGGGTGATACACTTCTATACACAGCACACAGTCTGATCTCCTAAACACAGGGACACCAGGGTGATACACTTATATACATACCACACAGTCTGATCTCCTAAACACAGGGACACCAGGGTGATACACTTATATACACACCACACAGTCTGATCTCCTAAACACAGGGGCATCAGGGTGATACACTTCTATACACACCACACAGTCTGATCTCCTAAACACAGGGACACCAGGGTGATACACTTCTATACACACCACACAGTCTGATCTCCTCAACACAGGGACACCAGGGTGATACACTTATATACACACCACACAGTCTGATCTCCTAAACACAGGGACACCAGTGTGATACACTTCTATACACACCACACAGACTGATCTCCTAAACACAGGGACACCAGGGTGATACACTTATATACACACCACACAGTCTGATCTCCTAAACACAGGGACACCAGTGTGATACACTTATATACACACCACGCAGTGTGATCTCCTAAACACAGGGACACTAGGGTAATACACTTATATACACACCACACAGTCTGATCTCCTAAACACAGGGACACCAGGGTGATACACTTTTATACACATCACACAGTCTGATCTCCTACACACAGGGACACCAGGGTGATACACTTATATACACATCACACAGTCTGATCTCCTAAACACAGGGACACCAGTGTGATACACTTATATACACACCACACAGTCTGATCTCCTAAACACAGGGACACCAGTGTGATACACTTATATACACACCACACAGTGTGATCTCCTAAACACAGGGACACTAGGGTAATACACTTATATACACACCACACAGTCTGATCTCCTAAACACAGGGACACCAGGGTGATACACTTTTATACACATCACACAGTCTGATCTCCTACACACAGGGACACCAGGGTGATACACTTATATACACATCACACAGTCTGATCTCCTAAACACAGGGACACCAGGGTGATACACTTATATACACATCACACAGTCTGATCTCCTAAACACAGGGACACAAGGGTGATACACTTATATACACACCACACAGTGTGATCTCCTAAACACAGGGACACCAGGGTGATACACTTCTATACACACCACACAGTCTGATCTCCTAAACACAGGGACACCAGGGTGATACACTTATATACATACCACAGTCTGATCTCCTAAACACAGGAACATCAGGGTGATACACTTATATACACACCACACAGTCTAATCTCCTAAAAGAGGGACACCAGGGTGATACACTTATATACACACCACACAGTCTGATCTCCTAAACACAGGGACACCAGGGTGATACACTTATATACACACCACACAGTCTGATCTCCTAAACACAGGGACATCAGGGTGATACACTTATATACACACCACACAGTCTAATCTCCTAAAAGAGGGACACCAGGGTGGGAAAGAGGGACAGAGGGATCTGGGTCTCAAAGAGGGACTGCCCCCACTAAAGTAGGACACTTGTGAGGTATAGGCCCCTAATATCTCCTAAAAAGGGACATATCAGAGGTATGGGACTTAATGAATGGTGTTCACCAGAGATGAACAAAACCTGTTATACAGAATGTGAGTGTGTTAGAGAGTAAGTATATGTGCATTAGACAGAGTGTGTGTACATCAAAGAGTGTGTGTGTGTGTCTACTTACTAGAGATGAGCGAAATCAGTTGTACAGATCTTATGTGGGTTTTATTAGTGAGAGAGTACATGTGTTAGAGAAAATATCTTAGAGAGAGTGAGTGTCTGTGTGTGTGCGTGTGTGTTTGAGATCAAGTGTGTGTGAGTGTGTGTGTTTGTATGTGTGTTTTCCAGATAATAATTGCAACACTTTCAGAATTTTAAGTAAAACATGTTTTAGATTCACAGAGTCTACTCACTACTTTCTACATATTGTTGTGTATCTCTATCAAAGTATGTGTGTTTATAAATATTTATTTTCCCTAGGGTGCTGCTACTATGCTCCATAATTGGTCCACTTTGCCTTTATACCCAGTACCCTGTGAGCTAGTGTGACATTTATGTAAAGGTTACATTATGGAAAAGGTCTTGAGCCCAGGGGCCAAACAAGGTCCAAAACTTCTCTTTGTAGAGAAAGGAAAGTTGACTTGACTTCACCAATATTTGTGCAGAACGTGAAAAGGATCCTGCTTCGGTGTATGCATAGGATTTCTCCTGAGGGTTGCAGATCTGCCCTATAGGGAAAGAAAAAGTTCCCACCCTTTGTACAAATATATCAGAGGATGAGCAGTAAACACAAAATGGAATATATTATACATTTATTGACAATTGAGTCGTATTTATTTATAAATGTGTGAGTTCAAGTATGTGACTTGCCTAGTGGACAATGAGATAAAGATCTGGTCTGACACCCAAATTAAAAAGCAAAGAGTGATCTCACTGCCCTCCAGTAATTCAGATCCAAAAGACTAAAAACCTCAATATTTTGGTGTTTAGAGTAACACCTTCATCAGAATAGTGACATATAACATACAGATAACTACACAATTTTTTTTCCATGTATTTGATAAGACCATCATACTATCATTTCCTGTGGAATGGGATAAACTCTGATGTAAGTGCTTCCTGTGCGGGTTATTTGTGTAGTTGTCTGTATGTTATATATGGTTGTCTTGATGAAGATGTTAATCTAAGGTCTCTTTCTCATGGTTGACACCAACATAGAGATGCTGCATTGGATCTGTCACTAATAGTGAATGGTAATATGCTGAACTACAGTGCCTTTCACATGGGCCTCTATCATCTCATGTGATCACACCAGAATCCAGTAAGCTGAAACTTTACTGCATTCCTGAAGGAACACAATGAAGTTGCAGCATTGGAGCTTAGCAGTGTTAGAGGTTGAGATTCTTATCACAATTTCCAATGCATGGATTATGCACGTGGATGTCAGCCAGTAGTATTGGCTGGCATTCACATGGGTTAGCAATCAGAAATGTTCCTCTTGCATCCCAGTTGGGGATGGAATGCAGGAGGGAGATGAATACATGGGTGATGGAACTGTTGCATGGGACTTCAGCAGTTCTGTTGCCTGTGTGAATGAATCCTAAATGCCAAGACATTTATGTTCTTGTCCTCATACAACTTGTGCATCTGAATTACTGGAGTACATTGAGATTCCTCTTTTGCAATTGTATGGTGGGCTGCAGTCCCCTCCTGTGCCAGCACCCAATTGTGGATGATCACACAGCCGGATTTACATTCGAGGCACCTCTAAGCAGTGCACTCTAGGTGACCTTAGCTCCACCCATGACCACACCCCCATTCATCACATGGGTCCGCCCCCAGGCCCATGCATTATATTCTGTCATAGAAAATACCTTTGGCCTAATACAAACAAGGACAAAAAAAACTTTATCCTCTTGGTTGCTAAAGAGATCTCCAATGCATTGCTTTTGCAATGCGTTGGAGATCACTCTAGCATCCAAGGGTTAAATAATAGCCTGTAATGGGTATAAAACTGGTGCAGGGACACTGAGATTGCACTGATCACACCCACAATCAGCATGTGGATCTCTAAGCAGGTGCCTATTCTGCCTAATGGGAAATCCAGCCCTATGTGCATCCATATGCCTATACCATACCTGGGAACTTCTGAAATGAGCTCACTCTGAGATCTTAGAAATATTAATCCTTAGAAAGTAGATTTTGGGGGCTATGTCAATGTTTGCTCTAATTCAGAGATGATCCAGTCAGTTCTCAAGGGCCCTTTAACCCTTTGAGTGCCAGAGGTGTAGCTAATGCATTGGATACCTTTCTGGAACTCAAAGGGTTAACATGTTAGGACTCTAAGATATCACTTCTTATATAGTCACAAGAAAAGCAGGACGTCTCCCTTTGTCTTACTGGTAGGAATGTCACCAATCTGGACATTAAACAAGCAATAAACTGGGGTAAATCATATAGTAGGAAACACTGGACTCTCACCCTGAGAATTTGGCCCTTCACCCTGAGACCCTGAGATTTGGGTCAAAATAGGGTGACCACATGTCCCTGATTTTTAAATGTGTGTCCCATGTCCTAGGCAGCCGTCTTCTGGGACAATACAAAGGCCCGGAATGAAGACTCCAGAGCACAGAGTTCTAAATGCTAGAAGGAGAATTGTCCATTGTCTGCTGGGCTACAAGAAAATGGCTTCCAGACAGAGCTCTAAACAGTAGAGACAGACCTGAGCCACTATCCGGATATCAATCAGGAGCTGCTGTGCAATTTTGTTGTAGTGTAATTTCAGTCTAAGGCTTTGGGTGTGATGTACATTTTCCTGTAGCCAACAACAAGCATCACTTTCTGTCACAGCAGTGTTTAGAACTCTGTGGTATGCCAGACAAAGAGCAGGTTGTACCCTGATGTCAGGTGATATATAGTGACCCCTCTCATATAGCTGACCTAAAGCTGAGGACACGGCGTCGCCGAGAGGAGATCGCCGCAGGCAGCTGAAGGAGCGGTGCTGCAGACAGTGAGCGAGAGCTACAGACCCCGCTCAGGAGGAGACCTGGTGGACTGCATTTAAGGTAAGGCTGGGTGCACGGGGGGGGGGGCACTTGTGAAGCTTATGAGGCAATGTGAATCTGATGGGGGCAATGTGAGAGCAAGCTGATTGGGGCAAGTTGGAGCAATTTGAAGCTGATGGGGGCAAGTTGAAGCTGATGGAGCAATGTGAGGGCAAGTTGGAGCTGATGGGAGCAAGTTGAAGCTGATGGGGCAATGTGAGGGCAAGTTGGAGCTGATGGGAGCAAGTTGAAGCTGATGGGGCAATGTGAGGGCAAGTTGGAGTTGATGGAGGAATTTGAGGGCAAGTTGGATCTGATGGGGGCAATGTGAGGGCAAGTTGGAGCTGATGGGGCAATGTGAGGGCAAGTTGGAACTGATGGGAGCAAGTTGAAGCTGATGGGGCAATGTGAGGGCAAGTTGGAGCTGATGGGAGCAAGTTGAAGCTGATGGGGCAATTTGAGGGCAAGTTGGATCTGATGGGGGCAATGTGAGGGCAAGTTGGAGCTGATGGGGGCAATGTGAGGGCAAGTTGGAGCTGATGGGGCAATGTGAGGGCAAGTTGGAACTGATGGGAGCAAGTTGAAGCTGATGGGGCAATGTGAGGGCAAGTTGGAGCTGATGGGAGCAAGTTGAAGCTGATGGGGCAATGTGAGGGCAAGTTGGAGTTGATGGAGCAATTTGAGGGAAAGTTGGATCTGATGGGGGCAATGTGAGGGCAAGTTGGAGCTGATGGGGCAATGTGAGGGCAAGTTGGAACTGATGGGAGCAAGTTGAATCTGATGGGGCAATGTGAAGGCAAGTTGGAGCTGATGGGAGCAAGTTGAAGCTGATGGGGGCAATGTGAGGGCAAGCTGGAGCTGATGGGGGCAAGTTGGAGCAAGTTGAAGTTGATGGGGGCAAGTTGGAGCAAGTTGAAGCTGATGGGGGCAAGTTGGAGCAACTTGAAGCTGATGGGGGCAAGTTGGAGCTGATGGTGGCAATTTTTTATAATTCACTTATAGTGCTTTGATCATGGGTGTATGACTAGTGTGGTGCATTGAATAGTGTTAACATTAAAAAAAAAGATTAGAAATTGCAACCCTTAAATCAGACAATGGCAACTTGATTCTTCTATTAAAGGGGAACTACCACCCCGCAATAACTTTACATTAATTAATTCTTCATCCGGCTCCAAAAGGGACTGACAGCGCAGGCGCACGGACGTCACTATGATGAGATGTCCGTGCTTCCTGCTACTGTGAGCCTCCGAAAAACTGGAAAATCTTTGAAACTAGGTAATATTTCTGGTGACTAGCGCTACTAAGCAGCTAGTTGCCAGATGAAGAATTAATTAAAGTTATTGTGGGGTGGTAGTTCCTTTGCATGCCTGAGCTTTATGTGATGACTATTCCCCTCTCCTTCATGACATTGTGAAAAAAGGACAGAGTATGGATGTCATTAAAATTATGCCCCCCCCTGGAAAAATTTCTGCGGACGCCCATGTACTGACCCCTTTTTTGGTAACTGATTACATTATATAGAGCAAGACCAAAGAATTTTATTTAGACAGACTACTGTATAAACACATATACTGAAGTTTAAATAAACATTAATGTGAGTTGTTGTGGAGCAATGTAATACTTATATATTCATCTCCTAAACAGTGGGACATTATTGTGGAAAGAGGGATTTGGGTCTCAAAAAGCGACAGTTGGAAGGTATGGACCCCTAATATCTCCTAAAGAGGGACACTTTGGATGTATGAACCCCTAATATCTCCTCCGGCTCAGTTGGTGCCTTAACCAACTGAGCCAGAGAGATGGCTTAGTTGGTGCCTTAACCATCTGAGCCGGAGAGATGGCTCAGTTGGATAAGGCCCCAGCTGTAGAATCTGCTCAGACCGTGAGGTTGCAGGTTCTCGTCCCGGCACAGTCAGTTTTCACCTTTCTAAGGTAGATAAAATGAGTCCAGGACACACTTGAAAATAAGAGACAATCTCAATGTATTCTTCCTGGTAAAATACTTTCACACACAAAAAACAAAGGAGGGACATTTGGGAGGTATAAACACCTAATTTGTCCTAAAGAGGGACACTTGGAGGCTATGAACCCCAAATATCTCCTAAAGATGGACACTTGGGAAGTAAGGACCCCTAATATATCCTAAAGAGGGACACTTGGGAGGTATGGACTCCTAATGAGGGACAATAGGGGGGTGAACCTTCAAAGATCTCCTGAAGAGTAACACTTTGGAGGTATGGGCCTGTAATATCACAAAAAGAGGGACAGTTGGGAAGTATGCACTTTCAGTGGAGTGACTGTCTCATTAATAAACTACTCCTTACGCTAACACAGACATGTCTAACCTGTTTAGCCCTTTGCACATCTCTGCCTAGTTCTCGTAAGGGATAACTATACCCTAAGACAGTGGTTCTCAACAGGTGAGTGGCACTTTGGTGTGCTGTGGTCATCCACATAGGGTGCCCCTTGTTCTCCTGAAAAGTCGTTGACACTAATGTGAAAGCTGAGTTTCTGTTGTACGTTTATGGAAAGATTTATTCACGTTTGTTTTTTGTTAACCCTTTAGAGTGCAGAGCAATGTGTTGTGTACCTATCTGGCACCTCAAAGGTTACTCTGCTTGAGATACCTAAAAATAACTATTTATTATACCTTTCATTACCCCTTGACAACTGATCTTTAAAATGTTAGGGTTCCCCAAAAATTCCAGACTGTGTGTTAGGGGTGCCCTAAGAAAACGTGCTTCTTAATATCTTAACCCTTCAAACAGCAGTTGCAAATTTCTATTCAATGTTTTATGTGCGTTTTTTTCACTCTCTCTTCTACTCTACTGCTAATTGTTTCAGTTTAAAGCGGAACTTTGACTGGGATTAACTTTCAGCAGCATTTTGCCCATAACTGAGCCAGTGGTGCAAACAGTTATGGGCAAAATGTGGCTGAAAGTTAATTCCAGTCTAGTACAGGCTCGTGCGAGCCAGGTGACGTGTCACATAAGGACAGGACAAGGAGGACGCGGGCGGGATAACAGAGAACAATGGGAGTGACTAAGTAACCGCACGGTAACAAGATTGAAATGCGCAGTAGCGCTCACAATGCTCTACATGTCACAAGGTTAAACTTTAATCTTCTTTTGTGCCTTATCGATCAGTTTTCTGATTTTTAAAATTACACAGCGCTTTATAACTACATTCATGCTACACACACAGATTAGGTCATGGTGGGGTGAAAGTTCCACTTTAAACATAGATCTAGGTGTTGTAAAAAGCTTAAAGAAGAATTGGAGCTGCAATTTAATAGAGACATTAATATCCCTTTAAAGTAAGTAGCTTAGTGAATTGGTGTTGGCAGCACTAAGAAACCTGTTCCATCTTATGGTGGAATCATATTAGAACATCTCCCACCCTTCTGTGTTAGCCAAATTAACATCCATTTATTCTTAGGACATAATTCTCCTATAACCTACCCTAGCCTTCAGCCTAAAACCAACTCTCCTTTTCTGGAGCAAAACATCTTCATACTCTAAGAAAGTGACTCTGAGCTGTCTCTCCATTACTGATGTGTTGAAGCTGTGAAATGCAATACTTTTGCAGGAGATAAGTATGTGCAAAACGTGGCAAGAGTTATGATAATTAGAAATTAAAGAGGCCGCAAAGAATTTCAGCAAAGATTTTAAAAGGATCTCAAAATGAAGCTGGGATGTCATTGACGTCAGAATAAGAAATGTAAAGTATTTTTGATGGTTACATGAGTAGTTTTTCTTCATTTGCTTTGAATTGTCAGATGAAGTTGACATGTTTTTTTTGACACATGATAGATGACTTTTATGTACCCGAATTCTGACTCATTAGTGCACAGGTGAGCAACCTCTGCCCTTCATTGTTAATCTACTGTACAACCTCCACTTATTTTCATCTGTCTGTTGTCTGATATAAGGATGGCTGTGAGTATCTCCAGTGAAGATTATTTCCTGTTGTATAGAACAAAAAAGACAAATAAACTGGCACTACCGTAAAATCTCAGGTATAATACGCACCTGTGTATAATACGCAGGTGTATATTATACCCAAGATTTAGGGGAAAACAAGAGTGCCTATGTATAATATGAATCCTTGGTTTCCCCCTTACGAAAAAAAAAATGTATGGCTGTCAGTATCGTCCCTCCCTCCCCAGGCGCTATCCGCTTTCAAAATAAAGCTTACTATGCTCCACTGAGCTCCCCGTTGCAGCCAAAAGAAGACAAGGCAATCTCTATCTGTGTAAATCTTCCAAGATTGTGTATCAGGGCATTACCATTGGCTGGAGGCAGAAGGTCCTGCAAGCCCATTGAAGGAAGCGGGCAGCAAATGCAAGCATGCCTCCCACTTGGAAGATTTACACAGACAGAGAATGCCTTCTCTTCTTTTGGCTACAACAGGGAGCTCAGTGGAGCATAGTAAGCTTTATTTGGAAAGCAGATAGTGCTAGGGGAGGAAGGGACAATACTGACAGCAGGGCTTAAAATTTTAAGTCCTTTGCTACTAGCCAGACCTGAAAAGTTACTAGCCACTGCAAGCCATAGCATACCCACCAGGGCTGAATTTCTACTCGCCAGGGCTAAATTTTCACTTGCCATTGGATGAGTGAAAATTTTGAGCCCTGCTGACAGCCTTAAAAAAAGTTTATTAAAAAAAAAAACTCTTGTGTATAATACGCACCCCCCACTTCACATAAGGTGAAGTGGGGTAAAATTGTGCGTATTATACCCGAGACTTTACGGTAATCAATTGCAGTGTATCAAGAGTCCAACTCACTATATAACTCTACAATAGGGATAAGGTGCCGACTGAAATGACCGGGCAAAATCATTATAGAAGCATAAAGAAAGGAATGGACCAGTCTCACTCAAATCTCTCTTGGCTTATTTGAACTTGTAGTGGTTAGTTTCCTCCATATACATCTGGCTTGTTCTAACTGTTAGTTTACTATTGAAATGTCACCCTCTATTTGGCGACCATCAAAAATGTGAGATCATAATGTCGCCCGCATTAAAAGGGAGACATCAGAATGACGCCTGCATCAAAAGGGAGACATCAGAATGTCGCCTGCATCAGAAGAGAGACATTAGAATGTCACCTGCATCCAAAGGGAGACACCAGAATATCGCCCGCATCAAAAGGGAGACATCAGAATGTCACCTGCAGCAAAAGGGAGACATCAGAATGTCGCCCACATCAAAAGGGAGACATCAGACTGCCGCCTGCATCAAAAGGAAGGAGACATCAGAATGTCGCCAGCATGAAAAGGGAGACATCAGAATGTTGCCCGCCTCAAAAAGGAGACATCAGACTGTCGCCCGCATCAAAAGGGAAACATCAGAATGTCGCCGGCATCCAAAGGGAGACATCAGAATGTCGCCTGCATCCAAAGGGAGACATCAGAATGTCTCCCGCATCCAAAGGGAGACATCAGAATGTCGCCTGTATCCAAACGGAGACATCAGAATGTCTCCCGCATCAAAAGAGAGACATCAGAATGTCGCCCGCATCAAAAGGGAGACATCAGAATGTCGCCCGCATCAAAAGGGAGACATCAGAATGTCGTCCACATCAAAAGATAGGAAACATCAGAATGTCGCCCGCATCCAAAGGGAGACATCAGAATGTCGCCCGCATCAAAAGGGAGACATAAGAATGTCTCCTGCATCAAAAGGGAGACATCAGAATGTCGCCCACATCCAAAGGGAAACATCAGAATGTCGCCCGCATCAAAAGAGAGACATCAGAATGTCGCCTGCCTCAAAAGGGAGACATCAGAATGTCGCCCGCATCATAAGGGAGACATCAGAATGTCGCCCGCCTCAAAAGGCAGACATCAGAATCTCACTTGCATCAAAAGGGAGACACCAGAATGTCGCCCGCATCAAAAGGGAGACATCAAAATGTCGCCTGCATCAAAAGGGAGACATCAGAATGTCGCCCGCATCAAAAGAGAGACATCAGAATGTCGCCCGCCTCAAAAGGGAGACATCAGAATGTCGCCCGCATCATAAGGGAGACATCAGAATGTCGCCCGCCTCAAAAGGCAGACATCAGAATCTCACTTGCATCAAAAGGGAGACACCAGAATGTCGCCCGCATCAAAAGGGAGACATCAAAATGTCGCCTGCATCAAAAGGGAGACATCAGAATGTCGCCCGCATCAAAAGGGAGACATTAGAATGTCACCTGCATCAAAAGGGAGAAATCAGAATGTCGCCCGCATCATAAGGGAGACATCAGACTGTCGCCTGCATCAAAAGGAAGGAGACATCAGAATGTCGCCAGCATCAAAAGGGAGACATCAGAATGTCGCCCCCATATTAAGGGAGACATCAGAATATCGCCCGCATCAAAAGGGAGACATCAGAATGTCACCCGCATCAAAAGGGAGACATCAGAATGTCACCTGCATCAAAAGGGAGACATCAGAATGTCGCCTGCATCAGAAGGGAGACATCAGAATGTTGCCCGCCTCAAAAGGGAGACATCAGAATGTCGCCGACCTCAAAAGGGAGACATCAGAATGTCGCCCGCATCAAAAGGGAAACATTAGACTGTCGCCCACATCAAAAGGGAGACATTCTGATGCAAAATGATTAAAGAGATAGTAATGCCTCATTAAAATACAGTATCTGAGCCTTCTGTATATTAATAGAAACACAATGCGCTATGTCAAATATCTTACTTCTTTGTAGTTCAAAACTTATTCAGCTCTAAAGATCCTCCACCCACCCCTTTCTGGCCTCCTCCATCTTATTCTCATATCAGGTTGTGCGACTCTACGGCTGCAGTGGGTGACACACTTCAGTAAGTATAAGGGAAATCCTGCCCACTTGACGAAGAAGGGCAGGTTTTCCCTTTGCTTATTGAAGTTTGCCCCTTGCTGTAGCCGTCCTCACCAGCCTGCATCCTCTGATTGACGCTGTAAGAAGGGGCGGGCGGGGGATTATTAGAGCCGAATACGTTCTGAACTACAGAGAAGTAAGATGTTTGACATTGAACATTGTGTTACTATTATTATACAGAAGACTCTGATAAAGTATTTTAATGAGGCATTACTAACACTTTAAGGGTCAGCTCTCGCCTTTTTTGATGGCCGCCAATTAGAGGAAGACATTTCAATAGGATACCCTATTGTCTATGGTTAAGCGCAGTTAGTGTGAAACATAAGACCATATTTCTCTGTGTATTTTGTGGTTCTCAAATAATGAAATGTATTTATCGGGGAGAGATCTGAATGAGACTTTGATCCATTCCTTTCTTTCTGGTGCATAATACATACAGGCACAAACACTACTCCACTGTAAAGACTAAAGGTAAGCAAGCCCCAAACATCTCTCCTATAGATTGTACAGAAAAATGGAGTCATCGATTCCCACTGAGCTTTTTTACCACATGTAGATAAACAGTGTGAAGAGGGAAGTTACTCCCTGAAAAGATCATCCTCTCCCCATACTTTCCAAGCGTCCCTCTTTAGGAGGGACAGTCCCTCCTTTAGACCCAAATCCCTCTATTCCTCTTTCGCACTCTGGTGTCCCTCTTTTTAGGAGCTCAGACTGTGTGGTGTGTATATAAGTGTATGACCCTGGTGTCCCTGTGTTTAGGAGCTCAGACTGTGTGGTGTGTATATAAGTGTATGACCCTGATGTCCCTGTGTTTAAGAGATCAGACTGTGTGGTGTGTATAGAAGTGTATGACCCTGGTGTCCCTGTGTTTAGGAGATCAGGCTGTATGGTGTGTATAGAAGTGTATGACCCTGGTGTCCCTGTGTTTAGGAGCTCAGACTGTGTGGTGTGTATAGAAGTGTATGACCCTGGTGTCCCTGTGTTTAGGAGATCAGACTGTGTGGTGTGTATAGAAGTGTATCACCCTGGTGTCCCTGTGTTTAGGAGATCAGACTGTGTGGTGTGTGTATATAAGTGTATCACCCTGGTGTCCCTATGTTTAGGAGATCAGACTGTGCGATGTGTATATAAGTGTATCACCCTGGTGTCCCTGTGTTTAGGAGATCAGACTGTGTGATGTGTATATAAGTGTATCATCCTGGTGTCCCTGTGTTTAGGAGATCAGACTGTGTGGTGTGTGTAGAACTGTATCACCCTGGTGTCCCTGTGTTTAGAAGCTCAGAGTGTGCGGTGTGTATATAAGTGTATCACCCTGGTGTCCCTGTGTTTAGGAGATCAGACTGTGTGGTGTGTATAGAAGTGTATCACTCTGGTGCCCCTGTGTTTAGGAGATCAGACTATGTGGTGTGTGTATATAAGTGTATCACCCTGGTGTTCCTGTGTTTAGGAGATCAGACTGTGCGGTGTGTATATAAGTGTATCACCCTGGTGTCCCTGTGTTTAGGAGATCAGACTGTGTGGTGTGTGTATATAAGTGTATCACCCTGGTGTCCCTGTGTTTAGGAGATCAGACTGTGTGGTGTGTAATGTATAGAAGTGTATCACCCTGGTGTTCCTGTGTTTAGGAGATCAGACTGTGTGGTGTGTATATAAGTGTATCACCCTGGTGTCCCTGTGTTTAGGAGCTCAGACTGTATGGTGTCCATAGAAGTGTATCACCCTGGTGTCCCTGTGTTTAGGAGATCAGACTATGTGGTGTGTGTGTATATAAGTGTATCACCCTGGTGTCCCAGTGTGTAGGAGATCAGACTGTGTGGTGTGTATATAAGTGTATCACCCTGGTGTCCCTGTGTTTAGGAGATCAGACTATGTGGTGTGTATATAAGTGTATCACCCTGGTGTCCCTGTATTTAGGAGATCAGACTGTGTGGTGTGTATATAAGTGTATTACCCTGGTGTCCCTGTGTTTAGGAGATCAGACTGTGTAGTGTGTATATAAGTGTATCACCCTGGTGTCCCTGTGTTTAGGAGCTCAGACTGTGTGGTGTGTATAGAAGTGTATCACCTGGTGTCCCTGTGTTTAGGAGATCAGACTGTGTGGTGTGTGTATATAAGTGTATCACCCTGGTGTCCCTGTGTTTAGGAGATCAGACTGTGTGGTGTGTATATAAGTGTATCACCCTGGTGTCCCTGTGTTTAGGAGATCAGACTGTGTGGTGTGTATATAAGTGTATCACCCTGGTGTCCCTGTGTTTAGGAGATCAGACTGTGTGGCGTGTATAGAAGTGTATCACCCTGGTGTCCCTGTGTTTAGGAGCTCAGACTGTGTGGTGTGTATAGAAGTGTATCACCTGGTGTCCCTATGTTTAGGAGATCAGACTGTGTGGTGTGTATATAAGTGTATCACATTGGTCTACAGCAATAAAACTTACATTAATGTTTATTTAAATGTCAGTATATATAAAATACTTTGGTTTTATTATAAGTTGTTTATTAGGTAACACAAAGAGGTGTTGATAGGTCATGAAATAGCCTAAAAATTCTCGGTAATGTCCCGCCCACCAGCCATGCCCCCAGCAACACCCCCTAAAACACAAGTGTCCCTCTTTGGCAATTTGAAATGTTGGGAGGTATGTCTCCCACACTGCCCTCCTCTTGAAGTAAATGGCATAAATTGTTGAATATTTGTCTTCGATATCTTAGTAAATGTATGCTAAGCAGGCTCTACGTACAAAAATTCACTCCGTCGCCCCCTTAACCCTTTGAGCGCCAGAGGGGTGTGCAATGCATTGCTTTGCAATGCGTGGCTTACCCTACTGACACTCAAAGGGTTAATATGGAATCCTATTAGAAACCCCCCCCCACTTCAGAAGTGAATTTGAAAAAAACTTTAGTTAAAGCCAACATGAATGTTCTCACTCAAGTGAACAAAATCTAGAAAATTCTGGATCAAAAATGTGCAAATATTAACTTTACTCCCCCTGCGCTTTGCAAATAACATCATATTTATAATGTTATCCGAGTCATTATGTCCGGCGTTAATGTTCATAAGGTAATCTTGAATTTCTCATGTCCTGCATTAACCAAGCAGAACCGCTCCACTTATTTTTGCGCACGTGAGACATTAATGGGCCTTATTTATCAAGCTAAAGAAGATGCCATTCTGGAGTAAACCAACTGCGTTTATTAGGGGGGAACTTCAAACTCTCAAACTTCCCATCGTTTTGACTGCGGCTTTTAACTCGTTAAATGCTAGAGGGTTCCCAACAGATTGTTGTGCAGACCGCTCAAGCACTGAAGGGGTTGAAATCCTCATTTGAATCAATAAGACTTTTCATTTCTTCCCCCTGTAGTGCAGTTGATTTGCTCCAGAATTGCACCTCGATAAATAAGACCATTAACTTTAAATTTTGGGAAAAAGTACATTATTGCAACATCGCAGTCTCTGAATTTTTGATGACATAATGACTACCAAATAAAGCCCACATCAAAGTGGAATTTCCAGCTATCTCTGCTGAGTGTGTCTATAGCGCTGGAAATATTGTGTCATTTATAATTGCTTAACTCTCCCCTTATTCACCATCCTCCAAAACGCATGTGATGAAACAGGGAAAATCAACAATACAGATCGCCACCCACTCCTCACTGAGTATTGTTAGGTAGTCAAACACAATTATCAAGTATCGTATCAATTGTATATTACGTGTTAGTGGCTAGACTGACCATTTCAATGCTAGAAGGGTATGCAAATCATTGGCGAGCAATGTACTGCAAACCCCACAGGCACTCAGAGCAATGTACTTCAAACTGGATGTTTAAGACAGAGCAGCATAGTAATTATTTAGCCACACTGACAAAAGTTGGTGCAGGGCTTAAAGCGGAATGTTCACGTTGTATAAAGTCGCCTTACAATAATTAAAGGGATAGTAATACTTCAGTATTACAAATCACTATATTAAAGCCCTAGTAAAAAAAAACGTATTGCCCCCAGTGTCATCTCTCAAACCTTTATGGTTTGAGAGATGAACGCTTCTACAGTTGCCTTCTCCTTCCCCCTTCCCCGTAGTCAGCATTGTAGCTGACTGCAGGGAAGAGAGTCGTACGACTTTCAGGTGGCTCTCCAGCACAGCCTGATCGCATTAACTAAAAAAAAAAAACTTTCACTGAAATGGCTTGCAAGCGCACGTAGAAGACCGTTTTAGTGAAAGTTTTTTTTTTAGTTAACGAGATTGCGGCTCTGCTGCAGAGCCGCCTGATGATCTCTGACCGGATTTCCCTGAGTCAGCTAAAATGCTGACTACGGGGAAGGGGGAGGGAGAGGGCAACTTTAGAAGCATTCATCTCTCAAACCATAAAGGTTTGAGAGATGACACTGGGGGCAATACGTTTTTTTTTTTACTAGGGCTTTAGTATAGGGATTAGTAATACTGAAGTATTACTATCCCTTTAAGAACACAAAAGACAAACGGCGCAGAGGATTCTCTCTGAGTGCAGCACTCAATGAACTTGGTCCGTCACCAACACCAAACAGATACAGACTCTTGGAAATATAGTCACATTCTTCTGAGGCTATCTCCAGCCTCCAGGATTAATCCCCTGTACTGGCTCACACCCCAGTCTGGTGGCCTTGGTATAAAATTAATAGAAATGTGGAAGTATTAACAAGTACTAAGTGACTCCACACCCAGCACGTCCTATTAACACAACCTATTTATTTAAATATATCTGGATTAGTCAAACCTAAGGCCAAAATAAGGGGAATATCAAGTGACCCCAGTAACTTAAATAATCTAAAGAAAAAACGCTAGATTAACACACAAAAAGTATTTTAATCAATAAAAACATATATAAAAAAGAAATTCAATAAAATTAAAATTAGATATAACCAATAAGAGTAAAAAATGAGACTAAAAATATTCAGAACTGACACTGGCTTAATGCATTTCGTGGTGCAGTACCACTTCCTCAGTGGTAAGCAATGCGTTGCGTACCCCTCTGGCACTCAAAGGGTTAAGTATATGGCGACTAGCTTCAGAATAGTTCTACTACCTCTCAGAAGTGCCCAATTCTAAAGTTGTCCTTAAAGTGTTAGTAACGTCCATATATAAAAATGCTGTATCTGAATCTCCATGTACAATAAAGTGTATTGGTAGCATTCATTTTAGAAATCGTCCAGTCATTTTTTAGTTTTTCTCCTTTAAAGTTTACTGGCAATGGAAGCCCGGTAGCCATCTTTAAACATCCAAAGATCCAGCGTGTGCCCGTGAGTTCTATCTCTGCTAAGAGCGCTCCACCTGAATTACCCGATGGGAGGGGGTGAAGTGCTCAAAGGAAAAAAAAGGCAGGCTACACACTGGCTTTGCGTCAATACAGAGGGGGTGGCCAGCTACTGAATTTTGTCCCTCACTGAGATCCATCGTGTC
Source organism: Rhinophrynus dorsalis (assembly GCA_037306005.1). Classification (NCBI taxonomy): domain Eukaryota; kingdom Metazoa; phylum Chordata; class Amphibia; order Anura; family Rhinophrynidae; genus Rhinophrynus; species Rhinophrynus dorsalis. The sequence continues at coordinate 158,371,407 of CM074727.1, forward strand.
GGGCGACACTAACTGAGCTCCAAGCAGTTTACAAGTAACTTGATGGAAAGGGTGGGAGGGGAAGACTTGTAGGACGATTTTAAAGAATTTGAGACAACAAAAAACTTTCAAACCAAGGGCATACTATTTAAAAAACTAAACTAAATCAAGCTAGACATCATTTTGTTGGACATTACTATCACTTTAATCTCTGGAGACTGAAAGCCAAACTTCAGCGCAGACATCTTGTCTGCATGCCTGTACTGTCAGTCAAGGTCTCCTCAAAGAAGCATTGCACTGTGCCACAAGGTAATCGGAATTGAGCTGTTCAGTCCAAACAGCCACAGCCCTATTTACCCATGCAGCAGCAAAGGTAGGGCGATGGGAAGAGCCCGCCGATGCAAAAATAGCCTTGAGAGAAGTCTCAAGCTTCTTCTCAGTCTAGTCTTTGAGAGCAGAGGAATCAGCCACTGGCAAGGCAGTGGACTTAGAAAGCCTTGAAACTGGGGCATCCACTTTGGGGGATGAACCCACTGAGTGAGGGCCGTTTCTGGAAATGGTTAAAGCTTAGCAAACTTCCTAGACACATAAGGTTTCTTGTCTGGAAATTTCCACTCCCCTGACACCAAGTGGTCAATGGTGGGGTTAGGTGGAAAGCAGGCATGGGGCCTAACAAGCTCCTGAAAAACATCAGAGGGGTCAGAAGATGCCTCCTGCACCAAGGAAATGTTCAGGGTGGACAACACAGCCCTGATCAGGCCATCAGCTGAGGGAATGGGGTCCGGCCTCAAAGGGGTCCCCAAAAAACTGAGATGAAGGAACAGCTGAACAGTCATCATCATCAGAGTCCACCAACAACTCCTCCTCAGAGGAGTCAGACACATCAGGTACACCTGGCGGTTTAGGCAGGGAAGATCTGATAGGGGTGGGGGTCTGCCACGAATGGAAGACCCCGTGTAAAGTGGATGGAAGGAGTTGTAAGGTAGACTGGAGGTCCCTGGTAATAGCCTTAATCTCTTGCATCCATACTGGCTCTAGTGCATGGCTGGAGGCACCTGCAAGGGATTCAGGGCCAGCAGCACATGCTGGGCTAATATGACCTGAGTATTCTCTAGATAACTCTGAGTGACATAAGGTGCAATGAGCAATGGGGGACACAGACACCCCAGTATCCTTAGTCTTAGGTTTAGCCCCAGAGTCTAATGGAGTAGACATTCTCACAGAGTCAAGCAGTCAAAGTATCAAAACACCCACAATAAAGCGTGTATGATCAATGCACTCCAGAAACACTAAATAAGACTTAACTGGCAGGCAAAGGGTTAAACTGCAGAGCAGAGAAGGAGAGTCCAAGCCCTGCATAGGATACTCGATCTGCGAATACACAAAATGGCTGCCGCGATGGGAGCTAATCGGAAATGAGCATGCAAAGCAGGCGCTCATGGGAAACGTAGTTTCGCTGACAGAGTACCCCAACAGTGCCCGGAGCCCCCTAAAGCCCCCAACATCCCCAGAACATTGACCAGGTGACAGAGCAAGGGAAAACCCACAACATGAGCCATCTGTGACCTCGCTACGTGGAGTGGTTGCAGAGATACGCCCCAAACTGTAAAGTCCCATAGAAGTGAATGGAGCAATGGCGTCTATGCGGTAAACACACGCCATAAAGTTAACGAGGTGAATACCAAAAAGTAAAACCACTCAAAAGCCCACTAGAATTAAATGGTATACCCAATAAACACTGGGCCCAGTAGGGAAAGTGTTCAAAGCCCCCCCAAAAACTTGCTAACCAGCAACAAAAGGGTTAAGTTACCACAGAAACTTGCTCCGAACACCTCACAGACATACAGAAATAAACCCAATGAGTGCATGAGTATGTAATAGGAACTCCAAATGAGACCCCTGTGTGGAGGGGAAGCATGGGACATGTGGACCTCAGCACTCAAAGGGTCTCTCACCTTTTTCAGCAGATCTTCTGTCGTCAGATTACCATATATCAAGAAGTAGCCTCAGTGGGCAACTCCTGGGGAAAGAACTTGCAGCCAAGATCCCCCCCCAGGGCTTAGGTCCACAAAACACTGGGTAAACTGAGCTACCCACATTTGGGTGATGGAATTGTCAGTGATGGTAATCCACCTAATGGTGGTATTCCATATCTAACTGAAAAATAATAAAAAAAGCTAAAGCGCTAGCAGAACTGTCCTCTTGCTTGTGTCTTGACCAAGGAACAAATTTTACTGGTTGGGGATTGACTAGCTGCAAGCTAAGGAGGGGAGGTAGGCTTCACCCAGCAGTCACTTCTCAGAACCGTTCCTGCCTATTAAAGGGTCTGATCGCCTACCCAAAGTTACCAGTGACCTGTATTGGACGACAGAGAAAAATGTTTAGCGTTTTGTAGAGATTAAAAAAATAAGCTAAATGCCACTAGTCCTATCTCTCAAACCGCTATGGTTTGAGAGATATCCTCCCTTAAAGTTCCCCTCTCCCTCCTCTTCTCCTGATGTCAGCTGTAAGCTGACAGCAGGCGCTCCTGGTCTGGGGGCCGACAGGCAGCTCTTCAACAGAGCCGCAATAGTGCGATTTAAAGGGATAGTAATACTTAAGTATTACTAATCCCTATAGTAAAGCCCTAGTAAAAAAAACATATTGCCCCCAGTGTCATCTCTCAAACCTTTATGGTTTGAGAGATAATCGCTCCTAAAGTTGCCCTCTCCCTCCGCCTTCCCCGTAGTCAGCATTCTAGCTGACTGTAGGGAAGAGAGTCGTACGACTTTCAGGCGGCTCTCCAGCACAGCCGGATCGCGTTACTAAAAAAGAAAACTTTCACTGAAATGGTCTTCTACATGTGCTTGGCTTGCAAGCACACGTAGAAGACAGTTTTAGTGAAAGGTTTTTTTTTTTTTTTAGTTAACGCGATCGCGGCTCTGCTGCAGAGCCGCCTGATGATCTATGACCGGATTTCCCTGGGTCAGATACAACGCTGACTACGGGGAAGTGGGAGGGAGAGGGCAACTTTAGAAGCAATTATCTCTCAAACCATAAAGGTTTGAGAGATGACACTGGGGGCAATATGTTTTTTTTTACTAGGGCTTTACTATAGGGATTAGTAATACTTAAGTATTACTATCCCATTAAAAATAAATTCTTCTTTGGAACGGTCTACAAAGTGTGGCTGGTTTGCAATCACATGTTTTAGACCATTCCAAAGAAGTAATTCTTTTTAAATCACGCTATTGAGGCTCTGCTGAAGAGCCTCCTCGTGTCGGCCGACACGACAGCTGACATCAGGAGAAGAGGAACTTTAGCGGAGGATATCTCTCAAACCATAACGGTTAAAGAGATAGGATTTGTGGCATTGAGCTTATTTTTTAATCTCTACAAAACTCTAAACATTTTTTATGGGACATTACTGTCCCTTTAATTCCAGGGAAACTGAGTCCCACTGTGTGAAGGGCACTATATAAATACTAGTTATTATTATAAATTGTTCTGTTTAACGCCACATTTTTCTCAAGTGTTTGGGCTCTGCCTAGATTAATTCACAGCGCAGTCTGTAGTAATATTGGACTAGAGCAGAAACTAATTAGAAAAAAATGCCGCAAAAAATCCAGGTTAAAGGGATAGTAATTCTTAAAATGTAAAAAAAAATATGTTGTAGGGTTTATCCCCCTGAGTAAAACAAGAGTACTCCCACTGCTGAAAGGTGTTACATTCAAAAGTTATTAATTTTCAAAGTTGAATTTTTTAGGTGCAATATCACAGTAGCCTGAAATTGTACAGTGGCGCTGTTGCTACACCATCCTATGGAGATTTATGGTCCTGAGACCAGAGCTGTCCATGGGATCGTGTAGCAACAGCGCCACTGTACAATTTCAGGCTACTGTGATATTGCACCTAAAAAATTCAACTTTGAAAATTAATAACTTTTGAATGTAACACCTTTCAGCAGTGGGAGTACTCTTGTTTTACTCAGGGGGATAAACCCTACAACATATATTTTTTTTACATTTTAAGTATTACTATCCCTTTAATTTTTCAAATACTAAATTACATACAAAACAGGTCGTTTTTGATTCAATTTAAAATAAACTACATTTCTCTTACAGTTACAGGTCCACTAAAGATATTTCCACAGAGTGGAAGAGGTTTATAGCAACCAAGATTAACCCTTTAACGACCAAGTAGGTGCGCAACGTATTGCTATGCAATGCACCCCTCTGGTCCTTAACGGGTTAAAATAAACAGCTGATATCACAGAAGTGCTATTTTGTGAGGATGCTATGTTGTTACAGAGAACGCCTAAGGATTCTTGTGATCAATTCTCTGACATGCTGCTCAGCCCTTTAAAGCTACTTCTGGAGGCGATAAAAATTTCAACACTCAGCAATGCGTCCTGATCCCTCCAGCAATGGGGTTCCTATCATGCCATATTTCTCTAATGACGTCAAAAAAACAAAGTGAAGAAAAAAATTGGTTAGTGATGTTCTAAGGAGAGGCGTCGGGACTGTGTTCTGCAACTGACTGACAGGCTGGGGCGGTTTTACCAGCCTGATCGGTCTTTCTGAGATGTCACATTGAAATTATCCATATGGGAGCGAGAGGGGGACTTGTAGGACCATCCCAACTGGATGTTTCTGAGAGAGAACACTTTTTAGACTTTTCCAAGAGCTTTAAAAGCTAAATAAGGATGAGCAGCTATGTTAGTGTTAATCCTCTTCTTGTGTTTTTGCCCTAAGGCAGCTTTTGGGTTAAGACAGCTGGTTTTTGATGGATTTATCTTATGAGTGGTGTCCAACACAGTCAGGGTGATGTACTAAAAGGAATTAGAGCAATTCTGGAGCAAACAATTTCAGCATAGGGGACAAATAAATATGTCCATTGATTTAATTTGCATCCTTATATGCATATAGTATAATTTGAAAGAACTAACTCCACAGGGTGATGATCCGCTAGAGTATAAATTGCGGTCTCATAAACAGAGCAAGAAAAACTTGTAAAGCTGAATAAAAACTATAAAAATATACATATAGGACTTACATACACTGTGACTGCATGACTTCCAACATCATACAGTAACTCTCCTGGCCAGGGTGAGAGATCTCCTCTGCAACGCGTTTCACGCCAAGGGTGCTATATCAAGCAGAAAATCGGAGTATATGTATGATACAGCAAGCACCAGCTATTTAAACATTCTAGATTAGCTTAAATGTCTGCACTCTTGCAACATTTTATGGATACTCTGTTGGACTATCTATCTATCTCATATCTATCTATCTATCTATCTATCTATCTATCTATCTATCTATCTATGTCTCATATCTCTCTATCGATCTATCTATCTTTGCAATACAAGTCTAGCGCTCATCTCTCACTGAAAGTCAGATAACCTTAAATATAAAGAAAATCAAGCAGAAAATCGGAGTATATGTATGATACAGAAAGTCAACATGCTAATAATTAGATCAATTGTCAGCACTCATGCAACATTGTATGGATACTCTGTTGGACTATCTATCTATCTCATATCTATCTATCTATCTATCTATCTATCTATCTATCTATCTATCTATCTCATATCTATCTATCTATCTATCTATCTATCTATCTATCTCATATCTATCTATCTATCTATCTATCTATCTATCTATCTATCTGTCTCATATCTATTTATCTGTCTATCTATCTATCTATCTATCTATCTATCTATCTATCTGTCTCATATCTATTTATCTGTCTACCTCATATCTATCTCATATCTATCTATCTATCTATCTATCTATCTATCTATCTGTCTATCGCATATCTACCTATCTGTCTCATATCTATCTATCTATCTATCTATCTATCTATCTATCTATCTATCTAATATCTATCTATCTATCTATCTATCTATCTCATATCTACCTATCTGTCTCATATCTATCTATCTATCTATCTATCTATCTATCTATCTATCTCATATCTATCTATCTATCTATCTATCTATCTATCTGTCTCATATCTATTTATCTGTCTATCTATCTATCTATCTATCTATCTCATATCTATCTATCTATCTATCTCATATCTATCTATCTATCTATCTATCTATCTATCTATCTATCTGTCTCATATCTATTTATCTATCTATCTATCTAGCTATCTATCTATCTATCTGTCTCATATCTATTTATCTGTCTACCTCATATCTATCTATCTATCTATCTATCTATCTATCTATCTATCTATCGCATATCTACCTATCTGTCTCATATCTATCTATCTATCTATCTATCTAATATCTATCTATCTATCTATCTATCTATCTATCTATCTCATATCTACCTATCTGTCTCATATCTATCTATCTATCTATCTATCTATCTATCTATGTCTCATATCTCTCTATCGATCTATCTATCTTTGCAATACAAGTCTAGCGCTCATCTCTCACTGAAAGTCAGATAACCTTAAATATAAAGAAAATCAAGCAGAAAATCGGAGTATATGTATGATACAGAAAGTCAACATGCTAATAATTAGATCAATTGTCAGCACTCATGCAACATTGTATGGATACTCTGTTGGACTATCTATCTATCTCATATCTATCTATCTATCTATCTATCTATCTATCTATCTATCTATCTCATATCTATCTATCTATCTATCTATCTCATATCTATCTATCTATCTATCTATCTATCTGTCTCATATCTATTTATCTGTCTATCTATCTATCTATCTATCTATCTATCTATCTATCTGTCTCATATCTATTTATCTGTCTACCTCATATCTATCTCATATCTATCTATCTATCTATCTATCTATCTATCTATCTATCGCATATCTACCTATCTGTCTCATATCTATCTATCTATCTATCTATCTATCTATCTATCTATCTATCTATCTAATATCTATCTATCTATCTATCTATCTATCTATCTATCTATCTATCTCTCATATCTACCTATCTGTCTCATATCTATCTATCTATCTATCTATCTATCTATCTATCTATCTATCTATCTATCTATGTCTCATATCTCTCTATCGATTTATCTATCTTTGCAATACAAGTCTAGCGCTCATCTCTCACTGAAAGTCAGATAACCTTAAATATAAAGAAAATCAAGCAGAAAATCGGAGTATATGTATGATACAGAAAGTAAACATGCTAATAATTAGATCAATTGTCAGCACTCATGCAACATTGTATGGATACTCTGCTGGACTATCTATCTCATATCTATCTATCTATCTATCTATCTATCTATCTCATATCTATCTATCTATCTATCTATCTATCTATATATCTCATATCTATCTCATATCTATCTATCTATCTATCTATCTATCTATCTATCTATCTATCTCATATCTATCTATCTATCTATCTATCTATCTATCTATCTATCTATCATATCTAGAGTGGCTAAATTGTCCTGCTTATGTGACACACACACCCATGGGCAGCAGTAGGTAGGAGTTGGAGAAATTCTGGGATTTATAATATTCTTTTCCCATGATCTGCTATTTTCTGTAGTAAAAAAACTACAGATACTTGTTGCCAATGTTCTGGAGCTTGGGTACGTGCCTAGAACTTAAAGATACAATCTTCCCCTTCCTAGGTTCTGGAGTGCTGTTGCCTAATGCAGAGCTGGCAATCACCCAGGAGATACAAACTGCCCGCTCCAGGTGAGACAGGAATCTATCTATCTATCTATCTATCTATCTATCTATCTATCTATCTAATCTATCTATCTATCTAGCTATCTATCTGTCTCATATCTATCTATCTATCTATCTATCTATCTATCTATCTATCTATCTATATATCTATCTCATATCAGTTTATCTATCAATCCATCTATCTAATATATATCTGTCTATCTATCTATCTATCTATCTATCTATCTATCTATCTATCTATCTATCCTACCGGTAGCCATTTTGCCAAACCTGGCCCTTAAGAGATAATAACTGTTTGGATTTTCAGAATAACTCTGAAATTCTGCACTGTTAGTGGCCCTTTAGGGCCAAAGTTTGGTACCACTGATTTGTTACATTCTGTTTGAGAGGGAACTCACTGGCAAGCAGTTCTACATAGAATGTGATAGAAACTGCTGAGTGACTTCCTGTCCGTTAGAATTCTCAGGAAGTAGACGCTCAGTAAATTTACTTCCTGATTATTAGAACTGTGATGACTTTTGAATAAAACAGCTTACAGTGAAGGGAGTTCCCTTGTTTTAGGAAAAGCTCTATATCATATACGTTTTTATGAAAAAAGTTTACTGCTCCTTTAAATCAGGCACTCTTATGAAAACCTCTTTTTGTAGGACTTTACAAGAATCAGTACGACCCTGCAGTGTGTGTTTTTTTAAAAGCAGCCCTGATTTAAAGGGATATGTGGTCATCTTGGGTGGGGAGGGTAAATATTCCCATATTTTCAACCCTTTGAGTATCAATGCATTGGATACCTCTCTGGTATTCAAAGAATTAAAGGCCCATGGATGCTAGACAGGTCTTTTCAATGCACTGGAGATCTCTCTAGCATTCAGTTTATATAAATGGTGCAACTGGTTTGCTCTCGAATTGTTCTGGTTTCTGCTTATGGTTTATTGGCTTCACCACAAATTCATGAAATTGAGTTATTTTACATTGTTCTCTCTAGGAAGTCATCAGGGGAGATTCACTAAGAGGTGATAAGTGGAGATAATGTCACCAGTTTTTCATTTCTCCAGTTCCTATGTTATTCTATAGATTATATGCACTAAGATCTCCAACTTTGATGAAATGTTAGTGAATAGGCTCCATAGAATAACATCGGAATTGGAGAAGCGTTAAACTGGAGAAGTCATCTCCTTTTTATCGCCTCTTTATCTCCGCTTAGTGAATCTCCCCTATTATCTTTTGTTTTACTTTATAGATCTTGTACAAGTCAATAATTTATTTTCTGTGCCACGTTTTTGTAATTTCCATGTCGTATTGCCTTGATTAATTGGTTCCTTGGGTACTGGAGACATCATCAGTGCTTCTCTATGCTTCAGATATGCCTCCAGCATCCAAAGGGAAAAATGACATTGAAGTTTAACCAACATATCATGCTTTAAAGTTGTGTGTTTATTGAATAGAGATATTGGAATCTGCAAGTAAGTGTAATGATGTAATGCTCTGCTAGTTGTATGTATTGGTGTAATGCTCTGCTGGTGGCATGTCATAGTGTAATCAGGGCTCAAAATTTCCACTCGCCACTTGCCAATGGTGAGTGAAAATTTAGTCCTGGCGAGTAGAAATTCAGCCCTGGTGGGTATGTTTTAATTTACAGTGGTGAGTAACTTTTCAGGTCTGGCTAGTAGCAAAGGTCTTAAAATTATTAGCCCTGGTGTAATGACCTGTCAGTTTATGTATTGGTGTATCGTTCTGTTGGTGACATGTAATGGTGTATTGCTCTCCTGGTAGTGTATGATAGTGTATTGCTCTGCTGGTAGTGTATGATGGTGTATTGTTCTGCTGGTAGAGGATTATGGTGTACTGCTCGGCTGGTAGAGTATGATAGTTTATTGATCTGCTGGTAGAGTGTGATGGTGTATTGCTCTGCTGGTAGTGTATGATGGTATATTGTTCTGCTGGTAGAGGATGATGGTGTATTGCTCTGCTGGTAGAGTATGATAGTGTATTTCTCTGCTGGTGTATGTAATAAAATATTTATCTGCCGGTGCCATGTATCGGTGTATTGCCCTGCTGGTGAAATGTAATAAAGTAGTTCTGTGCAGGTGACAAGTAACAGTGTGTTGCAGTGTTGTTAGCATGTAATGATGTATTGCTGTCCTAGTGGCATGTAACAGTGTATTGGTCTGCTAGTTTCATGTAAAGGTGAACTGTTCTGCTGGTCTCATATAATGGTGTATTGCCAAGCTGGTGGTATACAGATGTGTATTACTCTGCTGGTGGTATATAGGGGTGTATTTCTGCTGCAGGTCCAATAACCCCAGCTGCAGAATTCCTTGTTGGAGTGTTCAGAGTTAAAGTATCCTAGTAATCAGGTGGGACACAGGAATGTCCCTGAGGGTAATAAAGCCAGGGTGTGAGGCCGTGTCTGATAGACTCCTTATGCAAAAGACCTTGGGGGGAGGGGAGCCGATAGGACACGGAATCATCAAAGCTCTGTACTGACAGGGCAGTTTGCATGAGGGTCTTCAATCTTGTGCTGTGGCCAAACTATTTTGCATTGATAGGGATTTCCAAAGTTAATGAGATACAAAAATTAAGCTTCCATGTGATGGAATGATTTCGGTGCCTGACTAGGAACACTTTTGCTGTGAGCTCTTTAACTGTCAGGGAAGGATGAAATGGCTCAGATGGCAGGACGAGACAACACAGTTTTATTGACTCTGTCCAGCATCACCGAAAACTAACAGCCACAAGAATATCAACAGCATAGAACAGGAACTCAATGGGACCAAAGTTTAAGCCCTTCCTGTACACATTCCGAGAGGCTCCCTGCATTTTGGCATAATTATGGAGATCCCTGGGCCTTGTCCAAATCAGTTACCCCTACATAATCTTGATCCAGCACGTAGGTAGGCCCCCTTCTCCAGTCATCTTCTCCTGCTTAGTAGCCAAGTCCTGGAACTCTCAAGGTAGGGAGGGGTAGGAAGGGGGTCTTATGAATAAAGGTTAACCAGGCTCCCTGCAGTTTACCCAACCTTGCTAGGTTCAGTTCTCCATGGGTCTTATACTTCAAATATGTCCTGTTACATTGTTTTTGTACCCTGTTCTATGTGGGGGTTGAAATGAACAACCTAGACTGGCCTACATGCCACTCCAGGCATGCACACAAGCACAGTCAGTTTGCAGTACCTCCAGATAATATAATTTGGAAGCTTGGGCATCTACTCTGGAGAAACATTCCTCCAGACCTCCTGATTGGCTGTCTCTTATATAATGGCCAGGAGAGAAAATTATGCTTCTGAGGATAAGGAAGCTGGGGTCAGTCTCCTATTGGTTGATTCTGATTCCTGTCTCACCTGGAGCGGGCAGTTTGTATATCCTGGGTGATTGCCAGCTCTGCATTAGTCAGTAGCACTCCAGAACCTAGGAAGGGGAAGATTGTATCTTTAAATTCTAGGCATGTACCCAAGCTCCAGAACATTTGCAACAAGTATGTGTAGTTTTTTTACTACAGAAAATAGCAGATCATAGGAAAGGAATATTATAAATCCCAGAATTTCTCCAACTCCTACCTACTGCTGCCCATGGGTGTGTGTGTGTCACATAAGCAGGACAGAAAAAAAATCAAATTATGCCATAAGTGTCAAAATTCTTCAAATGGTTCTCAGCTAAAAACAAAGTATTCAAATTGTTTTTGAAACTAGCTACATTAACTGCTAACACAGCCTCCAGAGACAAGGAGTTACACATCTTTACTGCCCTTACTTTAAAATATCCCTGCCTTTCTTTAAGTGGAATTTGCTTTTCCCCTAATCATAAATGAATCCTCCATACATTTATGCCCATTTTATACTTGATGGTACTCTATTGGTTCTTGCAGCCTCTGAATGATTCCACACACTGCTGTGTAGTCTACTATGTACCTGTACAACCAAATATTTCTTAGACAGTAAATTGTTATCAGTAAAGATTGAGATTGTACTTTCAGTACCCACTTCATGATCATTAATAAATAAACTAAAAAGCAATGGACACGAGACAGAACCCTGAGGTCAAATTACCACTTACCCTTTCATGTAATGCATGTAATTTAGCTTGACATGATCTATCCTTCATAAAACCATCCTAACTCTTACTAATGATATTGTTGACCATCACACAATCCTGAACACTTTCCTCTGGTAAAGATTGTAGTATCTTACCCACTTTGGAAGTTAAACTTACAGGTCTATAATTTTGCGGTTTGGATCTTGCCTGATGGGACTACAATCAACTTAATTAAACTGCTTTAATTACCACATATTAAGAAGGTAAAGGTGAGGAAAAAGGGCATTTAGATTATTTACCTCTTAGGGTACCATGGTGGTATCCAAAGCATTGCTTCACAATGCATTGGATACCACTATATCATCCAAGGAGTTAAGTCTGAAGGAACAGAAAATTCTTTCTTGAAATACAGGAGGTGTAACAAAAATTGGTTAGCAAAAATAGAAAATTAAACTTGAATTTCAAAGGAGAGCAAGACTAATCCAAAAAGGTTTTTCATAAATGAGATGGGTAAATGGATTAATGGGGATAAGGAAAAAGCTGAAGTTTTGAGCACATTCTTTTCAACAGTACGTACTGGTAACATGTTATGGTAGAAGTGCCTCAACACAAAACACGGACAACCATACCATTATGAGTTATAATGTTTTGTTCAGGAAAGACTGGACAAAATAAAGACTGACAAACACTTAGTACTAATGGTATACATCCAAGGGTTCTTTGAGAACAATGCAGTGTTAACAAGACCAGTCTTTTTACTCTTTAAAAACTATTCTCCCTGGCTCAGCACCACAAGACTGATGTAAAACCATTGTAGTGCCTTAGTTTAAAGGGATAGTAATAATTAAGATGTAAAAAAATATATGTTGTAGGGTTTATGTCCCTGAATAAAACAAGGTTGCTCCCACTGAGGGATATTTTATTAAAAAATTATAACAGCTCAAACCTGAATTTTTTAGGTGCAATATCACAGTGGCCTGAAAATGTACAGTGGCTCTGTTGCTACATCATCCTATGGAGATTTATGGTCTACGGACCAGAGCTGTCCATAGGATGGTGTAGCAACAGCGCCACTGTAAATTTTCAGGCCACTGTAATATTGCACCTAAAAAAATTCAAGTTTGAACAGTTATAATTTTTTAATAAAATATCTCTCAGCTGTGGGGGTTCCCTTGTTTTACTCAGGGGGATAAACCCTGCAACATATATTTTTTTACATTTTAAGAGGGGTGCTATACAGAATCTGGGAATTACAGACCTACGAGTTTGCCATTAGTAGCAGTAAATTGCTTGAATAGATAATAAGGGATTCTATTCAAGATTACACTGCAAAAAATAAAATAATTAGCAGGAATCAACATGGTTTTAGAGGAATATATCTTGCCAAACAAACCTATAAAGCAGTAGATCTAGTATATGAGAATTTGCAAAGGCATTTGATATGGTGCCACGTAGGAGTTGGCTGTATAAAATAAGGAAATTGGGGCTAGGGGATAACCTTTCCTACAGGATAGAAAACTGGCTGAAGGATACACAACCTTGTATGAAGTGTTGATAAAGAGATGATAAAGTGGAGATGGCTTCTCCAATGATATCACTTCTCCAGTTCCTATGTTATTATATGGGGCCTATTCACTAAGATCTCCAAACTTGAAGAAATTTTAGTGCATAGGCTCCATAGAATAACATAGGAATTGGGGAAGTGATAAACTGGAGAAGTCATCTCCAATATATCACCTCTTTATCACCACTTAGTGAATCACCCCCCAATGAATTGTTATAAATGGAAAATTCTCCAATACAGTAAAAGTTGAGGGTACAGTAAACTCAGGGTTCAGTACTCGGTTGACTGCTTTTTAACATATTTATAAATTACCTAGAAATAGGTATGGAAAACAACATTTCAATATTTGCAGATGACACTAAATTATTCAGGGTCATAAATTCAGAGCAGGATGTTTGTTCTCTACAGAAGGATTTTCATAAAATAGCAGAACGGGCAAACAAATTACATTTGAGATTTAAAGTAGGAAAGCATAAAGTTATACATTTGGGATGAATAAATAAGCATGCTACTTATGACGTTAAAGGGATAGTAATACTTCGTTTATCTTTATTTTATTTTGTAGGCATTAAAAAAACATGAAGAACGATATAAGTCTTATCTCTCAAACCTTTATGGTTTGAGAGATATTCACAAGCTAAGTTTCCCCTCCCTCCCCTTTTACCTAGTGTAAGCAATCTCTTCTCAGATGTGGAATCCAGTCCATAGTCCAGACAGATAACAGCAGGGGACAATCTTCTTCCTATGAGAACAATGAAAGCCCTGCCCTCCTTGCAGAGGCGTAACTAGAAGCCACCGGGCCCTGGTGCAAGAATTGCCATGGGCCCCCCGACCACATTGGCCCCCTTCATCTCCATATTGCCCCTTCCACAATGCCCCCTTCATCTCCACAATGCCCCCCTTCATCTCCACATTGCCCCTTCCACAATGCCCCCCTTCATCTCCACATTGCCCCTTCCACAATGCCCTCCTTCATCTACACATTGCCCCTTCCACAATGCCCCCCGTCATCTCCACAATGCCCCCCCTTCATCACCACAATGCCCCTTCCATAATGCCCCCTTCATCTCCACAATGCCCCTTCCACAATGCCCCCATCATCTCCACATTGCCCCTTCCACAATGCCCCCCTTCATCTCCACACCCCTTCCACAATGCCCTCCTTCATCTACACATTGCCCCTTCCACAATGCCCCCCTTCATCTCCACACCCCTTCCACAATGCCCCCCTTCATCTCCACATTGCCCCTTCCACAATGCCCCCCTTCATCTCCACACCCCTTCCACAATGCCCCCCTTCATCTCCACACCCCTTCCACAATGCCCCCCTTCATCTCCACATTGCCCCTTCCACAATGCCCTCCTTCATCTACACATTGCCCCTTCCACAATGCCCCCCTTCATCTCCACAATGCCCCCCCTTCATCACCACAATGCCCCTTCCATAATGCCCCCTTCATCTCCACAATGCCCCTTCCACAATGCCCCCATCATCTCCACAATGCCCCTTACACAATGCCCCCATCTCCACATTTCCCCTTCCACAATGCCCCCATCTTCACATTGCCCCTTCATCTCCATATTTCCACTTTATCTACACATTGCCCCTACCTCCAGTCCTGGTGGTCTAGCGGCGTGGCTTTACAGATCTGTGCCTCCTTCGGCACAGATCTCTAGAACTGAAGCTCCCGCGCGCCGCTCTAGTAATGCAGAGGCTGGGAGATGATGTAATCTCCCAATGCTCTGTATTACTAGAGTGGCGCACCGAACGGGAGATCTGCTGAGCTGCTGATGCGGGCGAGGGGGTCGCAGGGGGCGAACCCTATTGTTACGCCACTGCCCCCTTGACAAGTTTTTCAGGTTTTTCCCTTATCTTAATTGAAGATTGTCCCTCTCTGCAATCTACCTGGGCACCTCCCTTCTGATCTGGCTGAGCAGTGTTACATCAGTAAAAGGGACGGGAGGGGGATATTTTGTCATTGAATTACTCCTGAACTACAACTCTGACAGAATTGAAATAACACTCTCCAAGGCCCAAATACTATGACGATTAATTAGAGCTGCTTTTATTATGAAACATTACTATCCCTTTAACTGTTTGCCTGCCAGAGGGGTTTCCAATGCATTGCAAAGCAATGCATTGGATACCCTTCTGGCAATCAAAGGGTTAATCCCAATTTGTATTTCAATCCATAGGGCCTCTAGATTCCCACTGATTCCTTAATTTATATCTTTCCTTATACTAGAAGTTAAAGGGATAGTAATGTTTTGCAAAAAAAACCAACTCCAATTAATCTTCTTAGTATTTGGGCCATGGAGAGTGTTATATCAATTCTGTTAGAGTTGTACTGTAGTTCAAGAGTAATTAAATGATAAATTATCCCCCTCCTGCCTCTTTTACTGATGTAACACTGCTCACCTCAGAGCAGCAAGACTGTCCGGATAGATCACAGAGAGGGACAATCTTCAGTGAGCATAAGGGAAAACCTGAAAAACCTGTCGGGGGGCAGGGTTTTCCTTATGCTCACAGTAAGAAGATTGTACCTTGCTGTGACCTGTCCGGTCAAGAGACCAGATTCCACATCTGAGGGGAGGTGACTTACACTAGGAAAAAGGGGCAAAAGGGGGATAGTTTATCATTCAGTTACTCTTAAACTAAAACTCTGACAGTAATGAAATAACACTCTCCATGGCCCAAATACTATGAAGATTAATCGGAGCTGCTTTTTTGTGAAACATTACTATCACTTTAAAGCTTGTTTTACAGAAAGACATAGCAATCCTCCTCTTTTGTTTATCCCATCCCTCCTATTGACTACCCACTATTTTGACTCCTCTGTCATGTGTATCATCCATCCAGGTTTCAGTAATACCTATAAAATCATAGTACTATCCAGACCACAAGCATTTGTACATTTTAATTCACTGCTATTTCGGTGATGCGTTTCTTTGCTTTTTAGCTGAGTGTAACCTAGACATCTCCCTACTACATGGACTTAGCACTTCCTCCAAGGTTGGTCGAGAGGGGTTCTGAGGGTTTTCTTGCAGGCATTGAAGAGTGACCAAAAAACATTTCTCATCTGAATAACGAAATACATACATGTCTCATAACATAACATAGACTTTAGTTTAGATCAGGGCTGTCCAAGTTCAGTCCTCAGGGGCCACCAACAGGCCAGGATATAAGGATTTCCCTGATTAATCACAGGTGAGACAGTCACAATGAATGATCCACTGATTAACTCACCTGTGATTGATCAGGGAAATCCTTACATCCTGGTCTGTTGGTGGCCCCTGAGGACTGAACTCGGACAGCCCTGATTTACATCAATTTTGCATCCCCCAGATTTTTCACTATGGGGCATGGGTGTCTGTGGAGGGGTTAAGATTTACATGTTAGGCGCAAACTAGGCAAGGCAGCCTAATGGCCTTCAGTTCTTCCCATGGCCACACCCCTGTTCCCCCACCCCTAGTTCTGTTCACTTTTAACTGGTACAGAAAATACCTTTAAAGCCGTATTCACAAAAAAAGAAAAGAGGTTCAAGTCTGGAGCAAGCCAGATGCATGAGATTAGAGAAATACAATTTCCGAACTTCCCTCTGATTAAAATTGGGCTCTTAATAAATCCCTTTGAGTGCCAGATGAGTATCCGCTGCAAAGAGTATGCCTTCTGGTACTCAACCAGTTAAAAGTACCATTTCACTCAATGGGGCCTAAGTTGATTTAACGTCATGACTCCTCTAAGGTGTTGTTGGTTAGTTCCACAATTGTTTCTGTTTCGGTCTGTGGATAAGGCCCTTAGTATACAACATACACAAATACTCATAGCTCCTTGAATGCTAAAGAGGTCTCTAAGCCTTTTGGGGCATGTGGGTACCTCTTAATCCTTTCAGTGCCAGAGGGGTACAGAACACATTGCTTTACAATGTGTTCTATACCGCTCTGGCACTGAAAGGATTAATACATCCCAATTGTCCCTCTTAAGAAGATATTAGCGGTCCATACCTGCCACATGTTCCCCTTTAGTATACTTTGGGGCTCTGTACCTCCCAACTGTCCCTCTTTAGGAGACATTGGGGGTCTGTACCTCCCACCTGTCCCTTTTTAAGCGATATTAGGGGTAGATACCTCCCAAGTGTCCCACTTTAGATGATAGTAGGGGTCTGTACCTCCCAAATGTCCCTCTTAAGGAGATATTAGGGGTCTGTACCTCCCAAATGTCCCTCTTTAGGAGATATTAGGGGTCTGTACCTCCTAAGTGTTCCTTTTTAGGAGATATTAGGGGTCCATACCTCCCAAGTGTCCCTTTTAAGAAGATATTAGTGATCCATACCTGCCACATATTCCCCTTTAGTATATTTTGGGGCTCTGTATCTCCCAAGTGTCCCTCTTTAGGAGATATTAGGGGTCTGTACCTCCCAAATGTCCCTCTTAAGGAGATATTAGGGGTCCATACCTCCCAAGTATCCCTCTTTAGGAGATATTAGGGATCCATACCTCCCAAGTGTTCCTCGTTATGAGATATTAGGGGTCCATACCTCTCAAGTATCCCTCTTTAGGAGATATTAGGGGTACATACCTCCAAAGTATCCCTCATTAGGAGATATTTGGGATCCATACCTCCCAACTGTCCCTCTTTAGGAGATATTAGGGGTCTGTACCTCCCAAATGTCCCTCTTTAGGAGATATTAGGGCTCTGTACCTTCCAACTGTCCCTCTTTAGAAGACATTGGGGGTCTGTACCTCCCAACTGTCCCTCTTTAAGAGGTATTAGGGGTACATGCCTCCCCAGTGTCCCACTTTAGAAGATGTTAGAACTGTCCCTCTGTAGGAGATATTAGGGGTCTGTACCTCCCAAATGTCCCTCTTTAGGAGATAGGAGATATTAGGGGTCTGTACCTCAAAAGTATCCCTCTTTAGGAGATATTAGGGCTCTGCACCTCCCAACTGTCCCTCTTTAGGAGACATTGGGGGTCTGTACCTCCCAACTGTCCCTTTTTAAGAGATATTATGGGTACATACCTCCCAAGTGTCCCACTTTAGATGATATTAGGGCTCTGTACCTTCCAACTGTCCCTCTGTAGGAGATATTAGGGGTCTGTACCTCCCAAATGTCCCTCTTTAGGAGATATTAGGGGTCTGTACCTCAAAAGTATCCCTCTTTAGGAGATATTAGGGGTCTGTACCTCCCAACTGACCCTCTTTAGGAGATATTAGGGGTGCCATACCTCCCAAGTGTCCCTCTTTAGGAGATATTAGGGGTATATACCTCCCAAGTATCCCACTTTAGGAGATATTAGGGGTACATACCTCCCAGCTGTCCTTCCTTAGGAGTTATTAGAGGTCCATACCTCTCAAGTATCCCTCTTTAGAGATATTAGGGGTCCATACATCCCAAATGTCCCTCTTTAGAAGAAATTGAGGGTCCATACCTCCCAAGTGTCCTTCTTTAGGCAGGACAGTACGTCTTTGAGACCCAAATCCCTCTGTCCTCCTTTCCCACCCTGGTGTCCCTTTGTTTAGGAGATCAGACTGTGTGGTGTGTATATGAGTGATTCACCCTGGTGTCCCTGTGTTTAGGAGATCAGACTGTGTTGTGTGTATATAAGTGTATCACCCTGGTGTCCCCGTGTTTAGGAGATAAGACTGTGTGGTGTGTATAGAAGTGTATCACCCTGGTGTTCCTGTGTTTAGGAGATCAGACTGTGTGGTGTGTATATGAGTGATTCACCCTGGTGTCCCTGTGTTTAGGAGATCAGACTGTGTGGCGTGTATAGAAGTGTATCACCCTGGTGTCCCTGTGTTTAGGAGATCAGACTGTGTGGTGTGTATAGAAGTGTATCACTCTGGTGTCCCTGTGTTTAGGAGATCAGACTGTGTGGCGTGTATATAAGTGTATCACCCTGGTGTCCCTGTGTTAGGAGATCAGACTGTGTGGCGTGTATAGAAGTGTATCACCCTGGTGTCCCTGTGTTTAGGAGATCAGACTGTGTGATGTATATAAGTGTATCACCCTGGTGTCCCTGTGTTTAGGAGATCAGACTGTGTGGTGTGTATATAAGTGTATCACCCTGGTGTCCCTGTGTTTAGGAGATCAGACTGTGTGGTGTGTATATAAGTGTATCACCCTGGTGTCCCTGTGGTTAGGAGATCAGACTGTGTGGTGTGTATTGAAGTGTATCACTCTGGTGTCCCTGTGTTTAGGAGATCAGACTGTGTGATGTGTATAAGTGTATCACCTGGTGTCCCTGTGTTTAGGAGATCAGACTGTGTGGTGTGTATATAAGTGTATCACCCTGGTGTCCCTGTGTTTAGGAGATCAGACTGTGTGGTGTGTATATAAGTGTATCACCCTGGTGTCCCTGTGTTTAGGAGATCAGACTGTGTGGTGTGTATATAAGTGTATCACCCTGGTGTCCCTGTGTTTAGGAGATCAGACTGTGTGGTGTGTATATAAGTGTATCACCCTGGTGTCCCTGTGTTTAGGAGATCAGACTGTGTGGTGTGTATATAAGTGTATCACCCTGGTGTCCCTGTGTTTAGGAGATCAGACTGTGTGGTGTGTATATAAGTGTATCACCCTGGTGTCCCTGTGTTTAGGAGATCAGACTGTGTGGTGTGTATATAAGTGTATCACATTGCTCCACAGCAATAAAACTCACATTGATTTTTGTTTAAACATCCGTATATAGATATATACATTAGTCTGTGTAAATAAAATACATTGGTGTTGTCCTAAATCATTTATTCGTTTACACAAAGAGGTATCAATAGGTCATGATATAACATAAAAGTTCTCGGTAATGCCCCACCCACCAGCCAAGCCCCCCAGCAACACCCCCTAAAACACAAGTGTCCCTCTTTGGCCATTTGAAATTTTGGATACTGACAGATTCCCTCTTAGGAGTGCGTTATAGCCAACAGTACATTGTAAGAAGAACCACTTCAATTGATGCCTGTGCCTGCACTATTATTTTGGTGGGGGGACTTGGAGAAAGAGATGAAATAGGCATAGTTTGCTGTTCTTCTGTGGCTGTTCTGATACTGAACCTCTAGTTTACTTCTAAAAGTATTGTAATACTTTATTTATTATACTTTATTGATATAGCACCAACATATTCCACAGCGTTGTACAATAGGGTATGCAACATTTGGCTCTCAAGCTGGTGAAGACTACAACTTCCATCATCCACAACCAGTCAACAGATGGTGAGCCAAAGGTTTACTTCTCCAGCTCTAGAATATGTCAGCAGACCAATCTGACCTAAATGGAAAGCTGGAGCAGAGGGGCTGGACTGTAATTAAAAGGAGAAATTCAGCTAGGGGGCTATAGTTTTGTTTTATTTTTTCAGCCAGGGGGCCACGTATTTGTCATACCTGATCTAGATCATACAATCACGTTAGTGCATATCAGGGCACATCCTCCACCTTCATTAAGACTTGAATGTGAGCAATCCCAAAATTCCATGCACCGGTTTAGTTGCCTTTTGAATAGTCTGTAATTTATTCATTACCTTCTGAATATATGGTCTCTATAACAATATAACAATAAAAATGAGTTTGAACTAATGATCTGTAAAGTTGCATTAGGACCTTTATTTTTTGTTGCTAATGCCTCTTCTTGTACAACCTAGTATCCTAATAGCTTTCCCCACTGCTTTTTTGCATTGCCTGCCTAGATCTTTTTTGTGTTTAACACTGAGAGTGCCTGTGTTACATTCTATATTATATTTATAAAAACAAAAGCATCACAATCTCCAAGGGCGTATAAGTTATGCCTCCTATTATGTGATGTTTAACCTACTGATTTTCATACTTAACACTTTCAGTTTTCCAGTTGCCCTGCAGCATATAACACCCGACTGATTATACATTTTGAGTTGGCTATTGTTTTTCAGAGTAGTCAGTGAGAAATGACAGGGTATGAATTTTAGGGTAATTTTGTAATCCCAGGTGTGTCACAGATCGTCAGGCTCCAGGCGATGGTATTTTTATTAGCAGCCATAATTAACTGTTCCTCTTCCAGTGTAGGTCTACTTGACATCAGCAATAACTCACAGCATTTTTATGACAGTTTTAATAAACTGCAAAGGCCCAGAATGCATTGCAACTGAACACAACACAAAAGGAATGTATAATTATATACGTTTACAAAAAATGACATAAGGTGAGAGTCAACATAGTTGTTTTGACATTTACATTAAAGGGATAATAATTCTTTTTTTACTTTAATTTTATTGGCAGTATATATTGATTTATTTTAACGGTTAACTTTTTTAATCAACTATTTCAATTATTCTTTTCCTTTCATATTCAGGTTTATAAGTGTTACAGGTGCCCTCTACCTGCAATCTGTAAAAAGAGTCTGGTCAAATGTGTCTTCGAAGGATCAAATTTGCTCTGTCTGTTTTTTACCCTCATGTACTCAGGGGAGGGCTGGTCTGGGGGGCAGGGGGGCAATTGCCCCCTGGGCCAGTCATATGTCTGGACTGGTGGGCCACTTCCTCTTTTTGCTGCAAATGTAGCTACAGTAGTGATACCACAGAGCTTACAATTGAAATGGAACTACAATCCAAGTGGAGCTACACTAGTAGCATAACCCATTTCTCTTTTAAAGGGATAGTAATACTACGTTTTAACTTTATTTTATTTTGTAGGCATTAAAAAAACATGAAGAATGATATAAGTCTTATCTCTCAAACCTTTATGGTTTATGAGATATTCACAAGCAAAGTTCCCCTCCCCGCCCCTTTTTCCTAGTGTAAGCCATCTCTTCTCAAATGTGAGTCTGGTTGTATGACAGTACAGATAACAGAAGGGGACAATTTTCTTTCTATGAAAACAATGAAAGCCCTTCCCCCCTTGACAAGTTTTTCAGCTTTTTCCATTATCTTAACTGAAGATTGTCCCTCTCTGCAGTCTACCTGGGCATCTCCCTTCTGATCTGGTTGAACAGGGAAGGGATACTTTGTTTGTGAATATCTCTTAAACCATAAAGGTTTCAGAGATAAGATTTATATCATTCTTCATGTTTTTTTTAAAGCCTACAAAATAAAATAAAGTTAAAACGAAGTATTACTATCCCTTTAAGTTCTATGGTATCACTAGTGTAACTTTACTTACATTGTAAGCTCTGTAGTTGCACCAGTGTAACCCCATTTCAATTGTAAGCTCTGTGGTATTGCTTGCCTTACTTTACAACACTAACCCTTTGAGTGACAGAGGGGTATGCCATGCATTGCGAAAGAGGGTGGGCTGGGACAGAGGGCTGAAACGATAGTAAAATCGGGCCACTTGATTGTAGCTGTCCTCCAGGCCACAAATTGCCAGCCCTCCCCTGCATGTACTTGGGTACAAGGGAACTCCCACTACTGGGTGGGGTGTTATTTAAAAGCTATTGCAGCTCAAACATGCAGTTTTGGGTGCAGTCCCTCCGTGGCTTGAAATGTTACAGTGACTACAGCACCCTATGGAGGGTTATTGCTCTTCAGTGGGATTGACTAAAGGCAGTAGGACAGAGGAAATTAGCTGCATTTAGATGCCCAGGGAATTTCAGATAATGTTGAAAAAAAAAAAAAATATTCATTCTTAAATTTTCTGGAGCCACTTATGAATGTCAGGGATATGCTTTGTACATTCAAGACCCTTATAATTTATTTACTTTATTTACGTATTTCAAAAACTGAGTGAATGTTTAGTTTTGTGCAAAAAATATCAAATGTATAATAAAATGTATGTTGGGCAGCAATCAAGATATAATTGAACACTAAAATGTGCTATGAACTCTGTGTGACTCTTTTTACCCTTTTAGAATGTAAGCTTTTGAGCAGGGACACCACCTTCAGTTTTACAATTTGTTAAGCACCCTTTATTGTTTAAACCCTTACATTGCATAGCGCTGCATACACTTGTGATGCTATATAAATACATTCAATCATTTGTATGCTCCCCAAAACTGTATTTATTAATAAAATCATTTTATTTTCATGTAAAAGCCACTACCCCTTTAAAGTAAGATCAGCTGTAAAATATAAATGATACATATAATATTATATTGAGAAAAATGTTGTGAAGCTGTCACTTATTATTACTAATTAGCTATCAAGTCCTGTGTTACAACAGCAAGGAGTTTGTTTTATACTTAATTTTTAATCAACAAGAAATCTACTTTTCAAAGCTGATGCCACTAATTAATGTATACATTTTTTGTTTATGTGTAATTATAAACCCTATGTGTGTGTATGTGCTGATAATGAGTAGTGAGATGCCATTTTTAGACTGACAGTTCAAAGCGTGCTGTACAATGATAGCTTGGAGCTATCCAGATAATCTCCTCTCTAAATGCTGCAGCTTTGACAGCTAGAAAAGAAATATCATTCTTCCATCTGGAGAAAGAACAGTAGAACCTGAGACATCATCTGCAACAAAATCCACAAGAACCTGCCACTGTCATCCACGCCTCATAAATCACAACTCACACAGTAGTTGTTAATTCCCAGCAATGAAATGAATGCTAGAATTTAGTTACATTTTACAACTTTCAAAATAGTTTTCAAATCAACACTGAGATCACCTCTTCTGCCTGGTCTTCCTATCCATGTATCCTCAAAATAATTAAGCAAAATCTTTAATTTATCCATATTTTCAACAACAAAATTTGCATCTATCAGAGTCTCAAAAGCAAACATTGCATAATTTGTTGCCACAAAGCAAGTACCAGCAGGTACCGCAGATTTAGTGCACATTCTCATACTTCCCAAGTGTCCCTCTATAGGAGGGACAGTCCCTCTTTGAGACCCAAATCCATCTGTCCTTCTTTCCCACCCAGATGTGATGGACATCAGACTGTTATGTGTGCTCCATAGCCATAAAACCCACATTATTGATTCTTTAAACTTCAGTACATGTGTTTATAACTTAGTTTATGTAACTAAACTACTTCAGTCTTGCTCTAAATAATTTATTCAGTTGCATACACAGGTGTCAATAGGTCATGAAATAAACTAAAAATTCTCAGTAATGCCCCGCCTACCAGCCACACCTCCAGTAACACCCCCTAAAACAAAAGTGTCTCTCTTTGGCAATCTGAAATGTTGCGAGATGTGCATTCTGCAACATCTATGTACCGCTTTGCCACATCTAGGAGTTGTTGGATTTTGCACCATATGCAATGGCTGCAATAAAAAGCCAGCCCTGCTGTAAACAATCCAGAAAAACGTGTTTAAAGCCTACAAGGCTTACATTTTCAAAGTCCGTCATGATTAAAGATGAATTCAGTGTAAGGCATAGTTTCGTTAGTTCATTCAGCACACACAAATACCTAAAAAAAAACAAATGGAAAACCCGAAAATGGCTGTAAAGGGAAGAGAGCTGTATTGTCATCAAATAAACAATTTGTTAAAAATAAAATAATAACATTGATAAGTATTAGAGGGTGCCCTTATAAAAGATATAGTATAAAATATACAGAACTAAAATCCACTCTATAAATAGGCAGTTCCTATTCCATATAGATATAAACACAATGTCCGAATGAAGACATCTTAGTACTGATGATGATAATGTGGAATAAAGATGAAAAGGTATGGATGATATAGATGACTGATATAAATGACTGAAGAAGATGATGGAAATTTGCCGGTATAGGCCAGCCTTACCGTCTTCCAAAATGATAGTCCACTGCCGGCTCTATAAGACTGGTCTGCGGAATATCCTGGAGGATGTGATATGTAAGCGGGCAGATGGTATCTCTACCTACGTACAGTAGATGATCTCCCGACTGTAGCAATTTTCCCCTCTACCCCTTGATGGACCTGCACCAGGTGTGTAGCGGGCAGAGCTAATGTTCCTCTCCCGTCTCTCACCTGGTCTGGTAATCTGTATAGGAAGGCAGTCCTGATGTATGCGGCAGTGGAAGGCCTGTATATTCCACAATGTTGAATGAGACACGGGCATTCGGTATTGAATAGGTGCATAAATATATTCCTGAGGAATATCAGTTGGCATATGTAAACCTGGAAACATACTGGCATACCATAAAATCTCAGGTATAATACGCACCTGTGTATTATACACAGGTGTATATTATACCAAGGGTTTTAGGGGGAAACAATAATACCTATGTATAAAATGCACCTTGCTTTCCACCTTTCTCAAAAAAAAAAAGAGGGCTGCCAGATTCCTTTCCTCCCTCCCCCCAGCGCAATCTGCTGAAGTCTCAACCCTGTCAGAATCCTTCAAGACATCTTCACTGTGGGCGGCATGCTTGCACTTGCTGCCCTCTTCCATTAATGCCCAGTCAGGACCTTTTAATGTAGGCCATTGTAATGCCCTGTGAGGATCTCAAGGTCCTCACAGGGCAATAGCATAGATCCAATCCAAGTTGGAGCCTGGACAGTTGTCTATTGATTCTTTATTCCCTGAGGAAGTATCCCATTGGTACAAAACACATTGAAAATTGGAGAACATCAAAGAGCATTATTAGTTTCATGTAGACAGGAGGTTTTGTTTGTGTTTTTTTTTTGTTTTTTTTTGGGGGGGGGGTTGTGAAAGTATTTTACCAGGAAGAATACATCGAGATTGTCTCTTGTTTTCAAGTATACCCTGGACTCATTTTATCTACTTCAGAAGGATGAGCTGACCTTGCTGGGACAAGAACGTGTGACTTTGCAGCTTGAATAGTAACATAGTAACATAGTAAATTAGGTTGAAAAAAGACCCAAGTCCATCAAGTTCAACCTTCGCCTCATACCTCAGTAACTGAGAATTTTATAGCTTTCCTGCTACCAATTAAATTAGTCTTTATCAGACCTTCCTGATCAGCCTACTGATAAACAGTATAACTCTGTATGTTCCCTTTTGAAAGAAATGTATCTAATCTTCTCTTAAATGTATCCATTGTATCTGCCATAACTACCTCCCTGGGCAATGAATTCCACAATTTGACAGACCTTACCGTAAAAAAACCCTTCCTCTGCTGAAGTCTAAACCTCCTTTCCTCTAATCTCAAGGGGTGTCCCCTGGTCACCTGATCAGGCCTTGGAATAAATAGCTCACTGCAGAGATCCTTGTATTGACCTCTCATATACTTGTACAATGTGATAAAGTCTCCTGTTAGTCGTCTTTTCTCTAGAGTAAATAAACCAAGTTTGTTTAGTCGTTCCTCATACGTCAAGTCCTCCATTCCCTTAATTAATTTTGTTGCTCTTCGCTGTACCCTCTCTAGTTCTAGTATATCCTTTTTCAGAACTGGTGCCCAAAATTGCACTGCATACTCAAGGTGAGATCTTACCAATGATTTGTATAATGGCAAAATAATGTTATCCACTCTTGCTTCAATACCTCTTTTTATGCAAGACAGGACTTTGTTTGCCTTTGCTACTGCTGTTTGACACTGGTCACTGTTTCCAAGTTTGTAGTTGACAAGGATACTAAGGTCTTTCTCTAACAATGAGTCCCCTAAAATGATTCCATTAAGTTTATAAGTAGCCTTGGGATTATTTCCTCCCAAATGCATGACTTTACACTTCCCCACATTAAACTTCATATTCCATTTGTTTGCCCAGTCTGACATTGTATGTAAGTCCCTCTGTAGAGAGAAAATATCCTGTTCTGAATTAATGACTTTGCATAATTTAGTGTCATCTGCAAATATTGATATTTTGCTTTCTATATCTATTTCCAGGTCATTTATAAACATGTTAAAAAGCAGCAGACCCAATACTGAACCCTGAGGTACTCCACTCTCCACATTAATAGATTCTACAGCTGACGCAGTAACCAACTGAGCCATCTGACTGGCTCAGTTATCGGTAGTCTATATCTAATTCCTGACCACATACTATTAAGTTATATGGAAAAAGAACAACTGAGACATTGTTCACAGTGGAATTTTCTACATTAATGGACATCTGGACTCAGTCTGTCCCAGGTGAACCAGCACTTGCCACCACTCTGGAGAGACTTTAGAGTCATGTACGCATTGGAAAGGTGCTGTGCACAAATACAGATGGGAGGTGAATCCTTTCATATACTGGATCCCTGCCCTCTACATTGTAACACCATTTAAAGGGATAGTAAAGTCCCAAAAAAAGTATCTTCTAAATGGTAGCTGCAATAAAAAAAACACTTAATGTGCTTAATCCTTTCTCTCAAACCATTATGGTTTGAGAGATATAATAAAATAAAGACCTCCTCACCCCCCTTTCTGCCTGACGAGCTGTAAAACTGTCAGAGGCAGAATCCGGTCGCCGACTGTAGGCGGCTCTTCAGGAGTGCTGTCATCGGGATATCTAACTATAATTACTTCATCAGTATGATCTACAACGTGTGTCTGGCTTGCAAGCACACGTTGTAGACCATTCCGATGAAGTAATTATACTTAGACATCTAGATGACAGCGCTCCTGAAGAGCCGCCATCTGGTCCCGGAAGCAGGATCTCATGACGTCTGCTGTACAGCGGAGCGGAGGTCTTTATTTTATTGCATCTCTCAAACCATAACAGTTTGAGAGAAAGGATTAAGAGCATTAAATTATTTTTTAGTGCAGCTACCATTTAGAAGATACTTTTTTTGGGACATTACAATCCCTTTAAGAAAACATATGTAGAGGTGATTGATTCAGTCTATTACTGTAAGATAACAAATCACCGACTGCATACAGATATTTATATCTGCTCAACATCTACTATTATCCGTACTACATATGTAGACATAGAAAGATTTTAACTACCAGGATGGAAATGTACATTGATCCATCATCATATATTTCAAAAATAGACTCTCCGTTGTTCATAGCCTGCAACATGTTTATTACATATTAAGACACATTGGTGACTGGACTATTTTTATCCTACATATGATCAGGGATATAGATTTTTTCCTTATTGCATACCCTTGTAAGCTCTCTGGTATCACTAGTGTAGCTCCATTTGAATTCTATGTTCTCTAGTATCAGAAGTGAAGCCCTGTTTCCGTTGTAAGTTACGCAGGGTGAGCTGGGACAGCGGGCTCAAACGATTATAGAAATGGGCCACTTGATTATATTTGTATCACGGTGCCCGTGCTATTCGGCGACATTCTGTCAGTCGAACAAACCATTACAATTTGCCCCCCAGGCACAAGACACCAGCCCTCACCGGTAAAAAAAAAAAGACCCTTTTAAATAAATCAAAAATTGCAAAGTTTTGTTTGCCTTCCCCCAGGGTGCATTTGGGTTCACCCAGAATTCCTCCAGTTTAGTTTTATTCATAAGGCCCATTGTATTTTACATTCAAATACTGCAGTCAATTAAGAGCCCTTTTGCATTTTTTGACTACCATGATGCAGAATAGATGCAAATATGTCAACTCTCCTTTCCACTGGCTCCGAAAGGTGGAGTTGATGGTTAAAAAGTGCAGCTGATGATAAGACGCCAACACCTGTAAAGACAAGATACATATGATAGCCTATAATGGACTCCTAGTCTGGAATATGCCCTCGGGGAAAGGTTTGTCCTGTTGACCTCTGATCCTTTCCTCCTGACCTCTTCAATTTAGAAGATTAACCCCACAGTGCCGGAGACCTGGAATACATTGATTCTCAGAGGTCAGGTATCAAAAGCTCTTATGCTGTCATTCTTCATAGGTCTTGAATCCCATTAAACACAAGCAATAAATCACCCAATCATTCTCCAGTCATAAGAGAAGCTTGACACATCAGGGGGCATTTATGAATATGATTCCAAGTTACAATAGGTGCTGGGCTCAAATGTTATACGTGTCTACTAGTTATACCTATTTAATATACCTTTACACCATAATTCTCCTTTTTACACTCTAGAACCAAGGGGAAGGCAGTGTGGGGGTGTTTGCCTTGCATTCCGCTGCCCTTGTGTAATGCTGTGTCCTATCAGCAGACAGCTGGCCCATTTTCCTGAGCATTTGTTAATGTGTTCAGTGCTAGATTTCATTAACCCCTTGAGGTGCAGACATGTACACAAAGAATTGTGAACCCCTCTAATCCTCAAGGGTTTAAATCAATGGTTCTTCATTTTTTTTTATTTTGCAGGGTACCACTAAAATTAAATCTTCAAATTTTGGGGCACCCCTGTCATCTTATATGTCATTTGTCAAGTGTGTAATGAAGAATACAAATGAGTAAATAATATATAGTTCCTTTTAGTTCTCAATATCAAAAGAATGAACATTTAGTCAATATAAATTTCTATAAATATACACTGAAATTTAAAATTACGTTTTGGCCAAACTATTTATAGAAAACAAGGGTCACGCTAAAGTGGAGGTCCAGGGTACGCCAAAGTGTCACAGCGCCCCTGGTTGAGAACAAATGGGTTAGCGTTTTATGATGGTAGTATGAGTCCAGTGGCATGCGCTAATGAGATGGAACACACTCATACGTACCCTGAAGTGCAGATGCTGGAATTTTATGCCAACATGCAAGCACAGAAAATGAGACATGGTGGCAGATTCCTACATACTCCAAAGTATAATTTTCTGGTAATCAGTGCAATTAGATAATATAATGGGAATGTACAAATCCACCAGAGCAGTCCATTTGCTGCACCTACAGAGAAGAAGTCAGATAGGCATAACTCGGCTTATGAGCTTGCAAGGGCATGCAAAAAGCTCACTGGGACTGTGTCCTCGCGAACAGGGTGCAATCTCTTTTAGCTCACAAATGCCATTCACAGAGAGAAAATCTTCTGAAGCACATCATACAGTCAGTGGCGTAACTATAGGGGTCGCAGGGGTCGCACCTGTGACTGGGTCAGTCACTTCGGGCCTGGCCTCCCCCTGCGGCCCCCTCGCCTGACGCCCGCAATTAAGTAATGCAGAGCACTGGGGCTCTGCGTTACAAGAGTTCCGGTCTGCCAGAGGGAGATCAGTATTCCCTCCGGCAGACTGGCACTCTCGTAATGCAGAGCACTGGGAGATGACATCATGTCTCAACACTCTGCATTACTGAAGAGGACCACACAGGAGAAGAGGTCTGTGCAGAAGGAGGCACAGACCTGTCCTCTGCCACTGGACCACTAGGAAATTAGGAGATTTAGGGGCAATGTGAAAGGGGCATTGTGGAGATTGAGAGGCATTGTGGAAGGGGCAATGTGGAGATTGAGGGGCATTGTGGAAGAGGCCATGTGAAGATGGGGGGCAATGTGGAGGTGGCCAATGTGGTAGGGGGACCCATGGCAATTCTTGCACCAGGGTCCTGTGGCTTCTAATTACGCCTCTGCCTACAGTTCCTGCCAGAGCAACAGTCCAGACACAAAATGCCAGACAATTCCTCTCAGAACAAGGGAAACAGCTACCCCAGATGTACATTTCAGCCTTATTGGGCCTCGTCAGTTAGCTGAAGCACCTGTAGCACCTGTACAGCATGTTTAGTACATAATGACACACAACTCTGATACAGCAGACCTCTCCTGAGAACAAGCACTAATGCCACCCCTGAATCAGGCAGAAGAAAATTGAAAAATGTGCAGTGATTTCTCCTACATGACACAAAGGAATAGAACTCCATAAAATAATAATAATAATTATTATTATTATCACCATCATCCTTTATTTATATAGCACCAACTTACAAACCTCCTAACATTTCCAATGGCCAAAGAGGAACACTGTTTTAGGCGGTGTTACTGGAGGTGTGGCTGGTGGGCGGAAAACTAACAAGAACTTATTTCATGACCTACATAAATTTAGAACATTTAGAACAAGACCAAAGTATTTTATTTACACAGATTATTGTATAATCACATAGACTGAAGTTAAAACAAACAGTAGAGTTTTATTGCTGTGGAGCAATGTGATATACTTATATACATACCACACAGTCTAATCTCCTAAAAAGAGGGACAGCAGGATTGGAAAGGGGGACAGAGGGATTTGGGTCTTAAAGAGGGGCAGGTTCTTCTAAAGAGGAACACTTGGGAGGTATGGATCCCTAATATCTCATAAAGGGGGATAACCAGGAAGCATAGGCCCCTAATATCTACTAAAGAGGAAAATTGTGGGAAGTATGGACTCCTAATATCTCCTAAAGAGGGACACATCGAATGTATGGACCACTAATATCTCCTAATGAGAGACACTTGGAAGGTACAGAGCCCTAATAGCTCCTAAAGATGGACACTTGAGCGGTATGGACTCATATCTCCTAAAGAAGGACACTTTGGATGTATGGACTACTAATATCTCCTAAAGATGGACACATCTGAGGTACAAACACCTAATATCACCTAAAAATTGACACATTTGAGGTACAGACATCTGTTATCTCTTAAAGAGGGACACTTGGTAGGTATATAACCCTAAAATATCCTAAAGAGGGATACTTTGGCGGTATTGACACCAGTATCTCTTAATAAGGGACACTTGGGAGGGTATAGTGCTCTAATTTCTCTTAAAGATGGACACTTGGTAGGTATAGAGTAGGGATGGGCAAAAATTTCTGCCTCAAACTGAAATTGGCGAAAAATGGCACTTTCCGCTTGGCAAAAAGTTACCTGCAAAAAGTACAGATTTTCCGCTTTTTTAGCCTAGCTCATTCCATTGAAATCAATGGGAACATAGAAGTTACACACAACACATAGCAAATATTATTTTATTTCCCAAAGGCATAGTATAAAAGGGGCATGAGGGTGCCTGTGTTGGTGGGGTGTGGGGAAAGAATCAATTGAACAGGGAATTATTTTTTTGGGGGGGTTTACTGGGATTGGGGGGCACGTAATAAAAAAGAAATCCTAAATATAATAAAATAAAATAGAATCCATAAGACATGGTATAAGAGGTCTGAGGAGGTGCCTGTGTTGGTTAATGAATGAATCATTTGAACAGGGAATTTGTTTTGGGGGGGTTTCTTGACTGTTATTGAGGGGACAGTTAATAATAAATCAATCAATAAAATTGACATTTGTATGTAAAGTGATAGAGACAGGAACCCCCTGACATAAGCTGCCACGATGTGGACTGATACTTGACTTGATAGAGTATGTTGTAGAGGATGATTTGTTAGATTTGTTCTTAGAGGCCCAAACCCTGAGGAAACATTGATTTGTAAGACTTAGACTTATTAGGGGAGCAAGCCCTGAAGAAGCATTGGTTTGTAGGACTTAAGCTTGAACGGCACAAGCCCTAAGCAAACACTGATTTGTAGGACTTAAGCTTTTAATTTATTTTATTGTACGACTATGTTTTTTTTTGTTGTTGTTTTGTTTTTTTCAAAACACAAGCCCTGAGAAAAAAATAAAAATGCCCTACTGGCCTAATTCCAGCAGGTCATGTTGGCCAGTGGCCACTGTCAAATGTCCTCCTGAGTCCTGAGTTGCAACTACTGTTCGTACTGCTGCTGCTGAGTTGTTTAAGAAGCAGGATGATTAGGCAGCTGAAAGGGAATGGGATCAACAATAGCAGTAACATGGAAGATGGTTGATGAAGGTTCCACTTCCCACAACTGGCTCCAGTGATGGACCTGAGGTAGTAGCAGCAGAATAAGTAGCCTCCAGTTTATGTGGAGAAAAGAAGAAGTTGGCCATTAAATCTTCTCCACCTGCCCCTCCTCCAAAATCATGGGTGTGTTGTTATTAGAATATATATATTTTCCCTTGAGAACAGGAACTGTGGCTTCCATCAGCAACTGCAATGTGCACAGTGTGTGGTAAATAACATCTGGGGGCACAACTGTATCCAAACACCATGACACCTGAAACCAAGTACCGCTGCTGTCACTGTACCCCTTTTCCAGACCCCGCTAAGGACATATGACAACATGCTGACAGTGTAATAGTAATGATGAACCCTCCCTGCCAGAATCCTAGCATATTCTGCAGGATGGAATCTCCTCAGATGCCACCTGATGACCTGGTATCGATTCTACTCCACCACATTGGCATGTGTGGTCAGTGCACCACACAGTGTGCAATGGGTAGAGATGAACTGCCACATCCTAACATCAACAGAGTGGCTATCATTTGGCGGGGGAGGTAACGAAGAAAGAGGTGGATTGGCAGAAGATGTAGTTACCCTAGAAGGTGATGGCGAGCTAGTTGTTTCACTCGTCATGGAATTTCAAGTCTCTGCCTGGGTTGTTCTATTCCTCCTCCTCTTTGATCTCCGCCTCGCCTCTTGTTGCCTTTCTGAAGAGTCAGGGACAGCAAACGTGGTGCTTGATTTTTGTGGTGGATGTTTGGCTTTAACATGTTTGACGTAAATGTCATGGTGTCTGTGTTTCATGTGTGATATCAGGGCGCTTGTGCCAAGGTGTGATCCCTCCTTTCCTCTTCTCACTGACCTGTAACAAATTGTGCACAGTGCTGCTGCTGATGACTGCACTGTGCCTGCCCCCAAGGGAACAGATGGAGAAGAATGGCGTCTTTCTTCTTTTCCTCCACATTCCCCTTCACTTTCTGGGGCAGTGGGTAATGTTGCTGCTGTTGCTGCTACTGCCTCAGATTCAGCACTGCAACTAGGATCAGGAGGAGTATTGCTCAAGCTGGCAAGTGGAACCTGTCCTAGTCCCGCATCACTTGTTGACCCCATTCCCACTGTGTGCACGGTGGTCTGTGGCACACTAGCCTGCTCATCAGCACCCTGTTGCCCTTTCAGCAGCAGCAGCCGCAGCAGGAATTAGACCAGTTGCAATTTCCAAAAATTCCAAAAGCTGCCTGCTATTGGTGGTGGTGATGTCCATCCTCATCCCTGCCTGCCATTCCTTCTCAGTTTCTGATAAAAAGGCCATCAATGTCTCTTCCACCCCAGCTTCTCCAACACCACCACCACTAGACCTACTCCCTACGTGCTGCTGCTTATTCCAGACATTTCACTGCTGCTTGGAGGAGTTAATGAGCAATGTGACAGAGGGTCCCCCGCTGTCACACTTGGCATAATCTTCTCCTCCCCCCCTGAGTACTACAAGAAACACTAGCAGCAGGCAAAGTATTGATGGCAGCAGGTTCAGCACTGGCAGCAAGTTCAGCACTAATGGCAACAGGTACAACACTAGTGGCTGCAGGTACAGCAATGGAGGCACTGGCAGCAGGGGCAGCACGTCTTGCAGCAGGCACAGGCAGCTGACCTGTCCTGCTCTCACTAGTAGTACCCCTTTCTCCCTCCCTTCCCATTCCCTTTTTTCCCTCACTTCCCATTCCCTTTTCTCCCTCCCTACCCATTAAATTCCCCAAGATCCCTTGGGTTGATTTAGAGGGACTGGACAGCATTGGTTCAGTACTGCTAGTCACTTTCTCCTCCTCCTCCTCAGACTCAGTGGACACATAAGGGTCCCTCCAGCTCCTCCTCTGATTATTTTTTACCCTGCTCATAGTGATAGGAGTCACTATGAGCCTTTCCTGCCTCAATTTTGACAAAATATCACAAGAGACCAGCACAGCAAATCTATCTCACTCTGTAGCTGCTTCTATTGTGTCTGCCTTCAGCGAAAACGTCACCTTTTTATAGCAGAAATGTGAAAAAAAAAAGTAAATCAATGGGCGGAAACTTTCTAGCCATTGAAAAAATGGCAAAATATTTTGGCCAATGGGCAAAAAATGCGAACATTTTTACCGCTAGTTTTAAAGCAGATTTTCCTGTGAAAAAGCAGATAACAACAAGGTTTTCGTGAAATTTCTTGTGGGAAAACAGCGACAACTTTCTCCCGTCCCTAGTATAGAGCTCTAATATCTCCTAAAGATGGACACTTGGGAGGTATGGACCCCTAATAACTCCTATAGATGGACACTTGGGAGGTATGGACCCCTAATATCTCCTAAAGAGGGACAGTTGGGAGGTATGGACCCCTGCTATCTCCTATAGAGGGACACTTGGGAGGTATGGACCCCTAATATCTCATATAGATGGACACTTGGGAGGTGTAGACCCCTAATATCTCCTAAAGAGGGACACTTGGGAGGTATGGACTTTTTCTACACCACTGTACAATAGGGGAAAGACATACAGAGGAGGAGAAGAGTGCAAATGGAACATAGAAAACAAAGCAGAGGCCCCTGTTCGTGAGAGCGTATAATCTAGAGCAGTGTTTCTCAACCAGGGTGTCATGGTAGATATTCACTTAGGATGCCCCTTTTTATCTATGAGTCCATGCTCTAGATGAAGGCTCAATTTTAGCACCAAAATGCATAGAGCTTTCCCTTGCCTTCTACCATCGTTTACAGCACTGATATAACAGCATATTACGAATAACAATGGTGAGAAGAGTCTTATAATCCCCAACACTTTGGAACAAGGACAAACTTGAAGATTGGATGTGACTGATCCCATGGGTCCAGACTTTGAATGCCATTCATGATAGAGCACACCGGCGACGAACAGTGGAATTTGGGACTACAAGGGAGAATTGTGTCCCAAATCTATTCAAAGAGTTCTGGCTTTTGAAATCAACTAAGGGGGCATCTATCATCTGTTTATACTGTGAGTATTCTGCATATTCCCACTGACTTTTTAACAACAATATATTATAACGCTGCCTAAATGGATCAGACTATTTTCAATGCTCAACACCAGACACTTTGGTCAATAAGTGTTCTTGGGTAAAGTTGAGATATATATCCAGTTTTAACGGAGTTATAAACAAAGAGACAACACGGCTGCTACTTAATTTCTAATCCTCTCAAGCAGTAGATGCCATATAACCAGCAACTCACCCAGGCACTTGTGTTGTGGCGACCCGGAGAATTATGATCTAAGCCTATGATTAAGTGAATTCCTGTTCACGAAACGTGTTAGGTTGATGATCGTGGTTACTTTTGTGTCATTTCCTCACCAATGCTGTGATGCTTTTATTTGAAGAAATAAAATGCTGATTCTTTTATGAATGATCTATCATTTGGTCTCTGAGGGCCAGGCGATCCCGTTGAGTGCTCTCGTATTGTGCCTTCTTAATTGAGTTATACACCTATACCCATTACTGGATTTCTTTATTAATTTTTATTTGTATTTTTATTGTGGTCAGATATACTTTTATTGATTATTTTTTCTATTATTGTTTTTTACATATTTATTGTTGTCAGTTTGGATTTAATACTATACTTAGAGGGTCTACTTTGTTTAGCTCACCCCCCCTATTTTTTTGTTATTGGATTTCATATCACTGCCTTTCAGATCTGAGACACCTGGGGATCAAGTGCAACGAAGGACCCAATAAGACTTGTGAGTGCCGGGCCATCCATATTGTGAAGTTACTAGTTGACCAGTGTATGACTGAGCTATATGCACTTAGGCCCGCCTATTAGGTTGTTATGTATATTGTTATGCTCTTCTATTCAGGCCTACTAGAAGGTTGTAATTTATATTGTTATATTCCACCATTCACATAGGAATTATTCTATTAGGCAAGTACCCAGCGCCGGTACAACTTTTCTTTATTAGGCAATAGATATATTGGTAAATAAACTGGCCAAATAAGTATATAAACTAGACATTACAGCAGTATATAAAATGGTAAATAAACAGCCTGAATTTGTATATAAAATAGACATTACAGCAGTAAATAAACTGGTAAATTAACTGGACATCAAAGCAGTAAATAAACTGGTAAATAAACTTGCCAAATTAGTAAATAAACTAAACATTACAGCAGTGAATAAATTGGTAAATAAACTGGACATCACAACAGTAAATAAACTGGTAAATAAACTGGAGAGTATAGCAGTAAATACACTGGCCATTACAGCAGTAAATAAACTGGTAAATAAACTGGAGAGTATAGAAATAAATAAACTGGACATTACAATAGTAAATAAACTGGTAAATAAACTGAATAGTATAGCAGTAAATAAACTAGTAAATAAACTGGGCAGTTTAGCAGTAAATAAACTGAACAGTATAGCAGTAAATAAACTAGTAAATAAACTGGGCAGTATAGCAGTAAATAAACTGAACAGTATAGCAGTAAATAAACTGGGCAGTAAAGCAGTAAATAAACTGGACAGTATAGCAGTAAATAAACTGTGCAGTATAGCAGTAAATAAACTGGGCAGTTTAGCAGTAAACAAACTGAACAGTATAACAGTAAATAAACTGGGCAGTATAGTAGTAAATAAACTGGGACAGTATAGCAGTAAATAAACTGGGAAGTATAGCAGTAAATAAACTGGACAGTTTAGCAGTAAATAAACTGGGCAGTAAAGCAGTAAATAAACTGAACAGTATAGCAGTGAATAAACTGGGCAGTATAGCAGTAAATAATCTGAACAGTATAGCAGTAAATAAACTGGACAGTATAGCAGTAAATAAACTGGGTAGTATAGCAGTAAATAAACTGGACAGTATAGCAGTAGATAAACTGAATGGTATAGCAGTAAATAAACTGGGCAGTATAGCAGTAAATAAACTGTACAGTTTAGCAGTAAATAAACTGAACAGTATAGCAGTAAAACTGGGCAGTAAAGCAGTAAATAAACTGGACAGTATAGCAGTAAATAAACTGAACAGTATAGCAGTAAATAAACTGGGTAGTATAGCAGTAAATAAACTGAACGGTATAGCAGTAAATAAACTGGGCAGTATAGCAGTAAATAAACTGAACAGTATAGCAGTAAATAAACTGGGCAGTATAGCAGTAAATAAACTGGGTAGTATAGCAGTAAATAAACTGGACAGTATAGCAGTAAATAAACTGAACGGTATAGCAGTAAAAAAACTGGGCAGTATAGCAGTAAATAAACTGTACAGTTTAGCAGTAAATAAACTGAACAGTATAGCAGTAAATAAACTGGGCAGTATAGCAGTAAATAAACTGGGTAGTATAGCAGTAAATAAACTGGACAGTATAGCAGTAAATAAACTGAACGGTATAGCAGTAAATAAACTGGGCAGTAAAACAGTAAATAAACTGGAACAGTATAGCAGTAAATAAACTGGGCAGTATAGCAGTAAATAAACTGGGCAGTATAGCAGTAAATAAACTGAACGGTATAGCAGTAAATAAACTGGGCAGTATAGCAGTAAATAAACTGAACGGTATAGCAGTAAATAAACTGAATGGTATAGCAGTAAATAAACTGAACGGTATAGCAGTAAATAAACTGAATGGTATAGCAGTAAATAAACTGAACAGTATAGCAGTAAATAAACTAAACGGTATAGCAGTAAATAAACTGGACAGTATAGCAGTAAATAAACTGGGCAGTATAGCAGTAAATAAACTGAACGGTATAGCAGTAAATAAACTGGGCAGTATAGCAGTAAATAAACTGAACGGTATAGCAGTAAATAAACTGGGTAGTATAGCAGTAAATAAACTGAACAGGATAGCAGTAAATAAACTGAACGGTATAGCAGTAAATAAACTGGGCAGTAAAACAGTAAATAAACTGGAACAGTATAGCAGTAAATAAACTGGGCAGTATAGCAGTAAATAAACTGAACGGTATAGCAGTAAATAAACTGGGCAGTATAGCAGTAAATAAACTGAACGGTATAGCAGTAAATAAACTGGACAGTATAGCAGTAAATAAACTGGGCAGTTTATCAGTAAACAAACTGGTAAATAAACAGAACATTATAGCAACATATAAACTTGTAAATTCACTAGCCAAATCAGTTTATACATTGGACATTACAGCAATATATAAACTAGTAAATAAGCCAGCCAAATTAGTATATAAGCTGGACATTACAACAGTGCATAAACTATAAATAAATGTGCAAATTACTATATAAACTTAACATTACAGCAATATATAAACAGGAGGAATATATTAAACTGGTAAATAAGCTGGCCAAATTGTATAAAAACCTGGATATTACAGATGGAGTCCATAAAGCTGTGTTGGACTACAACGCCCATCATCCCCAGCTTTTGGTTGATAGAGGTTGCAGTCCACAACAGGCAGATGGCCTCATGTATGTTGCCCAGTTTTGCTATACAGGCAAATGAATGAAATGAGAAAATTACACGGGGTTTATTGAGTCATATGGGGCTAGTGAGTAATTACCAGTGAAAAGTAATATGTTATTTCACATGTAATATTCACACACTAAGGAAAAGGGCAGGGCCTGTGGAAGGGGTGTGGCCTGTGGAAGGGGATGGATACGGAGAGGGTGTGACAAAGTGTAATTAGGGGAGGTGCATGCACCTTGTCAGGCTTAGGGCAGAAGAGAGCCAGAATACATCACTGGGCTTCGCAATACGTTAGGATCTCTATAGCAACCAAGGGGTTAAAGTTTTTTCATCCTCTCTTGTTATAGGCCAAAGTTATTTTCTGTGGCAAGTGGAAAGAGTGGATGGCACTGTAGGTGGGGTCATGTGAGGAGTGTGGGTGTGGACACAGGCTGAGCTAATTGCGCGTACAGTGGCTTACCTAGGAGGAGCCTGGGATGTGAATCCGGCCCTGATATAGTATGTTTTTTTTATTGTTTTTTTTCATAGTGTGGTTTAAACCAGAAATGCAGCTTTCATAATTTGTCTGATCTTGAAGTGACCTTATGAAAGTCACAAACTCCAGTTATTGTCACTACAGTTAGAAAATTCTCTAATACCTGAAAATTCACAGCTGAACTCAAAAAGGGAACACCCATATCATATGTTCAAATGGCTTTGGGCAAACTCATCCATGGCTTTATTTCTTCAATGTATCATAAGAGAAGGCTGTAAACCCTTTAAAACAAAGATTTTTTCCCTATCAATTTCCATACAAAATACTATGCATCCTTGTTACAGTAATGATTTTCTCTGAAAAGGAGTCTACGTTTTACGATCTAACCCGGAACTGTGTATGTACCACTAAAAGAAGACATTCCATTGACCCCTTGTTCAATTATCTGTCGGGGTAATTTATCTAAAGATGTCCATCACTGAGGCATGTGACGGTACACCTTTGTGCAAAAACAATGCTTTTTACTTTGTTGTCACAAGTAGTTTTAGCTAAGACAGGTATCAGCAAATTAATCCCATAAAAGAACATTGGATATTGGCATGTAAATGACAGGGCACCTCAAAGGATCACCAAAATTAACATATAAATACATTGTTTTGCTTTTCTTGCCCAGTGCAGTAAAACTTGCTTTTTGATAGTTTTGTCTTCTAAAAGTGGGTTTTCCAGCTTTCTCATTTTCAGTTTCTTTGAAAGATTAACAAACGCACACAAGCTCACCATTACAGTGTGTAAATAATAATTAGTTCATTCAAAAGGAGATCCTAAAAATTAAAAAAAAATCTGACATTTTTATTTTTTATTTTTACAAATTGAAAACAAAATCGCATAGCATCATGTTTCTTGGGAACTAATGACTCTTTAGAGTATGAAAAAATCAAATAAGTTTTCTTTCAAGTCAAATTTCATTTTCTGCTATTCATAGTAATTTTCGTACAGAGCAATTTTGAGGGTGTAAAAAAGTTTTCAACATACAATTAACCCTTTGAGTGCCTCTGGGTTAAAAATCAAATGACTGTTAAAAAAATTCAACCAACAAATTTTTATTTTAACTCAGACTTCTCAGATAATTTTCATTTTTTATAACGAAAAATAAAAGAGTTTGAAGGTATTTCTTAATGAAACACTAAAGTCAAACAAAAAATAGGTTAATTAAAATTTATATTTTACGATCTTACAGTTAGCATATGAAAAAAAAAATTATATTACATCACTAAAATAAAATCCTAAACTTGCTTTTTAACATGTGTGTAAATGTTTCTGTTTGAAGAGGAACTACCACCCCTTGTAAACTTTTCCCCAAATAATTACCCATCTGGCGACTAACTGCTCAATAGCGCTAGTCGCCAGAATTATTACCGCGTTATTGAGAATTCTATACTGATCGCAGATGGACAGCCAGGAAACAGCGCAGACATCTTTCCATAGTGACATCTGCACGCCTGCGCTGTCAGTCCCTTTTCGTAGCGAACAGGTCCTAGCAACGCCTCCTAGAGCAGACTGGGACTGACTGTTTCCTACTTGTCCGTCTGGGAGCAGTATAGAATTCCAATAATGCGGTAATAATTCTGGCAACTAGCACTATTGAGCAACTAGTCGCCAAATGGGTAATTTTTTGGGGAAAAGTTTACAAGGGGTGGTAGTTCCGCTTTAAAGGGGATCTCTCACCTATATGTATGTAATGCTCATAAGTTAGAGCATTTATCAAAAAGCTTGAAAATGTTGTTCATTTTTAAAACAAAACAGTTATATGCTTAAAAATTAATGTTTAAAAAGTGTCCGGCAGCCTACTTCCGGGCTGCCGAATCTTGCCGACCAGAGGCAGTTCCCGTCTCACTACCCATCATCCTCTGATTTCGGAGGCTGTCTGTCACTAAGTTGGAGTGATCTCATTGGCAGAGATCGATATCTAGCCAATGAGATCGCTCCAGCTTAGTGACAGACAGCCTCCATCATCGGAGGATGATGGGTAGTGGGACGGGGCTGCCTCTGGCCGGCAAGATTCGGCAAGCCGCAAGTAGGCTGCCGGATACTTTTTAAACATAAATTTTTAAGCATATAACTGTTTTGTTTTAAAAATGAAGAACGTTTTCAAGCGTTTTGATAAATGCTTTAACTTATGAGCATTACATACATATAGGTGAGAGATCCCCTTTAAAGAGCATTTATTTAATGTAGTGTGTGCTGTTTTCATTGAGAGACAAGACAAATGTTAGTTAATTGATTGTAATTCATATACACTGCTCTTGTGTTCTTGTTATTTTATCTTGTCCCATACGCTGATATTCCTGGACAGTCAATGCTGTCTGCTTCCTGTGAGTATACTGTATGTAAGACTAGATTCTACTGGCACGATGTAAGAAATGTGCGCATCTGCTAAAGGCATTTTTGTGCGCAGATAGATTTTGCGCATGTTCTAATCCAGGAAGCTGAATACCGAACTCTTCTTGAATTGCACATAACAAATTCTTTACAACAACACTACACAGACGTATAAATTCATTTGCAATAGGCGCATTCGCTATTTCAC
Source organism: Rhinophrynus dorsalis (assembly GCA_037306005.1). NCBI lineage: Eukaryota > Metazoa > Chordata > Amphibia > Anura > Rhinophrynidae > Rhinophrynus > Rhinophrynus dorsalis. The sequence goes on from CM074727.1 coordinate 158,413,572, forward strand.
ACAGATTCATTAATCCTGGCTACATGCACAGCTGTTTGCTAATCTTGATTTTTTTCATGCGCAATTCAACAAAATCATGCGCAGACCTATTCCCTAGTGGTTTTCACGCAGGAAATAGCGATTGCGCATGTTTCTTGCATCGCGCTATACGTCTTAAGACAACAGATTTTTTTTTAAAGACATTAGCATGAAGTACAGGGTATTTAAGTAACAGTAGTTCTGTTTTTAGGTGTTAGTGCTACCTTAAGATTCTGCATTTATTAAAACAAAATAAAAAAAAAGTAAATACAATGGTATTAGAACATTAAATACCGTATAATGTTACATTAAAACATGTGCCATTATTTTTAATTATTAAATACTTATTGTATCTATTCATATTGCTTGTCCAGTCCCACCTTTTATTTTTTATTTTAGTTAGTTCAATCTTGAAAAAAAAATTTAAGCATATCTGCCTTAAAAGAAAAAATCTTAAGTGTTTTCTGAAACCCTGATATTAATCCAAAATGAGCACAGAGTCAACATTTTTCTAAAAGTAAAAACTAATGTAATCTATGTATCTCATTATCTATCTGTCTGTCTATCTATCTATCTATCTATCTATCTATCTATCTATCTATCGCTATCTCATATCTATATCTATCAACCTATCTATCTAATATCTATCTATCTATTTATCTATCTATCTATCTATCTATCTATCTATCTATCTATCTATATATCTGTCTGTCTGTATGTCTATCTATATCTATCTATCTATCTATCTATCTATCTGTCTGTCTGTCTGTCTGTCTGTCTATCTATCTATCTATCTATCTATCTATCTATCTATCTATCTATCTAATATATATCAAATATCTATATATAGGTCTATCTATCTCTCTCATATCTATCTATCTCTCTATCTGTCTATCTCATGTCTATCGCATATCTATCTATCTATCTATCTATCTATCTATCTATCTATCTCATATGTACCTATGTATCTATGTATCTATCTATCGCTATCTCATATCTAAATCTATCAACCTATCTATCTATCTATCTATCTATCTATCTATCTATCTATCGCTATCTCATATCTAAATCTATCAACCTATCTATCTAATATCTATCTATCTATCTATCTATCTATCTATCTATCTATCTATCTATCATCTTTCTATTTCATATTTTTCTATCTATCTATCTATCTATCTATCTATCTATCTATCTATCTATCGCTATCTCATATCTATATCTATCAACCTATCTATCTAATATCTATCTATCTATCTATCTATCTATCTATCTATCTATCTATCTATCTATCTAATATATATAAAATATCTATATATAGGTCTATCTATCTCTCTCATATCTATCTATCTCTCTATCTTAGTGATGAGCGAGCATGCTCGGCCGAAGCTCGGTTCGGCTCGAGCATCGCTCTGCTCGGCACATGGCGGTACGAGTACGAGTACCGCATGTGCTCGCCCGCCATGTTCGGGTCTCCTCCCCGCACGTTTCGCGGCTGCTGCGCAGCCAATAAACGTGCGGGGAGGCTCTGACATCAGTGTAATGCCAGCAGCCATGTTGGCTGCTGGCATTACACTGATTGGCTGGCCAGAACCCGTGATCGGGTGCTGTATAGCACCCGACGCGCGAGTTCGGCTCATTCTTAGCCAGGGAGAGATGCGCATAGGCAGGGAAAGTCAGTGTAGGGAGAATAAAATTGTTGAAACTCTTTCAAGACCCAAAAGTCCTTTTTAGGACTGTTGTGTGTGGGGGCAGCATTTATATTTTGTTTGGGGGGGCACAATTTCCTTTTTTTTGTGGGGGGGATATTTTTAAGGTGACATATAATACTAGATGCACAGGAAGTCAGTGTAGGGAGAATAAAATTGTTGAAACTCTTTCAAGACCCAAAAGTCCTTTTTAGGACTGTTGTGTGTGGGGGCAGCATTTATATTTTGTTTGGGGGGGCACAATTTCCTTTTTTTTGTGGGGGGGATATTTTTAAGGTGACATATAATACTAGATGCACAGGAAGTCAGTGTAGGGAGAATAAAATTGTTGAAACTCTTTCAAGACCCAAAAGTCCTTTTTAGGACTGTTGTGTGTGGGGGCAGCATTTATATTTTGTTTGGAGGGGCACAATTTCCTTTTTTTTGTAGGGGGGATATTTTTAAGGTGACATATAATACTAGATGCACAGGAAGTCAGTGTAGGGAGAATAAAATTGTTGAAACTCTTTCAAGACCCAAAAGTCCTTTTTAGGACTGTTGTGTGTGGGGGCAGCATTTATATTTTGTTTGGGGGGGCACAATTTCCTTTTTTTTGTGGGGGGGGATATTTATAAGGTGACATATAATACTAGATGCACAGGAAGTCAGTGTAGGGAGAATAAAATTGTTGAAACTCTTTCAAGACCCAAAAGTCCTTTTTAGGACTGTTGTGTGTGGGGGCAGCATTTAATTTTTTTTGGGGGTGGCAGAATTTCATTTTTTTGTGGGGGGGGACATGTTCTAAGGTGACATTGTACTAGGTGCACAGGGACAAATATTTCACAGTGCAGTGACAAGCTGACATATTCTGTTAGGTGCACAGGGCCAATGATTTTACAACGCAGCGACAAAAAGGGCCATTTTAAACGTGTGCCTAGCCATAGATTATTGTCACATTCTGTTTAGTGTGCAAATTCACAAATTAACATCACATATTCCGTTCACTGTGCCTAGCCGCAGATTAGCGTCACATTCTGTTTCGTGTGCCTAGCCGCAGATTAGCGTCACATATTGTTTAGTGTGCCTAGCCGCAGATTAACATCACATATTGTTTAGTGTGCCTAGCCGCAGATTAACGTCACATATTGTTTAGTGTGCCTAGCCGCAGATTAGCGTCACATATTGTTTAGTGTGCCTAGCCGCAGATTAGCGTCACATTCTGTTTCGTGTGCCTAGCCGCAGATTAGCGTCACATATTGTTTAGTGTGCCTAGCCGCAGATTAACGTCACATATTGTTTAGTGTGCCTAGCCGCAGATTAGCGTCACATATTGTTTAGTGTGCCTAGCCGCAGATTAGCGTCACATTCTGTTTCGTGTGCCTAGCCGCAGATTAGCGTCACATATTGTTTAGTGTGCCTAGCCGCAGATTAACGTCACATATTGTTTAGTGTGCCTAGCCGCAAATTAACGTCACATATTGTTTAGTGTGCCTAGCCGCAGATTAGCGTCACATATTGTTTAGTGTGCCTAGCCGCAGATTAGCGTCACATTCTGTTTCGTGTGCCTAGCCGCAGATTACCGGCATATATTCCGTTTAATATGAAGAAGGCGGGTAAAAAGGGACAGGGAAGTGGACGTGATCCTGATAGTTCAAGTAAATATACAGCAAATACTGTTTGGTAACAATTTTCCGCCTAAAATCGTTTTTATCTTCCTTTTTGTGTGTTTTACAGTCAGTCTGTAAAAATGGCGTACTACGGGCGAAACATCGTTCCCAGCAGCGATGTTGGAGTCCAAGATGCATCCAGACATCCTCCCTATGCTGTCCCTGAACCATTTCTGTGGTGTTTCCATCATTTTCTGACCTTTTCCTATGAACCAGGCACCCTCCCCTCATCAGAGCAGGGGGTGCCTGGTGTAATGCTCGAGTCCTCCCATTGACGTCAATGGGGCTCGGGTGCTCGGCCGAGCACTCGAGCCTCCGGGGGCGCTCGGCCAGAGCACCCGAACACCCAAGCATCGGGGTGCTCGATCATCACTAGTATCTATGTATCTATCTATCTATCTATCTATCTATCTATCTATCTATCTATCTATCGCTATCTCATATCTAAATCTATCAACCTATCTATCTAATATCTATCTATCTATCTATCTATCTATCTATCTATCTATCTATCTATCATCTTTCTATTTCATATTTTTCTATCTATCTATCTATCTATCTATCTATCTATCTATCTATCTATCGCTATCTCATATCTATATCTATCTAATATCTATCTATCTATCTATCTATCTATCTCATATCTATCTATTATTATTATTATTATTATTATTCTTTATTTATATAGCGCCAACTAATTCCGCAGTGCTGTACAAATGGGAATAGACATACAGAGGTATTAAATAGTACAAATAGATGTGGAGAACAGGAGGATCAGAGGGCCCTGCTCGTGAGAGCTTACAGTCTAGAGATCTATCTAACAATTTTTATCATGTCTTTAAACCTTTAAGAACCGGAGTGCAGTGCACTCTCACACACACACACACACACACACACACTTGTTTTTAAACCTTTGAGTGTTAATGGTTATCATTGCTATGCAATGCTTTGGATACCCCTCTGCCACTCCAAGGGTTAACCGGTAAACCGTAGGGCATGTCACTGCTTTAATTCAGTTTGACCCAAGAAGGGTTTTACTCTTTGTGTGCCTCCTGTTGTTGTTTCCTTTGGTAGAACAATAGGGAATAGAGGTATCCACATGGCTTTGTTTGTTTTGCATTGCTTGGGGGACAGTTGAGCGGCAAAGCTTGCATATGTATTTGACATAGAGGTCAGAGTTTGTTGAGGTCATTATCCAGTAAAATCCCCAGTGATCACCTGCACAATATCACCCTGCCGAGAAAAATATATCACATACAGTAGCTCATAACACTGTCAGCAAGCAATGGCTTGAGACTACACAGTGTATCCAAACCTTCCAAGCATTTACCAACATGCGCTTACATGCACCGTGACACAGTTGACAAACATAGCTTTTACCCACACTAGACACATGATGGAAACACCCAATCGCAAAGTGAGCGAACGCTGAGCTCATGTGAAAGAGATGTAGGAATGATTGATATAGGTGCAAACCCAAAATACATTTAGGAATCAGTGGGGGAGATTCACTAAGTGGTGATAAAGAGGTGATAAAGTGGAGATACTTCTCCAGTGATATCACTTTTCCAGTTCCTGTGTTATTCTATGGATCCTATTCACTAAGATTTCTTCCGCTCTGGAGATCTTAGTGAGTAGACTCTGTAGGATAACATAGGAACTGGAGAAGTGATATCACTGGAGAATTCATCTCCACTTTATCACCTCTTTATACAATTTACCCCGGGGGGGGGGGTAACCAATGATTTGTGCACCACACAGGCGCTCAGAGGGTTGAAACTCTTAAACTTTCTTTCCTTTCATTCTCATTACTAAACAATAGAAAGTTCTGCTTTTCACTAATATTTTAGTATACCATTGCAGCTTAAAGAGATAGTAATGTTTCACAATAAAAGCCGCTCCAATTAATCTTCATAGTATTTGGACCATGGAGAGTGTTATTTCAATACTGTCAGAGTTGTAGTTCAAGAGTAATTGAATGATAAAGTATCCTCCTCCCGCCCCTTTTACTGATGTAACACTGCTCACCTCAGAGCAGCAAGACTGTCCGGATGGATCGCAGAGAGGGACAATCTTCAGTGATCATAAGGAAAAACCTGAAAAACCTTTCAAGGGGGGCAGGGTTTTCCTTGTGATCACAGTAAGAAGATTGTCCCTTGCTGTGAGCTGTCTGGTCTTAAGTCCAGATTCCACATCTGAGGGGAGGTGGCTTACACTAGTTAAAGGGGGCGGGAGGGGTATACTTTATCATTCAATTACTCTTGAACTACAATTCTGACAGTATTGAAATAACACTCTCTATGGCCCAAATACTATGAAGATTAATTGGAGCTGCTGTTTTTGTGAAACATTTCTATCCCTTTTACTCATCATTGTTCAGAGATACGTAGCCATGATTGTTTGCTACAAGTGTACTCCACATTGTATGGTGCAATGATTATATATGTTATTAGTTTGAACTTTACTATAACTATACAACAGTTTGTATTTGTTTGACATAAAATCTTCAATAAAACCTATATATTAAAAAAAAATTATTTATCAGCAAAACAGTTGCACATCTGTATGAAAAGTGAGCAGTTCTGTAGCAAAGCAAGTGTATTACAGACAACTAATAAAAGTTGCCATTGATTTAAATGGATCATTTAACCCCTTGAATGCTAGAGAGGTCTCCAACGCATTGCGAAGCCTCTTTAGCATTCAAGAGGTTAAAAGATCCATTTAAATCAACAGATATTTGGATAATTTTTATTTGTCCTCTAAGATGCAGTTTGCCATAGAATGAGTAATTAACATAAGCGCTGACCTCGCCTTTAATTGCGCCAACCTTAAAGGGATAGTAATGTTTTAATTATATAAAAAGTCATATTGCACAGCTTAAAATAAGAAATCCATCAGTGCTATTTAGGGATGAGCGAGCACCCCGATGCTCAGGTGCTCGGGTGCTCTGACCGAGCACCCCCTGATGCTCGAGTGCTCGGCCGAGCACCCGAGCCCCATTCAAATGAATGGGAGCACTCGAGCATTAAACCAGGCACCCCCTGCTCTGATGAGCGGAGGGTGCCTGGTCAATGTCCCCCTTCATCTCCGCTATGCCCCTCTTCCACAATGTCCCCCTTCATCTCCTATGCCATAGCGGAGATGAAGGGGGACATTGTGGAAGAGGGGCATAGCGGAGATGAAGGGGGACATTGTGGAAGAGGGGCATAGAGTCTATGCCCCTCTTCCACAATGTCCCCCTTCATCTCCGCTATGCCCCTCTTCCACAATGTCCCCCTTCATCTCCTCTATGGCATAGGAGATGAAGGGGGACATTGTGGAAGAGGGGCATAGCGGAGATGAAGGGGCACATTGTGGAAGACGGGCATAGCGGAGATGAAGGGGGACATTGTGGAAGAGGGGCATAGAGTCTATGCCCCTCTTCCACAATGTCCCCCTTCATCTCCGCAATGCCCCCTTCATCTCCGCAATGCCCCCGTACCTCCATTCCCTGGTGGTCCAGCGGAGCGTCTTCGGATCTGTGCCTCTTCCGGCACAGATCCTCTTCACCCGAACATGTCGGGCGAGCACATGGCGGTACTCGTACGAGTACCGCCATGTGCCGAGCAGAGCGATGCTCGAGCCGATCCGAGCATCGGCCGAGCACGCTCGCTCAACACTAGTGCTATTCCTATCTCTCAAACCTTTATGGTTTGAGAGATAGAGCATTCTAAAGTTCCCCCCTCCCTGATGTTAGCGGTAAAGCTGACAGAAGGAGATCCGTGTCGCCCGACACAAGGAGGCTCTTCAGCAGAGCCGCAATAATGCAATTTAAAAAGAAATACTTCTTTGGAACAGTCTAAAAAGTGTGCTTGCAAACCAGGCACACTTTGTAGACTGTTCCAAAGAAGTATTTGTTTTAAAATCGCGCTATTGCAGCTCTGCTGAAGAGCCGCCTGTCGGTCCCCGGGCCAGCAACTCCTGCAGCCAGCTTTAGAACTGTAGAACTCTCTATCTCTCACACCATAAAGGTTAGAGAGATAGGAATAGCACCGATGGATTTCTCAGTTTATGCTGTACAATACGACTTTTAATGTAATAAAGACATTACAATCCCTTTAAATCAGAAAAAATATGCACAAATGAGGCAGAAATCTATTCTAACCTAGATACAGATATATAGATATAGATCTCGAAAAAAACAAAGTGGTATACACTATAGAAACATAAAAGCAAATCGATTTTATTCTACATATAAAAATGACATGTAGAGAACATGACAGAACAAATATAAACACACCAAGGTAATAAAACCACTAACCAGGTTCCATACCTTACATTGTAATAATAAATGGTAAGTGTCACTAAGATTTAACCCTTTGAGTGCCAGAGGGGTACGCAACGCATTGCTTTGCAATGCGTTGCGTACCCCTCTGGCACTCAAAGGGTTAAAAATACATTAATTTGATCCTGCACATAGAAATGACATACAGCAGAACAGGGTAACAGATATAAAACAATAAAATAGTAGAACCGCTATGCAAGTTCTGGGTGATAGATTAAAGGTATCACTCACAAAAGATAACAACGTATCAAGCAATGGGATAAAAAATAAGTAAAATGAAATATCTCTTACATAGTGATACACAGTTTGCCATATCATTACTCTATTTCCTTTTTATATAGCATCCTTGCAAAAGAAATGCATTTAAACCTCACTGGCAATGCAAAGGTTAAAAGCCCCATTTAAATCAGTGGGGGATATGTAGTCATTTCTTATGCTGCAGTTGTTGTACCCCCCACAGCTGCACCACTTTTACTTAAATGGATAGTAATGTTTCACAAAAACAATTAATCTTCATAGTATTTGGGTCATGGATAGCGTTATTTCAATACTGTCAGAGTTGTAGTTGAAAAGTAATTGAATGATAAAGTACCCCCCCAGCCCTCTTTTACCTAGCGTAAGCCGCCTCCCCTCAGATGTGGAATCTGGTTGCTAGACCAGACAGATAACAGCAGGGGACAGTCTTCTTCCTATGAGAACAATGAAAGGCCTACCCCCTTGACAAGTTTTTCAGGTTTTTCCATTATCTTAATTGAAGATTGTCCCTCTCTGTGATCCATCTGGACAGTCTTGCTGCTCTGAGGTGAGCAGTGTTACATCAGTAAAAGGGGCGGGAGGGGGATACTTTGTCAATGAATTACTCTTGAACTACAACTCTGACAGAATTGAAATAACACTCTCCAAAGTCCAAATACTATGATGATTAATTAGAGCTGCTTTTATTATGAAACATTACTATCCCTTTAACTCTTTAAGGACTAGAAGTGCGCTTCGCGCATTGCTTTGCCATGCATTGTGAACCTCTCTGGACCTTAAAGGGTTAATACGTCATCCTCACTTGTGCTGGCAAAAAAAAAAAAGAAAAAAATGTAAATCTGTTGCAAAATAAAATCGACGACAAATCACTTAACCCTTTGAGTGCCAGAGGGGAACATTCCCCTCTGGCACTCGAACAGTTAAAAACTCAACTCGCTCAATGACAGACATCATTTTAATTATAGGGGAAAAAAAACTGCCGCAATTTATAATGACATCTCACAATGTCAAGATTTAAAGGGCTGACAAATAGCCTTCAGTTGAACTTTCTTAAATAAATTAATTAAAAGATTATACGCCGCTGTTTACCGCATGTTTGTTAAAGTCATGAACTTTTTTTTTTCATTTTAACCAAGCTTCATAGATAACAATCAGTGTTCTGTTTAATGCATTAATTACAACCTCAAGCAAAGTTTTCACTGAATTCTTTTAACGACGCTGTTAGCGATTTGTATATCACCTAAACCCCTCCCACCCCCAGCCACAGTTAGCAACATGCAGTACCTTGATTTCATGATAAACCATTGCAGTACATCTTTTATTTCATGCTGTTATGTTTTCAATTTAAAGGGCGACCATCATGTCAATTGTGCTCAATCAGCAGATCTGTTCCCCTGAGAGCAGTTGATGACGTTGGGACTGCTTTGTGACTTTATATAGTCTGTAAGTGCTCAATATGTAAAGTCAGTTTGCCTATAATTCTTTTTCTTTCTTTTTTTTTTTTTTTTTTAAAAATCTTTACTAATTTTTTTTTACACTTCTATGTGCCTGACGGCAACCTGGATGTTTGTTTCCAAACTTTGTGTTGAGATGCATTGGATCTCTCGTTCATACCTCCCAAGTGTCCCTCTTTAGGAGGGACAGTTGCTTTTTAAGACCCAAATCCCTCTGTCCCTCTTTCCCACCCTGGTGTCCCTCTTTTTAGGAAATAGGACTGTGTAGTGTATATATAAGTGTATTACATTGCTCCACAGCAATAAAACTCACATTAGTGTTTGTTTAAACTTCAGTATATGTGTTTATACTTTAGTCTGTACAAATAAAATACTTTGGTCTTGCTCTAAATCATTTATTCATTTACACAAAGAGGTGTCAATAGATCATGAAATAACCTAAAAATTAGTGGTAATACCCCTCCCACCAGCCACACCCCCAGCAACCCCACGTAAAACACAATTGTCCCTCATTGGCTATTTGAAATGTTGGGATGCATGCTCTCTAGCACTCAGAGGGTTAATAGACTGGTGGAAGGATAGTGTTACTTTGAATCACATTTCCTGCTTTCACAGTTCCTGACAGAAAGCTCTCTGAAAACAGAGATCCAGGGAGATTACTGTCAGGCATATAAAATAAAAAAATAAAAAAAAGTATAGTCCATTTGACTTTACATATCATGCACGAGCAGAATAGATAATGTAAAAAAGTATGTTGAATGTCACTTTAAATCAGTGGGAATTTGGAGAAATATATTTATTTCCTATAGTATATTTTTATTGCTCCAGAATGTGCACCACTTTAGTTGTCCCATGTAATTAATATTCAGGGAGAAAATTGGAGTATGTTATGTCAATAAACATTGTAGTTACGAAGGATTATTTTTTTTCTGAGTAAAGTAAACAAAAAGTGGGTTAATTGGAGTTGTCAATAATTATCTCAGTGAGAAGGTAAGCTCAGTCACCGGAGTAACTCAGTGTAAGCTTCAATCAAAACACACGAGTTCTCCAACACTCCGAGTTGAACTGCAGGATCTGTGACATTCCTGACTACCCAAGAGATGTAAAACAGAATGATGTTTGCCCACAGGACTTCCATGATATATTAATGTCATGTTCATATTTTCTACCCTTACAGGTTTGCTTGTTTAAAGGTGAAGTACCATATTCTTGTCCCAATACAGTTTCTTATTGTTTTGTTAACATTTTTTATGGAAAGTATGCATTTTCAGTATTGACAGGCTGGGGTGGGATGGAATTGCGACCCTAAATTGGTTTTTAATTCCTTGGACTGTGGAGACATATCGGTATATTGATTTGTACTGCTCAGGACATGTCCTATCATCGAAGGGATTTGCCATTTGAGTGCCAGAGGGTAAGAGGGTACCCTAACCACCCCTTACTTTCATCAAATATCTTCAGTTTTACCACCACCTCTCACTCTGTACTTCAAGATTACACAAGAGCAGTACACTGTCTCTGAAACTCACTACCGCTCCCTAACTCTGGAATACGATACTATGCTTCATTAGATCTTCCCCTATCTCTAGAACACACAACCCTGCTCCATCAGACTCTCCCCTACCTCTGGAATACATTACTATCCTCCACCAGACCCTCCCCTATCTCTGGAATATACTACCACACTCCGTCAGACTCTTCTCTATCTCTGGAACTCGCAACTATGCTCTATCAGACACCCCATTATCTCTGGAACTCACTATAATGCTCCATCAGACTCTTCCCTATCTCTGGAATGCACTACCACACTCCTTCAGACTCTCATCTATTTTTGGAACTTACTATAACGCTCCATCAGATTCTCCCCTATCTCTGGAATGCACTACCATACTCCATCACTTTCCCCTATCTCTGGGATGTGCTGTAATGTTCCATCAGACTCTCCCCTATCTCTGGGACTTTCTATAATGCTCCATCAGACACTCCACTATCTCTGGAATGTACTACCACTCTATTAGACTCTCCCCTATCTCTGGAACTTACTATAATGCTCCATCAGACACTCCCCTATCTCTGGAATGTGCTACCACTCTATTAGGCTCTCATCTATCTCTGGAATGTACTACCACTCTATTAGACTCTCCCCTATCTCTGGAACTTACTATAATGCTCCATCAGACACTCCACTATCTCTGGAATGTACTACCACTCTATTAGACTCTCCCCTATCTCTGGAACTTACTATAATGCTCCATCAGACACTCCACTATCTCTGGAATGTACTACCACTCTATTAGACTCTCCCCTATCTCTGGAACTTACTATAATGCTCCATCAGACACTCCACTATCTCTGGAATGTACTACCACTCTATTAGACTCTCCCCTATCTCTGGAACTTACTATAATGCTCCATCAGACACTCCCCTATCTCTGGAATGTGCTACCACTCTATTAGGCTCTCATCTATCTCTGGAATGTACTACCACTCTATTAGACTCTCCCCTATCTCTGGAACATACTATAATGCTCCATCAGACACTCTCCTATCTCTGGAACTCACAACCATGCTCCAGCAGACTCTCCCCTATCTCTGGAATTAACAATCATTCTCTATCAGACTCTCTCCTATCTCTGGAACTCACAATCACGCTCCATCAGACTCTCCCCTATCTCTGAATCTCACTAACACACTCATTCAGGCTGCCATCTGTCTCTGGAGCTCACTATCATGCTTCAGCAAACTCTCCCCTATCTCTGAAACTCTGTATTATGCTATATCAGATTCTCCTCTATGTCTATAACTCACCAGTACACATCATCAGACTCTTCCTTATATCTGGAACTTGCTATCATGATCAATATATCTCTGCCCTATATCTAGAATGTATTATTACACTCCATCAGACTCTCCCCATAGCTGTAACTCAATACCAGATTCCATTAGACTCTCTCCTCTCTATGTAACCCAATACTACACTTCACCAGACTCTCCCCTACCTATGGAACTCACTGCCACTCTCATTAGGCTCTCCTCTATTGCTGGAATACAGTAACACACTCACAGACTCTCCTCTGGACCTCACAACCATGCTCCATCAGGCTCCCCATTATCTCTAGAACTCACTATAAGCTCCATCAGACCCTCCCTTATCTCTGGAAAGCACTACCACACTCTGTCAGACTCTCCCCTATCTCTGGAACTCACAGCCATGCTTCTTCAGGTTCCCCGATATTTCTGGATCTCACAACCATGCTCCATCAGACTCCCTCCATCTCTGGAACTCAGACCCATGTTTCATCAGACTCCCTGATAATTCTGGAACTTACAAGCATGCTCCTTCAGACTCTCTCCATCTCTGGAACTCACAACCATGCTCCATAAGACTCTCCGTTGTCTCTGAAAAGCACTAACACACTCATTCGTGCTGTCCTCTATCTCTGGAACTCACAATCATGCTCCAACAGACTCTCCCCATCTCTGGAATGCTGTATTATGCTATATCAGATTCTCCTCTATGTCTGGAACTCACCAGTACACTCCATCAGACTCTTCCCTATATCTGGAAGTTACCATCACGATCAATCAATCTCTGTCCTTTAGCTATAGATTCATCAGACTCTCCCCTACCTCTGGAACTTTCTATCATGATCCATTAGACTCTGACCTCTCCATGTAACCTACTACTACACTCCATCAGACTTTTCCCCATATTTAGAGCTCACTATCCCCCACCATCAGGCTCTCTTCTATATCAAAGTCAGTATCACATTGCATCAATCTCTACACTATATCTGGTGCTAATTACCATTCTGCATCAGACACTCCCCTATCACACCACCAAGTGCCATCAGACTCTCCGCAATCTCTGGAACCAGTACCAGACCAGTACCAGACTCCATCAGGCTCTGCCCTGTCTCTAGAACACCCTATCAGTTGTCATCAGACTCTTCCCACCTCCAGAACTCACTATTAGTCTCCATCAGGCTCTTCCCTACATCTGTAACTCTCTATCAGTCTCCATCAGGCTCTCCTCTACCTCCAGGAGTCACTATCAGTGTCCATCATGCCCTCTCCTACATCTGTAACTCCCTAACAGTCTCCATCAGGCTCTCCTCTAGCTCCAGGAGTCACTATCAGTGTCCATCATGCCCTCTCCTACATCTGGAACTCCCTGTCAGTCTCCATCAGCTCTCCCCTACCTCCCGAACTCATTGTTCCATCAGCCTCACCTCTAGTTTTCTCTCATTTAGGCTCTCCATCAAAACCTGCTTATTCAGTTAAGCTTGCACCCAGCACCTCAAACTGTCTGAACACTGACACTATGGCAATGTTACCTTACAGTTGGTTCGAACTTGTCCCTTCTCCCTAAAGAAATGGAATCCTTGTGAATGAGCCTTGTGTTTCATTTGTTACACTTTTCTCTCTAGATTGCAAGCTCTTGTGAGCAAGGCCCTCTCTACCATGTATATTATTTTATATAAGTGTTTCAAATGTTTTTAATGTGTATTCAGTAATTGTAAAGTGCTACGGAATATGTTGGATGTTAATAAATGAATGATAATAATAACTAAAGTAGTAATTAAGTTATAATTTACTATTTTATTAGTTAATTATTGCTAATTCCATCTCTTAGTTTAGAAGTATTATGAATTTATAGCTCATGTACAGGTCCACTGCTGGTTTTATGTCTTAGCATAATAGCAAAAATGTCATTCTTATTGGCCTCATAGGACAGTATGAAATCCCTAGGGAAACTGGATTCATGACATGCTGACCAGAAGCTAATAGAATTATTCCCCCAGTTCCCTAGGCTGTCAGTGAGTTGGAATTCAAGCCAGATGTGTATATGCGGGTTGAATCATGGAACTTCAGAGTCTCACAGTTCAGTATGGCTTGAGAAACAACAAGAAAGAACCGGGGTCTCTTCTCAATGGTATCCTTTTAAAATCTTGCATGCAAAATAGCTCTCTCTCCTTCAACGCGTACTCTGGTCTGCCATGTCATTCTGCAAGCAATGAAGGGGAGAGAGAGGCCGGACAGGCTTACTACAGTACCTGAGAGAAGACATGGTGTCTCAAAGCATACACAGAGGACCTGCATCAATAACTAAGTCCCATGTAATGAGATAAGGTTACCAACAAGCAAATGGATCTTCCTGATAAGACTCAATGGTATGTGAATCAGCAATAGCAGGACCATGGAAATTAATGATATTCTATTCTATTGTATGGCTAAGGATGATGAGACTTGAAGGCGACATGTGAAGGCACGACTTGAGAATCTCGCGCTGTCCTCCAATGCAAGATTCTCATGTTGCCCTTTTAATTATGGCGACATGTTGACTGTTCCCAGTAGTTGCACTCTATTTTGCATGTGACATTTTAAAATTGAACTCTTTTCAATACCCCATTATGCTCTCCATCTGGTCCATCATGACTCACAAAGAAGCTCCGTCTTCGCTTGGAGGATTGCTGCCAGGGGAGCAGACTTACTGATGGGGGCTATCTATGTGATAGTTGACCTTTAAAGGGTATGATGGAGTCTTGACACTGTGAAGGTTGTACCTTAAAGTTTCCTCATACCAGTAAGAAAGATGATGTACTAAAACTAAAAAGTAGAAAGTTTATCAAGTATGCATTGAAAACATGAGCATGTTATGGACTAGATTACAGAATGCAGAGACTTAACTCGTTTCTCTCACTGTAGCAAGTCCTTTCATATAGCCTTTATATAGTCCTGACATATTGGTGCTTAAGGTGCACACGCAGCTTGGATTAGATCATGGCATAGTCATCAAAAGTCCACTAACACTAAGCTATAATCATGTCCATATTACGCGTTTGTAATTAAAGGAGAATCCTGGAGCCTTGAAAAATGTTCTGGGGGGTTGAGTGTTTGAGTGCTTGATGGAGCCCCTGATACAACACTGGCACTGCCACCAATTTCCTAGGAGACAAGGTGGGCATTTGAAATACCACCACCCTCTTTTCTGAAAGAAAAAAAAACTGTATGTTCCCAGACGTACGCAGCTTCTGGGACCATGCCCGTAGAGTTCAATAGGTCACTCAGAAGCGTTCAGTATCCTTTCAAAATGTCACACACCATTGTTTGAGCAACTAAAAGGCACATTAGCCATGTAGCCAGGATGAAATGAGCAACAAGGGAATCTTGCCCAAATCAAAAGTGCGAGATTCTCATGTCGCTGGTTTAAGCGTCGGTCATTTGAGCGCCCACATGAACATAAACATACCCTGGTGATATTTGCGTTTACTCTTGCTCTCCTTCCCCTCAGTGTCCGCGGCTCATAATAATAAAAAATAAAAATCAAAGACACAGGCGACAATTCAGATGGTGATATGATTTTTTTATTATTATTATTATTATTATTATTATTATTATGAGCCTCGGACACTGAGGGGAAGGAGAGCGGGAGTACACAAAGAACTGTTCTGGCTATAGTCCGCCTATGCATTCACAAATATCACCAATGTATGTTTATGTTCATGCGAAGCTTAAGCCCGTGAAATGACAATCTCACCCTTTTAATATGGGTGAGATTCTCATGTCACCCTTTTCATCCCGCTGACATGGTTAATGCGTGTTAACCACAATAGTGTGAGACATTTTAATAGTGAACAGAAGAGTTCCATGCAGGGCTGGATTTCACAATAGGCAGAGTAGGCAGCTTCCTAGAGCTCCAAATTTTGAGGGGTGGTGCCTCAGCTGTGCTGACTACACCAACATAATGAATTGTGGATGTGGCCAGAGCAATCTCAGTGTCCCTGTACGGGCTATTACCTTACCCCTTGGATGCTATGCACAATGCTTTGGAGATCACTCTAGCAACCAAGGGGTTAAGGCTTTGTTTTTGTCCTTGCTTGTTCTAGCCAAAGGTATTTTCTGTTCCAGGAAACAGTGGATGGGAATGGGGTGTGGCCATGGGAGGAGCCAAGGGAGACTGGAATGTCTTGCCTAGGTGTGCCTTGGTAAATTCGGCCCTGGTTCCATGTGTCATCATGCGAGCGGAATCTGGAGAGCCAGTGAAACAAGGTAGAATGACTGCTGCTGTGACCTGCAGTGAGGGTTCCATCTGGGGTCTCCACTAGATAAACGAGGGTGATATGGCATGGTCTGAACTTGACGGAAACATGTCTTTTTACAACCTCATCAAGTATGTTGGTATGTTACAATGTCAGGTACCCAATTCCCCCAGAAAGATGTAGGAAGCTCCAGGATGCTTCACTAATTGCAAACAGGTACTAGCGACATGTTCATAGTTTGAGGTTAGTGTCCCTTTAAATACCAAACGCCCAAATTGAAAACACCAAAACACTACCTTCTGGTGTGCCTCGATGACTGGAGCTGAGAATCACTGTTTTGTGACATTTCCTATTGAGTAAAACAAGGGTATTCTCAATCTGGGAGATGCTTCTCTCATATGCTTATTACAGTTAAATTGTCATATTCCTGAGAGCTTCAGTTCAAGATGATTTGCAGCCAGGTGGCACTGTTTCTGCATCCATCTATAGAAAGCTTGGGTCTGCAACACTCAGCTTTTAACAAGCTTCAATAACAACAGCACCATCTGGCTGCAAAAAAAAAAAGAAAACCATTCTGAATGCCGCCTCTTGGAAAAATACAGGTTTGCTCTCTAATAACATTTGACTAAACCATGTCTCAGAAGTAGAAGTATTCTTGTTTACAGATAAAGCTCTGGAATAATATATATTTTCATAATAAGGGATTACTATCCCTTTAAAGTACTTTGAGTGCTGGATAGGTAGCCAATAGATTGCAGCCAATACAATGGGTTTCTCTCTGGCACTCCAAGGGGTAAAATCCTGGTTATGGCTCTATATATATCTACAATGGAAATATCAGGCCTAAGGATGACATGATTAGGTGTGAAATTTTTTTAAAGAAAGGTACCAGGTCACCTTATTCTCCATGGACAAGTGCCAAAAAATGTTCAGGGTCACTGATAAAAGATATAGGGTCACTGACCTGGCTGCAAATCAGATCTGAGTCAGATATCCCGACCTATAAATTTCACTTGCCCCCTAGCCACAAAAATCCTCCCCAAAACAGGCTCATCAGATAGAAGTTTTGCCTTCCAGTATCCTTTTGTAGAATTTAGATCTTCGGGTGTTCTGTAGTTGTTTGTTTATAGCTGTGGGGATGAGAGTTGTTTAAATGACAATTTTAGCCAGCAGTGTTCAGTGAAAGCCAAGGAGTGTTGAATTAAGCTCTGATGCTGCAGGGTGACAAGATCAGGATATGAGTGCGAGGAGGTACTGCACTTCTTTACAAGTAGGGTGGCGGAATCGTGTTGTGAACTTCCAGGAAAGATGGTACAGATGAATACAGAAGATCAGTTAACCCCTTGAATGCAAGAAATGTATCCAAATGCTTGCATTGGGGCATGTCTATGATGGCAAAGAGTAAAAGAAATTGTAAAACAACTCCATAGCATTATAGGGGGAAACAAATTTAAAAAAGCCTTTGATTTAAATGGAGCTTTTAACCCATTGAATTATTTAAAGAAAAATAGAAAAGTAATTGATTTAAATAGAGCTTTTAACCCTTTGAATGTATCGGAGACCTCTTTAGAAAATAGCAATCAATGGTTTTAACCCTTTGAGTGCCAGAGGGGTACGCAACGCATTGCTTTGCAATGCGTTGCGTACCCCTCTGGCTCTCAAAGGGTTAAAGGCCCATTTAAACCAGTGGAAATCTGAAGAATTTTTAATTGACCTCTTTGATTTGCCCCAAAACGATTCCAGTTTAATTGTGCATATGCCTTTAATTGTATTGGACTCTTCTGCCTGTTTAAATTGCATTTCAAAAATGCTATTTTTAAATGTGTATATTAATAGTCAGAGATGCTCAACTAGGAATGAACCTGCAATACATATTTGCAGGCTCTATAGGACCTCCAGATTGCTGCTCTGCTACAGTCCTCGTGTGGACTGCTAATACGGGGTGCCGGGATATGACGTTATCAAATATACCATGAACTGTATTGTAATGTTTACTAGAGTGCAACAAAATATAGATTATATTTTTCTTTTGAGCATTATACTTTTTTATGAAAACCTATATTTACAGGTATTTTCTTGCTAAATAAAACATGATTATTTCCTCTGCTGTCAGTCATTTTATTTAAAAGTGATAACAGTTCAAAACTGTTATATTCTCTGGAAACAGAGTTCCAGTGAGCTTACTTCCTGAAAGTCCAAACTGACAGGAAGTGACTAAGCAGTTACTAACACATTCTATGGAGAACTGCATGTCAGTGACTCACTGCTGCCATAGAATACAACAGAATAAATCTATATGAAATCTGTCCACTAGAGTGCACTGAAAATGTAAAAAAAAAAACAAAAAAAAACCAACAGCAGTTTAACTGTAATAACACTGAAAACATGCATCTCCCATTAATGAGAGGACCCTTATTTAAATGAGCAGGAAAAGTCCTAAATTCTATGTTGTTTTTAAAAAAAAAAAATACTGCTCCTTTAATCCTCTATTGTTGTCAAACTATTTACAGCTCAGTAATATATAAAAGAAGACAAACCCTTGACGATGTACTACCTTGTGTTTGATTTATGGTCAGTCCCTTGGGTCAAACACTTTACTGTACAAACTGCTCTTTGCATAACATTATAGAAATATATCACTGGGTGTGTTCTATTCCCCTCCAGCACAATAGTGCCTAATTATATATATATATACCTGTAGGTACAATCCCTGATACTGTCATTTTGTTTGTAATTGTTTTCGGCAAGTTTCAATAAACGTCTTTATATCTTCATTGTATTTCAGTGTTATAACTATAGCCTGCAACTTTCAGTTTAGAGAACCAGGGTATAGAAAAAATAATTTCAAAATAATTTACAAAAAAAAAAAATATTCAATGTGAGAAAAAAACTGCAACTTTCTCAAGAGTTTTCATTTTTAATAATCAATTAATTCATTCACTCATTCATTAATAAAAGCATAGCTTTTTATGTGTGGGGGACGGAGTACCGGTGCATTAACCCTTTGAGTGCCAGATGGGTACGCAACACATTGCTTTGCAATGTGTTGCGTACCCTCTGGCACTCAAAGGGTTAAAACAAACCCCTAATAAAAGTACATACAAGAGCATTTGGATGCTATAAATGTTTATATGATGTACAAATAGATTAACTTTTAAGGCAACAAACATTAATATATATATATTATATATACACACCTTTTTCTACAACAAGAAATAAATATATATATTTTTTTATGGTAGAAAAACAAAATCAGAAATTTGCCTATATTTTCTATAACTATTTGCAAAACTGCCACTGAGTTGCATTCCAATCCTATATAATAATTCGCTAAGTTGTGTGTAACGCTCGACATGCGCAGTAGACAATGCTGCGCGTGCTGCAGTCATGCGCAGTACAGACTGCCCGCGCCGCGGCTGATACAGAGCTGGGGCCTCCGAAGGAGCATCCAGCTCTGTATCAGCAGTGGCGCGGGCAGTCTCTGCTGCGTGTGACTGCCCCGCGACCGGCTGCCAGAGGCACTGTGGCCCGTGTAACGGGCTGTTCAACTAGTAAATAAATAAATGAAAACAATGTTACAAAATAATAAATAGAAAATTAAAGCCTTTAAGTATCTATAATAGTTGTAGCTGTGATTATATATGGAAGGTGCAGTAGGACAGAAGAAAGAGGACATAAAATGATAATAATAAGGTACACAAAACAAGTTTAAGTGTTGCTGCAAAAGATAAACACTGCTGTTTACAATAGACCATTCGGGAAAGCCTCGGGGCATGGGAGTATACAATTTATCTTTCTCGGAAAGGGGGGGTTTTAAAATGAGATTTGAAACATGCATAGCGTGAGCTGCTTCTAAACAATGGGAAGAGTCAACACCACCAGTTAATATATTAGCATAGAAGCAACACAGCTGTATTTCACAGGAACTGCTTCCAATATGCCGCAGTGACGTACGACAAAGCAGATGGCAGGTTTTTTTTCTTTTCCACTCGCAGCAATATGGATGAAGCATGCATTTTATTTGCAGCAGAATTACATGAGCCACAAGCACATACTGGGAGGAATGTAAGATTCCTTTAGCACATCTCATATTCTTTGCTGGGACTTTGGCTTCTTACTTATTGGCCAGCACTTGGTGGGTATGCACTAGAGTGCATGATCACTTTAGCGCATACCACTGCGCACATTCTGCCATGATTAAGACTTTAATATGGGCACAGAAAAATGGAGGAGGTTTACCCCATAATAAAAGACTTTAAAGGGATAGTAATGTTTAATATAGAAATATATATATTGAAGAGTTTATCCTGCTGAGAAAAACAAAAGTATACCAATTGCTGTGAGATACTTTATTTTAAAGTTATTGCAGCTACAATGTGCATTTTTTGGGTGCTGTGCCTCTATGACCTGAAAAGTTATGTGGCCCTGTTGATGCAGTAGTCTATGCACGGTTCTGGTCAGTTGACCATACAGGAAGCTGTAGCAACAGCACCACTGTAACATGTTATGGCATGAAGGTAACGTGCCCAAAATATGCACATTCTAGCTGCCATAACATTTGAATAAAACTCAGCAGTGGGACCACATTTGTCCATAGATAAACCTTGCAGCCTTATTATTATTATTGTTATTATTATTTTAAATTAAAGGGATAGTAATACTTCATTTTATCTTTATTTTATTTTGTAGACATTAAAAAAACATGAAGAACGATATAAGTCTTATCTCTCAAACCTTTATGATTTGAGAGATATTCACAAGCAAAGTTTCCCCTCCCTCCTCTTTTACATAGTGTAAGCCATCTCTTCTCAGATGTGGAATCTGTATGTAAAACTAGACAGATAACAGCAGGGGACAATCTTCTTTCTATGAGAACAATGAAGGCTCTGCCCCCCTGACAGGTTTTTCAGGTTTTTCCCTTATCTTAATTGAAGATTGTCCCTCTCTGCAGTCTACCTGGGCACCTCCCTTCTGATCTGGCTGAACAGTGTTACATCAGTAAAAGGGGTGGGAGGGGGACACTTTATCATTGAATTACTCTTGTACTACAACTCTGACAGTATTGAAATAACACTCTCCAAGGTTCAACTACTATGATGATTAATTAGAGATGCTTTTATTATGAAACATTACTATCCCTTTAAATATCTCTATCCCTCTTATATGAGCAAGCCAGATACAATGCATTTTGCATGCATAGAAAAATTGAGGAAGATTATTCCATAATAAGAGACCATGGAGAGAGGAATAGAATGATGTGAAATTGCTATAGAGCACCCGTCAGAAATCTTGGGACCAGTACAAACATAAACCCAGTCCCCCCATCCCACACAATTGCACTGCAACCTGGATCTATATGTAAGGAAAGAACCTGTGGAACTGCTCCACTATACATTGTGATATGAAACAAAAGACAAAGTTGCAGAGGTGTGCTCCAATTCTCTGCTACTCTACCTACAGAATTTACTTAAAAATAGGTCCTACCAGGAGATTATCCAGAATCCCAGTGGGCCGGTCTAGTCATCTGGGGGCCGCTTTGCACACAGTCCTTCCCCCACACATCGTGGGGGCTGCAGAGGCCTCCATATCTGATTGGAGAGGTGGGCCCGTCTGCTTGGTCACATACATGGGTTCTTCCTATAGCCCCCTGATGGCAGCCCTGAATTCCTATACTCGAGTTTGTATTTTGACATTTATAATAGCATATTCCTCCGGAAGAAGTGGCAGGTTTGCCACGAAACATGTTGAGGATTTTATTTATTCAGGTCTGCTGTTCTTTTGGAGATTCACAAGCTGAGACAATATATATTGATCGATCTGGATATATTGATGCAAGCTTGCACAGTTCTGTTGCAGGGAGAACTAGCATCCAAAATCCCTGCTGGCCTTTAGCCGGTCAAACATTCCCTGTGGGTATTGATTCTCACTTACATTTGATCCATATCCTGTTTTAAACAGACAGGATAGCTCTACTTGTTGTTTGTTTTTGTGTTTCCCCTTAAAGGGATAGTAATACTTCGTTTTATCTTTATTTTATTTTGTAGGCATAAAAAAAACATGAAGAACGATATAAGTCTTATCTCTCAAACCTTTACGGTTTAAGAGATATTCACAAGCAAAGTTTCCCCTCCCGCCCCTTTTTCCTAGTGAAAGCCATCTCTTCTCAGATGTGAATCTGGCTGTAAGACCAGACAGATAACAGAAGGGGACAATCTTCTTTGTATGAAAACAATGAAAGCCCTGCCCCCCTTGACAAGTTTTTCCCTTATCTTAATTGAAGATTGTCCCTCTCTGCAGTCTACCTGGGCACCTCCCTTCTGATCTGGCTGAACAGGGGGGGGGGGATACTTAGCTTGTGAATATCTCTTAAACCATAAAGGTTTGAGAGATAAGACTTATATCGTTCTTCATGTTTTTTTAATGCCTACAAAATAAAATAAAGATAAAACGAAGTATTACTATCCCTTTAAGCCCCGCTGGGAAGTGGTGGTTTCTAAGAGGACTGAGCGTGAGGGATCTGGACATCTGTGTGGAGGCAGTTTAATATCCTCCACTGGCTATACTTGTCATTGTGATTTAAACATCTGTGACAAAATCTCCATGTGAGTATAATATTGTTTGTATTCATATTCCAATTTTTAAGAAAATGTCTACACTATGAGACTCTCCCCTCTCTCTTTTGTGTTTTTTGGTTATACTTTTTTCATATTCACCTGTGTTTTAAGCCTTTGAGTGCCAAAGAGGGTATGCAGTGCATTGCAGAGCAATTTGTTGCGCATCCCTTTGGCACGCAAAGGGTTAAACTTTGATGCCCCTGTATTTCCTGTATACGTATTCCACATTCTTACAGGAAGTACACTACATTCCATAGACTGTACAGCAGATAATTATCACACATTCAGGGCAGTGACAGTCTTATCACCAACTTCTCTATAAATGACTCCATAGACATCCGTGTAGGCATTGTTTACAGTCTACAATAAATTCCACCTCCCACCTCTACATTTTTTTAAATATATAGGACAACCTCTTCCTACTCACTCCTACAGCATTTTTGAAGTGCCGCACCTTTGTTTTAGGAATTTGCCTCCAATCTCTCACCCCAAGACCCTTCCCTTGTTTAAATATATTTCATCTATTTGTTATGCCTCCCACGTTGGCCCGGATATTCATTTCAAGTACATTTGGCAAGGCACCAAGGCCAGACAACCCTAACCCTGCCCAATATCACACCACCATTCATAGCATAACTCAGCCCCCAGACCCTATAACCACTGTCCAATACAGGAAATACCCTTAATGGAGCAGTCAACGTGTATATGAATTTTCCTACTGAGAAAAATAAGTATTTCCACTACTGGGAAGTTGTCATTCAAAACATATTACAGCCCAGACTCACGTTTTTTATCCTTGGAGTGCCAGAGGGGTATACAGCGCCTTGAGGAGCTATACAATGGATGCATGTCTGGCACTCAAAGAATTAAAGCGGAACTATCAACATCATAACACTGCGCCCCAATCCATTACTAATACAGCGATAGGTACAGCCATATTTCTATTATACTGAATAAGTCCACATTATTGAAGAAAATAAACTTCTTTTGCAGCCACCAGTGGACAACAGCACAGACACCTTAGAGGAAAGTTACCTTTGAGACTGTGCTGTCTGTCCTGTTCACTGCGCAGATTGTTGGTGACGTTCATTGGTTACCTTAAGGCAGTGATTCTCAACCAGGGTGCAGTGGTACTTTGGTGTGCCATGGACATCAACTTAGGGTGCCCCGTGTTTCTATGAAGACTAACAAAAATGGACTTTTAAATAAAGATTTATAGAAATTGTTATGCACAATATGTTTAGTTTTGTTATTATGATTGTAAGACCTAATAATAACTATATTTATGTACTGAACCCATCATTATGCCCTTGATAAAGTACATTAAATATGTTAGGGGTGCCCCGAATGTTCTAGATTATGTGTTAGGGGTGCCCCGAACAAAAAAAGATTGAGAACCACTGTCTTAAGGTAACGGAAGTTGCTGACAGCGCAGGCGCACAGAGCTTCTCTTGTAAGCTCTGTGCAGTGAACACCTGCAGAAGAAGTACATTTTCTTCAACACCGCGGACTTATTGAGTATAATAGAAGTATGGCTTTACCTATTGCTATATTAGTAATGGATTGGGGGTCAATGTTGGTACTTCTGCTTTAACTCAAACTGTTAGCAACAGCACATACTTGGAGGAGATGTACTAAGGTGTGATATTCTCCAGGGAGGTGTGATATTATCCAGGAAGATAAACCTCCAGTTTCTATGTTATTCTACTGGAGAGCATTATTTATAGACGAGGGGGGGGTACTAATGACTGATAAAGAGGAGATAACTTCTCCATTGAGATTAACTATCCAGATCCCATGTTATTCTATGGGAAAACTTTAGTTATAGTCTAGAGGGGGGGTGCACTAAGGTGTGATTAAGAGGAGATAACTTCTCCAGTGAGATAATCTCTCCAATCCCTATGTTATTGTATGGGAGAGCTTTAGTTATAGACTAGAGGGGAGATGTACTAAGGTGAGATAAAGAGGAGATAACTTCTCCAGTGAGATAATCTCTCCAGTTCCTATGTTATTATATGGGAAAGCTTTAGTTATAGACTACAGGGGAGATGTAGTAAGGTGTGATAAAGAGGAGATCACTTCTCCAGTGAGATAAACTCTCCAGTTCCTATGTTATTCTATGGGAGATCTTTAGTTATAGACTACAGGGGAGATGTAGTAAGGTGTGATAAAGAGGAGATCACTTCTCCAGTGAGATAAACTCTCCAGTTCCTATGTTATTCTATGGGAAAGCTTTAGTTATAGACTACAGGGGAGATGTACTAAGGTGTGATAAAGAGGAGATAACTTCTCCAGTGAGATAAACTCTCCAGTTCCTATGTTATTATATGGGAAAGCTTTAGTTATAGACTACAGGGGAGATGTACTAAGGTGTGATAAAGAGGAGATAACTCTCCAGTCCCTAATCTCCACGTTTTCACCTCTTTAAAGGCTGAATTCAATTGCAGGAGATAAATGTTACCTCCAATTTTATAAAAAAAATGTTCCTTTCGAAGTCTATGGAGAAACCTGAAGATAAAAGCAGAGATAAAATTATCACCTGTTTTTGAATCCAGCCCTAAGACGTCTAAATGCATCTCCACCAATATCTTCAATCAGTCCTGAATGTCATGTCCCTGGCGTTGGATAGGAAAGCAGGTAACAGGTAATCTAAACTCTTTAACCCTTTGAGTGCCAGAGTGGTACACAACGCATTGCAGAGCAATGCGTTGTGTAACCCTCTGGCACATAAAGGGTTAATGTCCATAGGGATGTGCAATGCATCGCTTATGGTGCGTTGTGCACCACTCTGCTAAAACTAATTGGATTTTTGACCACTAGAGGGCACTGCTAATGTTAAAAAAAAAAAACACAAAAAAAAAACATGGTTTTAAACTGTAATAACTGAATGCATGCCTCTCTCAGTAGTGGGAGTACTTTTATTTTACTCAAAAGGAAACTCTCTACAATATATTTTTTTTTCATAAAAAAAATGTACTGCACCTTGAAACCAATAGGCTTACCCAAACCGCAGCCCTACCTACAGTAACCATTTCCCTGACAGCAGTGAAGAGGTGTCTTGAGGCTGTAGACAAATGAGGTTAACAAGCTCGCCCACGGGTTAGATGCATTGTACAGTTAATTCATAGTGGAAAGCAAGGGAAATTATACCAAGTATATAAGTACTAGTGTAAAAGCCATTGTACACAGGCCAAGGTCCGGGTATTGTTAACCCTTTGAGTGCTTTGCAATGTGTTGCTTACCCCTCTGGCACTCAAAGGGTTAAGAGGCCGGTCCTGTTGTGCGTCCTGCCCCCAACGCAGTCATGCACTATAGAGACTGCCCGAAAGCACAGAATGCTCCCAACACAGAACTCCTAGCATTCCGTACTCCTAGCATTCCGTGCATTCGGGCAGTCTCTACTGGGCATGACGGCTTCTGACAAACATCCTAGTGAATTATTATATAGGATCATTACAATAATATTTATATATATATTGTATATATTTCCTTTCCGAGTCCAACAAGTTACCTCCCAACATTTCAAATGACCAAAAAGGGACACTTGTGTTTTAGGTGGTGCTGCTGGGGCCGTGGCTGGTGGGTGGGGTATTTTTGAGAATTTTTTCAATTGCAATTTTAATTCATTGAGCACCCGCCTGGCACTCAAAGGTTAAGTTATTTTATGACCTATTTACACCTCTTTGTGTAGCTGAATGATTTAGAACAAGATCAAAATATTTTGTTCATACAGACTAATGTATAAACATATATAGTGAGGTTTATGTAAACATTAAAGCGGATGTATCACCTTATAAAAAGGTGTTACCATCCAGTTTGTCAATTAAAGTTATTCTAGAAAAGCTGTTTTTTTTTAAAATACCGTAAAATCTCAGGTATAATACGCAGGTGTGTATTATGCCTAAGATTTTACGGGAAAACAAGAGTGCCTATGTATAATACGGACCCTTCTTGGACTTGCCGCCCTGCCGCCCGCTTCCTTCAATTGGGCTTACAGGACCTTCCGCTTTCAGCCAATGGTAATGCCCTGATACATAAGTTATGATTGCAAATAATGCCGGCACTTAACAAACATTATAACACTATTTCCATGATTACCAGTATACTAACAATTAATTGGGGTTCAATTGTATGTACATTATAGTTCCTCTTTAAAGGGATAGTAATACTTAAAATGTAAAAAAAACTATGTTTTAGGGTTTATCCCCCTGAGTAAAACAAGAGTAGTCCCACTGCTGAAAGGCGTTTCATTCAAAAGTTATTAATTTTCAAAGTTGAATTTTTTAGGTGCAATATCACAGTGGCCTGAAATTGTACAGTGGCGCTGTTGCTACACTATCCTATGGACAGCTCTGGTCAGTTGACCATAAATCTCCATAGGATGGTGTAGCAACAGCGCCACTGTACAATTTCAGGCCACTGTGATATTGCACCTAAAAAATTCAACTTTGAAAATTAAAAACTTTTGAATGAAACACCTTTTAGCAGTGGGAGTGCCCTTGTTTTACTCAGGGGGATAAACTCTACAACATATTTTTTTGTACATTTTAAGTATTACTATCCCTTTAACACATTTTTGCAATGCGTTGGAGACCTCTCAAGCAATGAAGTGGTTAAAAATCCCCTTTTAAAATGGACATTTGGCTCATTTTTATTCGATCCCTATGGTGCAATGCTCCACTTTATCTCTGCGCATGCAGCATACAGTTATATCGATATTAAGAAGACAAGGTCACAAGGTTTCTTTCCCCCTAAAGCAATGTGTTTGCCTCTAGCGCAGTTCACTGTGTGAGTAACTATTGGTTTATGCTAAGCAAGGGCTTGGGAATTTGCGCTTCTCACTAATGAATATCTTTCTTATACAGACATCAGTTTTTAATCCTTTGAGTGTCAGTGTTGTGCCCAAAGCTTTGCAGTGCACTGGACACTTCTCTGGCACTCAAAGAGTTAAATGCATTAACCCTTTGAGTGCCAGAAGGGAACGCAACGCATTGCGTTGCATACCCCTCTGACACCCAAAGGGTTAATAGGACAACAAGAAGTGAAACGAAACAGTGAGTAAGATCCGGGATGTATCTGATAATATGTGAATCATATAAAAGACAACACTTAACCCCTTAAGGACCGGTGACATGCCAGGGCTGTCACCGGTAATCTTGCCTAAAGGTCCTGTGATGATCTGGCGTGTTGCATATTTTGTGCTTACAATGCTTCTGCGGGAGAGCTGTGAGCACTAGCGTCTGAGACCCCATTCGGCACACCGGTAAACATTATTAGTCATGTGTGCCAGCGCGCCGAACATGCTCTATGCTTTAACTGCCGTCCACCCCTAGGATCCCTGCTCCTTAAGGAGTTAAAGTACAACTACCATGTAGATACTTTCCCTACTGGAAGATCTCTTCCCCTAGGAGCAGACATGCCGATGGAGCAGAGAATGCATTGTGAGCTCTGGAGTAACGCGGGTCTGAAGAGATACCCCTGATGATCCCTTATCGGTCCAGTGAGAAGAGAATGAACTGCAAGACTGAAGTCTCACAGATCAGTTTAATTGGCCTGTATTACGCTATTCTCATAGACCCTCTGCCTCTGACTTGAAAGTCTGACACACAGGGTGAATGGAGGATGAGCACACAATACAGGCATGAGACTCAGAGTGCCACAGACTTCCTGGGGTTGTACCAGCAGAGGGAGTCAATTTTCTGACACACGTTAATGACTGATAAGAACAGTCCTGGGGATGCACAGGGAAACCCTGGGCTATTTGCTAAGTCTCCTTCCTACTTCAGCATTTCTGACCATTACTTTACATATGTAAATTGCCATTGGGCTTAGCAGTTTTAGGGGAATCCAGACGTGGACCCCTTACCTACAAGTGCCTACAGAGAACACCTGTGCCTCACGGATGAGGCCCAAGAAGGGTGAAATATACCTCTGGGGTTAACTGCTTCTCTTGTTCAGAGAGAAATTGACTGGTACTTTGTGGCTGGGCCTTTTCCTGGACAGGACCAGTGTGATGTCACCCTGGATATTTCTTCTCTGTGTATGGTACTTATGAGTTAGATGTTGCACCCTGGGTAGAATAAGATCCTATAGAGCCTGCTGTAAATCCTCAAAGGCTCTTCCCTTGTGGAGCATCTCTGACTATTACTTTGCATGTTCCACTGTCCATCTACACATACAGTGTCTAACACCCCAGTTTTGCTCCACTGGTAGTTACAAACCCACACATACACCGCATGACACCTCAGTCTTCTTCCTCTGTCCCACTGGTAGTCAAAGACCCACCCATACCCTGACACTCTAGCCATGTTCCACTGTCCACTGGTAGTGACAGAGCCCCATATACACTATCTCCAACACCAGCCTTGTCACACTGTCAACTGGTAGTGACAGAACCACACACACGTACATTATCTTACACCACAGCGTTGTTCAACTGTCCTCAAAACCAGCCTTGTTCCACTGTCCCCTGGTAGTCAAAGACCCACACATGGACTGGTTGATATCTCAGCCTTGTTCCACTGTCCCCTGGTATTCAAAGAGACACACAAACACTGTTTTCTTCCCCAGCATTCTTCCACTCCCTGCTACTGAAGCCTGGTTCCACTGTCCTACTGATAGTCACAGAATCACATATACACTGACTGCCACTCCTCCCTGCTCCCCTCGACCCCAAACAGCTATGTGCCTTGCCTCCCCGTCACCATGTTTCCCTCTGTAATATGTCTGTTCCACGTTCTGTGTCATTACATTGACATTATGTCATTACCAGGAGGGCAGGACAGAGAACGTGGAGTAGGCATGTCACAGAGGGAAGTGAGATGACAGTAAGGAAGGGGACCCATCCATTGTGGTCTAATGCAAAACATGGAAGCATAGATCTGTGCCTCTTCTAGAACAGATATGAATAGCTACAATGCTGAGCTGCAGCATATGACATCATATGGCGGCACTCAGCATGGACAGATTGCACAGAGCATACTATATAGATCTGTGTTGGAAGAGACACAGATCTGTGCTCTCATATAACAACAGGAAAGAGGATGTTCCGATGCACAGATGATGGTGGGTCTGTGGTCTACCTGGGATCTGTCCCACTGGAGAAAGCCCGAATATCTGGTGGGATGTCCTGCCCCTGTTTCCTTCAATAAAGTGTGTGTGTCTAATGATCTATCTATCTATCTATCTATCTATCTATCTATCTATCTCATATCTATCTATCTATCTATCTATCTATCTATCTCATATCTATCTATCTATCTATCTATCTATCTATCTATCTATCTATCTATCTCATATCTATCTATCTATCTATCTATCTATCTATCTATCTATCTATCTCATATCTATCTGTATCTATCTATCTATCTATCTATCTATCTATCTATCTATCTATCTATCTATCTCATATCTATCTATCTATCTATCTATCTATCTATCTATCTATCTATCTATCTATCTCATATCTATCTGTATCTATCTATCTATCTATCTATCTATCTATCTATCTATCTATCTATCTATCTCATATCTATCTGTATCTATCTATCTATCTATCTATCTATCTATCTATCTATCTCATATCTATCTATCTATCTGTCTGTCTGTCTGTCTATCTATCTATCTATCTGTCTATCTATCTATCTATCTGTCTATCTCATATCTATCTATCTATCTATCTATCTACCGAAACCATCGCAAATAAGAATTTGCTAATAAATTGCTTTAATAAAACAAACTGGTTTTAACCCTCTGAGTACAAGTGTGTGTGTGTGTGTGTGTGTGTAATTCATTGCGAACAGTCAAGTAAATAAGGGAAATACATAATTCCAAATGAATTCAAAGTGATTTCCCTATATAAAATAATAATACCCATCATGTATGTGAATCCCCGGGGTGTGAGAGAGATCACATTGCAATGTAAATCACTGCGACTGATGCACTAATAGATATGGAGTAATTCTGGGGCAAACCAGCTGCACCACAGGGGACAAAAAAAATTCTCATTTATTTAAATGGGGCTTTTAACCCCTTGAATGCTGAAGACTTCTCTAGAATTTAAGGGCTTAGAAACCCCCCTTTTAAATCAAAGGGGTTTGGGGAATTTGAACTGATGCATATGATGCAGTTGGAATGCTCCAGAATTGCTCCATTTTTATTTAATACACCAGCCTCACTGCACTGCAGATGTCTCTAGCGCTCAAAGAACTAAGATCTCCGTAGAAATGATGCAGGGATTGATTTCTCAATAGGCATAGTAGGCAAATGCCTAGAACTCCAAATGTTGAGGGGAGGAGCCTGAGCTGTGTTGGCCACACCCACATTCTGAATTGTGGGTGTGGCCAGGACAATCTCAATGTCCCTGCACCAGTCAGTTTATTATTTGACCCTTTATCTCCAACACAAGATGTTAAATTCAAGCCTTTTTTCTCCTATCTACTTATATGCCAAGAGTATTTTCTGTCCCAGGAAACAGTGGGTGTAAATGGGGTGGGGCCATGCGAGGAATGGGGGTGGTTCCCTATGTGGAGCTAAGAGTGCCTAGAGTGCCTTGCCTAGGTGACTGCTTGTATATAAATCCAGCCCTGTGAGAATGCAACAAATTACAGAGCACCAAATCAATAAATTACTTTGTATTTAATAGAAATATATATATAATTCCAGAGCTGTTTTGTGGGGGTACTCAGAGGGACTCTTACCAGCACACCCACCCTCCAAAAAAAAGAAAGAAAAATTATCAAATATACATTATAAAGTACCAGCAGCTTTTGCTTCTAGAAAAAGAGCCCAGTATTAGTTCATATAAGGGAAGGGGTGAGATATTTTTTATATTAACCCCAGTGGTGTCCGTAGACATTTTTCCAGGGGGGGGCAAAGCCATAATATGGCCCCCAGGCCAGCCCATCTAGCCCCTTTATTTATATGGAGGGGGGTAATTGTAGGGGGGGGCAAGTGCCCCCCTTGCCCCCCCCTCCGGACGCCCATGATTAACCCTCTAAAGGCCAGACTGGCATGAAACACATTGCCTTGCAATGTGTAGCGCACACTTAACCCTTTGATTGCCAGAGAGAGTATGCAACGCATTGCTTTGCAATGAGGCGCGTACCCCTCTGGCACTCAAAAGGTTACAGGGTTAAGGATTGAGTAGCAAATTACTCCAGGTAAAATCTTATATACGTACAAACAGAATTGCAAAACAACAAATTGCAAAACAATACTTGGGAGATGTCACTAGCAGCCAAGGGTTAAATATTTGCATATGTAGGCAATCAGTATGTTCAGCTATCAGGCTGGAATACAGGTCATTTTAAGTAGAGAACACAAAGGCAGTCTTTTGCTACCACCTAGTGGACAAACTGCATATATACATGAAACATGGAGGCGAGTATTATGCATTTAAACTCCATCTTTACTACTCCAGCAGCAAAAAATAAACAGATACAGAAAGAAAAAGTGTATACAACAGAATGATAACCCCGCCCCTTAGATAATGCTTATCCAATCACATCACAATAAGCTGTATAAATGTAGGGTCCAATAATCCCACTCCCCCTTCTTTGATGCCGCGAAAAACAACATCAACTGTAGCAACTTCTATAAACAGGATTCTGGAACTCCTTAATGATTCCCCCAATACCGAGGTTGTCTATCCTAAAGGAGAAAAACATAAAAGTAGAAAAGGGAGGGTTAATTAGGGAGGGATAATACTTGCCTCCGCGTCTTTAATAATATCCTGACTTTCCATGAAGTTAGGAAAATTCTCGAATTTTATGGAAAGACACAGAGGCTCCTATTATGCAAGTTCAAAGCTGTTGTATAACATTAACAGTTACACGAGTACTAGGTTTGAAATAAAAGGTCTTAAAGATGGATTCTCTGGACCAATCAGCCACTTTGAGAATGTCCTAAAGTCTGCAACCTGCAAGAAGCTATTTGGAAGCCATTGCTTCTCTAGAGGAGTGTATTTTGTATCAATACCAGATGACTGCATGATCCAGTGAATCCATCTTGCCAAAGTAGCTGTTGAAACTGGAAGGTAAGGTTTCATAAATGAAATCCGTAATTGGTGTGAATTAGTGGCTCTAAATTTAGCGGTAACAGATTCATGTGCCTTCAGACAAAGAACAACACAAGAGTTGAGGTATCACGGTGCCCGTGATTGCTGCCTTTCTCTGTCAGTACGAAAGAGCACCAGAAATGTATTCCTCCATAGCTTGGTTCTCATCAGAAGACAATGGATATGTGCTTCCCCTAGGGGGCACCACCCCCGGAGGCAAATCAATAGTGCAGTCATAGGATCTGTGCTGGGGTAGGGTGCCAGCCTCTCCCTTACTTAATACATCACTGAACTGTTGATACTCGTCTGGGAGTGAAGGGGAGGTACACAAGATTTTAACCGGGTGGGGGACACAATGCTCCATACTATACTGAGACCAAGCAGAGATTTCACACTTTTGCCAATCAAACTGTGGATTATGAAGCTACTGTCACGGTTTGTTATGACTCTCAGACACAGAGTTAAGATAAAAACACAACTTTATTGAAAAGTTTAAAGGGAACCCTTGCGGGTAGCATTCACATTCGACATTTAAACACAGTACACAATAATAGAGCTTAGTGGTAGCAGAATGTAGGACAGGCTCTACCAGCCTTGCCAATACTGGGTAAGGCAACCATAGGTTGGTACAGGATGGAATTGGTTCTACCGGCCTTACCAATATACCGGGCAAGGCAGCCTGGGAGGCTAGTATCATGAGGAGAAAAGGCTCTACCGGTCCTGCCAATATACCGGCCAGGACAGCCTTGAAACTGGTACACCGAGTAGTGAGGATCTACCAGCCCTGACAATATACCGGGCAAGACAGCCTTAACACTGGTACAACAAGTATAGAGGCTCTACCGGCCTTGCCAATACCGGGTAAGGCAACCTTAGACTGCACAGGACAGGACAGGTTCTACCGGCCTTACCAATATACCGGGCAAGGCAGCCTTAGACTGCAGACTGGAACTTAGGCAAAGCTGACCTCAGTGACTGGCCAAAGATGTAACAACCAGTCGCATATGATGGACAACAGAGGCCTGATGGGCTTTCAAGCTGTAATAAGCTCCCAATGGAACAATGGAGCGAACCAGTACCAGCGTACAGGAGTGACAACCTCTACCAGTGCAATAAGCAGCCAGTGTACTAGGAGCGAACCAGTACCCGCGTACTGGAGGAACACAATCTCTACAACCTCTGTTGTCCATCATATGTGACTGGTTGTTACATCTTTGGCCAGTCACTGAGGTCAGCTTTGCCTAAGTTCCAGTCTGCAGTCTAAGGCTGCCTTGCCCGGTATATTGGTAAGGCCGGTAGAACCTATCCTGTCCTGTGAAGTCTAAGGTTGCCTTACCCGGTAGAGCCTCACTACTCGGTGTACCAGTTTCAAGGCTGTCCTGCCCGGTATATTGGCAGGACCGATAGAGCCTTTTCTCCTCATGATACTAGCCTCCCAGGCTGCCTTGCTCGGTATATTGGTAAGGCCGGTAGAACCAATTCCATCCTGTACCAACCTATGGTTGCCTTACCCGGTATTGGCAAGGCTGGTAGAGCCTGTCCTACATTCTGCTACCATTACACTCTATTATTGTATATTGTGTTTAAATGTCGAATGTGAATGCTACCCGCAAGGGTTCCCTTTAAACTTTTCAATAAAGTTGTGTTTTTATCTTAACTCTGTGTCTGAGTCATAACAAACCGTGACATGAGGATCTTGAGGGAAGCTTGGATAAAAGATTTCCCTAGACAAAGATTTAGTACGTCTAGAAATCAAAAATCTTACACCGTCAAGTTCAAGAAATCTGTTAGAAATATCCAAAGCATGAACATCAGGCGCTCGTCTGAATGGAACCAGAAAAAGCAACATGGTGAGTTTGGCCGAAAGCTGTTTAAAAGAAAACATCTAGTTAAGAGGCAAGGATTCTATGAAATGAAGGACAATATTGATGTACCAAAGATCAGAATACCTAGTAGAAGGTGGTCTAGACAATTTAATACCTTTCATCAATTTACATACTAAAGGATGTTGACCTGAAGGGAAACCATCAATATGATTATGACCTGCTGAAACAGATGAGCTATAGCAATTTATAGTTATATAATCTTTCCCTTGTTGAAAGCAAGAAGACAAAAAGTTAACATTGGCAGTTAAATTGGAAGAAATGGGATGCAGGTTCCATTCCAGGCACCAACGTGCCCAGACATTCCAGCATGATTTGTAACATGCTCTAGTACCGGGTGCCCAAGTCTCTGAGATGAGAAGCTGAGCAGATTCTGAAAGTCCATCGATAAGCCATTGAGCCCTGAAATTCACCAAGCCATATGGTGTAATTGATCTTGAAGCAACAGGTTCCGATGGATCCAGAAGCAACTTTGGAAGCGGAGTTACATAGCGAGGAAAGTCTATGGACATCGAGAAGTGGAGGGAATCATGGCTGAACTGTCCAGAAAGATGTGATTATGACTGTGGTAACTTGCTGTTTTCTGATCTGGAGAATGACTCTGGAAATCATGGCAAAAGGAGGAAACACATAACGGCCGAGGAGAATCCAGTCTTGAAGGAAGACGTTAAAAGCCAGAGCTTCTGGGTCCGGTTTCTAACTGAAAAATTGAGGAAGATGAGTGTTCAATCTTAACACAAAATGGTTTAAATGTAGAGGACCCCAAATAGCATCTATTTTTGAGAAAACCGTAAAGTGAAGCGTCCGGAATTTGCTAGGTGTCTGGAATTCCAGTCCACAATGGTATTGGATAGCCCAGGTAGATATTCTGCCTGGACTGAAATGTTCTTGTCTTAGCAAAAATGCCAACATTCTTTGGCCATAATTGCCAGTGTTTTGGATTTGGTGTCCCCTTATGGTTGATGTATTTTACCACGGATACATTGTCTATCTTCAACTGAATGCAGCAATTTGACTTGTCTTTTGTAAAGCTTTTGACAGCTAACAATCCTGCCAATAACTCCAAGAAATTGATGTGCAGAGTTTTCTGAAAGAGACCATTTCAGCAACAAGATCCGTAACCCAACTTGCTGGAGTCAGAGTCGATGACATCTGGTGACATTCCAAAAATCACTTTCCCATTCCAAGCTTCTAGAAATTCTGTGTTTTAGATAGAATGAACAATTTTTTTCCAGATTATGATAAATCCAGATTGATCAAGACTTAAATAGTCAGATGGAGATGTTTCTTGAGCATCTCTATGTCCTGAGACATGATTAACATTTCGTCCAGATAAATTATCATGCGGACCCCTCTGCTTCTCGGAAAACAGATTACAGGTTTCATGATTTTTGTGGAACACCAAGGGGCTGATGGTAGGCCAAAAGGGAGATACGTGAAGTGAAGGAATTGAAGGAGCTGTTGTTGATCTTGAGCCATGGGAATAGTTAAATAGACATCCTTGAGGTCTAGCTTTATCATCCAATCCGATAGCATCAAAAGATCTGAGGCAATAAATGTCTTCCAACTTGAAGTGCCTTTAAAGGACAAA
This sequence comes from Rhinophrynus dorsalis, assembly GCA_037306005.1. NCBI lineage: Eukaryota > Metazoa > Chordata > Amphibia > Anura > Rhinophrynidae > Rhinophrynus > Rhinophrynus dorsalis. Next base: position 158,450,166 of record CM074727.1, read on the forward strand.
CAAATACAGTTCTTTCCGATTTACGACTGGTCGTACAGCCGAGTCTCTTTTTGTGTTCCAGGAAAATATTGCTTATGCAACCTGGTTCTGAAATTCGGGCTGGAATAATCGCTCCTTTTCTCTGTAAACTCTGAATTTCTTTTATTACTAACAGAGCTTCCTCTCTTGCATACAGTAATGAATTTGGTATTAGGGTGTGATGAGGAGTGCAATAAAATGATATCTGATAATCTTGTATTTTCTGTAATACCCATAGATTTGCTGTTATCTACAGCAGGCTTAGAAAAAATGGGTGAGTCTGCCACCCATTTTTCCCAGATAAAGGATAAGAGGGGGAAAAAACACTTACCTGAAAAGGGTCATGCACGAGAAAATCCTCGCGAACTCTTGGCTCTTTAGACTCTGCCGCATAGAGGGAAGAAAGGAAGGGGTGCTCTTGTGTCCTGGGAGAAATTTCCTCCCCAAAATAAGAAGGGTCTTGGTAGTTCCTGTTTGTCCTCTAAAGGAAATGGACCCTGCTTTTCCCGACCCTAATTAAAACCTTCCTGTTGCAAACCTTCTATATTGAAGTTTGGGCTTGATCCAAAGCTGTGAATGTATTCACGAATTTACCTAAATTTTTTACGCAGGTTCCACCAAAAAGAAGACCATTAGCTTATGGTCCTGCTTCTGTGGAAGCCATGTCAGACAACTTAGGGTCTATTCCAAGTAAAATGACCCTGCATCTTTCTGTTGAGAGAGCCATATTGCCATTACTCAACAGACAAAAGGTTCTTTGTATCCAGTCTCTAGGAATATTTAAGTCCACTGGGGTATTGTTAGATACCGCTTCCTCAGTCAGATTAAATATCTTACTAGTGGGCCAACAATATCTAAATGTTTGTCCTGACTTTGCTTCAGAGATATTTCAACTCCCTTTCTAGGGTCCATACCAGATTTTGATATGTATTGAGCCAACTGAGGGTCCATAAATGGGGTTTCGCAAATCTTACTAATAGATGGCCTCAGGCATTCAGATTTAATCTGGATTTTGCGTCCAGAGCTTTCCTGATCCAAAATTCTATGTATTTGGATACATGATCTTTAGGTATCCATTCAGCTGATCTGGGGTATCTAATATCCTCTGGATCGAAAAGAGGTTGACCCTGTTCATCACGAATGATGTTATTTCCTTGTGTAGTATTGTCTATATTATTTTCAATAAAATTTTCATCCTCTGATATTTCATCAGGAAATTGGCCCATATGTTCCTCTGACTCATAATCGGACTCCTCAGTAGAACAGTCCAGACAAAAGGAATCTGGTTTAGACCGATTCCTGTTACTCTTTCTCGGCAAATCATCCTCCCGAGTTGAGGTTCGTTTGTGTGGGTTTGAACCACAATTTTCCGTACTAGATGTTCTAGCTTTTCCATGGCGAGAACAAGAATGTTCTCTTTTCTGTGAGGAACAATGTTTAGTTTTATACTTCATTTAGCCTTTGATATTTTCCTGAGTTTCTCTCTCTCAGGTGAAGTGTCAGAAATTTTTAGTTGCCAATTAGTTGATGTTTTAATAAAGTCTAAGGAGGCTTATTCAAATTAGTTTGATTAAGGACATCAGCAATCGCTAAAGTTTTTATCTGATTCTTGCAAGAAGAAATGGCATTAGATACAGATTTATTAACAGATTGATCCATCAAGGCTTGAATATTCTGTTCAGTATCAGGCCTTGATGACATGCCAATTGCCTCTTGCAAATCAGAATTGGGAACATTATCCTCCAACATAAAATGAGGAGGGATCCTATAACATTTTTGTGGATTAATAGGTGAAATAAATTTTTTGCGAGGCATTTTTAATGTCCAAGGGAACAAAACTCTGAAGACAAAACTGGGATGAAAGATACAAAAAAAACAATCACTTCAAACAGCAAAATTGTCTTGCAAAAGTAAATTCCAAAAGGACAGCAAAAAAAGTATGTCTAAAAGGGGAAATATATACCAGAAAAGTATAAAAACAATGCCAAATATATATATCACCAAGTCAGGAAAGGTCTGTTGCCTAGCAAAAAAACATCTGTAGTGATAAGAAACGTCACAAAATAGTGTATATTGTGAAGAAAGGTTTGCACATGCTCAGAAAAGCAGAAAGGTCAAGATGCCCAAATCCAAGATGGCTGCCACAAGTAGGTATATACAATAGAAAACGGGCATTTAACAAAGACTTTAAAAAACAAAAGAACAAAGAATAAAAGGAAAAAGAAGATGGAGGCAAGTTCTAAAGTAGGGAGTATGCTCAGAAAGCTAAAGGGAGCTGAGGTAAAGACAAGTTGACAAGATTAGGGGAAAAACTCATTAGAAAAGGAAAATACATGTGCAGGGATACAAAACAAAGGGCAATCCTCACAAGGAAATAAAAGGCAAATCAATAGCCTCAGGGGACCAAGAAAAACTAAGAATGAAAGTATAAACAAATGAAATAGACAATATAAATTAAACAAAAATCACCTACACACCAGATAAAATATAATACACATTTTATCAATTATACACAAAGCATATATTTTATCAAGTTTATTAAACAAAACCACAGAGTACTTATCTTATGCCAGGAGCAGCAAAGAAGAGGAAGTGGGATTATTGGACCCTACAGTTATACAGCTTATAGTGATGTGATTGGATAAGTATTATCTAAAGGGCGGGGTTATCATTCTGTTGTAGACATGTTTTCTTTCTGTATCTGTTCATTTCTTTGCTGCTGGAGTAGTAAAGATGGAGTTTAAATGCATAATAGGATCCTCCGTGTCTTGCCATAAAATTGACTGTTATGCTGTCATTAAAAAACAAGATGATAAAAAGCTCTTTATCCATGGAATGTAACCTACAATAAAAACTATTAGTCTTAATTGTTTCACAACTAGAGGCCTGACCAAGTTATTGTAAATACATATGCAATATTTAATAGTGTAGACCAGTGTTTAGACATCAGGACACACCGGTTGTATATTGATATACATTGATGTTCTATGAGTTTTCTAGTTTTTAATAAAATTACATTTGGAGACTACCCGGTTCACTCTCTTTACCTTATAATTTATTGTTTAGGTGCTTCGAATATTTTGTATATAAATTAATAAAACCCATCGGTGGTAATTCACTCTGATTTTGCTGCAGTGTCTTCGCTATATTGGCCTTTGTAACCCAACTGTGGTCCCTGTTCTATCTGACCCCAAACGACACCGGGAGGAGAGACATCATTTTCTGAACATTTCTGTGAAAAAGATTGTGTCTGGTTCAAGCTTAGACACTGGGTTCTATACAGTGGGTGGCAGTGAGGATTGTATATAACAATCTACCAATACAGATGGGCCTGTTTATTTTATCTTGCAGTCATTGTAAAAATAGGTGAAAAATGGTGATGTTCTTGTGGGAAATTTTGTGGCAGTGGTGAAAAGGAGGACATTTTGTGTATTTTTCCATGGCAGGGAATTTTCACAAAAAATCAGAGAAATTGTTGTTTTTCCTGAAATTTCCCGTGAGAAATTTTTCTAACTTTTCACCCATCTCTACAGATCCCTGACAAATTCAACCCTAAATGTCAGTAGATGGCGACCTATCCTAACTTAGGTCACACAAGCTTTCTAAAACAAACTTATTAGAAAGGTCATCTACATGATGCCGTATCATCTTCTGCTAAACTAAAAAGTACCCCCTGAGGTCTGTCAGTCCTAAATAAAATCAGTGGAACCATATATAGCCCTAAAAACAGTATGTTAGTGTACGTAATGTTACAGGGGAACTTTCACCTTCGATAGACTTAAACCCAATGTATTAGTAGTGTTTAGATGTGAGTCATGATATTTTTTTTTCTTCAAAAATTTGTGAAATAGAATATATTAAGTCTATAAATTCAGCTGAGACGACTTCTTTTCACTCTGTGCGGCAATAGGCTTGCCACACAGACCAGTGTACAATCTCTACAATCTCCCCCAAGTCCACCCCTCTAATACCTAGTGTGTGGAGCATGTGGCCAGGCACAAGATCAGATGATTGACAGCCAAGCACAGAAAGAGCGCTGCCTCTCACTGGACATCAGGAAGATGGCAGCGCTTTACTGCTTGAAATTACAGACTTACTAAGGTATAATAAGGAAAATGGCCAACATTGCATATTTTATTACAGAGACTGGAATTACTTGGGCATGAATGATCTATACAATGTCACTTAGATAGACATGAAAGTTCCACTTTAAAAACTATTAACAGGCAAAATCTTAAAAAAAAATAAAATAGCCCAGAAAATCAAAGGAGTCAAGTCTGATGCTGCTACTGATCATTTTTATTTACCCCAATGCAAGAGGAGTAGGTGGAAGAAAATGGAAGGGTGTCATTTGGGGGTAATAACAAAGTGGGGTTGGGGCCTGGTAAGGAAGGGAGGGAGAGAAGGAAAAATAAAGAAAGAAAGAAAGAAAGAAAGAAAGAAAGAAAGAAAGAAAGAAAGAAACGAGAAGAAGGAAGGAAAATGTAAATTGTCAGCATACCGACACCCCAACACTGGCTAGCCAAATTGGTATCATTCAGTCAAACCACACTCCCATGACCCCTCCCCTTGGTTGCTACAGGACTCACCAACATATGGCTTTACAACATATTGGAGATCTCTGTAAAATGCAAGGGGTTAAATAAAAGCCTGTAAAGCAGTATATGAACTGGTGCAGGGATATTGACATTGCTTTCAACACGCCCACAATTCGAATGTGGAAATGGCCAGCACAGCTTAGCTAGATTAGATACGACCAAATGAAGACTGCCAGGTCAATATATATATTTAGTCCATTTGTGGTCCTGGTCTTAAACTCATTGATCCAACAGGTCTGCTTTTGCCTGAAAGTTCCATATTTATTGCTACACCTATATTTCAACTTTATCCTTTCAATGCAGAGCCAGATCATCCATTAGGGCAACCTAGGCTACTGCCTAGGGCCCAGGGCAATATGAGGGGCCCTGGTTACAAGAGACGGGTCAGAGACAGAGACCCTGCTGTTGCGGCCACAAACATATTTGGTCAGATGCCCTTTTAGTTGAAAGAGACCAGCACCATTTAGTTGCTCACACTTCTGTTAGAGCCATAAAAACAATAACTGCTAACAGGGGCGGATTGTACTATCGGGCATTCGGGCATGCCCCGGTGGGCCAGTGGCTGCTTTAAGGGGAGGGCTGCTCCACAAAATTACAGGCTAGACTCCAGCCCCACGGAAGTGTCACAGGCAGTGACACAGTGTAAAAGTGCCTGCTGCTCTGCATCTGATAGGTGCCGCGGATGAGCCAGCCTTGGTTGTTATTGTTAATTCTTTCATTCCAAACTGAAAAGACAGTGTGTGTGTGTTAACCCCTTCAGTACCAGAGGGATACACAACGCATTGCATCCTCTGGCTCTAAAAGGGTTAAAAACAGTCTTTTCAGTTTTGATTTATGTATATTTTTAGACCTGCTGTGCAAATCATATTAACATTTGAAGTGCCAGAGGGTTGTCCAAAGCAAAGCGCTGGTCTCCTTTCTGGCACTCAAAGGGAAATAAACACCATGACTGCTCTGAAAACTATAAATTCAGTAGCTAGTCTGTGCAATTCAATCCCAGACTTTCTACTTACTGTGCACAGCCCACTTAACCCAGTGCACTCAGGGTGTTAACTTGCCTCCTGTAGCTGCTTTGCTGTTGCTGCCCTGCTCCTCTCTGTTGGACTCAGCCTCCCGCTCCAGTCCTCCCCCAGACCTTTATCAGTAAGTAAATCACTCTCATTCCGTTCAGTCCTCTTGTTTTTTTCTTCTTCTTTTGGATTTTTTTTTGAGTCCTGAGTCATGATCTCATAACTGTGGAACATTAAGAACCCTTTAAATGCCAGAGGGATACCCAGTGTACAAAGTGCTGGATATTCCTCTGGCACTCAAAGGGTTAAATCACAGATGTTCAAAGTAAGAGAAAATGTGTCATTGAGCCTTGCTCATCAAGTTAATGAGGATTAGTTTTGAGGAAACCAACCACTCAAATGGGGAAATCAAAGTTCAGCATATTCCCATTGATTTAAATGTGGCTTTTGCCCTCCTTGAATAGAAGGGGTTAAAAGCCACATTTAAATCAATGGGAATATGCTGAACTTTGATTTCCCCATTTGAGTGGTTGGTTTCCTCAAAACTAATCCTCATTAACTTGATGAGCAAGGCTCAATGACACATTTTCTCTTACTTTGAACATCTGTGATTTAACCCTTTGAGTGCCAGAGGAATATCCAGCACTTTGCACACTGGGTATCCCTCTGGCATTCAATGGGTTCTTAATGTTCCACAATTATGAGATCATGACTCAATCAGACACACACACACACACACACACACACACACACACACACACACACACATACACACACATACACACACACACACACACATACACACACATACACACACACACACATACACACACACACACACACACACACACACACACACACACATACACACACACACACACACACACACACACACACACACACACACACACACACACACACACAAAGCTATTGTAGCCTCCTTCTACCCTTAAATGCCTCCAAATGTCCATATATAGCAACTCAGTAATCCCCATATCCTCCTAAACAGCACCCTATGTAGACTAGCAGCTTCCCAAATGTGTTCCCATCTACTTAACGACTGCCTCCATATGCCAGCATTTGCCCCCAAGCACCTCCCTGTGCCCATGTATAACCACATTGGCCACCATATGCCCCCCAAAAAAAAACATCACCCGGTGCCACCTACTAGTCCCCATGTGCCTGTGTCCAAATATAGCTACATAGTGGCCATCATATGCCCCCCCAAAACAGCCAACAACCTTATTTATTATACATTTACATATACACACACACACATACATACATATATCATATGTATGTATCATGGAATACCAGTTTTTTAAAAAATTCCCCGGGCCAGTATCTGACCACAATCCGCCCCTGTCTGCTAACAGCACTCTGTGTCAGAAGCATCAGATCAAGAGATATGGGGCCCCAAAATTGTACCTTGCCTAGGGCCCTATGGAGCCTTAATCCATCTGTTTCGATGGCCTTGACCTGACCCAAAATGCATCAATAGTCGGGTCCGGATTTCCCATTAGGCAGAGTAGGCAGCTGTCTATAGTGCTAAATTTTTGGGGAGAAGCCTCAGTTGTGCTGAATGTGGGTATGTCCAGAAGAAAGCCAATACCCCTCAAAACCCACTCCTATTTTACGGCTGCTAGTTAATTTACCTGTTTCTATAATGTTTAGCTGGATACTGTTTAACCCCTTGAATGCTACAGCGGTATGCATCACACCGAAAAAGTAATGTATTGGAGAACTATAGCAACCATAGGGTTAAGAACCTTTTTAGCCTGTATTTTAAAAGCTAAGGGTATTGTCTGTACCAGGCAACAGAGGTAGAAAATGTGGTGGAGCCATTGGAGGGGTAAGATGCCTTGCCTACGGGCACCTTGTCACTATTATGTGGTTCCAAAAAAATGTTCTGAATACCCACTCTAATATTTTTAATGCGTTACAGGACTCACTATACTTTTGCAATAAAGAATTCATAAGAGTGATGTAAAAAGTGAAACCTCTTGAAGGATAACTGCGAACATAGAAAATGAAAACTTTCAGGACACTAAGCTCCCTTCTCCAGGCACACTATCCCATGCTAACCCAAGCCTGAACAAGGGACCTTCGTGTCCTTAAAGGGATAGTAATGTTTCATAATAAAAGCACCTCTAAGTAATCATCATAGTATTTGGACTTTGGAGAGTGTTATTTCAATTCTGTCAGAGTTGTAGTTCAAGAGTAATTCAATGATAAAGTATCCCTCTCCCATCCCTTTTATTGATGTAACACTGTTCAGCCAGAGCAGAAGGGAGGTGCCCAGGTAGACTGCAGAGAGGGACAATCTTCAATTAAGATAAGGGAAAAACCTGAAAAACTTGTCAAGGGGGGCAGGGCTTTCATTGTTCTCATAGGAAGAAGATTGTCCCCTGCTGTTATCTGTCTGGTCTATGGACTGGATTCCACATCTGAGAAGAGATGGCTTACACTAGGTAAAAGGGGCGGGAGGGGGAAACTTTGCTTGTGAACATCTCTTAAACCATAAAGATTTGAGAAATAAGACTTATATCATTCTTCAAATATTTTTAATGCCTACAAAATAAAATAACGTTAAAACAAAGTATTACTATCCCTTTAAAGCTTGCACTTTCTATGTCCTCAGTTAGCCTTCAGAAGGTATCACCTTTACAGCATTCTTGTGAGTTCTCTGTTACAAAAGTAGATACTATCCCATCTGCTTTACTGGCTAACACGGTACAACCTGTTTCCTCTGCGTGTATGTATGTATGTATATCTTTATATGGTGCCACACAGTGTACGCTGCACCTTACAAAAGACGCATGTTACAATAAATAAGAGGGAATAAAATAAGTGCTACATTCACAGAAACATTATTAGAGAGGTCTCTGCCCAGAGGAGCTTACAGTCTAAATGGGTAATAGGAGATAGATAACAGGGTAAGAGGGTGTCAAGTGTTGAGTTTGGCCAAAGGTTGTGCATGGTCCCAGTGCCCCAGAAGATAAGATTTCAGGGTAGACTTAAAGCCAGAGAAGGATTGTTCTAGACGTAGGGAGTGGGATATGGAGATCTATAGGTAGGGAGCAGAAAGCGAGAAAGGTTAGAGACAGGAGAGGGCACAGGGTGTGGATGGTGCAACAAGAAGTGCGTTGTGTGCTGAGCGAAGGAGGCGGCCAGGAACATAAGATGAGATGAGGGAAGAGATGTAAAGAGGGGTAGCAGTGCAGAGACCATTAAAGGTGAGAAAGACTTTGTAAGTGATGCGTTGCTGAATAGGGAGCCATGACAGATGTCTAAGAATTATGTGAGCAGGTTCAGTTTTTGGGGAGAGTGTGGTGATTTGTGCAGCTGAGTTTAAAACAGATTGCTTAGGTGAAGGATGAGTAGCATGGAGGCAAGTTAGTAGGATATTGCAATAGTCTAAGCGGGACAGAATGAGGGCATGTGCAAGAGTTTTAGTAGTTTGTTGGGAGATGAATGGGTGGATTTTAGCAATGTTGCAGAGAAAAAAGCGACATGTTCTAGCCACGGAGTTAATGTGAGGGGAGAAAGGAGAGGAATCAAATATGGCCCCAAGGCAGCATGCTGAGCTGACCAGGGCAATGTCAATTGCATCAACTGTAATGGTGAAGCTAGGTATTGGGCAAGGTTTTGGATGGAAAATGAGCAGTTCAGTGCCAGAGGGGTATGCAACTCAATGCATTGCGTACTCCAATGGCACTCAAAGGTTTAATGTATTAAGCAAACCATGTTTTTTTAAATTTCCACTTAGTTCTGTCTATGCATTGTAGTCCACTGCTACACCTCAGATATCCTGCAGATATCCATCAGTAGTCTTCCATCAAGACAAGGTTGTGTTGAAGAATGTTCCTGGTTTTCAAACTAAAGTTGTGTATTCTTTTTCACATCAATCAAGAGCTGATATTTCTCTCCTGGTGTCCTACTCATGTAACTGCAAGGAGGAAGTGTTTCATACTTTAGATGTGATCCTATTTCTTTGATACTATGTCCAAACTACAGACTCTTTCAAACAATCAGATAATATTTTCATCATACCCGAAGGACCTAGGAAGGGCAGATATAGGTAGTGGATAGAGGGATATAGAGGGCAGGAAGTAGATATAGGTAGTGGATGGAGGGCTATAGAGGGCAAGAAGTAGATCTAGGATGTGGATGGAGGGCTATAGAGGGCAGGAAGTACATCTAGGTAGTGGATGGAGGGCTATAGTGGGCAGGAAGTAGATCTAGGTAGTGGATGGAGGGCTATAGAGGGCAGGACGCAGATATAGGTGGTGGATGGAGGGCTATAGAGGGCAGGAAGTAGCTACAGGTAGTGGATGGAGGGCTATAGAGGGCAGGAAGTAGATCTAGGTAGTGGATGGAGGGCTATAGAGGGCAGGAAGTAGCTACAGGTAGTGGATGGAGGGCTATAGAGGGCAGGAAGTAGATCTAGGTAGTGGATGGAGGGCTATAGAGGGCAGGAAGTAGATACAGGTAGTGGATGGAGGGCTATAGAGGGCAGGAAGTACATCTAGGTAGTGGATGGAGGGCTATAGCGGGCAGGAAGTAGATCTAGGTAGTGGATGGAGGGCTATAGAGGGCAGGAAGTAGATCTAGGATGTGGATGGAGGGCTATAGAGGGCAGGAAGTAGGAGTAGCCCTGTCTGCTGGAAGGAGGAGCTATATACCCCATACTCCCTGCATTCCTCAGCCAACTAAGAGGAAAGTATAAACTGCATCTCTACATGTTAAGTGAATTGAACAACAGCACCATTGGTGACTTAGTAGAAAACTGTAAACAAATAAATAGAAAACACAACAGTTGAAGCTGCAATAACTTTTAACTGAAGCATCTTCCAGCAGTGGGATTACCCTTACTTTGCTCAGCAGAAGCTGGGGAACTTATGGACCATGGAATAAAATGTCATCCATCAAGAGGCCAGACACTTAATACTTAATTGATTCAAAGTGAGCTGAAAACCCCTCCCTTTCCTCTATTTTACCCCTGGTTAATAGGCAGTTTTTTTAAGTGATCCCCAATAAAAGGACAGGGGGACTACACACAGAAATTATTTTTAATTTTGTTTTATTTCTGGACTGTACTTCTGGGAATCCTCCACCATGGAATAGCTATATGTAAATAAAGGTATATGTCTCCTGGTATGTATGTAAATATATTTATGTCTGGTATCAATCTATACCTGGGTTTGGGGAAGAGGGGAAGCAGAAAGGCATGGATAAAGAGAGACAGAAAGGCATGGATAAAGAGAGACAGAAAGGCATGGATAAAAAGAGAGACAGAAAGGTATGGATAAAAAGAGACAGAGGCAGGGGGTAAGGAGAGGTAGAAAGGCAGGGATAAAGAAAGACAGAAAGGCAGGGGGTAAGGAGAGGTAGAAAGGCAGGGATAAAGAGAGACAGAAAGGCAGGGGATAAGGAGAGGTAGAAAGGCAGGGATAAGGAGAGACAGAAAGGCAGGGATAAAGAGAGACAGAGGCAGGGGATAAGGAGAGACAAAAAGGCAGGGGGTAAGGAGAAGTAGAAAGGCAGGGATAAAGAGAGACAGAGACAGGGGATAAGGAGAGACAGAAAGGCAGGGCTAAAGAGAGACAGAAAGGCAGGGGGTAAGGAGAGGTAGGAAGGCAGGGATAAAGAGAGACAAAAAGGCAGGGGGTAAGGAGAGACAGAAAGGCAGGGGGTAAGGAGAGGTAGAAAGGCAGGGCTAAAGAGAGACAGAAAGGCAGGGGGTAATGAGAGGTAGGAAGGCAGGGATAAAGAGAGACAAAAAGGCAGTAGGTAAGGAGAGACAGAAAGGCAGGGGGTAAGGAGAGACAGAAAGGCAGGGGGTAAGGAGAGGTAGAAAGGCAGGGGGTAAGGAGAGACAAAAAGGCAGGGGGTAAGGAGAAGTAGAAAGGCAGGGATAAAGAGAGACAAAGGCAGAGGATAAGGAGAGACAGAAAGGCAGGGGGTAAGGAGAGGTAGGAAGGCAGGGATAAAGAGAGACAAAAAGGCAGGGGGTAAGGAGAGGTAGGAAGGCAGGGATAAAGAGAGACAAAAAGGCAGGGGGTAAGGAGAGGTAGGAAGGCAAGGGGTAAGGAGAGACAGAAAGGCAGGGGGTAAGGAGAGGTAGAAAGGCAGGGGGTAAGGAGAGACAGAAAGGCAGGGGATAAGGAGAGGTAGAAAGGCAGGGATAAAGAGAGACAGAGGCAGGGGATAAGGAGAGACAAAAAGGCAGGGCTAAAGAGAGACAGAAAGGCAGGGGGTAAGGAGAAGTAGAAAGGCAGGGATAAAGAGCGACAGAAAGGCAGGGGGTAAGGAGAGGTAGGAAGGCAGGGGATAAAGAGAGACAGAAGGCAGGAGGTAAGGAGAGGTAGGAAGGCAGGAGGTAATAAGGGGTAGAAGGGCAGGGGGTTAGGAGATGTAGGATGACAGTGGTAGCGGAACAAAAACACAGTGGAAAGGGGGGGCAAAAAATGCAGTGGGTGAGGGAAGATAGTAAGGCAGTAGGTAAGTGGGGAAAAAAGGAAGGGTGTTAAGAGAGAGGCAGAAACGCAGTGTGTAAGGGAAGACAGTGGGTAAGGGGGGACAGAAAGGCATTGTGCAAGGGAAGACAATGGGTAAGGGGGGGACAGAAAGGCACTGTGCAAGGGAAGACAGTGGGTAAGGGGGGACATAAAGGCAGTGTGCAAGGGAAGACAGTGGGTAAGGGGGGGACATAAAGGCAGTGTGTAAGGGAAGACAGTGGGTAAGGGGGGGACAGAAAGGCACTGTGCAAGGGAAGACAGTGGGTAAGGGGGGGACATAAAGGCAGTGTGTAAGGGAAGACAGTGGGTAAGGGGGGGACATAAAGGCAGTGTGTAAAGGAAGACAGTGGGTAAGGGGGGGGCAGAAAAGCACTGTGCAAGGGAAGACAATGGGTAAGGGGGGGCAGAAAGGCAGTGTGTAAGGGAAGACAGTGGGTAAGGGGGGACATAAAGGCAGTGTGTAAGGGAAGACAATGGGTAAGGGGGGCATAAAGGCAGTGTGTAAGGGAAGACAATGGGTATGGGGGGACAGAAAAGAGTGTGTAAGGGAAGACAGTGGGTAAGGGGGGGACATAAAGGCAGTGTGTAAGGGAAGACAATGGGTAAGGGGGGGACAGAAAGGCACTGTGTAAGGGAAGACAGTGGGTAAGGGGGGACAGAAAAGCGTGTGTAAGGGAAGACAGTGGGTAAGGGGGGGACAGAAAGGCACTGTGTAAGGGAAGACAGTGGGTAAGGGGGGGACATAAAGGCAGTGTGTAAGGGAAGACAATGGGTAAGGGGGGGACATAATGGCAGTGTGTAAGGGAACAGAGTGGGTAAGGGGGGACAGAAAGGCGTGTGTAAGGGAAGACAGTGGGTAAGGGAGGGAAAGAAAGGAGTGTGTAAGGTAAGACAGTGGGTAAGGGGGGACAGAAAGGCATGTGTTAGGGAAGACAGTGGGTAAGAGAGGGAAAGAAATGCAGTGTGTAATGGAAGACAGTGGAAAGGGGGGGACAAAAAGGCAGGGGTGATGGAAGATAGAAAGGTGAGAGGATGATGGGAGGTGGGGGGAGATGGAAGGCAGAGGTAGTATTAATAGGTCGCAGTATGTGATGAGAGGCAGAAGGGTTATGAGAAGCATGGTTTGAGGCAGATGGAGTTAACGGGAGGCAGAACGTTCATGAAAGGCTGAGAGACCTGGTCTGAGGGGAGGAATGTGGAGATGAGATACAAGGGGAGGGGCAGAAAAAAGCAGGGTTGAGGGAAGGCAAAGACTGACACAAGGAGGAAGAATAGAACCGATATCCTTCAAAACTTACACTGTGTAGTGATCACTGGGGGTCAGTGGTAATCTTTTCAGTTTATACAAATTCCCCTTAAAGGGATAGTAATACTTGAAAATAAGTTAATTTTATATTGTAGCCCTTAAAAAAACATGAAAAATTACATAAGTCTTATCTCCCAAACCTTTATGGTTTGGGAGATATTCAGAAGTACATTTTCCCCTGGAGTGATGTCATTGCTCCACCCTTCAGATTTGGAATCAGGTCCCCAGACCGGCTGTGCCTCTCCAGAAGTGCTGAGATCACAATCTTTAAAAAGAATTTCTTAATTGGAATGGTCTACAAAGTGTGCTTTCAAGCCAGGCACACTACATTAAGTAGTTCTTTTCAAAGATAGTGATCTTGGCACTGCTAAAGAGCAGCCGGTTGCTCTGTGGACTGAATTCCAAATCTGTCCACTAGATGGCAGACTTGGCTGAAACAGCCAGGAAAAGAGAACTTTACTATATTTTACATGTGAATATCTCCCAAACCATAAAGGTTTGCGAAATAAGACTTATATCATTTTTCATTTTTTTTTAAGGGCTACAATATAAAATACAATTATTTTCAAGTATTACTATCCCTTCAAGATCCATTGCTCTGCAGAAAAAGTGCATGTTTCCAGTGGGAGTGTTTGTATGTTAAAGGGATAGTAATACTTTGTTTTATCTTTATTTTATTTTGTAGGCATTAAAAAAACATGAAGAACGAAATAAGTCTTATCACTCAAACATTTATGGTTTGAGAGATATTCACAAGCAAAGTTTCCCCTCCTGCCCCTTTTACCTAGTGTAAGCCATCTCTTCTCAGATGTGGAATCCAGTCCATAGACCAGACAGATAACTGAAGGGGACAATCTTCTTCCTATGAGAACAATGAAAGCCCTGCCCCCCTTGACAGGTTTTTCAGGTTTTTCCCTTATCTTAATTGAAGATTGTCCCGCTCTGTAGTCTACCTGGACACTCCCTGCTGCTCTGGCTGAGCAGTGTTATATCAGTAAAAGGGGCAGGAGGGGGATACTTTGTCATTGAATTACTCTTAAACTACAACTCTGACAGAATTGAAATAACACTCTCCAAAGTCCAAATACTATGATGATTAATTAGAGCTGCTTTTATTATGAAACATTAGTATGCCTTTAATGTGACTTCGCCACACAAATTAAGTTCCTATAATTGCTATGCTTTTGGCGTACACAGTCCCAGCTTCACCACACTGAGATGGCAAAGTTGGGATCATCCCATACATTTCTGTGGAGCCACAGAGGATAGTTTTTTGTCTATATTGTAGAGCTGAGACAGCAACTGTCCTACCCTGATGCTTTCAGTGTTCTAGGGATGTGCAATGCATTTCTCTGCAATGTGTTACACACCCCTGTGAAACGGTTATAACATAAAGAATCCCCATTACACATATCATTCACAGACACATAGCAAAGCAACCATTACATGAAACAGCTGTTGGAAGTCCACAGCAGACTATCCACCAATCAGCTGATTAGTGTTTACAGAAGACTCACAGAGCACTCCATTTGCCTTGTGGAGTGCCTTGGGTGTCTTCTGTTTACATGAATCAGCTGATCAGCAGATAGTCCACTGTATACCTCAAACAGTTGATCAGCTGTTTCAAGTAAAAACAGAACCAGCGGAGAGGCTTCTACATCTTACTATCACCCTTGCATAGGTCTGCCCCTGGGTTGCCTTCACTCAAGGCATATTTCCCATATACCTGGGGGGGGGCTTGGTAAACAACCAGGAATTGAAACAGGAGGCAAACTAATAAAAAAGGAAGTATCAACAGAGGTAATCACTGTGAAAAATGGCACTAGATCAATGAAAATGGAAATCCCGGAGGCAAGCAGGACTTTACAAATCTGCCTCCTCTCCTAGAGAACAACTTGAAAAGAAAGTGAATATTGTTCTGATTGGTCAACACCAGCCCCATGTCTAACAAGAACAATGTAGGCCCTCTTTTTCATTGGCCCGTTCCTTCAGTCCACAGTTTATTGATTTTGCACATGTATAAAAGTATGAACAATTTTTTTTCTGACATAAGACATGGATGTGTTGTGAGTTCATTTGACAGAATGAGCTGCAATCCATTATCTGGTCCTTGCCTCTGGAAGACTTCTGGACCTGCAGGTATAAACACTTATCTTCCCCCTAAAAGGTGCAATGTATCCCAGATTGGTGAGCAGGGTTGAGAGTGTGTGATGTTGCAGCACCTGTTTCAACACAACTGGTGGCAGAGGTGGGATCTTGCACAAAAACCATTACCTAGGACCCACTCCCCATCTACACCAGTGAGTGGATGACTTGGTGAATGATGTCTAGAATGTGGATTCTGGTGTAGAAGACCTACATCAAAAACGATGACTTCTTTTCTGTACTTTGAACAATGTTGGAATTTGTTTCACATTTTCATACAGTCATAACCTGTCTCTTTGAAAAGCAAATAGACAATTCCTTCAGCTACACAAACTGAAAATAAATGCTAAGTGACACAGATAAAAAAATAGCAGATTTATAAAAGTAGAAACAATCTGTTTTATTTGAGTGTAAAATATACAAAATGTACAACAAGACAAAATGGGATCCTTTTGTAAAATGAAAAACACAAGTGTTAATATAAAGACCTGTAGGAAAAAGGTTGCATGGTGTTGATGCAAAGCATTATGGGAAAATGGCACAGCAAGAACATTGTGATGTTTACTCAGTAGGACCACTGCATGTCATTGCAATCTGGGGGCTGATCTGGGGCAAACCGGCTACAGCACAAATAAAAAAATAAAACACTGATTAACCCTATGAGCGCCAGAGGGGGTGTTGAACACACTGCAAAGCAACACACTGCATACCACTTTGGCACTCAAATGGTTAATCCTTTGAGTGCCAGAGAGGCATGTTGGATACCTCGCTGGTACTCAAAGGGTTAAATGGGACTTTTAACCCCTTGCATTCGCATTGCTTCAATGTATTAATCCAGGGGTAGCTAATATTGGAACATTCAGCTTTTGACGGCTAAAACTCCCATCATCCCCAGGCCATCCCTGGCTGGCTAGAGAGGATAGGAGCTGTAGTGTCTGATACCCCTCTGGCACTGCAAGGATGAAAAGCTGAAACTCCGACAATACGCAGTCCAGTACTAATATCTCTGAAAGGGATAGTAATACTTAAATATTGCTATTCCTCCATCTTGTAGCCCTTCAAAAACTGAGTAAAATGAGCCCAGCGCCATCTATCAAACCTTTATGGTTTGAGAGACATCCGCTTTCAAAGTTCCCTTTCCTCTGACATCTGCATTCTAGCTGACAGCAGGGGAATCCGGTCGCAGGACCGGCGGAGGCTCTGCAGCAGAGCCGAGATCACGGTAATAAAAATAAATCCTTAACTTAAAAGGTCTTCTATGTGTGCTTGCAAACATGAGGCAGTGAAGAACTAATGTTAAAAATTGTAATTTATTACAAGTACATAACACTTCTCAATGTTAGTCCTTAGGACATAGCAACAGGCCAGGTATTCAGGATACCCCCTGCTTGATTCTAGGTGGGGAATCAGTGGACCAGTTTACCAGGTACTGATCTCCCAGTAGGCAGAGTAGGTGATCATATGTTGAGGGGGCGGAGCCATAACTATATTGGACACTTCCATTTTCTGGACTTTGGGTGTGGCCAGAGCAATCCCAATGATTTTGAACCAGATACTATTTTTACAGAGGATGGTCAATTTACCCGTTTACAGTTTAAAGGTGAACAAACAGGTCCCAACATTAACTTGCTACTTACCTTACTATGGCTAGAAAATCCTAATTACCCTATGAATTTTGACCTTGTGCCTTTGTTCAAGAAAGAACATCTGCATGGACGTCATGTCCTTGGAGGCAGGCATGACGATTGCTGGACCTCAAACTCTGCTCACTGCACATGGTAAGCTTACCACTTTAACCCTCCGAGTGCCAGAGGGGGTGTCCAACTCATTGCAAAGTAATGCGTTGGATACCCCCTGGCACTCTAAGGGTTAAGGATTTAGAGATGGTGTGCATCGCATTGCTTTTTCAATGCATTTCAGACCAATCTGGTTCTTAATGGGTTAAGTCGGCTCATGCCTGCCTCAATCCTGACTGTCATGTCCATGGTGGTGAAGATGTTGGGGCGGAACTCTGAATTCGCCAGTGTACCCCGCTCTGGCATTAGCCTCTGACACCAGTGGCTGCACTTCCTGGTAGGTAGCGCAGAGTGTGATCACTGTGGTGCACAATGTCCGCCATCGTTAGAATTCAATGCCATCAAGTCCCACCTACCTGTCCCTCTATCGTGTGCCGGGAAATGGCGAACGCTCACACCGATTTCTCTGTGCTTTGCTTACTGAACAGCCATAAACACCACATAGAGGAAAGGATCACCTATAAACAGCCACAGAGCCTCCCATTGTCTTCCCCTTGGCGTAAGAGGTGTTGACCCTTAGAGTGTCAGAGGAGTATACAACGCATTGCTCTGGCACTCAAAGGGTTAAGGTGAGGAATCTGGGTGAATGTAGCTGAGAAGCTTATTGACGTTAGGTAGGCATAGTAGGGAAAACTGGATTCAAGCTCCTGATTTAGCATGGAATCAACACTGTACATTCACTCCACAATCTCTTGGAGAAAAGCACAAAAGGAAAGATTCATAGGTGTCATTAGGATTTTCAGGCCATAGTAAAGTAAAGGGTTAACATTAGGAGGTGTTTGTTCCATTAATCCAGCGATTCTTAGTCCTCAGATTGTGCCAACGTATCTATACCTGGGAACTTTCATTTGTTGGGACTCCTCTGGGAAAAGGGGGCGGAGTTTACCCACGGGTGAGGGCGGGACTTTATTGGGCATCACACAATTGGGCGAGAAGTGGGAGGAACTGGCTGAAGAAGGAGAAAAAGTGGGCAGTAGTGGGTGGGGAGGAGCAGAAGTGGGCAGAGTTTTAAAGGAAACTCCCCACATCCAGAGAATCAGCCTCTGCCCCAGAGACCCAGTAATGCACTCTCAGAACTGGAGTACCCGGGGAAAATCCGGAGAGATATGGACATATAGTATCTTCAGGATTTCCCTACACAATCACTAGTAGGATTAGGGGTTCAGCTTCTCTACCTGTTCTTAATCAGAACGTCATGAAAACCTGGCATGTTGGTTGATGTGCCTTGAAGACTGGAGTTGAGAATCACTGGTTTAACCCCTTGAATGATACATATGCCTTTGCAAATTATTGGAGAACTCAAGTGGTTTACCCTTTGAGTGCCAAAGGGGTATCCAACACATTGGTTTGCAATGCATTGGATATCCCTCTGGCACTCATAGGGTTAAAGGCCTGTTTAAAGGAGCAGAAAACTTTGTTGTTTTTTTTTTTTTTTTAAATAAAGTCATATTGTAGGGTTTTTTCCTATGAGTAAAACAATGGTACTCCCACTGCTGAGAGATGAGTCTTCCCAACATTATAGTTGAAACTGTTGTTTTTCACATTAACAGTGCCCTCTAGTGGTCATATCTCAAGTAGTTATTCTGTTGTTCCCCATCGGAGAGGAGCGTCACATACAGCCAGTCCTGCATAGAATGTGATATAAAAAAAAACTGCTGAGTTACTTCCTGTCAGGTTGAACTTTCAGGAAGTAATCACAGTGTCGCTCACTTCCTAAAATCTGAATTGTACTCTTGTTTTAGTCAACAGGAAAAGCCCTATAACATATGTTTTCATTAAAAACAAGTGTACTGTTCCTTTACATCAATCGGAATCGTATGTATTTTTATGTCTCCTGCCTGGTGCATATGGTTCTTCTTAGTATAGTCAGCATGCTGATATTTTAATCCAGATATTTTCTAGCTTTTTTGAGGTGGACACAGTTTTAATGTAAATTAATCTTTTAACCCCTTAAGGACCCATGACAGTCCTGGACCGTCATGGGTTGTTATACCCTTAAGGACTCATGACGGTCCTGGACCATCATGGAATTCCAGGCTCCCCGTGCGGCTGCACGCCGTTCGGGTAGTCTGGAATTGAATCGCGCGCGCGCAAAAAAAAAAAATGCTCCGTGGTCCTTAAATGACCGCAAAGTACGTGCGCGGCCGGTCCTTAATGGTTTAAAGGACAAGATGTGTGTATTGTATTGCTTAGCAATACATTGCAGACCCCTCTGATCCATGAAGTGTTAAAAACATACAATATGTGGTGCAATATCCACTTTACAATGTGTGGCTACCCCTCTGGCACTCAAAGGGTTAAAGGGTCAGTAATGCCCCATAAAAAATTGTTATAGTTTTGTAGCGGTTAAAAAATGAAACTATATGCTACAAATCCTATCTCTCACATCGATATTCGCACTGAGAGTTCCCCCCTCCCTCCCCTTCTTCTGACGTCAGTGCTGTGCTAACACCAGGAGATCCCGGTCCGGGGACCAGCCGGCGGCTCTGCAGCAGAGCAGGAGATTGGAGTCCTGTGACTCGAGGAGGCTCTTCAGCAGAGCCGAAATCGCGTTATTTAAAAATAATTACTTCATTGGAAAGGTCTACAAAGTGTGCCTGGTATGCAAGCACACTTTGTAGACCATTCCAATGAAGTAATTCTTTATAAAATAACACGATTTCGTCTCTGCTGAAGAGCCACCTTGAGTCACACGACTCCAATCTCCTGCTGTGAGCTTTACAGCTGACATTAGGAGAAGGGGAGGGAGGGGGGAAATTTGAAAGCGAATATCTCTCAAACCGTAGCGGTGCGAGAGATAGGATTTGTACCATATAGTTTCATTTTCTAACCTCTACAAAACTATAAAAAAAGTATGGGATATTACTGTCCCTTTAATAACTCTGTCATGTAGATGTAATTAACTCCAGTATGTGGTGCTTTTGTCCAATTTGGCAATATTAGCTGTGGAATCAAATTACATTGACTCTGGGTCACAAACAATCGTAACTTAACCCTTTGAGTGCCAGAAGGGTACGCAACTCATTGCATAACCCTCCGGCACTCAAAAGGTTAACCCCTTAGGGATCCAAGGGGGTGTGCAACTGACTGCTTCACAAGAAGTAGCACCCACACACACACACATACACACACACACTTACATTGTTATGGCCGGAAAATCCAAATGGCCCCTGTAAGAATTTGCCCTTGTGTCTCTGTTTAAGAGACAATTTCCTCAAACAGTCCTAAAAGAAGTCATGGCCCATGGAGGCGGACATGACAGTAACTAGCAGAACCACAGGACACAAACTCCACCCACTTTCCACATAGTAATCCTAACAATTTAAAGGGATAGTAACACTTTAGATGTAAATAAATATATATATTGTTGGGTTTACCCTCTTGAGTAAAACAAGGGCATTTCCACTGCTGAGAGTTATTTTATTCAAAAGTTATTGAAACTCAAACTTGACATTTTTAGGTGCAGGATATCAATGGCTTGGACTGTTTCAATGACACCTTTGCTACACCATCCTACAGACAGCTCTGGTCAGTTGACCATAAACTTCCATTGGATGAATTAGGAACAGCACCACTATAAAAAGTCAGGCCATTGAGATATTACATCTAAAAATAAAATTTAGTTTGGGCTGCGATAACTTTTGAATAAAACACCTCTCAGCAGTGGGAGTACCCTTGTTTTACTCAGGAGGATAAACCCTATAATATATATATATATATATTTTTACATTTTAAGCATTACTATCACTTTAAGTACCAGAGCGGATGAACAATGCTTTGTTTTATAATGCATTGTTCACCCCTCTGGCCCCTAAAGAGTTAAGAAGGCCCATGCACCCTTCAAAAAGGTATTTAGGTAATGGGGCGGTTGGCTTATTATTAAGAGATGTATCTTCTCCTTTAAGACCATTCTCTAAGTCTAATGTTCCTTTTATCTTCTTTGATGCCTTCATAGCCTTATCTGCTGCCCTGTAATCTATATGGTTTCTGACTCACGATCATAATTACCAGAGTAGAAGGAAATACAGCTGAGACTGGGCAGTCTAGGGAACTCAACCAGTTCAACCATCTCATTTGGGTCAACAATGCCCTTAATATTTGTAAATGGTTCCTAAGTCCTGAGTAGATAACTGTCTCTCCCAAAGGTCCTTTCTGACATCGCCAGCTCTCCCATGACAGGTAGGTGTAGAGGTCCACTTGCAAATTTAGCTTGAAGGCTTAGGAAATGCAAGCAACACCAAGTATGGAGATACATTTTTTGTAGTTGCAAATGGTATTGGAATAAGGATGAGGACACCATAAAATAAGTCTCAACGTGGCCCAAGCTGTCATTCCACCATTGCCCTGAATAACTGTGTATAGTTGGAGAGCTCATTTGTCCTGGTCTGAAGCTCCTGCATGGCAGCAGAGTTGGGATACTGTATCGCAGCTGTCTTGGTGGCCATTGCCAAGTTCTTCAGCAGGCTGCAAAGTTCACTGCTCTTGTACAACATGTGATTACGGGCTTCATTGGTCTTCACTTCTTGGCAGACACTGTCTACCAGTTTTTGCCCGACCATTATGATTAATTTGCCGTGAGTTATAAAGACCTCTGGGGGTTGGTTTTTGCTCAGGCTGTTGTTGAACACCATGATTGCCTTCTGCAGAGCCCCAAAGTAGAGGTAGCAGTGCTCAGAGAGGGAGATTTTCTTGGGTGATTCTCCTTCTCGTAGAATGTCTTGTCTGGGTGGAGATACATGTGACTCCTGCAAGGTGACAGAGGAGAGTTAAATCTTCAGGTTTATAACATTGGATTAGAATTAGTAATTACTAGTAGCCATTTATTACAAATTGTGAGACATCACTATGAAACACATTTCAATTGTGTTAATATGACCCTGTGTCTGGGATAGGTAAAATGTTTCCCAACAGCTGTTGTTGCTCAACTGTCCACCTTTGCTCAGTGTGTTTCGTTCTTTATAGAAACTGGTATTAAAATTGTATTAAATTCTAATTACAAATACACTACCGTTAAAAAGTTTGGGATCACTTCAGAAATTACTTTGTTGACCATGAAAACATACATCAACTAAGATGCAAAATGACTAGGAAATACAGTCAAGACGTTCACAAGGTTTTAAATAATAATTGTGTCTTTCAAACTTTGCTTTTGTCAAAGAGTCCTCCATTTGCAGCGAATGAAGATATTCCATTAAAATCAGCTGTTTCTAGCTACAATAGTAATTTACAACACTAAAAATGTCTAACCTGTATTTCTGATCCATTTGATGTTATTTCAATGGACAAGATTTCCTTTTCTTTCAAAAAGAAGGACATTTCTAAGTGACCCCAAACTTTTGAATGGTAGTGTATATTAATTAGTGTGTGTGTATCATACAATAACATAAAAGGCCAGATGTATGTTTGTCCGATGCAGTCATGCGCAGTAGAGACTGCCTGAACGAACAGAACGCACAGAAGCAGTCATGCGCAGTAGAGACTGCCTGAACGAATAGAATGCGCAGAGGCAGTCATGCTCAGTAGAGACTGCCTGAACGGCAGTCTCGACTGCACATGATTGCTTCTGTGCGTTCTGTGCATTCGGGCAGTCTCTACTGCGCGTGAGTGTGTGTTTGGGCAGTCTCTACTGCGCATGACTGCTTCTGTGCATTCGGGCAGTCTCTACTGCGCATGACTGCTTCTGTGCATTCGGGCAGTCTCTACTGTGCATGACTGCTTCTGTGCATTCGGGCAGTCTCTACTGCGCATGACTGCTTCTGTGCGTTCTGTGCATTCGGGCAGTCTCTACCGCGCATGACTGTGCGTTCGGGAAGTTTCTACTAAGCATGACTGCTTCTGTGCATTCCGGCAGTCTCTACTGAGCATGACTGCTTCTGTGCATTCCGGCAGTCTCTACTGAGCATGACTGCTTCTGTGCATTCCGGCAGTCTCTACTGAGCATGACTGCTTCTGTGCATTCTGTGCGTTCTGTGCATTCGGGCAGTCTCTACTGAGCATGACTGCTTCTGTGCATTCCGGCAGTCTCTACTGAGCATGACTGCTTCTGTGCATTCCGGCAGTCTCTACTGCGCATGACTGCCTCTGTGCATTCCGGCAGTCTCTACTGCGCATGACTGCTTCTGTGCATTCTGTGCATTCCGGCAGTCTCTACTGAGCATGACTGCTTCTGTGCATTCTGTGCGTTCGGGCAGTCTCTACTGCGCATGACTGCTTCTGTGCATTCTGTGCGTTCGGGCAGTCTCTACTGCGCATGACTGCATCGGACAATGCTGTTTGCATTGAGAGACAAGGGCTAGATGTCAGTTAACTGATTGTGATCAGTGCTTAATGCTCTTCTATTGTTATCGTACCTCAGCCTCTTTACAGGTCATCGTGGGAAATCAATGGGAGACCTAGAAAAGGCAGGAGTGTCTGCTCCCTCACAGCAATAGACTGGAATTTAGGCCTCAGAAAACAGAGAATTTGTAAAGATACTGCATAATGTAAAGGGCATTTAAAGGGACAGTAATAAGTAAAAAAAATATATGCTATAGGGTTTATCCCCCTGAGTAAAAACAAGGGTACGCCCACTGCTGAGAGATGTTTTATTCAAAAGTTATAACAGCTCCAACATGAATATTTTAGATGCAATGTCACAGTTGCCTGAAACTGTACAGTGGCGCTGTTGCTACACCATACTATGGAGATTTATGGTCAACTGACCAGAGCTGTCCATAGGATGGTGTAGCAACAGCGCCATAGTACAATAACTTTTGAATAACATTTTTTAGCAGTAGGAGTTCCCTTTTTTCACTCAGAGGGATAAACGCTACAATATATATTTTTTACATATTAAGTGTTACTATTCCTTTAAAGGGATAGTAACACTTCATTTTAACTTTATTTTATTTTGTAGGCATTAAAAAAACATGAAGAATGATATAAGTCTTATCTCTCAAACCTTTATGGTTTATGAGATATTCACAAGCAAAGTTTCCCCTCCCGCCCCTTTTACCTAGTGTAAGCCATCTCTTCTCAGATGTGAGTCTGGTTGTATGACAGTACAGATAACAGAAGGGGACAATTTTCTTTGTATGAAAACAATGAAAGCCCTTCCCCCCTTGACAAGTTTATCAGCTTTTTCCATTATCTTAATTGAAGATTGTCCCTCTCTGCAGTCTACCTGGGCATCTCCCTTCTGATATGGTTGAACAGGGGGGGGATACTTTGTTTGTGAATATCTCTTAAACCATAAAGGTTTCAGAGATAAGACTTATATCATTCTTCATGTTTTTTTAATGCCTACAAAATAAAATAAAGTTAAAATGAAGTATTACTATCCCTTTAAGCGGGTGTGGCTTCAGTTCATTTTTAAATATTAATGTTCCTTTAAAATAATGGGAATTTGAGTCATTTTTATTTTTTCCCCAGTGTTGCAGTTGGTTTGCTCCAGAATTGCACCACTTTATTTGGTACATCAGCCTCACTGTGCAGTAACACTTGCCTTTGTTATAGATACTTCAATCTTCTTTTCTGGTTCTTCATTGGGAAATACCCTGGACTCTGGTTTTATCCATGCTTTTCGCTAAAGAACACAAAGAATTATTTTAGATGGCTCATGTACGTACAGTATATTTCAGGCTCATGTAGGTACAGTATATTTCAGCTGTCATCAGACCAGGGCCGGATACCTATTTAGCACAGAAGAATTGGATATCTCACTGGCACTAAAAGAGTAAAAGATCAGTGTACTTAATACAGTAGGCTGACCAGATCCCACCTTTAACTGGGAACACATAGGAAACAGGCATATTTCAGTACTTCACTGAAATCAAAGCAGTCCTGCAGTATGCATTTATCCTATGCTTCCCCGGGTAATGGTGAGGTCTGGTCAGCCTATTACACAGTACAAAACAAAATTTAATTCTCTGTCTAACCACCAGGGGGCACTCAAAGCTCATGCTTCAGAATAAATCTGCATTGTGCTTTGTAGTCTGAATGCCTTTATCATGTGCCTACCTCATACATGCTGTAGGAGACCTCTGTAGCTTTCAAGATGTCCCCTCTGTCCCACTCTCCCACCCTGGTGTCCCTGTTTTTAGGATATCAGACTGTGTGGTGTGTATAGAAGTGTATCACCCTGGTGTCCCTGTGTTTAGGAGATCAGACTGTGTGGTGTGTATATAAGTGTATCACCCTGGTGTCCCTGTGTTTAGGAGATCAGACTGTGTGGTGTGTATAGAAGTGTATCACCCTGGTGTCCCTGTGTTTAGGAGATCAGACTGTGTGGTGTGTATATAAGTGTATCACCCTGGTGTCCCTGTGTTTAGGAGATCAGACTGTGTGGTGTGTATAGAAGTGTATCACCCTGGTGTCCCTGTGTTTAGGAGATCAGACTGTGTGGTGTGTATATAAGTGTATCCCTCTGGTGTCCCTGTGTTTAGGAGATCAGACTGTGTGGTGTGTATATAAGTGTAACACCCTGGTGTCCCTGTGTTTAGGAGATCAGACTGTGTGGTGTGTATAGAAGTGTATCACCCTGGTGTCCCTGTGTTTAGGAGATCAGACTGTGTGGTGTGTATATAAGTGTATCCCTCTGGTGTCCCTGTGTTTAGGAGATCAGACTGTGCGGTGTGTATATACGTGTATCACTCTGGTGTCCCTGTGTTTAGGAGATCAGACTGTGCGGTGTGTATAGAAGTGTATCACCCTGGTGTCCCTGTGTTTAGGAGATCAGACTGTGTGGTGTGTATAGAAGTGTATCACCCCGGTGTCCCTGTGTTTAGGAGATCGGACTGTGTGGTGTGTATAGAAGTGTATCACCCTGGTGTCCCCGTGTTTAGGAGATCAGACTGTGTGGTGCGTATAGAAGTGTATCACCCTGGTGTCCCTGTGTTTAGGAGATCAGACTGTGCGGTGTGTATAGAAGTGTATCACCCTGGCATATTTCAGTACTTCACTGAAATCAAAGCAGTCCTGCATTATGCATTTATCCTATGCGTCCCCAGGTAATGGTGAGATCTGGTCAGCCTATTACACAGTACAAAACAAAATCGAAATCTCTGTCTAACCACCAGGGAGCACTCAAAGCTCATGCTTGAGATTAAATCTGCATTGTGCTTTGTAGGCTGAATGCCTTTATCATGTGCCTACCTCATACATGCTGTAGGAGACCTCTGTAGCTTTCAAGATGTTCCCTCTGTCCCACTCTCCCACCCTGGTGTCCCTGTTTTTAGGAGATCAGACTGTGTGGTGTGTATATAAGTGTGTCACCATGGTGTCCCTGTGTTTAGGAGATCAGACTGTGTGGTGTGTATATAAGTGTATCACCCCGGTGTCCCTGTGTTTAGGAGATCAGACCATGTGGTGTGTATATATAAGTGTATCACCCTGGTGTCCCTGTGTTTAGGAGATCAGCCTGTGTGGTGTGTATATAAGTGTATCACCCTGGTGTCCCTGTGTTTAGGAGATCAGCCTGTGTGGTGTGTATATAAGTGTATCACCCTGGTGTCCCTGTGTTTAGGAGATCAGCCTGTGTGGTGTGTATATAAGTGCATCACCCTGGTGTCCCTGTGTTTAGTAGATCAGACTGTGTGGTGTGTATATAAGTGTATCACCCTGGTGTCCCTGTGTTTAGGAGATCAGACTGTGTGGTGTGTATATAAGTGTATCACCCTGGTGCCCCTGTGTTTAGGAGATCAGACTGTGTGATGTGTACATAAGTGTATCACCCTGGTGTCCCTGTGTTTAGAAGATCAGACTGTGTGGTGTGTGTATAAGTGTATCACCCTGTTGTCCCTGTGTTTAGGAGATCAGACTGTGTGGTGTGTATATAAGTGTATCACCCTGGTGTCCCTGTGTTTAGGAGATCAGACTGTGTGATGTGTATATAAGTGTATCATCCTGGTGTCCCTGTGTTTAGGAGATCAGACTGTGTGGTGTGTATAGAAGTGTATCACCTTGGAGTCCCTGTGTTTAGGAGATCAGACTGTGTGATGTGTATATAAGTGTATCATCCTGGTGTCCCTGTGTTTAGAAGATCAGACTGTGTGGTGTGTGTAGAACTGTATCACCCTGGTGTCCCTGTGTTTAGGAGATCAGACTGTGTGGTGTGTATATAAGTGTATCATCCTGGTGTCCCTGTGTTTAGGAGATCAGACTGTGTGATGTGTATATAAGTGTATCATCCTGGTGTCCCTGTGTTTAGGAGATCAGACTGTGTGGTGTGTGTAGAACTGTATCACCCTGGTGTCCCTGTGTTTAGAAGCTCAGAGTGTGCGGTGTGTATATAAGTGTATCACCCTGGTGTCCCAGGAGATCAGACTGTGTGGTATGTATATAAGTGTATCACATCACTGCACAGCAATAAAACTCACATTAATGTTTGTGTAAAGTTCAGTATATGTGTTTATACAGTATTATGTGTAAATAAAACTGTTCAGTCTTATTATAAGTAATTTATTGTATACAAAGAGGTGTCATGAAATAGCCTAAAAATTCTTGGTAGTGCCCCTCCCCCCACTTACACTACCTAAAGTAAAGTGTCCCTCTTTGGCCATTTGAAATGTTGGAAGATATGATTTAACTCAGTAACTGCCTGTACAATCCCATGGGATCAAACTCAATAAAACATAATAATTGCCCTTTAACCATTTGAGTGCCAGACGGGTAGGCACTGCGTATCCCTCTGGCACTCAAAGGGTTAAACCTTATCATACACACAATTATATAAAGAAAAAGCCTCATGTTGTGGTTTCCGGTCACTGCCTAGGAGGGTGGGAATGAACCCACTGCAGGCTGTTTACAGGCCTCTTATCTATGGCTGGCAGCCTTTTGATCTGAGTACATTCCACAGCAGTCTGTTGTGTTTTCAGCTTAACCATTTGAAAGCAGGAGCAGTGAATATGTTCTAACATTTCAGACGGCCAAAGAGGAACACATTTACTTTAGGTGGTGTTGATGGGGGAGTGGCTGGTGGGCAGGGCTTCACAGAGTATTTTTTGGTTAGTTCATGACATATTGACACCTCTTTGTCTAACTGAATAAATGATTTAGAGCAAGACCAAAGCATTTTATTTACACAGACTAATTAATAAACACATATACTGAAGTTTAAACAGACATTAATGTGAGTTTTATTGCTGTGGAGCAATGTGATAGATATATATATACCACACAGTCTGATTTCCTAAAAAAAGAGGGACACCAGGTTGAGAAAGAGGGACAAAGGGATTTCAGTCTCAGAAGAGGGGCTGTCCCTCCTAAAGAGGGATACTTGGGAAGTATGGACCCCTATTATCTCCTAAAGAGGGACACTTGGGAAGTATGGACCCCTAATATATCCTAAAGAAGTACACTTGGGAGGTATGGACCCATAATATCTCCTAAAGAGGGACACTTGGGAGGTACAGGCCCCTAATATGTCATAAAGAGGGACACTTGTGAGGTATGGACCCCTGCTATCTCCTAAAGAGGGACACTTGGGAGGTACGGACCCCTAATATCTCCTAAAATGGACACTTGGGAGGTACAGACCCCTAATATCTCATAAAGAGGGACACTTGAGGTATGGACCCCTGCTATCTCCTAAAGAGGGACACTTGGGAGGTATGGACACCTGCTATCTCCTAAAGAGGGACACTTGGGAGGTACGGACCCCTAATATCTCCTAAAGAGGGACACTTGGGAGGTACGGACCCCTAATATCTCCTAAAGAGGGACACTTGGGAGGTATGGGAGTGCCCAACACATTGCCCTACAATGCAGTGAGCACCCCTGTCATTAGGAATTTAACACCTAAAATGCTTAAGAAATCTGCAGTACATTGTGATGCAGTGAGTTGGAGACCTATAGCAATCAATGTGAATTTGGGAAATATTAATTAAACGTCTATGGGAACAAAATAGGTTGTCAGAGAGATGCCCAAAAGAACTGTGAAGTAATAAGCTGGTTAGCCCCTTAGCCAGGGTGACTTACCAGATACCAGTTTAACCCTTTGAGTGCCGGAGGGGGTACACAACGCCCTCTGGCATTCAAAGGGTTAAATGCAGGACACTTAGGAAGAACACAGACTGCAGGGTTACACTGATTCCTGCACAATCCTGCAGAATGTGAGTTTCAAAAGTGTCCTGCATTTAAAGGGATATCTGGTGTCCCTACATCTGGCTGTCATAGGGTTAAACCTGCTTCTCTGAGGAGTGTGTAAATAGACACAATTCAGTGCCACTGTTTGTTTTCCTCTTATTTAATTAGTCCCACAATTATTGACTGGATCTAAAGGAGGTAATTGATTGTCATTAATACCTTCCCCCCCACCCCCTTCCCTTTCCATTCAGAAAGTCTTTTGATCTTTTATAAGCCGACACTGGTAAAAGACATTAGGCTAAAATCACAATGTTGACTTGTTTGATGTGCTGAAATCACATATAAAATATAAGCCATGTGCATGAGGTTACTGTGCATTTTTCAATGTGATCTGAATCTTTTGAATCTCTGTTTTTCACCCAAAATGCTTTTCATCTAATTCAATAGCGTAGATTCACAATCGCGCAGTTATCGTGTAACCTAGGATTTCCAGATCATCCCTTTAACCCTTTCAGTGCCAGATGGGAACGCAACGCATTGCGTACCACTCTTGCACTCAAAGGGTTAAAATAGGACACATCTGAAAAATAATTGCTGCATTGATAAATGGGAACCATGTTGAACCTAATGATTAACCACTGAATTCCTGCAGCAGGCATTTTTCATATGTGTCCTCTTTTAACCCGTTGAGTGCCAGAGGGGTACACAATGCATAGACGACATGTTTGAATTTGCCACTCACTCCATGTCTTTTCATGTCCTGCCAGGTCCTTTCGTCCACTGCACAGACTCTCATCTCCCCTCACACCACATCTGTTACGCACTGAAGACACAACCTGGCAGAACCAACATGGAGAGGCAAGCAACAGAGCAGGCAGAAAATACAAATATACCACTGCCGCTTAGGGTAGGGTGACCAGACTTCACCTTTAACCGGGGACACATATGAAAAATGCATTCTGCAGGGCTACTTTAATTTCAGTGCATTTCTGAAATATGCCCATTACCTATGCGTCCCTGGTTAAAGGTGAGGTCTGGTCAGCCTAGCTTAGGGTGACCACATTTCCATTCTGCCATTCAGAGACACTGAGGAGACGAGACCACCAGAGTACTTGTCCTGGGCTCTTGTTCCTTTTTGTGGGAGAGGTCAATATACATCACTGGACATCCGTGCATGGCCTGTTCTTTTTATGGCACATTACAGAGTTCTAGACACTAGAGGCTGAACTGCCCATTGACTTCTGTGGCAGAAAGCGGTGCCTGTGCTGGGCTACAAGAAAATGTCCATCACTCCCAAAGCCTTAGAATAGCATACATCAGAACTGCACTGCAGCTCCTGTTTGATGTCAAGACCAAAATTTGTTCTCTCACTAGTATTTAGAGCTCTGCTGGAAGCCATTTTCTTGTAGCCCAGCAGTGACAATGGGCAATTCTCCTTCTGCAGTCTTCATTATGGGCTTTGTGTTGTCCCAGAAGGGGGCTGCCAGGGACATGGGACACACACAAAATAAATCGGGACTGTCCCGGGCAATCGGGATGAAATTTCTATCAGGCTGCATGCCGGACTGAATCTTCTACTGATTCGATGATAAACTCGATTAAAAGGTGACCTTGAATACGTGGTGAGGTAATTTTTTCAGGCTAAAATTCAATAAAATATGGTAATCAATGTATCTTGCTAACAGCCATTTACCTTTTCTTCAGGTGTCTTTTTTTCAAGTTGCTGATTTGATGACAAACTGAGCATTTTTTCAAATTCCTCCTTTTTCTGCATAAAATAAACAAACATATTAAACTATGGAAAACACATCTGTAATTTACTGTTAGCAAAAGCAAAGAATACTCTGGAGAGTCTCCTAATGGCATTTTCCATTTCAGAATTGCTTTTACATACACAAAATAACATTGTTATACCAAATGTCTTTAAGAAATAAACATCATGGAAAAACATCAATCCAAAAAAACAGGTAAAAATTATTTTAAAAATCCAGTAATAAACTGTTTAAAAAAAAAAATCAAATACACTGAGCACTATACCAGATACAAATATGATACAAAAGCTGTTACTGAACAATCAGAGAAGACAAGAAGCAACAGGGATTAATTAATTAATTATTTGTTAAAGGGATAGAAATACCTTGAAATAAATGCAGTACCCATAAAGAGGATCATGTAACGCTTTATTTCACTAGGCTCTGTATTGTATTTCAAAACTAATTCAGTGCTAAAGTATCCCCCTCCCGCCCCTTGTACACCCTGCAAGCCGCTTCCCCTTAGATGTGGAATCCGGTCACGGGACAGGACAGTGTACAGCGAGAGACAATCTTCGTTCACAGAGTATAAGGAAAACCCTGCACGCCTTGACGTCGGAAGGCAGGATTTTCCTTATGCTCGTTGAAGATTGTCCCTCGTTGCATGCTGTCTGACTGGCTCAGAGAGCAGCGTGACTTAGGGGAAATGGGCGGGAGGAGGAATCCTTTAGCAGTGATTTCCTTTTGAACTACAACACGGAGCATATCAAAACAAAGCGTTACATGATCCCCTTTATAGGAGAATCAATTGGAGCTGTATTTGTTTCAAGGTATTACTAACACCAAAAAAATTAAATTGGGTTATATAATTTTAACCCTTTGAGTGCCAGAGTGGTACGTAATACATTGCTTCTCAATGCGTAGCGTACTACTCTGGCACTCAGAGTGTTAAATATCATATATTTTTAGCTTGTATCTGTAAAACTTAGATATTTTATGTTTGATCCCTAAAATCTAATCATAAACTTGTACTTGTAATGCATGTGTAGACCATCCTGTGTAGGAGCTATTCGAATAATTATTTGTGCACAGCTAATGTAATTGTATTGAGATTAGTACTCAGTCCTGTTCTATTCCGGATGATATAGGTACATAGCTATAGCTGTGAACTCTCCGGATTTGCCCCAGAGACTCCACTTTTGTCTTCTAATTACCGGGTCTCTGGGGCAGAGGATGATTCTCCGGGTGTAGGGAGTTTTAAATAAAACTCTACCCACTTCTGTGTATGCTCCTTGCACTCTGGCCAAATTCCCCTCCTTCCCAGGCTATTTGTCATGGGGCAGTTGTGGTTTTTGAAGCCCCGCCCCACTCACAAGTAAGCCCCGCCCCTTTTCTGAAGCAACTAGTGTCATACATCTCCCCCGGCCGCACCAGAGGACTGCCCTCCGGGTAGTCCACATGGAAAAGTTCCCAGGTATGTACATCGCTACAGAGTAAATTAGGTTGAAAAAAAGACACGAGTCTCTCAAGTTCAACTTTTATATCCCAGAAAGTATGAATTATGTAAAACTTAACAACTCTAAAATGGGTATTAACCTGTTTACCAGAGATTCCTGTTTTTCCTTCTACTACAAAGTATAATCCTGTATGTTATCTTCTGCTAGAAATGCATCTAATTCTTCTCTTAAATATATCCATCGTCTCTGTCATTACCACATCCTTGGATAAGGAATTCCACAACTTACAGGGATAGTAATACTTCATTTTATCTTTATTTTATTTTGTAGGCATTAAAAAATCATGAAGAACGATATATGTCTTATCTCTCAAACCTTTATGGTTTGAGAGATATTCACAAGCAAAGTTTCCCCTCACTGACCAAAACGGTCAAGTCTGCCATCTAGCTGTCAGATTTGGAAACCAGTCCGCAGATCAACCGGTGGCTCTTCAGCAGAGCCGAGATCGCAAGATATAAAAATAACTATTTCATTGGAAGGGTCTAAAAAGTGTGCTTGCAAACCAGGCACACTTTGTAGACTATTCAAATGAAGTAGTTCTTCTTATATCTCATGATCTCGGCTCTGCTGTAGAGCCACGGATGGTCCGCGGACAGGATTCGAAATCTGACAGCTAGATGGCAGACTTAACCATTTTGGTCAGTGAGGGGAACTTTGCTTGTGAATATCTCTCAAACCATAAAGGTTTGAGAGATAAGACTTATATCGTTATTCATGTTTTTTTTAATGCCTACAAAATAAAACAAAGATAAAACGAAGTATTACTATCCCTTTAAAGGGATAGTAGCTTTTCACAAAAAAAAACAGTTGTAGTTCAAGAGAAATTGAATGATAAAGTATCCCCCTCCCGTCCATTTTACCTAGTGTAAGCTGCCTCCCTTCAGATGTGGAATCTGGACTCTTGACTGGACAGATTGCAGCAAGTGCGTTCCATCTGGACAGTCTTGATGCTCTGAGGTGAGCAGTGTTATATTAGTAAAAGGGGCGGGAGTGGGCCTGGGATACTTTATCATTCAATTACTCTTGAACTACAACTCTGACAGTATTGAAATAACACTCTCCATGGCCCAAATACTTAGAAGATTAATCGGAGCTGCTTTTTTTGTGAAACATTACTATCCCTTTAATAAACCTTATGGTAAAAAAAAAAAAACTTCACCTGCTGAAGTTGAAACCTCCTTTCCTCTAATCATAAGGAGTTAGGGTGACCACGGGTCCCGGAATGTCCGGGACTGTCCCTTATTTCAGGGCTATGTCCCGCGTCCCGGGTCCCCTTCAACCGGGACAATGAAGTGTCCCGGAATGAAGGCAAGCCGCCCTGGATGTCAGCCTGCAAGCGGTGTGTCACATCATGGACGCCGCTCGCGGCGTCCATGATATGACACACCGCTTGCAGGCTGACATCCAGGGCGGCAATGCAGCTTACCTGGAGGCAAGCGCTCTAGTAATACAGAGCGCTGGGAGATGACATCACTCCCAGCGCTCTGCATTACTGGCCATACCGCGCGGGAGCTTCAGCTCTGTGCCGGAGGAGGCACAGAGCACATTCTACGCCGCTAGACCACCAGGGACTTAAGGTATGACGGCTAGGGTGACCACGTCCCGGAATGGCAGAAGGGAAATGTGGTCACCCTATAAGGAGTGGCCCCTAATTATTTGATCAGGCCTTGGAATGAAAGCTCAGCGAGAGATTCTTGTAATAAACTTGTATATACTTATACAATGTAAAAAAATCCCCTCTTAGGTATCCTTTCTCTACAGTAAATAAACAAAGTTTGGCTAGATGTTCTTCTTCCATTCCAAATCCTCCTTTCTCTTAATTAATTTTGTTTGTATCTTATCTCAATCCCATTAACAGACAATAACACAATATCGCTTCTTACACAGCTATCAAGATTGATATTTGAATGAGAGCCCTGGAAAAAACAGAAATTAAGACTAGATTTTAGGCCTCAGAGACCAGCACTGAGTACAAGGTATTTTATTGTGTACATCTCCAGATCATTTCTACACGGTAGCTGTCTTTTAATCAGGACTGAGAACGTCTTACATTTCTTTGATCTAACACTCTTAGAAACATATACATTTACACCTGTGTGCTTAATAGATTTTTTTGTAGCTGGATATAAATGATTAAAAATGACATTTATCTTTTATTGAAGAGCTCACGCATTTGTTTGTAAACTTTTCCTTATCATCATAATTAATTTACAGTCTTAATTTGCATTTTCTCTTTTGTAGCTAAATGAAATAAGCTACAGATTGCTGAGATGTGCCACCTGCAGTCAAGCCACATTGCTGTACTCTGATTGGTGACTAAGGGACACATTTATTGAAGTGTGTGACAAGGCACCAATCAGAATAGAACTTTCTGCTTCCTGCTTTCTTCATCTTCTGTTTAGACGGAATGGGAGAATGCAGTTAAAGGGATAGTAATACTTTGTTTAGACATGGTTTAATATTGTTCTTATTAAATAGCTAAAGCAAATGATCTAAGTCTTGTTGGCATAACTTGAATAGTTTTCATGTAATAGCTTTGTAAAGTTCCCCCCTCCCGCCCCTTTTATCCACATTAGCGCTCTAGCTGACAGACTTAGATTCTGGTCCCGGGACCAGACGGCTCATCTGCAGAGCCAACATAGCATTGTATACAAAGAGAATCTTCATGAGAACGGTCTACTGCCTCAAACCAGGCGCACTTTGTAGACCGTTCTCATGAATGGCTGAAAGGAGCGGGAGGGGGGAACTTTACATGAAAACTATACAAGTTATGCCAACAAGACTTAGATTATTTGCTTTATTTATTTAATAAGAACAATAGTAAACCATGTCTAAAGACAGTATTACTATCCCTTTAAGAAAATGATGAAACAGTACAAACCGTTTAAGTGTTAAAGGGATAGTAATACGTTAATATTACTAATCCCCATAGTGTAGCTATTTAAAAAAGAATTCAATTGCCCCCAGGTTCATCTCTCAAACCTTTATGGTTTGAGAGAAAACTGTAAACAAAGTTCCCCCCTCCCTCCCCCTTCCCTGAAGTCAGCGTTGTACTGACTGCAGGGATATCCGGTTTTATTTTTCATCAGGTGGCTCTGCAGTAGAGCCAAGATCGCATTAGCAAAAAAAATTATTTCACTGAAACGGTCTTCTACGTGTGCTTGCAAACCAATCATATGAAAAAGACCGTTTTAGTGAAATCATTTTATTTCACTAACGTGATCTCAGCTCAGCTGCAGAGCCGCCTGATGAAAATAAGACCGGATATTCCTGCAGCCGGCTACAACACTGACTTCAGGGAAGGGGGAGGGAGGGGGAACTTTGCTTATGGTTATCTCTCAAACGATAAAGGTTTGAGAGATGAACCTGAGGGCAATTTTTTAAATAGCTACACTAAGGGGATTAGTAATATTAAAGTATTACTATCACTTTAAAATATTTCCTGCTTTCCTTATCTTCTGTTTAGATGGAATAGGAAAATGCAATTAAGAAAAACACAGTAGAATCTACTTAAAGTGATAGTAATGTTTCATAATAAAAGCAGCTCTAATTAATCTTCATAGCATTTGGGCCATGGAGAGTGTTATTTCAATTCTGTCAGAGTTGTAGTTCAAGAGTAATTCAATGACAAAGTATCCCCCTCCTGCCCCTTTTACTGATGTAACACTGCTCAGCCAGAGCAGGAGGGAGGTGCCCAGGTAGATTGCAGAGAGGGACAATCTTCAATTAAGATAAGAGAAAAGCTGAAAAACATGTCAAGGGGGGCAGGGCTTTCATTGTTCTGATAGGAAGAAGATTGTCCCCTGCTGTTATCTGTCTGGTCTATGGACTGCATTTCACATTTGAGAAGAGATGGCTTACACTAGGGAAAAGGGGCAGGAGGGGGAACTTTGCTTGTGAATATCTCATAAACCATAAAGGTTTGAGAGATAAGACTTATATCTTTCTTCATGTTTTTTAATGCCTACAAAATAAAATAAAGATAAACAAAGTATTACTATCCCTTTAATTGTTAAAATACAAGGTCAGTTTGCATTTAATCCACTGGAAGCTCAACAATCCTGTAAGGCACAGGGAGCTAAAACCTGTCCTGAAGCCCAACCCCCAGGTCATGTGTTCAGGATCTCCCCAATTAAACATAAGTGAAAGTCATTAACTCAGGGAGATCCATCAGAATGACTGAACTACTGATTGATTCTCCTCTGTTTATGCGAGGAGATCCTGAAATCCTGCACCACTGGGAGGGGGCTGAGGACAGGTTTGAACTCCCCTATTCTAATACATTGGAGGTTATGCACTGAGGCGTGATAAAGTGGTGATAAAGTGGAGATGACTTCCCCAGTGATATCACTTCTCCAGTTCCTATGTTCCATGGATCCAATATGCTAAGATATCTCCCACTTTGGAGAAGTGATATCACTGGAGAAGTCATCTCTGCTTTATCACTGCTTTATCATCCTTTAATGCATCTCACTCCTTGACTTCAATGATTCTGCACTGTAGTGGACAAGAAAAGGTTCCAGTTGACATAAAAGAGCCTTTTAATTCCTTGAATGCTAGGGAAGTCTCCAATTCATTGCAACGCAATGCCTTGGAGACCTCTCTAGTAAGCAACGGGTTAAAGGCTCAATTTAAAGGTCAATTAATTATATTTTACTAACTGCTTCTATGAGAGCAGTCTTATTTAACCCTTGTGCCATAGGGGTATCCAATGCACTTCTTTGCAACATATTTTTATTCCCTCTGTGTCACTCATAGGAAGTAATACTTAATTTCTCCAAAGCTGCATCTTGTAGCCCTTAAAAAAAGAAATTAAATGTCCCCAGTGCCATCTCTCAAACCTTTATGGTTTGAGAGATAATCGCAGTCAAAGCTCCCCCCTCCCTGATGTCAGCGCTCTAGCTGACTGCAGGGGAATCCAGTCCCGGGACCATTGGAGGCTCTTCAGCAGAGCCCAGATCGCGTTGATGGAAAAGAAATCCTTCACTGGAACAGTCTTCTACGTATGCTTGGTTTGCAAGCACATGTAGAAGACCATTTCAGTGAAGGATTTCTTTTTCATTAACGTGATCTCAGCTCAACTGCAGAGCCACCGGCTGGTTCCAGGACCGGATTACCCTGCAAGATGCAGCTTTGGAAAAATTAAGTATTACTATCCCTTTAAAAACCCTGGGGTTGCCATGTTCTGCCCTAAAATGGCTTCTATCACCAGTTTGGGGGCCCTGCTGGCAGCCAATTAGAATACAACCTGGAAGTTTGTGTGTCTCAGTCAAACTTTGCACGTTGCATTCTCAGCCTTGGTAGACTCCTAGGTTTGGGCTTGAAAACCCTTCACCAGAGTCTATGGACTGAATCCAAAGCTTCAAAGTCTCTCAGTTCAGCTTCTGTCATGGGATCAATGAGGGTGCCCCAGGGGTCTCTTTTTCAGATCCCTAGTTTTGCTCCTCAGCTTATCCATCAGGGCTTACAATGCAGCCCCTGCTTCATCAGAAGCTCTGCTCCCTGGAGAGCCTGTCAAAAGACCACTATCGCCATGACTGTTGTGGGAAGTGGGAAGCTTTAGTTGTCCCCCACTGTGAAGCTAGTATGCTTTACTTTTGACTTTGTTCATATGGACCTATGACTTAGGAAATACTGACCTGCAAGTGGACATAATCATTGTCTTCAATTTTTTTTTGCCTCGTGAGCTGATATTTTCTCTCTCTTACTCTCGCCCACCCTTTATTGACTGATGAGGATTCCTGCAGCACATGAGTGTCTTTGAGTGGTGGTATCTGTGGCTTTTTCACCCCTGTTTGATCCTTTGAAGACCTGGGTGTCCTTTCCTCCTCCTGCTTTTTGAAAAGGAGCTTTCCATTTGCTATGATGATTGACACAAATCTCTTGATGTCATCTGGGATGGTTCTGGCCACCATGACAAAACGATCAAGGTCATCTGGAGTTGTGTGGGGCTTGTCAATAACAAGTGCCTGCAGGGACCAGTTGCAGAGGTTGATTGATTCCTGGTTACGAGTAAGAATCTGTAAAGAGTCTGTAAGAATAAGCAACTGTTTATTGAGTCTTAACTGAATATTACTGTCCGTTAGGTGGGAAGCATTGGCTTTGATGCTCTGTGAAAAGTCAATGAAGAGTCCCAATGATGATATAATATTGTCAACAGCCCTGTGGATTTCTTCAATGTTTGCTTCCATATGTTCTTGTAACCTCCACTTGCTACTCACAAATATCATGAGACTTGCTATTGAGCTAGACACTCGTTCCTGGAGTTGGGTTATCTTCTTGATGGCTACATCAAGTTCTAGAGTCACCTCTTGGACTGAACTCTCTGGAGATGACAATGTGAAAGAATCATTAGATGCAGTTGATGAAGTAGACAATGTGCTGGTTCGGCTTTCTGAACTTGACACAGACAATCGGTCTTGTTCTACATGGTTTACAGAGGGTTTGCTGTTCCTGGGCAAGGGAGGAGGAACATCATAGATGCGTTTATCACAAACAGGGCTGCTCTTTTCACTCTTTGACAATGAAGCTCCACTTGACCCTCTTGGAATATCATAAACATTTTCCTTGGAATCACTTTCTTCCACATTCTTTTTCACAATATTTGAAGAGCATTTCTTTAAATTTCCATTCTGATGCAAAGGTAAGATGTCACGAGAAGCTGGGACATCGTAAAGCGTCTGATCAACTACTGACATTTTTTTTTGCAGTGGAGGGACATCGTATATTTGGCTTGTTGTATAGCTGCCCTCTGAATTTGACTGTACTGATCCAGAGCCATACCGTACTGGTGGCACATCATATACCAACTGTCTGTCTAGAGAAATCTTCCGGCAAGTGTTTTTTACATTCTCTGGAGACACAGGGATGTCATATATCCAGTTTGTCTTACGTGGATTTGGAAGAGTGTTGTAATGTCCCATCAAGAGGGGAAGATCGGTTCCTTCCTTCTCATGAGATGTTGGTGGAACATCATATATCTATATAGAAAAAAAAAATTGCTTACTAACGTATAGTTAACAAATTAAAGGGGGGCCATATCCTTAGAATAGGTGACTCTTAACTTGTTTAACAGGAGGACTTACCTAAGCTGGTGTCCTTCATAAAGAAGTCAGGTGTATCTATTTACTGATTTTTGCATTTGAACTTTGCTGCAGTCTACAGCAGTGGACCCCGACCCTATTCTCAGGGACCCCAAACAGGCCATGTCTTTAAGGTTTCCTGATGGTGCACACTTGAGTAAATTAGATACTCATTCATTTAATTAACTCACCAATACACAAGTAGGGATTTCCTAAAGACATGGGGGGGAGATGCACTAAGGGATGATAAAGAGGTGATGAAGTGGAGATAACTTTTCCAGTGATATAACTTCTCCAGTTCCTATGTTATTCTATGGAGCCTATGCATTATGGTTTCTCCAACTTTTGAGATCTTAGTGTATTAGCTCCATAGAATCACACAGGAAATGGAGAGGTGCTATCACTGGAGAAGTTATCTCCCCTTTATCACCTCTTTATCATGCTTTAGTGCATAACCCTCCTTGCCCGTTAGATGTCCCAGTGGAGAGGATTGGGAACCACTGCTCTATACAACAGAAGGGCAACCTGAGGCCTTTCTGCTGTTCATAAATACAATGCAGCTTGGGATTATGGGAATTTTTGTCCTGAACAGCTGCAGGTTGCCCATCAATGAGTTATACCAGGGTGCTTAAAGGGGAACTACCACCCGACACAGTCTTTAGCTTCACTAAGTCCCCATCTGGCGACTAGCTGCTT
This sequence comes from Rhinophrynus dorsalis, assembly GCA_037306005.1. Classification (NCBI taxonomy): domain Eukaryota; kingdom Metazoa; phylum Chordata; class Amphibia; order Anura; family Rhinophrynidae; genus Rhinophrynus; species Rhinophrynus dorsalis. The sequence goes on from CM074727.1 coordinate 158,490,669, forward strand.
AGTAGCGCTAGTCGCCAGAATAATTATTATTTAATAGATTTCTGCTCTCTTCTCCGGCTGACAGGCAGGACAGAGCGCGGACATCTTGCCATTGTGACGCCAGCGTGCCTGCGCTGTCAGTCCCAGCCACAGCCAAATGGCTCATAGCAACGCCTACTAGACCCGGATGGGACTGACAGCACAGGAGCACGGACGTCACAATGGCAAGATGTCCGCGCTCCGTCCTGCCTGTCAGCCGGGGAAGAGAACAGAAATCTATTAAATAAGGTAATTATTATGGCGACTAGCGCTACTGAGCAGCTAAACGTCAGATGGGGACTTAGTGAAGCTAAAGATTGTGTCGGGTGGTAGTTCCGCTTTAACAGATCATGTCTTTAGGAAATCCCTGCTTTAGCACAGGTGAGTTAATTAAATGACTGAACCTCTAATTAACATCGATGCCCCAGCAGGGAAACCCTAAACACATGGCCTGTTATGGATCAATGAGCACAGGGGTGGAAACCACTGATCTGTAACTAAAAAGGGACATTTTATCATCTTGAGTATGTTTACTTGGCTCTTTAAACCTGGTACTTTCTCTTTATGGCACTAACCAGCTCCACCCATGTTTCTAAAGGGCCATGCAAACATTCTCAAAGTAGTAGTAGTATACCTCTCTTCAGTTATAAACTGCACCCGATTAAATGCAAAAAAAAAACGTAAGTAGATAAAATTGTTGTATAAATGATGCCTGCCTAGGTAAATCCTTCTGTTAAAAAAATAGGTGCTGATTATTCCAGGGGCAAAGTTTCCATTTTCATTTAGAGTTTATGTGGCCATATCTACATAAAAAAAAAAAAAAGAGAGAGAGAAGCAAGCCAACAACCACAGGGAACACGTTAAAATCTCCCAAATCCCAGATGATTTAAGTGGTGTTTTTAAAGGGATAGTAATGCTTCATAAGCAGCTCTAATTAATCATCATAGTATTTGGACTTTGGAGAGTGTTATTTCACTACTGTCAGAGTTGTAGTGCAAGAGTAATTGAATGATAAAGTATCCCCCTCCTGCCCCTTTTACCTAGTGTAAGCCACCTCCCCTCAGATGTGGAATCTGGTCTTGAGACCAGACAGATCACAGCAAGGGACAATCTTCTTACTGTGAACATAAGGAAAATCCTGACCCCCTTGACAGGATTTTCCGGTTTTTCCTTATGATCACTGAAGATTGTCCCTCTTTGTGATCCATCCGGACAGTCTTGCTGCTCTAAGAGATATTCACAAGCAAAGTTTCCCCTCCCGCCCCTTTTACCTAGTGTAAGCCATCTCTTCTCAAGATGGGGAATCCAGTCCATAGACCAGACAGATAACAGCAGGGGACAATCTTCTTCCTATGAGAACAATGAAATCCCTGCCCCCCTTGACAAGTTTTTCAGGTTTTTCCCTTATCTTAATTGAAGATTGTCCCTCTCTGCAATCTACCTGGGCACCTCCCTTCTGATCTGGCTGAGCAGTGTTACATCAGTAAAAGGTGTGGGAGGGGGATACTTTATCATTGAATTACTCTTGAACTACAACTCTGACAGAATTGAAATAACACTCTCCAAAGTCCAAAATACTATGATAATTGGAGCTGCTTTTATTTTGACACATTACTATCCCTTGAATGCTAGAGGTCTCCAAAGCATTGCGAAGAATTCAGTGGTTTAAATGCCCATTTAAACCACTGGTAATTTGTATTTCTCCCTTTTGGTGCAGTCAGTTTGCCCCAGAATTGCTCTCCCTTTGTTTTGTGCATGCAGTCGAGGATGATGTTGTCTCAATATAAAACATACATTAGAGTTTTTGGGGTCCTTAAGACCGCTCCTTCCTGGTGCTTCTGGACTGGCTGGGATATCGTAGATTTGCTGCTGGACTCGCTCCGTGGGTGTGAAAACAGGAGATCGTCCTCCAACAGGAGATGTGTTTGCACTGCCCTAAAACAGTCATCAATAGGAAATAATTGTTTTTAAGAAGGATAAAAATGAGCAAAGTCTAAAATAGCAGAAATATTAACCCTTTGAATGCCAGATGGGTACCCAACGCATTGCAAAGCAATGCGTTGTGTGCCCATCTAGCACTCAGAGGGTTAAAGAGCAATTATCACATTGTTCTAATACTACTCCAGTGGAAACAGACTCAGTAAAAAACTAGGCCTGCAATGTGGAGTCTCCAAATGTCCCTTTCCAGCCATGTGTGGGGTCAGAAAATTTACACCCTCTGCTGGAACACAAACTGGAAGTCTGTGGCGCTCATCTATAAGCTCCTGGTCGAATGCACAGTCCCTAAAGACCTCTGGCATTTAAAGGGATAGAAATACTTTATTATTACTATCCCCCATAATGTAGGTATTTGCAAAATAATTCAATAGCCCCCAGGTTCATCTCTCAAACTTTTATGGCGTGAGAGATAACCAAAGGCAAAGCTCCCCCTCCCTCCCCCTTCCCTTAAGTCAGCGTTGTACTGACTTCAGGGATATCCGGTCTGACTTTCATCAGGCGGCTCTGCAGCTGAGCTGAGATCGCATTAGTGAAAAATAATTATTTCACTGAAACTGTCTTCTACATGTGCTTTCTTTGCAAGCACACATAGAAGACCGTTTCAGTGAAATAATTCTTTTTCACTAACACGATCGCAGCTCTGCTGTAGAGCCGCCTGATGAAAGTCAGACCGGATATCCCTGCAGTCAGTACAATGCTGACTTTAGGGAAGGGGGGAAGGGAGGGGGGAAGTTTGCCTTCGGTTATCTCTTAATCCATAAAGGTTTGAGAGATGTACCTGGGGACAATTCAATTCTTTTTGAAATAGCTACAATATGGGGATTAGTAATATTAAAGTATTACTATCCCTTTAAGTGTATGTGTGTGGGGGGGTTCTTTTAACCCCTTGGTTGCAACACAAATGAAGATGTATGTTGGACTCCTGTCATTCAAGGGGGTTTAACTCTTTGAGCACCAGAGAGGTATCTAACGCATTGTGTTGCAATGTGTTGGACACCTCTGGCACTCAAAGGGTTAAGACTTCTCAGTGACAGCGTGAAGCCAGCCTTGTTACCTGGGAGTCTGATGGCGTGCCGTGTACTGGAGGTGGGACGTCATACAGCTCTGCCTGCGATGGAGAAGTAGGGTGTGAGGCTCGGGAAGCCCTGGGAAGGGTTAATAAATGCTGGAAAAATAAAGAAAAAGGACTCGGGTTTACATACAGATTTACTGCACTGTAACGTGGTTATAAATACATTGTATCTGCCACCTGTGCTGGGAAGTTATTCAGTAAATCCACTGCGCTGCATTAGGACGGATACTACAGGGGTCATCAGTTGTTTTTCCTCCAGCTGTTGGAGACTTCAATTCCCATATAACATGTGTGTATATGTATTTATGTTTGTGTGTGTAAGTATATGTTTATGTAGCTATGTGTGTATGTATATGTATGTATATATGTTAGGCTGACCATATGTACCGTTTTAAAAGGGACAGTCCCGTGTTTTTCATATTTCCAGACTGTCCCTTCTTTTTAATAAAAATGTCAATTTTGTCCCGTTTTTAATATAACTTATATATATAGTTTTTAATTTTTTTGTAAAAAACTGAACACTGCTTGTATATTTCTCATAACATAAAGTAAATGGGAACCTCCTTTCTTCACACTGGTGGTGTTACTGTGGTTTTACTGTATACCTTGATTACCATAGAGTCTTATGACTCAAGTGACTCATAACTGTCTAAGACTCTCAAGTCTATGGTAAATTACCATAGAGTCTCTTAGACAGTGATATGAGGACGAGTCATAAGACTCTATGGTAATCAGTCTGTACAGTAAACACAGTAAAACCACCAGTGTGAGTGACGAAGAGAGGAAGTTCCTATTTACTTCAGGGAAAGGCTTTATGGCCAGAGAGAGAGAGAGAGAACACCGCTAGTAAGAGACGGACCAAACGCGGTTTCGCTGCTTGCAGCTTAGTGCGATCAGACTCAGAGTGACGGAGTCCCACTGTCCATCTGTCTCACACTCCTCCCGTTTTTGTCTCAAGGAAATATGGTTAGCCTAATATATGTGTGTGTGGGTATGTATGTATATGAATGTATCTGTGTTTGTATATGTATGTATTTCTATGTGTATGTGTGTGTATACTTGGGTGTGTACGCATGTTTGTGTATGTACATATGTTGGTTTATATATGTACTAGTTGAACAGCCCGTTACACGGGCCACAGTGCCTCTGACAGCCTTCGGAGCGCCCAGCTCTGTATCAGCCGCGGCGCAGCCAGTCTCTACTGCGCATGACTGCCGCACACGCAGCAGTGTCTACTGCGCATGTTGGGCGTTACACACGATTTAGCGAATTATTATATAGGATGTGTGGGTATGTGTTTGTACGTGTGTATGTATGAATGTATGTGTGTACATATACAGTAAAAGGTGCAGGAGGGGGATACTTTATCATTCAATTACTCTTGAACTACAACTCTGACAGTATTGAAATAACACTCTCTATGGCCCAAATACTATGAAGATTAATTGAAGCTGCTGTTTTTGTGAAACATTACTATCACTTTAATAAAACAGCCAGTTTGACATCCCTCACACACAAAAGCAGAAGATTTCTATAAATACCACATTGTGCTGACTGACAGGATAAGTTAGTGAAGTATCACTTCCCCCATACACGGGGTGACTATGGAGCAGTTCAGCGGAGATGTCCATCCTGGCCCTTTCTGGCTCGGGATGGGAACGGTACCCAGCTGCTGGGAACAGCTGAACATGTCAAGAGACAAACAGTTGTCTAGCGTAGTATCCCTGAGGGCGAATTATAGAACGGCTTATAAAAAACATCCCGGCCACTCGATCTGGAATAGACAGAGCCACAAGCTTAGTTTTTGGAATTGTGCTTTAACCCCTTGGGTGCTGGTGGTGATGCAGGTTGTTGGTAAGGTGACCACACCTCCCTGTTAATGAAGGATGCTCATAAACATGACATTCTACAGGGCTGTGCAGGAACCAGTGGGGCCCTGAATGCTGTGTTTTTCATAAGTGTTCTGCATTTAAAAAGAAGATTAGACACACTGACTCATAGGTTAACCCTATGAGTGCACTCCCCTCTGGCACTCAAAGGGTTAAATACAAAAGTGCAGAAATTTGGGGCGAAATAGGCAGCACCATGGAGAACAATTTAAAAATGAGCAACTGTTTTTTTTTTTAAACTCACTGAATGCCAGATAGATCTGTGTAGCATTCAAAGCATTAACCCTTTGAGTGCCAGAGGGGTACACAATGCATTGCATAGCAATGCGTCGCGTACCCCTCTGGCACTCAAAGGGTTAATCTTTTGAGTGCCAGGGTGTGCAATGCACTGCCTTGCAATGTGTTGTGCACCCCTTTGGCAATCGAAGGGTTAAGGGGCCGGCTTTGGTCTGATTTTTCTTTCCTTCAGTCTCTCTTTCTCTCTCTGTCTCTTTTTCAGTCAGTCTCTTTCACTTTGTCTTTCAGTCTCGCTGCTTCAGTTTGGATCTCTATCAGTTTGCCTGTCTCTCTTTCAGTTTGCATCTCTCTTTCAAGGGATAGTAATGGTTGTTTTTACCAAAGTTTAATCTTGTAGATATTAAATATATAAATGCAATGACCTACCTCTCATCTCTCAAACATGTATGGTTTGAGAGATATAATCATCTAAAGTTCCCCCCTCCTGCCCCTTTCACAGACGTCAGCGCTCTAGCCGACAGAATGAGATCCTGGTCCCGGGACCGGCCGGCAGATCTTCAGCAGAGCCAAAATAGCATTCTATAGAAAGGAATACTTCACTGGAACGGTCTACAAAGTGTGCCTGGTTTGCAAGCACACTTTGTAGACCATTCCAGTGAAGTATTCCTTTCTATAGAATGCTATTTCGGCTCTGTTGAAGAGCCGCTGAACGGTCCCCAGGACCAGGATCTCATTCTGTCAGCTAGAGCGCTGACGTCTGTGAAAGGGGCGGGGGGGAACTTTAGATGCGTATATCTCTCACACCATACATGTTTGAGAGATCATTGTATTTATATATTTAATAACTACAAGATTAAACTTTGGTAAAGACAACCATTACTATCCCTTTTAGTCTTTCAGTCTGCCTGTCTTTCAGTATGTATCTCTATCGTTCGGCCTGACTCTTTCTCTCCTTGTCTGTCTCTGTCTCTTTCAGTCAATTTATTTCATTTTAAAGAAGAAGTTTCACCATAGGTAAAGTTGCCCTGCAATAAGTAGGCAGGTGGCAACTAGCTTAATAATAGTTATCTTACCTCTAAGAACTACACGATCCTACAGAAATCCTTAATCTTCCAAGACCGGAAGCCAGACATCAGCGCACGCATCTTGTCTGCGCGAATGCCCTGTCAGTCCCGGTCTCTATTGAGAAGCATTGCAGTGTGCCACAAGGTAACCGGAAGGCGTGCAGACTGCACTAACATGGCTGTCAGTCTCGGAAGATTAACCCTTGAGTGCCAGAGGGATACGCAACTCATTGCTTTGCAATGCGTTGTGTACACCTCTGGCACTCAAAGGGTTAAGAATTTCAGTAGAATCGTGTTGTTCTGAGAGGTAATATAACTATTATTATGCTACACACTACCTGCCTAATTATCATACCTGGGAACTTCCAATTGAGGTCTTCCAGGAGGGGAGTCCTCTGGTGTAGCAGAGGGTGACAATAATGACGCGAATCACGTCAAAAGGGGGCGGGGCTTGACACGAGTGGGGTTGCAGGGCTTAAATGTGTCACACAGAAGGCTGGGAACGCAGGAACACCGGGAGAAACAGCAGATGTGGCAGAGTTTCAATAGAAACTCCCCATATCCAGAGGAATCAGCCTCTGCCCCGGAGACCTGGTAAAGCTCTGTCAGAACCGGAGTCTCCGGGGCAAATCCGGAGAGTTCCCAGGTATGATAATTATTACAGGGCGACTTTACCTATGGTGAAAGTTCCGCTTTCAGTCTGAATCTCTATTATTCACTCTATCTCTTTCAGTCTGTCTATCTCTTTCAGTCTGTCTCTCTCTTTCAGTCTGTCTCTCTCTTTCGGTCTGTCTTTCTCTCAGTCTGTCTCTGTTCATCTCTTTCTCAGTCTGAGGATGATGAGAGTTGCAGTTTAAACAGCTAGAAAGCCACTTGATACCATCCCTGCTTTAGTCTCTCTGCTCATCATAGCTACAGGTGTTCTGCTGAGTCTGGGAACTCAGCCATTTTGTATGTTCAGATACAAATAACCATACCTGTATCAGCCATGGAGACTCTGGTTCTCAGACTGAATTACCAAGTCTCCGGGACAGAGGTTTATTCTCCAGAGGTGGTGAGGGCCTTCTCCTTCCCATAGTGTTCCTCCCACTTCCTGCCACTTATCCTCCTTCCACCCTGTTCCTCCCACTTTTGCCACTTATCCTCTTTCCCACCCCGTTCCTCCTACTTCCCGCCCACTTCTCATCACTCCCACCCTGTTCCTCCCACTTCCCGCCCACTTCTCCTCCTTCCCACCCTGTTCCTCCTACTTCCTGCCCACTTATCCTCACTCCCACCCTGTTCCTCCCACTTCTCCTCCTTCCCACTCTGTTCCTCCTACTTCCTGACTACTTAACCTCCTTACCACCCTGCTCCTCCCACTTCCTGCCCACTTCTCCTGCTTCCCACTCTGTTCCTCCTACTTCCTGCCTACTTATCCTTACTCCCACCCTGTTCCTCCCCCTTCCCGCCCACTTCTCCTGCTTCCTACTCTGTTCCTCCTACTTCCTGACTACTTAACCTCCTTACCACCCTGTTCCTCCCACTTCCCGCCCACTTATCCTCATTCCCACCCTGTTTCTCCTACTTCCCGCCCACTTGTCCTCCTTCCCATCCTGTTATGCTCACTTCCCACCCACATTATGACATAGAGCTGATTAAGCCCCGCCCACCTGATTGAGACCCATGTCATTTACATCCCCCTGTTCAGCAGCACATGAGCTCTCTCTAGTGGCTCAAGATGTGAACATTCCCAGGTATGTAAATAATAGAAACAGACATTGTTAGAAAGGACAGAAATTCACTTCCTGTTTTGCTGGTTTATAGTTTTCTAAGCTGAAAGGGATAGTAATTCTTAAAATATAAAAAAATATATATGTTGTAAGGTTCATGTCCCAGAGTAAAACAAAGGTACTCTGATCCTGAAAAGTGTTTTATTCAAAGTTATTACAGCTCAAACATGAATTTTTCAGGTGCAGTATCTCTGTGGCCTGGAATTGTACAGTGGCGCTGTTGCTACACCATCCTATAGAAGTTTATGGTCAACTGACCAGAGCTGTCCATAGGATGGTGTAGCAGCTCCCCCTGGTGAACTTTAGATAAACTGTCTGTACACTAGGTTGCCCTGTTAACATGTATGGTACTCCCAATGGTGAGAGATACTTTGAAAGAACAAACTTGCACTCTTTGAGAGTTTGAGTTCAAGACTGTATTTCCACTAGGTGGAGCTGTTGCTGTTACCACCTGTGAGAAGATGGGGGTCACAGATACAAGCTTTCCATAGACGGATGTAGAAACAACAGCACCTGTCAACAAAACATCTTGAACTCAAAATATAAGGGAAATTATAATTTAACCCCTTAAGGACCCTTGACGTACCAGGACCTTCACGGTCCTTGAAATACTCAAGGACCGATGACGGTCATAGTACGTCACGTACTTTTCACTTACAGCGCTCTACCGGGAGCGCTGTAAGTAAAAATAGGGCCTGAAACTGACCGCTCCAAGATCGGAGCAATCTCTATCAGGCCCCATAGCGACGTGCCGATACACGCGACAGGTCACGTGTACCGGCGCGTCCAAGTGGTCCTATGCGGTCATTATGGGACGGAAACGTCCCAGGACTGCCGGTCCTTAAGGGGTTAAAAGAAGTGACTTTCAGCACTGGAAGTGCCCTTGTTTTACTCTATAAAAAGCCCTACAATACTGGTTCTCAACTTTATCCTCAGGCACCCCTAAGGCTTAGGTCACATGGCAATTTAGCTGCGCACGCGCCATTACAGAATACGCCAAGCCTCCAGTGCCACCTTACCTGCAATGTGCTGTGTTCCCTACTGCAAGTATTTCCCATAGGGAGCTGGCAGAGGGATGTCATGAGGTGTGAGTGGCGGCCATATATAATAGGCCATTGCACACATGGGTTGGCCAGACACCAGATGAATGCGACTGACATCATATCCTCCACAATCGCCCATATGAGTGATTAGTCCATGGGCCGCCATGGAGATCAACAAGCAGGAACCTGTATGTGACCAGCGCATGAGCACATCCAAGCTGCAGCATGCTGAGTTCTCTAGTGTTCAGACAGGGAAGAAATCACCAGGATGAACAGCACCATAGGAACCCAGATGTTTCACATTGGTGCATTTAATGCAGTACTAATAGGGCATGTCTTTAGGATTTCTCTGTTTGCACACATGGAATCCTCTGATTATCTCACCTGTACTCAAATATGGAAACCCTAAAGGCAATGCAATGCACACTACTCTGCACTACATTATGCAGTGAGCAGACTCGGGGTCTTGTGGTGCTGCTAGGAACTGTCATGTCTGCCTCCATGCACATGACATCCACTACTGATTGAAGATGTAATCTCTGAACCAGCTGAAATGGGCAAAATTCATAGGGACATTAGGATCTTCTAGTCATAATAAGGTAAGTAGGGGGAATACTATTAGGCGGTATTAGCTCTTCTAATTCTTACCTGGTTGGTGGAACTGTGAGCCTTCTCATAAAATATCTGTGGAGGGGATGAAACAGGAGTCTGGTAGATCTCCCCACACACCGAACTTGGAGATGAGGGGGTAATATAAATACTATCCATCTGTTCGTACATTGCCAGACCTGAGGTTTTGGGTGCTGACGGTACCTGGTAGATGTTCTGATGGCTCTGCTGTCTCCCAATTGAGCCATACTGCTTATTGGCGAGGAGCTCATCATTCTGTGTCATGGTAAACAGCTGCAAACGGTTGGCAGGGGCAAGACCCTGCCGACCATGTAGGTAACACCTCCACCACCCCTCGCTGCCAAAAATATTCTGATCCAGCACTGTCAGGATGTCTCCTTTACGGAATGCCAGTTCATCCGAGCATTCGGCTTTGTTGTCGTACAGGGCTTTGGCCAACATGTTCTGTGGGAGGAAAGAATGAAGACGTTACCACAGGGAAACTCACACCTCATCCTATATAATAATTCGCTAAGTTGTGTGTAACGCCCAACATACGCAGTAGACACTGCTGCGCGTGCGGCAGTCATGCCCACTACAGACTGCCCGCGCCGCGGCTGATACAGAGCTGGGCGCTCCGAAGGAGCGTGTAGCTCTGTATCAGCAGTGGCGCGGGCAGTCTCTACTGCGCGTGACTGCCCTGCGACCGGCTGCCAGAGGCACTGTGGCCCGTGTAACGGGCTGTTCAACTAGTCCTATATAATAATTCACTAGGATGTTTGTCAGAAGCAGCCATGTGCAGTAGAGACTGCGCACGTTCGGGCAGTCTCTACTGCACATGAAGCGGCCGCTTAACCTTTGAGTGCCAGAGGGGTACGCAACGCATTGCAAAGCAATGCGTTGCGTACCCCTCGGGCACTCAAAGGGTTAACATTACCCGGACCTTGGCCCGTGTACACAGGCTTTTACACTAGTAGTTTATATGTTTTCAGAGCTACAAGCCAAAAGTACGTGAGGGGCTCTGAGAACAAACAAAAGCAATGTTGCCTGTTCCACGGCTAATCACCACACAAGAGTAGTGCCATTACAGAGGAGAAATTTCCACATACATTTTAGACTAATCCTGCCCAAAAGGGAGGCCCAGTTCCAAAATGATGGGCAAGTCCCCTCTGCAAGGGAACACAGCTAACAACAGATGTACGTTTCGGCCTTTTGGGCCTCGTCAGTGAGGGACAGCAAGTTTCCATAGGCACTGAGGGCAAGCACTCACTTACTTTGGCTTGTTGTTTTTAAAACACTTAGGATGTCTTCCTAAGGGTAAAGGGCATGTACCACCACAGTCCTGCAAGGAACACACAACAGTGGAGGAAGCGGCTGCCAGTATAAGTGTTTACAAAGTAGTCTGTGTAAATATAATATTTTGGTCTTGTACTAAATCATTTATTCAGTTACAAAAAGAGGTGTCAATGGTCATGAAATAACCTAAAAATTCTCATTAATGCCCCTCCCACCAGCCACACCCCCAGCAACATCTCCTAAAAAACAACGTCCCTCTTTGAACGTTTGCAATGTTGGGATGTAACGCCAGGTTTCTGCATGCTGACCTGCGTGTGGGCACATGGGGGTTCTGGAGGATGCAATCCCCTCTGGCACTTGAAGTGTTAAAAGGAGTGTTGGGAACCTTTATCTCCCCCCCTACAGTCCAGTTGGTTTGTCCTAGAACATCTGCATTTTTCTTGCTGCTGTAAGGACCTTATGCACAAAGAAAAAGAGTGATTAGGGACTAAAACAATTGTATCATAGGGGAGAGATAAGAATTCCCCAAATTTCCATTGATTTAAATTGAGCATTTATCTCCTTGAATGCTACAGAGTTCTCCAATACATTAAACAGCAATATGATGGGGGTAAAGGGCTCATTTAAATCAATGGAAATTTTAGGACATTTTATTTGTGCCCTACGGTGCAGTTGATTGCTCCTCTTTTGCTTTCTGCATAAGACTTTGAAGGGGCAGTGCACTTGATTCTCCCAATTCTTGGAGATGGTTCTTTCAAAAGAAAACTTGGCATGTTTTTGATAGCTTGAGCTCAAGACGCTTGGCAGCCAGGTGGCACTGTTGCTATTCCAGCAATTGAAAATCTGATTGTTGCAGACGCAAGCTTCCCACAGAACAGTGTGTCTCAGTCAAGGTGCAATGGCACTTTGAGGTACCACAGGTACCCCTTTTTTTATGAAGATATAAATATTGGAACCCCCAGAGTGAGAGGAACTTGGGCAGGGGGCTTCATGGGGCTACACAGGAAGGAGGAAGGCTTGGGGAATTTGGGGTAGAACAGCCTATGCATTAGGCATTGGGATACAGTTTCAGAAGTGGACTGGCTCTGGGGATTTGGGGGTCCCGCAGCCATTTTATGTGAGCAGTTGTATACTGCATGGTCAGCAGTGAGGAGCTTTCCTGTCCACCTATCCCAGGTCAGGTTTGGTGCCAGGTATGCACTTTGGGTGTGTGTGCTGATTGTCTGCGACTTGGATCATGTCGTGGTTGTGGGGTCATTGGGAACACAAAGTCCTTGAGTGTTTTTTGGGCCAGGTAGTGTTTAGGTATCACTGCATGGCAGGTTGCTTGCTGGGAAAAGCATGGGCTTCACAGGTATGGTAAAGGGTTATGGCTCTTGGGCTTACATATATAGTAACGTAGTAACAACATTGACGAGGCTGAAAAAAGACATGCTTCCATCAAGTTCAGCCCATGCCAAGTCACCCCTGATGATACAGCATGGAATTTCCATAATCAGCAGCTATTAACCCTTGGAGTGCCAAAGAGGCAAAAAACACATTGGGGAGATTCACTAAGCGGTGATAAAGAGGTGATAAAGTTGAGATACTTCTCCAGTGATATCACTTCTCCAGTTCCTGTGTTATTCTATAGAGACAATGCAGTAAGATATCCAGAGTTGAAGAAATCTTAGTGCACAGACTCCATAGAATAACATAGGAATTGGAGAAGTAATATCACTGGAGAAGTATCTCCACTTTATCACCTCTTTATCACGGCTTATTGAATCTCCCTCATTGTGTTGCAGTGTATTGGATACTTCTCTTGTGTTCAAAAGGGTAAAATTTAGGGATAGTGTTGTCACCTGCCTGGTTTTGACCAGGACAGTCCAGTTCTGGGTTCCCCGTCCTGTTTTGTTAGCACTGTCAGAGTTTCAGAGGTTCTAAAACCCGAACAGATTCAGTTTCAAGTTATTGTGCTCCCAATGGTTAGAGCACACATCTATCACCAGAGCACTAATTCTGATTGGCTGATAGTGAAGCTGCATGCTGATTTAAATGGGGCTTTTAACCCTTTGAATATTCTTTGAATGTATTATTTCCTTAAAACATAAATTAACTTTCCGATTGTAAACAATTATAATGTTAGAAATTGACCACCAAAAATAATGTAGAATCACAAAGCATCTGGTTGGTTTTGAAAAGGGTGAAAAAGTGGCAACCCTACTTAGGGACAATGTAGTGACAGTGTAGACCAGAAACTCCTAATGTTGGTCCAATAGATGTCTTTTAACCATATCTCCCAAGTGTCCCTCTTTAGGAGGAACAGTCTCTCTTTCAGACTCAAATCCATGCGTCCCTCTTTCCCATCCTGGTGTCCCTGCGTATAGGAGATCAGACTGTGTGCTGTATATATAGGTGTATCACCCTGGTGTCCCTGTGTTTAGGAGATCAGACTGTGTGGTGTGTATATAAGTGTATCACCCTGGGTCCCTGTGTTTAGGAGATCAGACTGTGTGGTGTGTATATAAGTGTATCACCCTGGTGTCCCTGTGTTTAGGAGATCAGACTGTGTGGTGTGTATAGAAGTGTATCACCCTGGTGTCCCTGTGTTTAGGAGATCAGACTGTGTGGTGTGTATATAAGTGTATCACCCTGGTATCCCTGTGTTTAGGAGATCAGACTGTGTGGTGTGTATATAAGTGTATTACCTTGGTGTCCCTGTGTTTAGGAGATCAGACTGTGTGGTGTGTATAGAAGTGTATCACCCTGGTGTCCCTGTGTTTAAGAGATCAGACTGTGTGGTGTGTATACAGAAGTGTATCACCCTGGTGTCCATGTGTTTAGGAGATCAGACTGTGTGGTGTGTATATAAGTGTATCAACCTGGTGTTCCTGTGTTTAGGAGATCAGACTGTGTGGTGTGTATAGAAGTGTATCACCCTGGTGTCCCTGTGTTTAGGAGATCAGACTGTGTGGTGTGTATATAAGTGTATTACCTTGGTAGGGTTGCCACCCAGCCGGTATTTTACCGGCAGGCCGGTAAAAAATTGGCTTCTGTCCAATGTTAAGTCTATGGAGGGAATGCCATGGCCGGTATTTTTTTGAAGAAAAGGTGGCAACCCTATACCTTGGTGTCCCTGTGTTTAGGAGATCAGACTGTGTGGTGTGTATAGAAGTGTATCACCCTGGTGTCCCTGTGTTTAGGAGATCAGACTGTGTGGTGTGTATATAAGTGTATCACCCTGGTGTCCCTGTGTTTAGGAGATCAGACAGTGCGGTGCGTATATAAGTGTATCACATTGCTCCACAGCAATAAAACTCACATTAATGTTTGTTTAAATGTCAGTATATGCATTTATACATTGTTATGTGTAAATAAAATACTTTGGTCTTGTTCTATATCATTTGTTCAGTTACACAAAAAGGTATCATAGGCCATAAAATAGCCTAAAAATTCTCGTTAATGCCCCATCCACCAGCCACACCCCCAGCAACACCACCTCAACCAAAAGTGTCACTCTTTGGCCATTTGAAATGTGGGAAGGTATGGTTAACCCTTTGAGTGCCATGTATGCAATGCATTGCACGTCCCTCTGGCACTCAAAGGGTTAAGCCCTGCCAAAACAAAACAAAAAAAAAAGCATGTTTTTAAATCCTCGGATGGGTAACTTGAAACCTCTGTATTTTTATCCACAGCATTTGCTGTACAGAGCAACTGGTTTAAAGGGAAAGCCAATATGTCAGCTCAGCTGATGATACGGCCTGTTCCTGGTGACACACGTTCTGTGCCTAGGAGTGGGAATCAGACAATAGGCCTATTCATTAGACACGAGTTCTCCAACAGGTCCCTGGACCACCAGCTGTCACACACACAGACAGCAACAGTCCAGCCTATCTCTTGGCTGTCATGTTGCTGACTTGCACAATCTCATTTCCCTACTATCTAGAAGTCAATAATAAGCTCACATGTTTTCCAGCAAAACCCATGGCTGCTGTGTCCATACCTCCCAACATTTCAAGTGGCCAAAGAGGGACATTTGTGTTTTAGGTGGAGTTGCTGTGGGTGGCCTGGTAGGCAGGGCATTAACAAGAATTTTTAGGTTATTTTATGACCTATTAAATAAACATTACAGATCAAACATTATTATTCATATTTTTTATGTATTTTTTCTTTACAGATATCAACAGCACCACCAAGGTTCCGGAAGACAATACTGTAATAATGAACTCTATGGGACAGCTTGGGGGTTATTCACTAAAGTGTGATAAAGAAGCGATAAAATAGAGATGATTTCTCCAGTGTTATCACATCTCCAGTTCCTATGTTATTATATAGATACTATGTACTAATATCCCCAAAGTTAGAGAAATCCTATTGTGTTAGTTCCATAGAATAACATAGGAACTAGAGAAGTGATATCACTGGAGAAGTCATCTCCACTTTATCACCTTTTTATCACTGCTTAGTGAATCTCCCCCCTTGAGTCTTAGACTACTGCTTTCTATAGTCATTTATAGGAACTCTGCCACCTATTCAGCACAATGCAAAATTGCAGTTTCCTGGCACAGAAAATACCCATAGCTTATAAAAAGCAAGATCGAAAAAATCTGTAAACCCTTAGTTGCTAGAGAGATCTCCAACAAATTCTCCGCAATGCATTGCAGATCTCACTAGCACCAAAGGATAATACCTTGTAAAAGGGTATAAAACAGGTTAATGGACATTGAAATTGATCTGTACATGCCCACAATTCAGAATGTGGGTGTGGCCAGCACAGATGAGGCACCGCCCCTCAAACTTTGGAACTTTAGAAGTTGTCTACTCTGCCTATTAGAAAATCCAGCAGTAAGATTGTAACTCTGTATTTGTAAATGTCTGAAAGTTTCAGGTAATCAACTTTGTTAGTGATTGGATGGCGTATTTAAAAAATGTTGCAGGTTTAAAAAAAATAAAATAAACAAATAAATAATAATTAAGGAAAAAAAATATATACAGGAAATCCAGATCTGGGCAGCCACTGGCATTGGAGGCAAATTTCAGCATATATAAGCTTTAGTATTTGTACATTCACTACAGGATTTGCATAGTTATTGCTCCCTTTTAATTTATTCCAGCCCTTTCAGGAATATTAAACATTTTTAATGATAAAAAAAAGATCCTGAAGGGTTTTTCCTGCTGAATAAAACAAAGGCACTCCCACTGCAGTAAATGTTTCGTTATAACAGCAACTTAATTAATCAATCTGTAAGCAACAACACCAACTGATGTCCAAATTTTGTTATAATGGATTATAAGAGAGTGCTTGAATCACTGACTACTGTTCTCAATAATAAGGGATAGAAACAGCACCACCTGGTGACCAGAACAGAAAATCACTAGTAAGTTAAAATAATAGCTCTAGCTATCTTCCAGGAGTGAAAGTGCACTTTGTTTTTCAGCAGGAAAACACTATAATGTGTTTTTCATAAAAAAGTGTTTACTGTTACTTTAATTACAGAAATCAGAGAACTCGGTGCTACTGACTTTGAAAAGTCTCGAACTACTAAAACTAAAATCTCTAAAACCGTTACACTGTTTGATAAAGAAAAAACACAAGGTGAAAATAGTTTAAACAGATAAATTTAAAGAGACTAAAAGCTGAGAGATGGCATACAATTTAAAGGCACAACTACATAAACATCGTTATTGCCAAATAAACTGTATTTCACCCAGAACTCATAAAAGTTCGACTTAAGAGTAAAAAGATGATATACCAGCAATAAGATGGATGGGAGTTCTCTTTCCCAGCAAAAGGGGGAGCCTCAATGGAGTGGGGGAGTGCAAAGTTACAATAAACAGTTTTTAGTACAGACTACTATAGAAAGCCACTGGGGTCAGAAATTTGACCTTCAGAAGTGGCTTTTAAGGCCACAAAGGATCCCAAGACACACAGACCCTGTGAAAACAGACAGTAAGTCTGATGTACTAAGAAGGCAGATTAAAAAAAACTTTCTAATTAAAAATGGACGTTTTAAGCCCTTGAATGCTAGCGAGATCAGACCTCTCTAGCGTTCAAGGGCTTCAAAAATCCACATTTAAATTTGAGGAACATAATTTTTATTTTCCTCCAGCATTCTTTCAGTTTTCATAGTGCATCAGTATCAGGGCCGTATGTTCAAAGGGATAACGATAAAAAAATGTTGTATGAACAACAAAAATAAGTAATTGTATGCATGAACGACATTTTCTATAGAGTATATGACAAAAAACTAGTAATGTCCGTTGTGTACAACACAACTCCAGAACTGCCAGACAAAGGGGCGGGGCTAAACTATTCTCCATTGTTGTATAAAGGAAAAGAAAATTTGTCGTATACAATGACAAAATTTGTATGTTAAGAAAAAAGTGGAGGGAATGTAAAGTTCTGAATGTGATAAACCTATAATAATTGAAGGAAACACAACAAAAGCACAATTACCATACCTATATACTGACATTTTTGTCTTTAGTTAAGACATTTTTGTGTTAGATAAGACATTTTTGTCGTTACATATGACAATTTCAGTCAGGAATCGTACTTCAATGACAAAACACCATATTTCCCAATCACAACCGACACTCTCTAAAATATTAATAAGTCCAGTTACGCTGTACTTTGAAATGCCGTTACATACGACAAAAGCTATTTCGCTACTTCATTGAACTTATGGCTCTCAATGTAACAGTATAAATTTCACTTTAAATCCCAGCATTTCCAGTCTAAATATCCTCAATCACAAATGACCTTCTGGGACCCAACTCACATTGAGAGAATATAAACACATCAGAGGAATTAGGAAGACTTTTAGGGGCTGACTTCCTGCTTACAGCATGCCATATAAATCTTTCCTAAATAAAACACAAAAAGACATAACTACAAGAGAAACTGAAGAGTGTTGCATAAATAAATGCATCTTGAGAAAGGGAGATGGGCCTCCTTTTACAGCTAGAGGAGGCCCAAGCAAAATAGCTGGGAGATCTGCTGTGAACTCCCAGAATCCTTTGCAAGCTAAACATCCCTTGTTTGTTCTTGACGACATTTTAAGCAAGGTCACTGAATGTCTTTTTCCTTTGATGTGTTAATGAAATGTTTTAAGTTTAATAGATAAACTGAAAGAAGCCACATGGGTGTAGAATGATTTTAGCAGTGCAGGCTAAGCAGGGGACTATGGGAAATGTACAGTTTCTAGCCCCAGCACATTAGGCTAAAGATGCCTGCAACAAAATGGCCTATGGAAATCATTCACAGGAGCAATACTGAAGGTTATAATGCTTCTAGCAACCTCCAATACCTGACTGACGCAAGTGAGCATCAGCCAATTATATATGGTTAATTCAACGTGGGCCTGCTATCACATTAAGTAACAATGCCTGGGAACATTCTTTTCCAAAGTGTTCAGAGGTCCGGGGAGTGTCCAAATATGTCATAAATTGGGTGGGGCTTGACTGTGGTGGACAGGAATAGGAGGTGGGAGTTTGCCCTTAAAATGGGAGTGGGAAAAACAGGACGGAGAGTGACCAGAGCTGTCAATGAAGTGGGCGGAGTTACAAGGGAACTCACTGAGCCCTGAGAATCAGCCTCTGTCCCCACAGTCCTGGTAATTCAGTATAAAAACAACAGTCTCTGGGTCAGATCCGGAGAGTTCCCAGGTATTCTAAGTAATCTTAGCTCCGCCCATGGTCACACCCCAATCCTCACATGACCCCGCCCCATGTCCCATCCACTGTTTCTTGGCACAGAAAATACCCTTGGCCTATAGCGAGCAAGAACAAAAAAAAAAAAAAAAACTTTAACCCCTTGTTTGCTAGACAGATCTCCAATGCATTGCTCCACAATGTGTTGTATATCTCTCTAGCACCAAAGGGGTTAAATAATAGCCTGTAAAGGCATATAAAACTGGTGCAGGGGAACTGAAATTGTTCTGGCCACACCCACAACAGAGAATGTGGGTGTGGCCAGTGAAACTGAGGTACCCTTCAAAATATGGAGCTCTATGCAGTTGCTTACCCTGCCTATTGGGAAATTCAGCCCTGGGCATATGCAATTTAGGCCAATGTCTTAGTCTAGGAAGCGAGCTGACCTTGCAGATTAATACATCTCATCTCCAGGATACGTTAACCCTTTGTGTGCCACAGGGCTGTGTAACACATTCTGACACCCCTCTGCCACTCAAAGGGATAAGATGACCTGTAAATCAGTGTGTATGTGTATGCGTGTGTGTGTATGTGTGTGTGTGTGAGTGTGTATGGGTATGCGTGTGTATATGTGTGTGAGTGTGTATGCGTCTGTATATGTATGTGTATGCGTGTGTGTTTGTGCATGTGTGTGTGTATGTATGCGTGTATGTGCGTGTTAGTGAGTGTGTATGCGTTTGTGTATGTGCATGTGTGTGAGTGTGTATGGGTATGCATGTGTGTATATGTGTGTGAGTGTGTACGCGGGTTTGTTTGTGCATGTGTATGTGTGCGTGTGTGTGTGAGTATGTATGTATGTGTGTTGTGTCTGTATGTCTGTGTGTATATGTCTGTATGTATATTTATGTGTATGTGCGCATGTATGTATATGGGTGTTCATGTGTGTGAGTATGTATGTATGTATTTATATGTGTGTGCATGTATGTATGTGTATGTTTGTGTGTATATGCATGTATGTATGTGCATGTGTGTATGTATGTGTATGTGTGAGTGTGTCTATTTTTATATATATATATATATATATATATATATATATATATATAAATATGTGTGTGTGTTGGTGTGTTTGGATATAAATAACCAAGAATCCTGTTTATATTAAATGCTCATTCAATGAGATTGTCCGGCTCTCTCAGTTTAGAAAGCAAAGGTTGCAGCTGACTTCTAGAGAAAACATATGTGCACGTTTGTGTAAATATTCTGTTGGAATTGTGAATGTCAGAGACACAAAATGAACTCCTTTGCATCAGGGAGAGGGAAGAAAATCCCTTGAGCTAATTTCAATGCAGAACATGCCTTATGCTACATCCTGTGTAACCTTACTAAAACAATTCGCCAACTGGGCTCCGTGTGAAAGTCATTTTAGCGGTCATATCGCTACAATCCCACACTTACAAAAAATGTACTTAACCCCCTCATGCTATGCGTTAAAGACAACCTCTCTAGCATCCAAGGGGATAATCTTTCCAAGATTTAGGAATAAAACTGTTCTGACTATTTTGTCTCTAAAACAATGGGATTCATCTCAAACCCTCTGAATCCATCGCCACTTACTTTATGGAGATAATTAATCAAGTTAGTTTATTGACACCTTTAACACTGAAAAAGTTAAATGGCAACTAATATCAGACATTTGACCCCATCAGCAGATCTGTTCCCCTGGAAGCAGAACTGCTGATTAACCCTTTGAGCGCCAGAGATATTATATGGGAGAAGATTGAAGGCCTGAGTATAATATATACCACATCGTGCAGGGCAATTTCCTGTCTTGAGCGATGAAAATGCCCATAGACATCTGTACTGAGCTTGAAATAAAACACATCGGGTCTATGGTATTGGACTTGAAATCCAACAAATGGGGGGAGACACTAAGTGGTGATAGAGTGGAGATGACTTCTCCAGTTTATCACTTCTCCAATTCCTATGTTATTGTATGGAGCCTATGCACTAAGATTTCAGCTTTGGAGATCTTAGTGAATAGGCTCCATAGAATAACATAGGAACTGGAGAAGTGATATCATTGGAGAAGTCGCCTCTACCTTATCACCGCTTAGTGAATCTCCCCCATGCAGTCTATAGGGACTGAGAATTCAACCCAGGAGTTTGTGCCACAGACTTACGGTTTGCTCTCCAGATGAGGAAATACCTCCCAAAATTTCAAATAGCCAAAGAGAGACACGTTTGTTTTAGTGGGTGTTGAGGTTGGTGGGGGAGTGGCTGGTGAGTGGGGCATTATCTCTCTCAAAATAGAAGAAGCGTAAGAGAAACGCACACTGTTGGGTTTCACTGATCCCTTTGTAGTCTTGAAGAATGTGATTTTCAGAAATCAATTAATAAATAAATTAATTAATGTCTGGTCACATCAGCAGGGGGGTACTAATACGAGTTACAATCAAGTTATTGATGCTGAGCCAACCATCCCCAGTGTACTAAGTTATCTACTCCAAACTCTGCTTACACAAGAGATAGATATAGATACCTGTAGATACTGGGCCTGATTTACATCTCAGGAGCCTGTAGGCACAGAACTCTGAAGCCCCACTCCTCCCATTGGCCATCTTCACGGGACACCTCTACAATGCTCCAAATCTCCACATTACCCCCCATATAACCATATTGCCCTCAAATTGCCCCCCATCAGTTCCATATTGCCCCCATCAGCTCCAACTTGCCTCCACATTGCCCCCATCATCTCCACATTGCCCCCATCATCTCCAACTTGCCCTCATCAGCTCCAACCATGGGCGTCCGGAGGGGGGGGCAAAGGGGGCACTTGCCCCCCCCTGCAATTACCCTCCTCCATATAAATAAAGGGGCTAGATGGGCTGGCCTGGGGGTCATATTATGGCTTTGCCCCCCCCCTGGAAAAATGTCTACGGACACCACTGGCTCCAACTTGCCCTCACATTGCCCCCATCAGCTCCATATAGCCCCATCATCTCCAACTTGTCCCCATCAGCTCCAACTTGCCTCCACATTGCCCCCATCATCTCCACATTGCCCCTATCATCTCCAATTTGCCCTCATCAGCTCCAGCTTGCCCCCATCAGCTCCACTGCCCCCATCATCTCCAACTTGCCCTCACATTGCCCCCATCATCTCCATATTGCCCCATCATCTCCAACTTGCCCCCATCAGCTCCAACTTGCCCTCACTTTGCCCCCATCATCTCCACATTGCCCCATCAGCTCCAACTTGCCCCCATCAGCTCCAGCTTGCCCTCGCATTGCCCCCATCATCTCCAACTTGCCCCCATCAGCTCCAACTTAGATAGATAGATAGATAGATAGATAGATAGATAGATAGATAGATAGATAGATATTGCTAGCAAGTTTAGACTTTACTTATCACTATAATCAAGTCACAGAGGAGATCTCTGCATAACAATAGACTTAAAGTTCCTTGGGGTGTGCTAATTAGCTGAGAACAAAGACCTATAAATGAGTTGTTAAGCGATGAACTGTGAGTAGGTATGAAGTCAGAGGCTTTGCATTTAATTAAATCTCTTGGTCAATCAGGCAACTGAGAAGTGTCAGCCTCTGGGAATGGATTGCCTGCTGAGCCTTGGGTGTTGAAACAAAGCTGTCTTCACTAATTCTATCTGCCAATTAGATTACCAGAACACAAACCGGATGGAGGACCCATCACCTCTGAATGTGCTAATCTGTTGATTTTGCATGGACAAAGCCGATGTTATTTTCCTGTCCCATGCGATTACACGTGAAACCATTAGGATTCCTTTTAAATCATCAGGACTTGTCTCTCTTACGTCGTACAAGTAAATATTGTACACGTCTTGTACTATAGGACATAAGTCTTTGGTCAATATGGTTTTGTTGACCAACCTCTTTCTTGTGTATCTTGGGGAAGTAAACAGAATGTAGGGCGCTGTGGCTTAGTTGGTTAAAGCGCCTGTCTAGTAAACAGGAGATCCTGAGTTCGAATCTCAGCAGTGCCTTCGTTATTTTATTTTTTTTTTTTAAAGCTTCAGAACCAGATGGGTTTGCATCTACTGCGATCAAATGCTTTGCAAAACTCTGTGGTAATCAAGGGGTTAACTTATATTGTATCTCTCCAGCTAAGAAAAGCTTAGTTGATTTTAAAGAACATCTGCATCCTCAGAGCAAACATAAGAATAGATTTTAGGCCTCAGAATACAAACAGAGACTTTTCCAGATGCTAACATCAAGTACATGATAGTTAACCCTTTGAATGGCGGAGGGGTGCTTCACAATGAATTGCACAGCCCTCAATCATTCACATAATTAAAGCAGAACTATCACTGCAAATAAAGTCCCCCCTCCAATAATCCTATATAATAATTCGCCAAGTTGTGTGTAACGCCCGACATGCGCAGTAGACACTGCTGCGCGCGTGGCACTCATGAGCAGTAGAGACTGCCCGTGCCGCGGCTGATACAGAGCTGGGCGCTCCGAAGGAGCGCCCAGCTCTGTATCAGCCGAGGCGCGGGCAGTCTCCACCGCGGGTGACTGCCCCGCGACCGGCTGCCAGAGGCTCTGTGGCCCGTGTAACGGGCTGTTCAACTAGTTAATCATATAGCGATAAGCTTAGAAATAGTAGTATTATCCAAAATAAGTACAGTGTTATTAAGCAAACCTACTTGATCTGAGATTGATTACCATACCTGGGAACTTTTGAAACAGGGCTACCTGGAGGGTAACCCTGTCAGTGCCCAGGGGGAGGAAAATTACGCGAATCGCGTCATAAAAGGGGTAGAGCTTAGCCATGGGGGGGGGGGGGGGGCGGGACA
Source organism: Rhinophrynus dorsalis (assembly GCA_037306005.1). Lineage (NCBI taxonomy): Eukaryota > Metazoa > Chordata > Amphibia > Anura > Rhinophrynidae > Rhinophrynus > Rhinophrynus dorsalis. The sequence goes on from CM074727.1 coordinate 158,514,133, forward strand.
AAAAAACCCCACAAAAAACCCCTGCAAAATGGATGTAAGAGGGTGGGGAGTGGGAGGAACCGGGCGGGATGGAGCACAAATGGGCAGAGTTTCTACTTAAACTCTGCCTACCCGGTGATTCACACATTACCCCGGAGACCCGGTAATTCACTTTGAAATCCAGAGTCTCCAGGGCAAACCCGGAGAGTTCCCAGGTATGTTGATGACCAGGCTCCTTGCTTTAGAGGCATCAGTGAGCCTGCACAGTCAGTCCCTTCCTGTTACCGTAAGGTACAATGCAGCGCCTCATAGAGGAGACTGGGACAGACAGCGCAGACGTGTAGATTTCACTAAGCCAAGATGTCTGTGCTGATCCCTGGCCATCAGTTTCAGAAGAAGTAGGATTTCTTAATAATATGGTACTTATGATGAATAATAGTACTATTTATAAGCTTATCTCTATAAGAATAATTATTGGGGGAGGGGACTTTATTTTAGGTGATAGTTGCTCTTTAAGTGTATATAAAATCAGTCCATTTTTTTTAAGCGTTAGTGTCCCTTTAAGAAGCAGTGAATCAATTCTGGTGCAAACCATTTGAACCACGGGTGGGGGGGGTATCACATTTAAATCAACTGGCGTTTTGGGACTTTCTATTTCACCTGAAGAGTGTTAGTAATCCACATGTAACAAAGGTGTTGTGTCTAATTGCAGAGAAGCTTCCTCTTCCTCTGTGCGTATCATTGTGAAATAACAGGGTGTATTTAATAAAACTACACCTGAAAATCACAGGGCAAATAGGTAAGACACTTAATATTTTAACACTTTTCACCCCATCTACGTTATTGATGATGAGATAAAAAAGCTACATTGCATTTAAAAATATTCACAAAGAAACAGGGCCGGATTTCCCAATAGGCAGAGTAGCAACTGCCTAGAGTTCTAAATTTTAAGGGCCGGTGCCTCGGCTATGCTGGCCACACCCACATTATCTGTTGTGGGAGTGGCCATAGCAATTTTAGTGTCCCTGCACCAGGTCTGTACCACAATACAGGTTATTATTTAACCCCTTGGATGCTAGAGAGATCTTGAGAGGGGTTTAAGCTTTTATTTTTTTGTTTTTTTTGTTTCTTGCTTGTTATAGGCCACGGGTATTTTCTGTGCCATGAAACAGTGACTGACACGGGGGGGGGGGGGGGGGGGTTGGCCATGGGCAGAGCTAAGGGCACCTAAAGTGCTATGCCTAGGGGAGACTGGGATGTGAACCCGGTCCTGCATAAAAATACATAAAGCTTTAGATACTTGATACATTTTAGTAGCACTTAACTTTTCATGTTTTATGAACCCCTTTCTCCATTTATTCAGGAAGGGAATGTGGAAGGAAGGGAATGAGTGACAGTTGGGAAGGAGAGCAGTGTGGAATGTTAGTATCTGGGACACCAGGCTGTGCCAATCAGTACTGTGTATCTTGCATAAACTGACAAATAAATCAAGCACTTGGGCTTTAGCCCCTATAAGCCGATACCTAACAACGCACTGCTATGTACCATTGAGTACCCCTCTGGGCCCTTAATAATGGAACTACATAAGTGAATATTTCCTTTCCTCTGTTTGCTTTTAACACCATTAACTGCAAACAAACAAGTTCTTTGTTTCACCTGGACAATGCGTGTAGAATGCATAGGGTATAAGGAACTGACAGCACTTATCAATTAAGGATAGAACAGGCCAAGCTTTATTAAAGCGGAACTATCACCGATGAACAGCTTAATGTCTAAAAATTCCCCATCTGGCGACTAGCTGCTCAGTAGCGCAAGTCACCAGAATTATTACCTTATTCAATAGAATTCTCCATTCTTCCCAGGCTGACAGGCAGGACGGAGCGCAGACATCTTTCAACAGTGACGTCTGCGTGCCTGCGCTGTCAGTCCCAGACAGCTCTAGGAGGCGTTGCTAGGAGCCGTTCGGGTCTACTGAGCAGCTAGTAGCCAGATGGGGAATTATTAGACATCAAGTTGTTTAGCAGTGGTAGTTCCGCTTTAAACAATGAGCATATCTGTTAAAATTATCAATATTTATAAAATCCTTGTTGAATAATAAAACTTATCCGAAGACTAATACCCCTGGAATGGCCAAAGAGAAACGTGCTCATGCTTAAAACATAAACAAATTACCAACATTCCTAAAACGGAGTTATTCAATTATCCGGATTGTGCTAGACCAAGCCAGCTCCAATGGGTAACGTCACCAGCCGCAATCTAAGTCTGGGGCAAAACGTCCACATGTTTTTCTCCCTAAGCACCCATCAGTAGTTATTTTCTGTGACCATTTACACACACCCCAACACTGCCGCCAAACCAGTCATTGCATCCATATCACAGGGAGGGATGCTCTTCCTACCCTTTTCCCACAATAACCCTCACATCCTGTTTATCCCTGTTACAGATTCCTTGACCCTCCCCTCCACCCATTAACCTCACTTTTAAACCCTCCCCTCCCTTTTTACATGAACCCCCTCCCTTGTTTCTCCAGGGGTCCTTAAGTAGTGACTAGTGCAGTTGAAACCCTCCTCCAACTGCTGCCAGACTCCAACTCCCATCATCCTTGTCAGCCATTGTGATGGGATCTGCAGTATGAAAGCAGCTGGAGGCCCTCATGTTACCCACCACTGGACTAGTATGTAGAGATGATTGACATTATAGGAGATACTGGAAATGCCTGGGACAGATCAAAGCAGATCCTGTAAAATCAGTGGTTGTCAATCTTTTTTTCCTCAAGGCACACCTAACGCTCCTTCAGGAATATTCAGGATGCACCTAACATTTTATAGGTCATTTGTCAAGAATGTAATGAAGGTGTGATAGGTCATTTGGTTAATGCACCAGCTGTAGAATCTGTTCAGACTTTAGATTCACAGGTTCTTGTCCTGGCAAAGTCATCTCAGCCTTTCACCTTTAAGAGGTAGGTAAAATGAGTACCCTGGACATACTTGAAAACAAAAGACAATCTGAATATATGCTTCCAGGTAAAATGCTCTTATTAAAGTGGATCTACCACATATAGAAAAGCAATGCTCATTAGTTAGAGCATTTAGCAAAAAAGTTAAACATGTTAGTTATTTTTGAAAAAAAAAACGTTATCTGTGCAAAAATTCAAGTTTAAAAGACGTCCAGCAGCCTACTCTCTGCTTGCAGCACTGCCTCTGCTCCCGTCCCACTACCCAGCATCCTCTGATGACGGAGGCTTTCTTTCTCTAAGCTGGAGCGATCTCATTGGCAGAGATTGATATCTAGCCAATAAGATCGTTCCAGCTTAGAGACAGACAGCCTCCGTCATCGGAGGATGCTGGGTAGTGGGACGGAAGCAGCATCTGTGCGGCAAGTAGCTTGCCGCAGTGGCAAGCGTAAGTAGGAAGCTGAGCACCTATTAAACTTGAATTTTTGCACAGATTACGGGTTTTTTTTAAAAATGACTAACGTTTAACTTTTTCGCTAAATGCTCTAACTCATGAGCATTACTTTTCTATATGTGATAGATCCACTTTAAAGTGGAACTTTCATCAAAATTAAAGTGTCCCCCCAAATCCTTAACATAGCAATACGCATATAAATACTTTTATTACACTGAATAAGTCCGACATTACTGAGAAATACAACCTGTTCAGCAGGCGTCAGCGGGCAACAGAGCAGACATCTTGCAGAAAAGGCATCTGTGAGTCTGCGCTGTGTGTTCCGGTCTCCTCCAGGATTGGTGAGATGAGTTCCTTGGTACCTTAAGGTACAGGAAGGGACTGACAGTGCAGGAGCACAGACCACCTACAGCAAGATCCCTGCTTGTGATGCCTGCCGAACAAGTTGTACTTCTCAATAATGCCGGACTTATTCACCATCATAAAAGTATGTATATGAGTATCGCTATGTTAATAAGGATTTAATTCTGATTAAAGATGCGCTTTAAAAAAAAAAAAAAAAAAAAGATATATAAATACAAAAACATAAAGTAGATCTTACAATCAGAATTACAAAACAAATATATTGTGCATAATGCCTTTACTTGAAATGCAACATTCACATTTTTGTCAACGTCTTTATAAAAAAGGGTCAGCCATCCACCGTGCACAATACATTGGTAACCCCACTAGCATTCTACAAATTAAAAACCACACTACATCAATGTAAATTGTTAGAGATTTTCATTTAAAGGAGCAGTAAACTTTTTTTTATGAAAACACATATTTTATAGAGCTTTTCCTGCTGAATAAAACAAGGTCACTTCCATCACTGTCAGTTGTTTTATTCAAAATTTATAGCAGTTTAAATAACCAGGAAGTGAATTTACTGTGTTTACTTCCTGATTGTTCTAACTGACAGGAAGTGACAGGCAGTTTCTATCACATTCTATGGAGAACTGTATGTCACTGACTTTTCTGACTTTCCTCTCCATTAGAATCTAACAGGAAATCTAATTAGAATTTGACCACTAGAGGGCACTGCTAATGTAAAAAAAACATGGGTTTAAACCGTAATAACTCTGGAAACATAAATCTCTCAGCAGTGGGAGTACCCTTATTTTACGCAATAGGAAAATCCCTACAATATATAGTTTTTCATAAAAAAAAGTTTACTGCTCCTTTAACCCCTTAGGTGCAGTTGGTTAGCCAGCCTTACTACATTTTGTGGATTTGTGGAACACCCATATAGATATAGCAAGTAGGTAACTGTTCACTAGAGTGATTGGATATTGAGAGATACAATTGAAGACAAGGTACAGTTGAGAACTATTGATACAGAAAATGGTACTTACTGAAAATCATCCAAGATTAGTCGTTTTCTGAGCGAGGATGGAAACTAGTAGGGGACTAGGAGTGAGGGTGGATGTATGCCAACTGAGGCACAGGCAAGAGGTGAAGGAACAGGAGGTAAGACACGAGTGGTTTATGTAAAATGAAAACCAAGATATTGGGTGGTCAGCTGTTTCGGAAGCAGCAGAAAGGTCGAGAAGAATTAGTAGGGAGAAGTGGCCTTTGGACTTAGCTACAAGTAAGTCATTGGCTCCTTTTTTTAGTGCAGTTTCAGTGGAATGTGACAGGCAGAAACTGGATAGAAGGGGGTCAAAGAGAGGACTACAGGAATAATCTGGGTAAGGACAGAAATTGAGCCTTATGAATACAGGAACAAACCAATTGCATCACAGGGGGCAAATAAACATTTTCCTGATCCCCAATGATTTTAAAGGGAAGATTTTAACCCCTCGAATGCTATAGAGGACTCCAATGTGTGCCTTGGGACCTCTCTAACATTCAAGGAGTTAAAAGGATAGTAAAGCTTAATATATAGTAAAATATATAGAGTAGTATTTATTCTCCTGAAAAAACAAGATGTTTTATTCAAACATTATTACAGCTGGGGCAAACCAACTGCATCATAGGGTTCAAATAAGCATTAGCATTTATGTAAATGTGATGTTTAAAGGGATAGAAGCACGTAATATAAAAATATATATATATTGTAGGGTTTACCCTCCTGAGTAAAACAAGGGTACTCCCACCGCTGAGATATTTATTATTCGAAACTTAATACAGCTCAAACTTGAATTATTTACGTGCAGTATCTCAATGGCCTGAAATGTTACAGTGGCGCTGTTGTTACACTATCCTATGGAGGTTTACAGTCAACTGACCAGAGCTGTCCATAGGACACCTCTGTATCACTGCTTAGTGAATCTACCCCATTGTTTCGCAATGTGGTTAAGACGAGGGTGGGGGGGTTGAGGAGATACTATCAATTAATTGTACTGAGAGCTGACAGCTTATTTTGAATGTTATAAATTGCAAATATAAGTTATGGTGAGCAAAAAAGTGTAACAAAATCCATCCAATGCTTACGATAAAGGACCTGTACTTATACGAGTTTGGAATTTAAAAATGTACTGCATTGTATGATTTAATTAGCATATTACCCCATGGAATTCTGGGAATGTATGGAAACATTGTAAATTTCAGATCTTTGCTGGAGACAGGTGTTCTGCTATGTTTGAGACGTACAAATAAACACAGAAGGGTATTATGTAGGTACTATAAATCACAAATAGCAGCAATACTGTATGTGAGATAACCCAACAAAGAATCAAGCAATTGAACTTTGGATGCCAAATTACACAGCACCTATAACCAAGCTCTGCTTCAGAAGTTCAAACGTACAAATTTAAGGCTTGGAAGATTTAGGGCAGGTCTGTAAACTCCTTCCTCATTTACACATCAAAAAGGAAAATACTCAAGAAAGAGAAGAAGGGTTTAGGATGGAGGTGTTGGTCCAGTAAGCTAAATATTTAGGAATTGTCATAGGCAATCATGTTTAATGGCTGGCTTGTAATTTAGGCCTGGGGGGCACATACTGCATCTAAGACAGCCACTAGGAGTCGGGCGGAATGTCGGTAAATCCCACTTAAACTTGTGCTTAAGAGAACAGAGTTAATTTACAGTTAATTAGTGAAATTCTCTAAAAATTCGGGTTGTCTCAAGAACTGTGAAATGCATTATTTATCTAAGTATTTTTTTGTAGACCATGTAAAAAATCAACACATATTGATAATGGCCAGGCTTTACCAGAGATGGCCGAGTAGCTCTTCTTTACACAGTTCATTATGGACCACCTCTGGTTCTTACATAAGGGGGTATTGCCTATTTAAAAGAGCTGCTTTGAATTTAAAAACTAAATGGATGCTACTAGCTACCATCAACATTTATTTTACTTACACAATGTATCTAAAATTGTAAAGTGTGCAAACTGAGGAAGCTGCCATCTTTGTTGAATGTTAGACCTTAAGCCACACCCACCATGTAGCGAAACCAATCTGTGATAATGCTGCAACTGGAGGTAACTTCCTGTAGTATAATGCAGTGGTTCTCAACCTGTGCTCTCAGTGGCTATTAACAGGCCAGGATTTGACTGAGCCTCTGATCAACACACTTGTGTTCTAGCAGGGAAATTCCTAAGTCCTGGCCTGTTAGTGGCCACTAGGGTGACCACATTTCCATTCTGCCATTCCGGGACATGTGGTCACCCTAGTCCCGCGGCTGAGGCTCCCACCAGTGCTGGTGGAAGCCTTAGCCGCAGGTCTCACTTGCAGCGTCAGCATACCTGCTCCATCCCAGCTGTCTCTCACGCACTGGTCCAGCCAGCCAATGAAATGTATTTGCCATATGGTCCTCATTGGCTGGCTGGCTGGCTGGACTGGTGCATGTTGCTCCATTCCAGCACTCATTGTTATCCCGGTGGGGGTGACCCGGGACACGGGACACAGACCCCCAATAAGGGACAGTCCCGGGCATTCCAGGACGTGTGGTCACCCTAGTGGCCACTGAGGGCACGGGTTGGGAATCTCTGGTCTAATGTACAAGAGCTTACTGTATAAACAATTTGCAACTTTACTGTTTTTCTTTTTCTGTCAGATGTAGCTCACATGAAAAAATATGGGTAGTGCATAATTATCTAAAATAACAGCAAGTCAATGATAGAGATTTGGATTTTCCATTGTTTCCTGATTGGCTAAAAAATGATGTAAATGCTGCAGCCGTCTAACATAAAAGTACATGTAAATATCACTACACACAACCAATACATATATTGCTATCGGCAAAACAATGATGTATCATATGCACAAACGAGCAGAACTTGGTTTCACTCACCAGTGACATCACATTTCCACTCTATAGGAAAGATGACAGGAGAGGTCACAATGCAAACTATATAAACTGCTCTAATTGCTGAAATATACAAAACCACTAGTGCAGCTCATGTTCTGCTCTTTTACATTTAAAAATTATGAGGCGTATGCACTAGCATATATGATTGCTTTATTGTATTCCAGGGAACATACTCAGCCGTCATTAAAGGGATAGTAATACTTCGTTTTATCTTTATTTTATGTTATAGGCATTAAAAAAACATGAAGAATGATATAAGTCTTATCTCTCAGACCTTTATGGTTTGAGAGATATTCACAAGCAAGGTTTCCCCTCCCGCCCCTTTTACCTAGTGTAAGCCATCTCTTCTCAGATGTGGAATGCAGTCCATAGACCAGACAGATAACAGAAGGGGACAATCTTCTTCCTATGAGAACAATGAAAGCCCTGCACCCCTTGACAAGTTTTTCAGGTTTTTCCCCTTATCTTAATTGAGGATTGTCCCTCTCTGCAGTCTACCTGGACACCTCCCTTCTGATCTGGCTGAACAGTGTTACATCAGTAAAAGGGGCGGGAGGGGGATACTTTGCCATTGAATTACTCTTGAACTACAACTCTGACAGAATTGAAATAACACTCTCCATGGCCCAAATACTATGAAGATTAATTAAAGCTGCTTTTATTATGAAACATTATTATCCCTTTACATTATGGTGACATTTCTAACTGCACCAAATCCAGAGGTCGTTTGACCTCCGGACTCAACTCTTCATAGGTCTGGGCCCTAGCGACTACACCGACGATTACTCTTGAACTACAACTCGTGACAGAATTGAAATAACACTCTCCATGGCCCAAATACTATGAAGATTAATTGGAGTTGCTTTTATTTTGAACATTACTATCCCTTTAACATACGCACTGCTCTCCCTCTCATCTGCCACTCCCTGCCAGCCACATAAGAACATTCCACACTGTGCTCCCTAGTACCTGCATCTCACTGTCAGCCAGATTCTCACAGTCCACACTAATTTCCCTCCTACCAGCTAATCCCTGCCAGCCAGATAGAAACATTCCACACCACTCTCCCTTCCCCACCCACTCCCTGCCCCTCAGATACTAACATTTGACAGTGCGTTCCCTCCAGCCATCCATTCCCTGACACTCAGATACTAACATTCCACACTGCCCTCCCTCCCACTACCTGCTGGCCAGTACTACCTAATTTGTATAATTGAACAAACTGAAAATAAAGCAAATCCTGCCCAGGTAGATGCTTCCACTGAGGTGAATATGCGAACAGATAACTGTTTCACTTTAATGGAAAACTAACATCTCTTAATTTACTTTTACCTGAGCAGAAAGTCCCAATGACAACTATAAATGATCAATTATCCAAATAACACTCTCCAAGGTCCAGATACTATGATGATGATTAATTAGAGCTGCTTTTATTATGAAACATTACTATCCCTTTAAGACTTTAAATTGAGGAAGCCTCTCTATAGAGAGATAGAGCACAGGAAAACGGTTCCTTGTTAGTACACAATGAGAAACAATGGATAGAGCAACAGAAGACCCCAAAAATTCCCTGATAGTCCTGTATGACCCCCTCGGTACAAAGAGTATAATTCTCAGTGCAGATAGCTTAACAAATAGGTTCCTGGCCCTATTTTAATGTGAATTAATTTAGTACATCACATCCCCCAAGTTCATACAAATGCAATACAATCAAACTTTCCACCTAGTAATTTTAGAAGCCAGTAAAGGGTGCAAGAACATAGATATATATATATATATATATATATATATATATGTATATATATATATATAATACTTTCAAAATTGAAGAGCCAGAATTACAATTTTAAAAGCACTGTCTTCCTCCAAGCCTGTCCTATTCGCTAGAAATCCAGTGTAGTACATGAGAACCCCAGGTATAAAGTTCTGTTAATCTGGCAGAGTGGTGGTAAAAATACAGCATTGTTTAAAAGGCACAAGCCCTAAGGCAACAATTGAACACAATGGAAGCAGAAGGAAATTGACCGTTCAGGAAAATCAATGGGATTGAGTCCATCAATTGATACAGTGTACTGACAAAGCTTTGTAGTCTGGAAACACTCATAAATGTCCCAACAAAAGAGGTGGCAATTTAACCCTTTGAGTGTGCAACTCATTGCAGAGCCATGCATTACATAACTCTCTGGTACTCAAAGGATTAAAGAGAAACTACATTGAAAAGCTGTTTTATACCTTTAATTATCTTATGTTCCAAACCAACTACTGTTGGTGCAGGAGCTCTGAAATGTAGCATTAATTGTTTCCTATGTAGGTGTTCGGACAGGGAAAGGCCACTCTGGGATTTGTGGTGTTAAATGTTTAATTTAAATTAATGGGCCCTTGTTTGAAGGTATTCTTAAGTATGTGGTCCTCCTTAGAGGGAACAGTTGAAATTGTGGCCCTCCTTAGATGGAAACATTGTGTATGCGGCCCTCAAATATATTTGAGTTTGACATGACTTACTTAATGCAAACCCTGAAGATCAGTGGAGCTGTGTGTGTAACAATCATATGTTCACTTTACAATGTAAGACGGTACTAATGGAAAAATGCAACTATTCAGATAGGATAAAAATAGGATAACAACTTTAAAAAAATCAGTTACTGATGCATAGTCAAACAGACACCGGCATGAAAACTAGATGGTTCCACGCGTTTCGCACATAAAGTGCTTAATCCAAGACCAACATGGATCCTTCTCCCAACAGCTGCACTTGTGTTCTACAGCACTGTGCAATATGATTCAAGCACAAAACATCATACACCAGAGAGGCTCAAGTACTAAATAAATTGGAGCAATTCTGGAGCAAATTAACAGCACTATAATTATGGACAAATAAAAAAATCTACGAATACCTATTAGTTTAAATTGGTCTTGTAACCCTTTGAATGGGGTTAAAACCCCAATTTAAAGTCACAATTTTATTTGTTTGTTTGCACCAGAATCACACCACTTTTTCTCATCCGCCAGCCTTGCTGTGGCTGGGCCTTCTTTAAATATCAGCATATGATCGCTTGATGTTTGCTGTTGGGGTCATTATTTCTCTATAAGCTTATAAAGAGGAGGTTAAGTTTGCCTGCAATATTTTAGTGCCATTCAGGGGCATATAAAGAAATTGCTCCCCCCCGCTTCCACCAAGCAAGATGAGAGCGAGAGGGCCCAGAGTCCTGACCTACCCCCTCTTGGGGGGATGGGGGTATTACAGAGGTCAGAGTGGGTGCGGAGAAAGGATCCAGAAGGGACCAGGGGACCAGGTGGGATTCAGAGGTCAGGGGGGCTATTGGGAGAGACAATCAATTGCTCAGGCCCCAGGTGGTAGTTACAAAAGGCAAGTATTTTGAGGACAGGCAAAGAAAGGTCAAAGGGGAACAATACCTATAGGAATATGCAGCTCTTAATTTGTTCAAACTAACACCTAAAATGAATAGGGGTTATATACATTTAACCCACTGAGTGCCAGGACGTTATCCCTCTCTGGTGCTCAAAGTGTCAAATAAATAAGTCCTAAGTGTTCCTCTTTAGGAGACATTAGGGGTCCATACCTCCCAAGTGTTCCTCTTTAGGAGATATTAGGGGTCCATACCTACCAAGTGTCCCTCTTTAGTAGATATTAGGGGTCCATACCTTCCCAATGTCCCTCTTTAGGAGATATTAGGAGTCCATACCTCCCAAGTGTCCATCTTTAGGAGATATTAGGGGTCCATACCTCCCAAGTGTCCCTCTTTAGGAGATATTAGGGGTTATACCTCCCCAGTGTCCCTCTTTAGGAGATATTAGGAGTCCATACCTCCAAAGTGTCCCTATTTAGGAGATATTAGGAGTCCATACCTCCTAAGTGTCCCTCTTTAGGAGATATTAGGGGTACATACCTCCCAATTGTCCCGCTTTAGGAGATATTAGGAGTCCATATCTCCCAAGTGCCCCTCTTTAGGAGATATTAGGGATCCATACCTCCCAAGTGTCCCTCTTTAGGAGATATTACGAGTCCATACCTCCCAAGTGTCCCTCTTTAGGAGATATTAGGAGTCCATACCTCCTCTGTGTCCCTCTTTAGGAGATATTAGGGATCCATATCTCCCAAGTGTCCCTCTTTAGGAGATATTAGGGGTCCATACCTCCCAAGTGTCCCTCTTTAGGAGATATTTTTTTTTTTTTTTTTTTTTTTAATAATAGATCGGGGGGAGCAGTAGATATAGCTTATCTAGATTTCAGTAAAGCATTTGACACTGTCCCTCATAGAAGACTCATAAATAAATTGCAGTGTTTGGGTCTAGATGTAAAAATAGTGAAATGGATAAGGCAATGGCTGAGTGACAGGAGACAGAAGGTGGTAGTCAATGGAGAATATTCGGACGAAAGGAGTGTTACTAGTGGAGTACCTCAGGGATCTGTACTGGGGCCCATTCTTTTTAATATTTTTATTAGTGATATTGCAAAAGGTCTTCAAGGAAAGGTATGCCTTTTTGCAGATGATGCAAAGATCTGCAATAGGGTAGACATTCCAGGGGGAAAAAGCCAAATGGCGAATGATTTAGGTAAATTAGAAGAATGGTCAAGAGTGTGGCAGATGCACTTTAACGTTGATAAATGTAAAATAATGCACTTGGGACATAAAAATCCAAAGGAAAAATATACCATTAAGGGTACTGTGCTGTCAGAGACAACAGAGGAAAGGGATTTGGGAGTAATTATTTCTAACGACTTAAAGGAAAGTAGTCATGCCACTGTACAAATCTCTAGTTAGACCTCACCTAGAATATTGTGTACAGTACTGGAGACCCCATCTCCAGAAGGATATAGATACTCTAGAGAAAATTCAAAGAAGGGCTACTAAAATGGTGACTGGTCTACAGGAAAAGAAATATCAGGATAGACTAAAGGATCTGAATATGTATAGCTTGGAGGAGAGAAGAGAGAGAGGGGATATGATAGAAACATTCAAATACATGAAGGGATTCAACAAAGTACAGGATGGAAGTATATTTCAAAAGAGTAAAAACGTTAGGACAAGAGGCCATAGTCTAAAACTAGAGGGACACAGGTTTAGATGTAATGTAAGAAAGTTTTACTTCACTGAGAGGGTAGTAGACAAGTGGAATAGCCTACCAGCAGAAGTGATAGATGTCAATACAGTGACAGAATTTAAGCATGCATGGGATAGGCATAAGGCAGTCCTTAACATAAGAAAAGACCAAGGACCAAAAAAGGTTTGAGGTCGTGTGTGTTTTTTGTTTTTTTTACACAGTAGGAAATTGGGCAGACTAGATGGGCCGAATGGTTCTTATCTGCCGTCAAATTCTATGTTTCTATATTAGGGGTCTGTACCTCCCAAGTGTCCCTCTTTAGGAGATATTAGGAGTCCATACCTCCCCTGTGTCCCTCTTTAGGAGGGACAGTGCCTCTTTCAGACACAAATCCCTCTGTCCCTCTTTCCTACCCTGGTGTCCCTCTCTTTTCAAGAGATCATACTGTGTGGTGTGTATATAAGTGTATCACATTTCTCTACAGAGCAAAGACTCACATTAATGCTTGTTTAAAGGGATAGTAATACTTTATTATTACTATCCCCCATATTGTACATATTTGTAAAATAATTTAATAGCCCCCAGATTCATCTCTCAAACCTTTATGGTTTGAGAGATAACCAAAGGCAAAAATTATCTGTTTATTTAAAATCTTACATAAGCCATTCCTGCATTTCTTCAGGGCTCCAAGCAACAGAGTAATCTGGGGTCATTGTCCAGGGTTGTCTGAAACTTGCTTGAGGTAAGATAATAGTCTTTCTGAATACAAAATTAATAGGCACTAATCTTAATTTGACTTTAGCTCTTATCTGTCATTAAAGGGTCAGTAATGCCCCCCAAAAATATTTACATTTCGGTATATATTGAAAAAATAAACTATTTGCAACAAACCCTATCTCTCAAACCGATACAGTTTGAGAGATATAGGGATTCAAAGTTCCCCCCTCCTTCCTCTTCTAGATGCTGACGTCAGGAGATCCCAGTCCGGGAACCAGCAGGAGGCTCTCCAGCAGAGCCAAAGTCGCTGTACTTAAAAATAATTAATTAATTTGAAAGGTCTACAAACTGTGCTTGTAAACCAGACACACTTTGTAGACAGCTCCTATTAATTAATTATTTTTAAGTACCGCGATTTTGGCTCTGCTGCAGAGCCTCCTCGAGTCGCACGACTCGATTCTCCTGCTGTCAGCTTTTACAGCGGACATCAGGAGAAGGGGGGGAGGGGGGAACTTTGAATAACTATATCTCTCAAACCATAGCGGTTTGAGAGATAGGATTTGTTGCAAATACTTTATTTTTTCCAATATCTACCTAAATCTAAAAATCTAAATAAAGTTATATAAATGCTATCTGGATAGGACACTTTACATGATATTATATTTTATAGATGCCAAATTATAATAATTAATGTTTTCATTGCTAGTTAGGAGTACATGATATTTAAAGTTACAGCAGCCAAATACAATTTTAGGTGTTATGTTCCTTTAAGACAGGTGCAGGTAACCTTTGGCTCACCAGCTGTTGGAGATCACAGTACCCAGCATCCTCTACTAGAGAACATCTGGTTGGAGATGATGCAAATTGTGGTCTTCGACAGCCAAAGGTTGCCTAACCCTGGTTTAACTCTTTGAGTTCCAGATAGGGGTCCAATGCACTCCTTTCTAGAAACTCAAAGGGTTAATCAAAGGACTTACCTCCCCCTGAATTTTCATTTGTTCCCTATGGTGCTGTCAGTTTTCCATATAATTGCACCATTTTAGTACATCAGTCTCGTTTTCAGTAGTAGCTCTACATTAACCACTGTAGGTCTCCAAAGCTATGGAGACCTTATTAGCACCCAAAGGGTTAAATCTCATCACGAGTTTTAGACAAAAGTCAACACAGGTGTGACAAGAGAATCCCCTCCACTTTAACCTTTTGTGTTTCTCACAATTTATATTTTGAACTAATTTTTAAGAAGGACGAGGAGAGAATAAACAAAGAAACGAGTAGGGCATTTGAATTTAAATGGCAGCAGGATCTGCTTCTTACGGCAAGATTAGGTTGTTTGGGAACATCTGTGTTTGAGGTGATAATAACTTACATCACTTACATAAAGGTCCCATGCAGAGCCAGACAACCCAAAGTCCTCTCCTCAGTGTAGTCAGGACAATGACAGTTAATAGAGTGGGGTCAATTTGCCTTTGAATAGCAGACTAGAGGACACAGCTCTCATTGACCTGCTGCATGGGATTCAGGATGTAAATCCGAGAGGGAGATGTAACTACACACAAACACCTCATAGTAACAATGTCCACTTACCTTACTGTGGCCAGAAAATTCTAATGGCCACTGAATGTTTCCTTGTGACACGGTTCAAGTGATTACAACATCAATTAGTCCCGGGTGTAATATCCAAAGAGGCGGATATGACTTTCTTGTATTCAGCCCCAGGAGTCTTTGCAGCAAAGTAGAGCATTTGCTATTTTTTGAAAGCCATAACTTTATGAGTTATTTGCGATTGCTTACGTTTTTATGCAAGAAACATACTGAGGCCTTGATGCTGAATGGCACATGCTCCTAAACTAATGGCAACGTTAGCAAATGCAGCTAAATTAATGGCAAATAGTGAATGCACCTAAATAAATGGCAAAGTTAGCGAATACGCCAAAGTAACGGCAAAGTTAAGTGCTTTGCTGAATTAGACCAAATTGCTCATCCTCTCACAAAATGGTGGACATGTTAGCCATGCCCACTTTTTGAAACGCATTCACACAAAAAAAAAAGTGAAAACGTTCGCTAATTCTGAAAACAAATCAGTAACATTTTGGTGCTAATCATTTTGCAATCAACAGTACCCTGCAAATAGAGATTTTGCATGTTTCTTGCATTCCGCCTTTGGACCCCGAACTCCTTCTACTGCAGTACTGACATGCAGAGGCGTAACTAGAAGCCTCCAGGCCCTGGGGCAAGAAGTGCCACGGGCCCCCCCACCACATTGGCCCCCCTCAATCACACTGACCACCTCCACAATGCCCCTTAATCTTCACAATGCCCCCATCTCCTACTTCCTACCTGGAGCTCCCGCGCAGTCCTCTTAGTAATGCAGAGCACTGGGAGATGATGTCATCTTCCAGTGCTCTGCATTATTAGAGCGCCGGAGGCAGATTGCGGGCGCCAGGAGGAGGGGGCGGCCGGGCTCCTGGAGTGTATGGGCCCGGTCGCACCTGCGACCCCTATAGTTACGCCACTGCTGACATGTTTGGACAAAACGAAGTTCCAGTGAGCAGAGTTTTGGGTACGGGAGTTGTGCCAGGCAGCGCCGCGTCCTCCTCACTGGACATGACGGCCAGGATGAAATAAATATGTTGGGCCTGATTCGTAGGCTAAAGAGAGAGCAATTCTGGAGCAATCCAACTGCTTCCTAAGGGAGAAATTAAAATTCTGCAATTTCCCATTGTTTTAAATGGGACTTATAAACCCCTTGAATGCTACAGACGTCTCCACACATTCCAAAGCAATGAATGGAGACCTCTCTTAGCATTCAAGGGGTTAAAAATCCCATTTAAATTGATGATTACACCACCCATGATGCAATTGGTTTATTCCAGAATTGCACCTCTTTAACTTGATGAATAAGGCTTGTTATCACTTGAGCCAAGAAGCAAAGGCAAAATTCATAGTGGTCACTGGGATTTTCTGGGCATACTGAAGTAAGTGTGGGGGATGATAATGAGAAAGAGGGAGCTCAAAAGTTTGGTAATATTGGAAACTTACAGATGTTTGATGTCATCATGCTATAATGGACTTAGCTGTGGTGGCCAACGCGTTTTGAAGGAGAAAGAAAAAAAATGAGTAGATATATTTTTTTCCCTAGAAGATCCTGCCAAATGTGCAGCTTCCTGCCTGCTCTGTACTGTGTGAATTTCCCACTAGAACCACCAACATTACAGGGCAATTAATGGGAGCCAGATGTCAAGCCGGATTTGCTGAGGCAATCAGGGACACCAAAGCCCCAGCGAATTGAAACGCTGGCTGGGCGGATGCACTGCACAGCTTTACAAGCCCCCAGCAACTAGTCACGGAATTCATGGGAAGCTATTGCCACATTTACTTATAATCCTCTCTGATTGCCCGAGGGGTGTACAACATATTGAGAAGCAATGTGCTGGACACCCCTAGAAGATTTAACCCTTTGAGTGTCAGAGAGGTATCTAACGCATTGGTTACAATGCTTTGGATAACTCTCTGGCACTCTAATGGTTATCCCCTTAACGACCAGCGGCCCAGGGAACTTTTCTTCCCGTAAGGACCGCTTTGATTTGCGCCAATGCTCCTGTACACGTGACCTGTTGCATGTACCGACACGCCGAGCGGGAGTCTAAGAGAGAACGCTCCAGTATTGGAGACATATACATACATACAACTACCGTACATACTACCAGATACATAGACATACATACAACTACCATACATACTACCAGATACATATACATACATACAACTACCATACATACAACCAGATACATAAACATACATACAACTACCATACATACTACCAGATACATAAACATACATACAACTACCATACATACTACCAGATACATATACATACACAACAACTACCATACATACTACCACTACATATACATACATACATACAACTACCATACATACTACTATATATATATAGCCATACACCTACCATACATACTTTTATCTGTATGTCACCAATCCTATGTTTAGATTGTAAGCTCTATGGGACAGGGGCCTCCTATCATAATGTAGGCATGCCTAACGTGCCCCTTATGAGAATTGTCTCTATAACCACTTACCTACTGCAGTTACTGTTACCCTGTATACTAAATATACACTATAACGCGTTAAGTACACCTGCTGGAGCTATATAAATAGAAATATATGTACATATGACTGTTTTCACCTTTTGTATACCAGAACGGGTGTGCAGAGCCATGCATTGTATATCCTTCTGGCACAGAAATTGGTAAAAGGCATAGGATTTAAACCTAGCCATGCCATCATTACCCTTTTGGTTAAAGAGCTAGTAATGTTTCATAATAAAAGCAGCTCTAATTAATCTTCATAGTATTTGGACCTTGGAGAGTGTTATTTCAATTCTGTCAGAGTTGTAGTTCAGGAGTAATTGAATGATAAAGTATCCCCCTCCCACCCCTTTTACTGATATAACACTGCTCAGCTTAGAGCAACAGGGAGTGTCCAGGTAGATTGCAGAGAGGGACAATCTTCAATTAAGATAAGGGAAAAAGCTGAAAAACCTGTCAAGGGGGGCAGGGTTTTCATTGTTCTTACAGTAAGAATATTGACCCTTGATGTGAGCTGTCTGGTCTATGGACTGGATTCCACATCTGAGGGGAGGGGGCTTAGCTAGGTAAAAGGGGTGGGAGGGGAAAACTTTATCATTCAGTTATTCTTGAATACAACGCTCACAGTAATGAAATAACACTCTATGGCTCAAATACTATGAAGATTAATTGGGGCTGCTGTTTTTGTGAAACATTACTATCACTTTAAGAAGGATTGTAAGACATTGGCTTTAGCCCCCCCAGGCAACACAGTTATAAAGCAGTTTTATTACCCAGTTGAATTGAGCCAATAAAGTTCTTTTTGCCACTGGAGTAAAGCCTACCCCCACCTCCCATTTGACCAAACTGGCCCAAACCAGTGCAAGTCAACAGAGGTCACTCCCCCACCGGCTCACGCTGACAGCACAATCGCTTAAGAAAATAAGGATCAGGTGACATCACGTCTTTTACACATTTCTTTTGTCATCATTACCATCTCAGGGTGACAATGAGAAAACCTTTTTCCATGTCAAATGGTGTAGCAATCCTACATCAGATCACACAGTTGGGAGGTCATATTACAGCATGGAAACCAGGGACTGCAAAGATGGACACATGAAAAATTCATATTGCAGGACTGTTGTACTCATAGACTGTAAGGCTGGGTTCACACAGGCAACAATATCTCTGCAGGATATTGTACCACTAACCCTAAGATGCAGTTCACACAGGGATTATTCCAGCCATATCCGGGAACATTCAAAATGAGCTGACGCTGAGATCTTGTAAATAATGTCTCTTACAGTTACCCATAATATAGATATGTCTTTGTTTACTGTAATCGATAAATGGCGACACAGTGCTCAAGGGACCATTAACATGCAATGATTAGAGATATCACTGCTTGAACACGTACAAGACACACTGGACTTCTCCTGATATAAGTGGCACCAGTTTGGAGACTGAAGAAACAGGTAATTGGGGAAGATCATACAGTAGGTAACACTAAACTCTCTCAACCTGAGAACTTGGACTTTCACCCTGAGACTATGAGGTTTGGATCAAAACGCTGAGACTTAGGGTCAAACCTTGAGAGATACCAGGTGTGATTCCAGCTCCGAAAGCAAGACACTTCTAATGACTGAATGAACCATGTGGACGTCAGCCAATATATTTAGCTGACTCACGTGGGCTGGTCCTCATCACACCTGTGCCGTGGCCCTCCAATGTGAGAGAATCACCAGGAGATGGCAAGAGAGTGCACGTGAGTAAAGAGAGGTTTTAAACTGTGCTGAATCTTAGAGTTAAGACAGCCGTGTGTAGTGAGGCTAAAGGGGGGCACTTACAGTGGTGTAACTATAGGGGTTGCATGGGTCACATCTGTGACCAGGCCCGTCACTCCAGGGGCCCGGCCACTCCCTGCGACCCCTCCGCCTGGTGCCCGCAATCTCCCTCTGGTGCTCTAGTAATGCAGAGCGCTGGGAGATGACATCATCTCCCAGCGCTCCTCATTACTAAGAGGACTGTGCGGGAGCTCCAGGGAGGTAGGAGATGGGGGCATTGTAAAGATTGAGGGGCATTGTGGAGGGGGTCAGTGTGGTTGAGGGGGGCCAATGTGGTGGTGGTGGTGGGCCTGGAGGATTCTAGTTACGCCTCTGGTCCCATGTTTTAGTCACACCTACAGAGACTCGGTCGCCAATGGACCAAAGACATATCTGAAGTTAGTAAGCATGCACACAATTGTAGAACTAACCGTGTGAACCAGTCTTACAGGTACAGTCATTTTCAAAGGCAACCTTGAATTGCTGCAACATCTTGCAACAAAGTTGCCTTTACAAAGTCAGCCCATGTGAGCTTGATCTAACACTTATTATAAAATCACATAGCTAAACTCTTTGATAAACTGATGCCCATCTTTCTCTATATACTTCAAAGTCAGTGGTGATCAAAGTCAGAAAATCTCCCGGTGTGCCCTGTGGGCGAGTCATCCTATTACCCTGGCCACTGTAAACCATGATTCACGATGACACCATTTTCCTGCCATACATAGTTCCCCATAAACCAGCAGAGCCACAGAGGATAAATCACCACTCAATAGCTGACCCTGTAATATCAGTTCACCTCGTGTAACCGATATTGCAGTTCACATCCTCAGATCCTGGGAAAATGGGTTTTTTGTGAGTGTGTTAACTAACGAGGCAGTAATAATTTCCAGCTGTGCTTTCCTCCACCTCCACATGATGGGGCGGGGAGAGAGTGACATCAGTCCACGTGGACCTACAGGCATTTAAACATGACAGCTGGGTGTCCATGACATGTGATATAGAACACAGTATATACTGATCTATAAAGGGCCTCAGCTGCTTTTCATTATGCTAATTTTTTTAACCTCTTGGTTCCAATCCTCAGTGCATTGTGAACCAATGTGTTGGAGATCTCTGTAGTATCCAGTGCTTCAATGAGTTTTGAATAAGATTTATTAACCCTTTGTGTGCCAGAGGTGTAGGCAACACATTGCAAGGCAGTGCGTTGCGAACCCCTCTGGCACTCAAAGGGTTAACCTTTAAGGCACCTAAGTGCAAC
The DNA here is from genome assembly GCA_037306005.1 of Rhinophrynus dorsalis. Classification (NCBI taxonomy): domain Eukaryota; kingdom Metazoa; phylum Chordata; class Amphibia; order Anura; family Rhinophrynidae; genus Rhinophrynus; species Rhinophrynus dorsalis. Next base: position 158,534,764 of record CM074727.1, read on the forward strand.
TTTTTTGACTTTGAACAAAATGTGTAAATTACCTATATGTTGAACCAGCCATTATTTATTTAGAGAATGAGTTCTCGCATATGTAGCTGTATAGATAATGCTATTAAAGGTATGCCGTGCAGGCACTTCCAGTCTATACATTAACTTCCCCCATTCACTGTCACTGCTTAGTATTACATTGCCAACCTCCCCTAGCACTGGAAAAAGTTAAATGTGGGGCAGGTAACATAGGGCTCACATACCTCCCAACATTTCAAATTGCCAAAGAGGGACACTTGTGTTTCAGGGGGTGTTGTTGTGGGCGTGACTGGTGGGCGGGGCATTACCGAGAATTTTTAGGCTATTTGACCTACATGACCTATTGATACCTCCTTGTGTAACCTAATAAATGACTTATAACAAGACCAAACTTTTTAATTTACACAGACTAATCTAGAAACACATATACTGAAGTGTATTCAAACATTAATGTGAGTTTTATTCCTGTAGAGCAATGTGTTACACTTATAAACACATGATACAGTCTGATCTCCTAAAAAGAGGGACATCAGGGTGGGAAACAGGGACAGAGGGATTTGGGTCTAAAAGAGGGACTGTCCCTCCTAAAGAGGGACACTTGGGAGGTATGGGCTCAGATTGGAATTTCCTATATGGTACATGCTAATTAGCACAATCTATAAATCAAAATAAATAAAAAATGACTTTATTGAAAAAATGGTTAATACAACATAGAGGTGATCTTGGAAGCTCTTTCAAAAATCACCTACATTTAATATCAGATGATGACATCCTTTTAAATGAGGCTTTTATCTCATAGATGCAATTTTTATTTGTCCCCTATAGAACAGTTGGTTTACTCCAGAATTACTCCAAATGGGTTAAGCACTAAGGTGTGATAAGGAGGAGATAACTTCTCCAGTAAGATAAACTCTCCAGTTCCTATGTTATTCTATGGGGGTACTTTAGTTATAGACTACAGGGCAGATGTACTAAGGTGAGATAAAGAGGAGATCACTTCTCCAGTGTGATAAACTCTCCAGTTCCTATGTTATTCTATGGGAGAGCTTTAGTTATAGACTACAGGGGAGATGTACTAAGGTGTTATAAAGAGGAGATCACTTCTCCAGTGATATAAACTCTCCAGTTTCCATGTTATTCTATGGGAGAGCTTTAGTTATAGACTACAGGGGGTAGATGTACTAAGGTGTGATAAAGAGGAGATATCTTCTCCAGTGTGTTAAACTCTCCAGTTCCTGTGTTGTTCTATGCAGCTTATGCACTGACATGTCACAAACTTAGGGCATCTTAGTGAAGAGGCTCCATAGAATGACATAAAAACTGGAGAGTTTGTTACACTGGATAAGTTATCCCCTCTCTATCACTCCTTCAGTAGACCTTGGTGTATATCCCCAGTTAATAAGAACTGTTCTGTTGCCCATGCTGATCATTGAATGGATGTTCATATGTTCATGTTGGAAACTATCGTTGAGCACAATACAACTTGCTGGAACTTCCCTGTGATCAAAACAGAACACAGGGAAGCTACAGTAAAGATTGACACTTCCTATAGGCAGTCATACAGATTGTTTACATGGGTGATTTGGATGTTCCAAACCTGCAATACACATCAAAACTTCCAATTTTTAGTAACTCCTTTTGGAAAAGACTTCGTAAACGGCCCAGGGCTACAGCTGATAAAACCAAAATGGTTTTATCAGTTGTTTGGGGGGAGGTGTGCCAATGTATCCTCTCGGCTGGATCGCAACTCAGACGTATGGGACTCTCTTAGCCACAAACTTTGCACGTTGAGTGCATAGCGTCTATAGACTTGCTCTGTCTGGCTTTCAAGATCATCACAGGAGGTCTGAGCGGACTGCATCATGCAAAACAGTAGCCATTGGAGACCTCTTTAGTATTCAAGGGGTTAAACTCCCTTTTTACATTTTGGGAAATTGTATTTGACCCCTACAGTGCACTTGGTTTGTCCCAGAATTACTCCACTTTTCTTTGGCAGATAATAGAAATAGAAGATGGGATTCAATGTACTTTTGTAACAAAGAGCTCACAAGAGAACCCCTCTGGCACTCAAAGGGCTAATGGCTAACTGAGGACACAGTTCAAGACACTAAGGCCCCTTCTACAGGCATGAGTGCAAAGCAGTCAAACGGTTAATGGCACTTTGCAAACTGGAAACTTGTAAGTAAAACTATGGGAGCATACTGGTGAAAACATATTTTTGGACCTACAACAAAAGAATTCTCCAAGGGGGCATACCTAGAGCCTACTGATCCCTGCGGCAGATGGTGCCACTTTGGATGCCATTCCCTGTCACAACCCTGTCCGCAGGTCTTCTAATTACAACTGCACCAGGAGAAAAATGAGCCATATGATTGCAACCTCCTTTGTGTAGCAACTTATTGCACAATCCTAAAGCATGAATGACAAACACAATCAGACTTCCTGTACAGTACAAGAAATTCCAATCCTGATTGGAAAAATCCCAGTATTCTAGTCTCTAATAAGCTCTGTGATAACTAATGTATTAGAGATATATTGCTAGCATTTAATAAGTTAAATGCCATTATTCAAGACACAATAAAAAAAAAGTGAAGCCACTTCAGTGCTAGATATGCATTTAAACAGCTGAGTGCCAGAAAGGAATTTCAGTCCAGACTGGATATATCCCAACATTCTACTCTGTAATGAACTCTAGGTTAACCAATGCTCTTCACCAGTAAAGCATATCTGTAAATAACATATAGGGGCTATGTAATAAAGTATCCTGGGGGCAAAACTTGACCTCACACCATAATAACCAAAAGGAGTAATTTTGCAGCAAAAATATATGTATGTGTTACAGTTTTTTATATGACACATAGAGAAGATAATTTCATTCAAAGTGTTAAAATCTCTGTCTTACCCTTTAAAAGCCAGAGGGGTGTACAACATATTGCTTTTTAAGTATTTTTTTAAATTTGGATACATAGTTGTGACATTTTATCACCCCTTAAATAAACAGGTAAAACTCTTCTTAAAGCAAAACTTTCACCCGCTATAAAGTTTCCCTGCAATAATTAAGCAGGTAGCGACTAACTTTATAATAGATATGTTACCTCTGAAATGAAGCCCATTATAAAGAAATCCTTTATTGTAGGAGACCGGAAGCCAGGCATCAGAGCAGACATTTTGTCTGCGCACCTGCGCTGACAGTCCCGGTCTCTATTGAGAAGCACTGCAGTGCGCAGACTGCACTAACCTGCCTGTCAGTCGCCTACAATGAAGGATTTCTTTATAATCAGCTACATTTCAGAGGTAACATATCTATTATAAAGTTAGTCGCTACCTGCTTAATTATTGCAGGGCGACATTATAGCGGGTGAAAGTTCCGCTTTAACCCCCTTGGAATCTAGAGGTGTGTCGAGCATATTGCAAAGCACTGAATTGGAGATGTTACTAGCATCCAAGGAGTTAAAAAGGTCACGGGGCAAAAAATGTTAGCCCTTTGAGCGCCAGAGGGGCATTGAACGTCAATGCGTTCGATACCCTTCTGGCACTCAAAGGGTTAATGCCACAGAGATGCCCGACAAATTGCTGCGCAATACACTGGGACCCATCTCCGGCCAACAAAGGGTTAATAAACTCCCTCTTCAGTTGTATTTCCCCAAAATTCTCTCCACTTTTTGTCCCAATACAACACTAAAGAGCACTGGAGCAATTCTGGAGCTAATCGACTGCACCACAAGGGTCAATTAAAATTTCCCCAAATTCACATCAATATGAAAGGAGCATTTAGCCCCCTTGAATGTTAAAGAGGGGTCTCCAATGCACTGGAGACCTTTCTGGAATTGAAGGGGTAAAAAGCCCCATTTAAATGAGTGGGCATTTTGATTTGTCCCCAATAGTGAAGCTGGTTTGCTCCTGAGTTGCTGTAGTGCATCTTAGTACATCACCCTTTGTGTGCCAGATAGGAACGCATTGAATAGCTCTCTAGCACTCAAAGTGTTAATAAACCATCCACGGTAAAGTTGTCCTGTCCTGATACATATAGTGCAATGTCTACCTTTCCTGGTTTTGCATTACCCCATCCCAAGGCAGATATGACAGAGCTGTACTTACAGTAACCTTCATGTTGCAGCTCCTGGTGGGGGACATTAGTATTCCATAGCAGTAGAGAAGTATCCAGACCAGGGTTAGCTAGAGCAGGGGTCACTGTGGAAGGCTGTGTGTGTGTACAGGAATGCCCTGCACTCTGTAGTCTCTCCTTTCTGTGAATGAGCATTGCTTAGGGATGAAAGGAATGGAATTCCTCAGATACCCCTCCCACTTCTTCCTATTGGCTCAGGGTATTATAATGCAGATGGGGGTCTGGCTGTGGATAATCAGGGGGCCCCACTAGCCAAGGCAAGTGACAACTGATTATCTGATTTAATCATCTGATACACATATAGATAGACAGACAGACAGATAGATGGATAGATAGATAGATAGATAGATAGATAGATAGATAGATAGATAGATAGATAGATAGATAGTCTCTCAGTCTGTAGACATCTCTCTCTCTGTCTCCCCTGTCTCTTTCTCTCTGTCCTTCTCTGTCTCTCTGCTCCCTCTCTATCTGTATGTCAGTCTCATATCTCTCTGTCTATGTCCCTCTCTCTGTATGTCCCTCTCTCTCTCTCTCTCTCTCTCTCTCTGTATGTCAGTCTCCTCTCTATCTGTATGTCTGTCTCATATCTATGTCCCTCTCTCTATCTCTCTCTTTGAGTCTATCTGGGTGTATATATATCTCTATTTCAATCTGAGGATGGTGGAAGTTGAAATCTAACAGCTGGGGAGCCACATGTTTCCATCCCAGCTGTAGTCTGCGCTCAGTATAGGAGCAGCTGTTCTACTGGGAACTCTGCCAGGTTGAATGATCAGATATAAATAATAGAAACAAATATTTTTACAAATGAGACAACATTACTTTTTTCACTTTTGCTGGTTTGTAGCTTTCTGTGCTAGAAGTAAATCCCAATGTCCCTCTTGGAGACTCAAATCCTTCTGTCCCTCTTTCCCACCCTGTTGTCCCTGTGTTTAGGAGATCAGACTGTGCGGTGTATAGAAGTGTATCACCCTGGTGTCCCTGTGTTTAGGAGATCAGACTGTGTGGTGTGTATAGAAGTGTATCACCCTGGTATCCCTGTGTTTAGGAGATCAGACTGTGTGGTGTGTATAGAAGTGTATCACCCTGATGTCCCTGTGTTTAGGAGATCAGACTGTGCGGTGTGTATATAAGTGTATCACCCTGGTGTCCCTGTGTTTAGGAGATCAGACTGTGTGGTGTGTATATAAGTGTATCACCCTGGTGTCCCTGTGTTTAGGAAATCAGACTGTGTAGTGTGTATAGAAGTGTATCACCCTGGTGTCCCTGTGTTTAGGAGAACAGACTGTGTGGTGTTTATAGAAGTATATCACCTTGGTGTCCCTGTGTTTAGGAGATCAGACTGTGTGGTGTGTATAGAAGTGTATCACCCTGGTGTCCCTGTGTTTAGGAGATCAGACTGTGTGGTGTGTATATAAATGTATCACCTTTGTGTCCCTATGTTTAGGAGATCACACTGTGTGGTGTGTGTATATAAGTGTATCACCCTGGTGTCCCTGTGTTTAGGAGATCAGACTATGTGGTGTGTATAGAAGTGTATCACCTTGGTGTCCCTGTGTTTAGGAGATCAGACTATGTGGTGTGTATAGAAGTATATCACCTTGGTGTCCCTGTGTTTAGGAGATCAGACTGTGTGGTGTGTATAGAAGTGTATCACCCTGGTGTCCCTGTGTTTAGGAGATCAGACTGTGTGGTGTGTATATAAGTGTATCACCCTGGTGTCCCCGTGTTTAGGAGAGCAGACTGTGTGGTGTGTATATAAGTGTATCACCCTGGGGTCCCTCTGTTTAGGAGATCAGACTGTGTGGTGTGTATAGAAGTGTATCACCCTGGTGTCCCTGTATTTAGGAGATCAGACTGTGTGGTGTGTATAGAAGTGTATCACCCTGGTGTCCAGGGCCGGATTTATAATAAGGCAGAGTAGGCATCTGCCTACAGGCGCACCCCACAGAGGGGCGCCTGTCATTGGGATCGTTTTGGTTTTTTTTACACTTTTTTTTTTTGTGCCGCCCAGCAGCCCCACAGCCGCCGGATACTGCTGTCTTCCTGCACTGATGACATCCGGAGCGCAACCACTCCAAACGCGGAGACGCCGCGTGGAGCGTGCAGGTATTTTCTTCCTCTGTTCTGAGGCCAGTTTAAAACTGGCGCCCAGACAGAGGAAGAAAACCCCTTCACGCTCCATGCGGCGTCTCCGCGTTTGGAGTGGTTGCGCTCCGGCTGTCATCAGTGCAGGAAAGTGAAAAAGAGGTACGGGGGAGAGATAGAGGCACAAGGGGGAGAGAAAGAGAAGTACATGGGGGAGAGAGGCACAAGGGGGAGCGAAAGAGAAGTATATGGGGGAGAGAGGCACAAGGGGGAGCGAAAGAGAAGTACATGGGGGAGAGAGGCACAAGGGGGAGCGAAAGAGAGAAGTACATGGGGGAGAGAGGCACAAGGGGGAGCGAAAGAGAGAAGTACATGGGGGAGAGAGGCACAAGGGGGAGCGAAAGAGAAGTACATGGGGGAGAGAGGCACAAGGGGGAGCGAAAGAGAGAAGTACATGGGGGAGAGAGGCACAAGGGGGAGCGAAAGAGAAGTACATGGGGGAGAGAGGCACAAGGGGGAGCGAAAGAGAGAAGTACATGGGGGAGAGAGGCACAAGGGGGAGCGAAAGAGAGAAGTACATGGGGGAGAGAGGCACAAGGGGGAGAGAAAGAGGGAAGTATATGGGGGTGAAAGAGGCACAAGGGGGAGAGAGAGAAGTATATGGGGTGAAAGAGGCACAAGGGGGAGAGAGAGAAGTATATGGGGGTGAAAGAGGCACAAGGGGGAGAGAGAGAAGTATATGGGGGTGAAAGAGGCACAAGGGGGAGAGAGAGAAGTACATGGGGGTGAAAGAGGCACAAGGGGGAGAGAGAAGTACATGGGGTGAAAGAGGCACAAGGGGGAGAGAGAAGTACATGGGGGAGAAAGAGGTACATGGGGGAGAGAGGCACAAGGGGGGTAGAGAAGTACAAGGGGGGAGAAATAGAGGCACAAGGGGGGTAGAGAAGTACAAGGGGGGAGAAGTAGAGGCACAAGGGGGAGAGAGAGAAGTACAAGGGGGGAGAAAGAGGTGCATAGACCCCATAGTAAAATAATAACAATGACACATGTTAATGTGTTAAGTTTTTTATTCTGCTGTTTGTTTTTAACACTGTTCATTAAATCAGTTTAAATAATGAAAAATTAGCATTTTTTTTATCCGATTAATCGATTAATCGAAAAATATTTCAGTCAAAACTTTTTGAACTTTTTTTTTTTTTTTTGGCGGGGGGGGGGCGCTTCAGCTTTCTGTGCCTACAGGCTCCTGAGATGTAAATCCGGCCCTGCTGGTGTCCCTGTGTGTAGGAGATCAGACTGTGTGATGTGTATATAAGTGTATCACCCTGGTGTCCCTGTGTTTAGGAGATCAGACTGTGTGGTGTGTATATAAGTGTATCACCCTGGTGTCCCTGTGTTTAGGAGATCAGACTGTGTGGTGTGTGTATATAAGTGTATCATCCTGGTGTCCCTGTGTTTAGGAGATCAGACTGTGTGATGTGTATATAAGTGTATCACCCTGGTGTCCCTATGTTTAGGAGATCAGACTGTGTGGTGTGTATATAAGTGTATCACCCTGGTGTCCCTGTGTTTAGGAAATCAGACTGTGTGGTGTGTATAGAAGTGTATCACCCTGGTGTCCCTGTGTTTAGGAGATCAGACTGTGTGGTGTGTATATAAGTGTATCACCCTGGTGTCCCTGTGTTTAGGAGGTCAGACTGTGTGGTGTGTTCATAAGTATATCACATTGCTCCAGAGTAATAAAACTCACATTAATGTTTGTGTAAACGTCAGTATATGTGTGTATAAATGAGTCTGTGTTTAAATAAAATACTTTGGTCTTGTTCTAAATATTCAGTTATAGGCTTACTTGATACCTACTACTCCTTAGTTTGCAGAGAATCACAATGGGTTGGGTGTAGGGTTGCCACCTTTTCTTAAAAAAAATACCGGCTATGGCATTCTCTCCATAGACTTAACATTGGACAAAAGCCAATTTTTTACCGGCCCACCGGTAAAATATCGGCTGTGTGGCAACCCTAGTTGGGGCTGGGAGCGTTCAATGTACTGATTAGCACATCAGATGGGTCTGGCTTAATCACAGAAGGGTGGGGCCAATGGGTTTATGAGTTGGGGTTTAACCTGAAATAGGCTGAAAAATGGGCAGAACAGTGTGTAACTGGGTGAGTCTGGCAGGAAAGTGGGTGGGGCTTACCACCAAACTCACCCAACCAGAGATTGAACCTCTGTTCCTGAGACTCAGTAATGCAGAGTTCCCAGGTATGTAAAGAGGTCAGGAAGTAACTCAAAAATTCTCAGTGATGCCCCACCCACCAGGCGCACCCCTCTCAACACCTCTTAATACAAACGTGTCCCTCTTGGGCCATTAGATTGCAACAGCAATGCGTTAGACACCCTTATGGGTGTCTAATGGGTACAGAGGGACAATCTTCATTCAGTAAGTATAAGGGAAACCCTGACCCCCTTGATGCAGGAAGGCAGGATTTTCCTTATGCTCATTGAAACTTGTCCCTCGCTGCGCTCCATCTGGCCGGCTGAAAGAGGCAGCGTGATGCAGGTGGAAGGGAAGAGAGGGGAATCCTTTATCATAGAACTTCTATTGAACTACAACATGGAGCACATAGGGTGACCACACGTCCCAGAATGCCCGGGACTGTCCCTTATGGGGGCATGTGTCCCCCGTCCTGTGTCACCCCCCCACCGGGACAACAAAGAGTCCAGGAATGGAGCAACACACACCAGTCCAGCCAGCCAATGAAGACCATATAGCAAATACATTTCATTGGCTGGTTGGACTGGTGCATGTGAGACAGCTGGGATGGAGCAGGTATGCTGGAGCTGCAAGTGAGACCCACGACTGAGGCTCCCGCCGGCGCTGACCATATTTCCGAGGCTGACACAGAGTTAGAGTTCCCACTCTTACTCTGTGTCAGCCTCAGAAAGATGGTCAGCGCCAGCGGGAGCCTGAGCCACGGGACTAGGGTGATCACATGTCCCAGAATGGCAGAATGGAAATGTAGTCACCCTAGGAGCACATTAAAAATAAAGCATTACCTGATCCTTTTTACAGGAGGATCAGTCAGAGATATGTTGGATTCAAGGTATTACTAACCCTACAACACCAGAGAAAATCTGTGTAAAATCCTTCCGTTTTCCTGTTCCTGCAGGAGTTCGGGAATTACTTACAAAGACGTTGACCTGTGTGCGCCGGTATGTGCTAAATCGTTTGTGTGTGCTCGAAGCACAGGTGCACGGTTTTCATGCCAGCGTCGAAGAGAAGAAAATTAGTTGTACTGGTGGGTTCATATATTCCCCTCACACGTCATTTAACCCTTCGAGTACCCCTCTGGCACTCGAAGGGTTAACATTTTGACCATCAGTGTGGTGTGCAATTCACTGTGTTGCACACCCCCTCCGGTTCGCAGAGGGTTAACTAGACATGTATAAGGTACTGTGCACCCCACCGGTCGTCAAAGGGTTAACTATGTGGGCATCTTTATTTAGGCAACACAGGGATATGTTTGTGATGTGATTTAAAAATACTTCCACAACAAGTATAAAATAAGCATAGCTTCCAGGCAAGAAAAAACCCAATACACAATGACACGAAGTTGTCTGTCTGATGTGGCACAAGAAGCCATTATACATGACAGCACAGAGAAAAGGGAGATGGACACTCCTCATTTCCCTACGAATGGCTGACCTGACATCACACCGATGTAGGCTTGTCTGGCCCTTTAAATTATCCCTAATAAACAACTTCTAGATGCTTTCACAGAGGCAGCACAAATGAAATTTGCAAACCTCCCCTGGAGAGGCTTTACAGAGGATTAGTGAAAGGTGAGTGAGTTGCTGTGCTGGAAAAGGCTGCAAAACTGCGGATTGCAGGAGGGGAATTGCTTATTTATTTAGAAAGTGTTTTACTGGGGAAAATACATTGAGATTTCTCTTGTTTCCAGATATGTCGTGTAGCCTTTCAAGTCACATGTTAGAGCGTCACTAGTGGTCGGTGATGCCCATACCTAGGAAATCTCTGGGTTTTCACCCAAATCTCAGGGTGAAAGTCCAAATTCTCTGGGTGAGAGAGTCAGTTGTTTCCTACTATATGACTTGCCCCAAATAAAAGTTTCTTTAGTCTCTAAATTGGTGCCGTTTCTGCCATAAAGGCAGGTTGAGATGTCCTGCTTGTCTTGTTTGTGTTTAGGCAGTGAGATCTATACATTGTAGCATGTTAAAGATCCTTGCAGACTGACTGGAGCCCCTCTGAGTTATAGCAAGCATGTACTTATTGCATAAAATCTACATTATGGTCAGCTTTAAGGGTTAATACTTCAAAGGGTCAGCTCATCTTGAAAGTTCCAGGTATGATTCTAATACTCTGTACAGTAAGCCAATTAGTTCTGTTTGAGGCTAAACTTACCTCTTGCACTGCTGTTAACCCTTTGAGTGCCAGAGGGGTACGCAACGCATTGCAAAGCAATGCGTTGCGTACCCCTCTGGCACTCAAAGGGTTAAGATTACCCATGTGTGTGGGCTCAGTTTCAAGTGCATAGCACATTATGTGTTAAAATTGTCCCGGTATAGAAACTAATTTGCGTAAGTGCCATAGTATGCCACCAAGAAACAATGGTTAATTTCTAAAAAATTATTTATATTACAAGCAAATAGGCAGTATAAGATATACACAATTATTTATTTTCTTTAAATTAAGTACAGTTGTCTGAGGACATGGACGTCTAATATGCAGCCCTGAGATTTTTAACAAAAAAATTCTACCTAATTAGCTAAAACATATGAAGTAATTTGCCAGCAAGGCCTATGCCTGCCTCAAAAGATGTGGTCACTGACAACACAAAGACTCTGACAATAATTATGCTAATTATGCACGTTAAATGGATAGTAACACTTAATATGTAAAAAACAATATATATATATATATATATATATATATATATATATATATTGATTGTTGGGTTTATCTTACTGAGAAAAAACTTGTATCCTACTTATAGCCTTTTATTAATAAGCAAATAGTACAGAATATAACATTAAAGTAAATTGTTAACCCTTTGAGTGCAAGAGGAGATATTAGGGATTCATACCTCCCAAGTGTCCCTCTTTAGGAAATATTAGGGGTACATACTTCCAAAATGTCCCTCTTTAAGCGATAGTAGGGGTCCGTACCTCCCAAGTGTCCCTCTTTAGGAGATATTAGGGGACCATACCTACCAAATGTCCCTCTTTAGGAGATATTAGGGGTACATACCTCCCAAATGTTCCTCTTTAGGAAATATTAGGGGACCATACCTACCAAATGTCCCTCTTTAGGATATATTAGGGGTCTATACCTCCCAAGTGTCCCTCTTTAGGCGATATTAGGGGTCCATACCTCCCAAGTGTTCCTCTTTAGGAAATATTAGGGGTCTATACCTCCCAAGTGTCCCTCTTTAGGAGATATTAGGGGTCTATACCTCCCAAGTGTCCCTCTTTAGGAGATATTAGGGGTCCATACCTCTCAAGTGTCCCTCTTCAGGAGTATTAGGGGTCCACCCCTCTCAAATATCCCTCTTTCAGAAATATTAGGGGTACATACCTCCCAAGTGTCCCTCTCTAGGAGATATTAGGGGTACATACCTCCCAAGTGTCTCTCTTTAGGAGATATTAGGGGTACATACCTCCCATGTACCTCTTTAGAAATGTTATGGGGTACATACCCCCCAAGTGTTCCTCTTTGTTACATATTAGAGGTACATACTTCCCAAGTGTCCCTTTTTAGGAGATATTTGGGGTTCAAATCATACCACCCTGATGTCCCTGTGTTTAGGAGATCAGACTGTGTGGTGTATATATAAGTGTATCACCCTGGTGTCCCTGTGTTTAGGAGATCAGACTGTGTGGTGTGTATATAAGTGTATCACCCTGGTGTCCCTGTGTTTAGGAGATCAGACTGTGTGGTGTGTATATAAGTGTATCACCCTGGTGTCCCTGTGTGTAGGAGATCAGACTGTGTGGTGTGTATATAAGTGTATCACCCTGGTGTCCCTGTGTTTAGGAGATCAGACTGTGTGGTGTGTATATAAGTGTATCACCCTGGTGTCCCTGTGTTTAGGAGATCAGACTGTGTGGTGTGTATATAAGTGTATCACCCTGGTGTCCCTGTGTTTAGGAGATCAGACTGTGTGGTGTGTATATGAGCGTATCACCCTGGTGTCCCTGTGTTTAGGAGATCAGACTGTGTGGTGTGTATATAAGTGTATCACCCTGGTGTCACTGTGTTTAGGAGATCAGACTGTGTGGTGTGTATATAAGTGTATCACCCTGGTGTCCCTGTGTTTAGGAGATCAGATTGTGTGATATGTATATAAGTGTATCACATTGCTCCACAGCAAAAAAACTTACATTACAGTTGTTTAGATTTCAGTATGTGTGTTTATATATCAGTCTGTATAGATAAAGTGATTTGGTCTTGCTCTAAGTCATTTATTCTGTTACACAAAGTGTTGTCAGTTGGTCATGAAATAACCAATAACATCTAGAGTGTTACACTAAACAATATATTAAAATAGCTGTTTGTATTGTGCGCTAGTAGAGAGTGTTTTGGTTCTTGTATGACACCGTACTGCACGAACAGCTAACATTTTGAATTGATTGGTTGGAGTAAATTTTAAATGTGAGTGCTAATTTCTCAGATCCTGTCAACATGATTAAGCGGTGATAAGCAAAACGCGTTGATGTTGCCACTTTTCCTCCGGGTATCTGAGGGTATCTGAATACACAAGCATGTGAACATTAAGTACTGGTTTATTATAAAATATTATCAATAAATATTTTGTATGTTTTACTTTTACGGATTTGTGCAATGTTTAGTGCTATGGACCTTTTTGTTCTTGAGCTTTAAAGCTTTTAAGTCCTTACTTGTTGTAGGTCAAAGGTATATTCTGTGCCAGGAAACAGTGGATGAGACTGGTGGCAGTGGGGTAACTGCGACCCCTCTGCCTGGCGCAGCCGCCCCCTGCGACCCCTCTGCCTGGCGCCCGCAATCTCCCCGTCTGGCACTCTAGTAATGCAGAGCGCTGGGAGATGACATCATCTCCCAGCACTCTGCATTACAGAAGAGGACCGCGCAGGAGCACAACGCTCCAACCTGTCTCTTCTGCCACTCCACTGGATCACCAGGGATTGGGAGGTAGGAGATGGGGACATTGTGGAAACTGGGGGGGGGGCATTGTGGAGGGCCCGGGGGCCAATGTGGTAGGGGGGTGGTGGGGCCCATGGCACTTCTTACACCAGGGTCCGGAGGGTTCTATATACACCTCTGACTGGTGGTGTGGTGATGTGGGGAGTGGGGTGTGGCCATGGGCGGAGTTAAAGGTTCCCAGATTGCCTTGCCTAGGGGAGCCTGGAATGTATATCCGGCTCTGCTTTGAGTGCTTGAGAGGTAATCAATGCAGAGCACTGCATTGCACAGGCCTCTGGTCTTCAAATGGTTAAGCTACATGAAAAGTTTCTAAATTTCACCAATTGTTGACCAACCAGGATTTCCCATTCACCTCCTTAATTTATAGATTTCTTGCAAATAAAACACAATGCTGATACATCATAGTCTATTATCTCCCTCTCATGGGGACTTCTGTCTACTAATATATTTATTAGTAGGTGGTATCTCAGTTTCCTCTTTGAAGTTAGAATTGTAAATATCCCATATCACCGTCTAGATACAATTGTCAGCTTATCTACCCGGAGGCTTGAGGTGATAATGTTTTAAAATAACTTCTCCTCACCAACATCATCTCACAATGAGTTCTTTCAGTGCCTGGAATTTCTTGTTTAAATACAGAATGACTGAATTTAGATTTAATTATTGGTATAAAAGACATTGTTTGCAGCCTCTTTTTTATTAAAACAACAGCTAAATCTGTCTGATGTTAATCATGCACATCCACCCCAGTTTGTCTGCTACCTGTCCCCTTCCAGCAGCCACTGAGACTGCTAATAGCTTAATCAGTAGAAGCTGTAATTAGCCAGGGCAACAAAATTAGGCAACAATGTAGCCCATGTGTCTGATTCTTTAGGAGGCGCAGCAGCATGGACAATGTGATTATGATGTCATCTTGCCTGGGGAGTTGATAGGTTCCCAAGACCATGTGCTTGTGCCAGGCTACAGTGTGAACTACAATTGTACACTGATGGATTAAAGGGATAGTAATACTTTAATATTACTATCCCCCATATTGTAGATATTTGTAAAATAATTTAATAGCCCCCTGGTTCATCTCTCAGACCTTTATGGTTTGAGAGAAAACCGAACTCAAAGTTCCCCCCTCCCTCCCCCTTCCCTGAAGTTAGCGTTGTACTGACTGCAGGGATACCCGGCCTTATTTTCATCAGGCGGCTCTGCAGCTGAGCTGAGATCGCGTTAGTGAAAAATAATTATTTCACTGAAACGGTCTTCTATGTGTGCTTGCAAACCAAGCACAAACCAAGCACACGTAGAAGACAGTTTCAGTGAAATAATTATTTTTCACTAACGCGATCTTGGCTCTGCTGCAGAGCCACAAGCCTGTCATATGACAGACTTCCCCTGCAGTCGGTACAACGCTGACTTCAGGGAAGGGGGAGGGAGGGGGGAACTTTGCGTTCAGTTATCTCTCAAACCATAAAGGTCTGAGAGATGAACCTGGGGGCTATTAAATTCTTTTGCAAATGTCTACAATATGAGATATTACTATCCCTTTAAGGCTCCATAAGGCCCTAGGCAAGATACCAATTTAGGGCCCCCATCTCTTGATCCAGTGCTTCTGACACAGTGCTGTTAGTATGTACTGGCATTGTAGCTTTAATGGAAGTGAGAGCAACTGGATGATGCTGTTCTCTTTCATAAAAAGGGCATCTGACAATAAATGCTAGTGTCAGTAACAGCAGTGGCTCTCTCTCTTACCCATCATTTGCACCCAGGGCCCTCCTTATTGCCTTGGGCCCTAGACAGTAGTCTAGGTTGATATAATGGTTGATCTGGCTCTGCAATTGCACCAAAGCTATAAGGGAGATTAGCATCATTACATGTGCCAAACTGACAACCAGGCCTGGTGCTTTAAATCTTTCAGTGCCAGAGGGGTGGCCAAGGCATTGCCATACCTGAGAACTCTACGCATTTGACCGAGGAACTCTGGTTTTTGTAGTGAATTACCAGGTGTCTGGGGCAGAGGCTGATTTTCTGGTAGTGGGGAGTTTCTTATGAAACTGCCCACGTCTGCTCCTTCCCAGCCTGTTCCCCCCAATTCACTCCCAGGATTCCTTCCCACTCTGTTTTGCCCACTTCACTGCAAAGCCCATTAAGCCCCACCCCACTGGTGATTAAGTCCCACCCTTTTCTAAAGCAAATCACTTCATTTGTTCTGTCCCACCGGCACCACATGAGTTCCCTCCATGGACTCTAGAACATAAAGTTCCTAAGTATGGGCATTGCCCCTCTGGCACTGAAAGGGTTATGGATGAGACCTGACCTGGGGATGTTGCCCATTCTGCTAGGGCAGTTTTAAGAGCCCCTGGAGGAATTGTGATTGGAATGCCCCCAAATACAGGGGAAATATTTAAGATGCAATTCAATACGCTAAAGAAGTACAATTCTGGAGTAAACCAACTTCACCACAGGGGTTGAATAAAACGACCCACTGATTTAAATGGGGCTTTTAACGCTGTGAATGCTAGCAAGGTCTGCAACGCATTGCTTAGCAAGGTCTGCAACGCATTGCTTAGCAATGCGATAGAGACCTCATTAGCATTCAAGGGATTAAAAAAGCCAATTTAAATCAATGTTATATTTTGTTTGTTCTCTTCAGTGCAAAATCAGCTCATTGAATTGCCACTTCAGTTGGAACCTTCCTTTTTTCTATTCCTGTTTGTGGGAAATGAAGCCACATGTGTGTTTTGTGGACCCAGAAAAGCCTCACTCCTGTCGAACCAAGTGACCACAGGACTAAATTAGTTCCTTCTTTTAAAACTAGGACTGTTGGGAGCCCACACTGAGGACACCTGAAACAAAGGGCCATCAGCTAACACCAGATATGCCCATGCATTAATATGCCTCAGCCCTGAGCCAGTACCCCTGAACCCTCCTTTTCAAGTGGCGTACGTGTGTACTGTACTGGATTTCCACGGACATTCCCTGCTTTTGGCTTCCTGTCCCTTGATACCGTTGTTAAGGTGACCACATTTCCATTATGTCAATCACGGACACTGCAGATATGAGAGCCACAGAATACTTGTCCTCAGCTCTAGGGCCGCTGCATGGGAGAGATCACTATACATCACTGGATATCAGTGAGCAACCTGCTCTTTCTCCAGTGCACCACAGTGTTCTAAACACTAGAGGGGGAACTTCCCATTGATTGCTGTGACAGAAAGCAATGTCTGTGGTGGGCTACAAGATAATGTACATCACACCCAAAGCCTTAAAGGGATAGTAATACTTTTATTTTAATTTTATTTTGTAGGCATTAAAAAAAACACGAAGAACTATATGTCTTATCTCTCAAACCTTTATGGTTTGAGAGATATTCACAAGCAAAGTTTCCCCTCCCGCCCCATTTACCTAGTGTAAGCCATCTTTTCTCAGGTGTGGAATGCAGTCCATAGACTAGACAGATAACAGCAGGGGACAATCTTCTTCCTATGAGAACAATGAAGGCCTTGCCCCCTTGACAAGTTTTTCAGGTTTTTCCCTTATCTTAATTGAAGATTGTCCCTCTCTGTAGTCTACCTGGACACCTCCCTGCTGCTCTGGCTGAGCAGTGTTACATCAGTAAAAGGGGCAGGAGGGGGATACTTTGTCTTTGAATTACTTTTGAACTACAAGTCTGACAGAATTGAAATAACACTCTCCAAAGTCCAAATACTATGAGGATTAATTAGAGCTGCTTTTATTATGAAACATTACTATCCCTTTAAACTAGCATTACACTACAACAAAATTCCACTGCACCTCCTGTTTGATATTAGGGTGAAGGGTCAGTCCTCTCTCCAGCCGGGGCCGGATTTGTCAATAGGCAGACGAGGCACTTGCCTAGGGCGCCCAATTTTCAGGGGCGCCTGGCAATGGCCCTGTCACGCCCACCGGCCCGCCCACTTTCTAATGTGATGGCCCCAAACAGGATGTAAATAATAGTAGCGCTCGCTTTGTTGCAAATGTATAAAATTCCATTTGTTCCCGGTTTGCTTGTAGTCCTTAGCCGCCCCATGTGACCCTCTGCTGCGCCTGCGTGCGACTGCCACTGCACTGTGTCTTTAAAAATACCTGTTTTACCTGTTTTGGTAGTGTAAGGTACAGCACATGTAGTTGTCGGCTTCGGAGCTCCAATCTGTCCCAGTGGGGCGTTGCTAGGCTACCATGCCGGTGTCCGTGCGCTTCCCTATGTCACACCTTTGTGATGTCAGCTGCCTCCCATATATAAGGCAGTGAGGTGACTGATCCGAAGCTCTGTTCTTTTAGCCTTCCCGTGCATTTCAGTACCTGCCT
This sequence comes from Rhinophrynus dorsalis, assembly GCA_037306005.1. NCBI lineage: Eukaryota > Metazoa > Chordata > Amphibia > Anura > Rhinophrynidae > Rhinophrynus > Rhinophrynus dorsalis. The sequence goes on from CM074727.1 coordinate 158,552,508, forward strand.
CTCAGTGATTCTTTGCCTACCCATGTACCAGAGCATTGGATTACCTCTCGACCCCAGGGTGCATATAAAAAAATAATGCTGTGCAGCCTGTGCAGCACCGGCTGTGCCCCAAACTTCCACTTAAATTGATTATGATGTGCCCGATGCGCCTGTGCTCGTGCACCCTTGAGGGCACTTGTACAGTAACAGACTAGTGTGTTTTGTTGTTGATTATACACACAACAGGCAGAATAACAGGGAGCAGAGTGAGAGGTGAAGGGCGGCTGAATGCAGGCTGATAGGCATGGTCAGGGGAGGCAATGGCATGCACAGCTCGCACACACACTGACATACACGGGAGCACATAGGAACTGGAGGAGTGGTAATGACAGCTACTACCATGGCAGCTCAGAGAAACCTTTCACTCGTTAACCCCTTCTCGCTTGTCTGAGGCGGCCAGTCAGTTCCTGTGTGTGTGGCTAGCCTAATGCGCACATATCTGACATCCTGACATGGCAGCCAGTGGCCTGACTTTAACCCTTTGAGCGCCACAGTTGTGAGCAACTTTCGCAATGCGTTGCCAGAGTGGTAATGAGTCCGTATCACTCTAGTACGCAAAGGTTTAATGCTAATGTATTGCTTGTCAAGGCTGTAGACCTCCCTAGCATTCAAGGGCTTACATTCCCATTTAAATCAAAAAAGATTTTTCATTTGTTTGCTTTGGTGTAGTAGTCCGATTGCTCCAGAATTACACGTGTTGTTTAGTACATCTGTGTTACCTACTAGGATTGCTTTTACAACCCAGTTTTTGTAAATAAGACTTTTTTGAATAAATGTACATTTTGAAAACAGACACTAGCTAAGGTTTGCCTTAGCATCCTTAATCCTTTTAATTAAAATTTTTTTTATTTACGATTGAAACAATACACCCACTACCATGGCCACCATGCAAGCACTGAAGGTCTATAGTCTGTACAGGTTACAATCTCATAACCTGTGGACAAATAATTCACATACATAACTCTCGAGTTTACATGGGATAAAACTGAATCTGATGTTTAAGGGGCGATTGGGCATGATTGTACACAGTCAGCGAATATAATGCCTGCACCTCCCTATATATAATTTTTTCCTCTAACTCTGGGAAAATTGCCACAGTACTGAGAAGAATAAAAAAAATCTAAAGATGGGTGTGGCCACGAGAGGGTGTGGTTAATGGAGGGGTGTGGCTAAGTGAGGGGAGTGGTTGGGTGGGGCAAAGGCAGGGCTAGGGGCGCTGGAGGGTGTTGTGCCTAGGGGCGCCTGAGATGTAAATCCGGTCCTGTCTCCAGCCCTATCTGGAGGCTGTTTTTTTTTTTGTAGCCCAGCAGAAACATCACATTTCTGTCTGGAAGCCATTTTCTTGTTGCCAAAACTTGCTAGTTACAGTGTAATAATATTTTGAAATTGATCCCTACGCCCCTTTCCCCGATATCAAGCCGCCTCCTCATTGATCTGAAGTCTGGTCGCTTGACCGGACAGATCACAACGAGGGACAATCTTTCCTCATTCAGTAGAAGGAAAAACCTGTCCTCCTTGACCAAGGAGCAAATTAAAAATGTTGCTTACATCAAAATGGCATGTTTAAAACAATCACTATTCCATAGAAACATAGAATTTGACGCCATATAGGAACCATTCGGCCCATCGTCTGCTAATTTTCCTACTGTAAAAATGTTAAGGACAGCCATATGCCTATCCCATCCATGCTTAATTTCTGTCACTGTATTAACTTCTGCCACTTCTGCTGGTAGGCTATTCCACTTATATACTACCCTATCAGTAAAGTAAAACTTTCTTACATTACATCTAAACCTGTGCCCCTCTATTTTTAGACTATGGCCTCTTGTCCTAACATTTTTACTCCTTTGAAATATACTGCACTTTGTTGAATCCCTTCATGTATTTGAATGTTTCTATCATATCCCCTCTCTCTCTTCCCTCCTCCAAGCTATACATATTCAGATCCTTTAGTCTATCCTGATATTTCTTTTCCTGTAGACCAGTCACCATTTTAGTAGCCCTTCTTTGAATTTTCTCTAGAGTATCAATATCCTTCTGGAGATGGGGTCTCCAGTACTGTACACAATACTCTAGGTGAGATGCAACTAGAGATCTGTAGAGTGGCATGACCACTTCCCTTTTTCTGCTACTAATGCTTCTAGCTATGCAACCCACCACCCTGCTTGCATTCCCCACCGCTTTATTACATTGCCTGCCTACCTTTAAGTAATTAGAAATAATTACTCCCAAATTCCTTTCCTCTGATGTCTCTGACAGCACAGTACCCTTTTGGATTTGTATGTCCCAAGTGCATTATTTTATTATTATTATTATTTTTTAGATTAGGTTAGATTAGGTTTGGGGAGTTTGGGGGTACAGTTGTTAGAATTTGAGGGTGGTTTTGGGTTGTTTTTTTGTATAGATTAGTTAGGTTAGAGTAGATAGGTTAGGGTTAGTTTGGGGTACTTAGATTAGGGTAGTTATTGTAAGTTATGTTAGTTTGGGGGCATAGTTGTTTTAATAAGGTAACATTTTAAACTCGCCATACTGACTCAAGTAACATTTTACATGTGATACTGTGATGCGAGCTCAGGGAGCTAAACCCTTTAAGGATGGCCGGCACTGAAGACCCACAGAGTATTTTTTTTTTTTTCTTCATTAAAGCGGAACTACCAACTTAGTTAAAGTCGTGACTAGCTTAATAATAGTTATCTTATCTCTAAAAATTACACGGTGCTACAGAAAACCTTAAAGGGATAGTAATGCTTAAAGGGATAGTAATGTTTCATAATAAAAGCAGCTCTAATTAATCATCATAGTATTTGGACTTTGGAGAGTGTTACTTTAATTCTGTGAGAGTTGTAGTTCAAGAGTAATTCAATGATAAAGTATCCCCCTCCCACCCCTTCTACTGATGTAACACTGCTCAGCCAGATCAGAAGGGAGGTGCTCAGGTAGATTGCAGAGAGGGACAATCTTCAATTAAGATAAGGGAAAAACCTGAAAAACGTGTCAAGGGGGGCAGGGCTTTCATTGTTCTCATAGGAAGAAGATTGTCCCCTGCTGTTATCTATCTGGTCTATGGACTGCATTCCACATCTGAGAAGAGATGGCTTACACTAGGTAAAAGGGGCGGGAGGGGAAACTTTGCTTGTGAATATCTCTTAAACCATAAAGGTTTGAGAGATAAGACTTATATCGTTCTTCATGTTTTTTTTTAATGCCTACAAAATAAAATAAAGTTAAAATGAAGCATTACTATCCCTTTAAGTATTACTAATCCCTATAGTAAAGTCCTTTATGGTTTGATAGATTATCGCTCTTAAAGTTTCCCTCTCCCTCCCCCTTCCCCGTAGTCAGAGTTCTAGCTGACTGCAGGGAAGCAAGTCGTACGACTTTCAGGCGGCTCACCAGCACAGCCAAGATCGCGTTAATAAAAAAGAAATCTTTCACTGAAATGGTCTTCTGCGTGTGCTTGGTTTGGGGGCATTACATGTATTTTTAAAAGGACTTTACTATAGGGATTAGTAATACTTAAGTATTACTATCCCTTTAATCTTCCAAGACCGGAAGCCAGGCATCAGTGTAGACATCTTGTCTGTGCACATGCGCTGTCAGTCCCGGTGACCCTTCAGAAGTATTGCACTGTGCCACAGGGTAACCTGAACTTGACAGGTTTTTCAGGTTTTCCCTTATGCTTACTGAAGATTGTCCCTCTCTGCGATCCATCCGGACAGTCTTGCTGCTCTGAGGTGAGCAGTGTTACATCAGTAATAGGGGCGGGAGGGGGATACTTTATCATTCAATTACTCTTGAACTACAACTCTGACAGTATTGAAATAACACTCTCCATGGCCCAAATACTAGAAAGATTATTCAGAGCTTCATTTTTTGTGAAACATTACTATCCCTTTAAGAACCACAGAGCCTTTTTTTTTTTTTTTTTTTTTTGCCGATCCAACGCAGGGCTCCCCGAATGGCGTGCAGCCACCCAGAGAGCCCTAAAATTCATAACGGTCCTGGCACATTATGGGTCCTTATCGCACGTCCAACCTATGATGTGCCAGGGCCATCATGGGCATACCTGGGAACTCTCAGGGATTGACCCTGAGATTCAGGGTTTTGAACCAAATCTCAGGGTCTCAGGGTGAAGGGCCAAAATCTCAGGGTGAGAGAGTCCAGTGTTTCTCACTATAAGATTTACACCAAATGACTGGTTCTTTAAAGGGATAGTAATACTTGAAAATAAGTTTATTTTATATTGTAGCCCTTAAAAAAACATGAAAAATGATATAAGTCTTATCTCCCAAACCTTTATGGTTTGGAAGATATTCACTTGTAAAATATAGTTAAACTAGTTGAACAGCCCGTTACACGGGCCACAGTGCCTCTGGCAGCCGGTCGCGGCACAGTCACGCGCAGTGGAGACTGCCCGCGCCACTGCTGATACAGAGCTGTACGCTCCTTCGGAGCACCCAGCTCTGTATCAGCCGCAGCGCGGGCAGTCTGTACTGCGCATGACTGCCGCACACGCAGCAGTGTCTACTGCGCATGTCGGGCGTTACACACAACTTAGCAAATTATTATATAGGATTCTCTTTTCTGTTTCAGCCAAGTCTGCCATCTAGTGGACAGATTTGGAATTCAGTCCACAGAACAACCGGCAGCTCTTTAGGAGTGCCGAGATCACGATCTTTGAAAAGAACTGCTTAACTGGAACTATTTACAAAGTGTGCCTGGCTTGAAAGCACACTTTGTAGACCATTCCAATTAAGAAATTCTTTTTAAAGATGGTGATCTCAGCACTTCTGGAGAGGCACAACCGGTCCCGGGACCGGATTCCAAATCTGAAGGGTGGAGCAATGGCGTCACTCCAGGGGAAACTTTACTTGCTAATATCTCCCAAACCATAAAGGTTTGGGAGATAAGACTTATATCATTTTTCATGTTTTTTAAGGGCTACAATATAAAATAAACTTATTTTCAAGTATAGTATCCCTTTAATATTCAAATTAGTGACCTTTGTATCAGAATGGCAGAAGGAGAAGTCCTGAAGGTCTTTTGAGTGTGTAAGAAGTGATATCTCAGAACTGTAACCTGTTAAATGTCACTTGAGGACTGACTGGACCATCTCTAAGTTAGAGCAAATATTGAGCTAACACAGAGACTCTACTTTGTTAGGAGTATTAAGGGTTAATATTTAAAATGTCTCAGGGTGAGCTAATTTCAAAAGTTCCCAGGTATGATCATGGGTCCTTAAGGGGTTTAAAACATGTCAGTAAGAGTTTATACATATCCTTAGGTCACTTTGTGCCAATTTTACAGACACTTTCGTTATTACTCCAATTTCATACATCTCCCCCATAGGGCCAAGGAGTGACAGAAACCACCACAAGACTCCTGGAAGTGAAAAAAAGGAAACCCAGGTGACTGTAACCCGAGTCTGATTTCCAGGAATCCCTTTCAGCTTCATAACAGGAACATTCTTGTTGCCAGTAAACTTTTCCACTACGAGAGGAAAAGAGGCTTACCCAGCATGCACAGCAAATCCTTATCATGTGTGAGCCATTCTGTACTCACACATACCTGCAGAATGCCTCAGACACTGAGGTGACTCAGGCAGTCTCATTAACCCTTTGAGTGCCAGAGGGGCACACGATGCATGCATCATGTACCCCTCTGGCACTGAATGGGTTAACTCAGAGATATTGTACTCGGATAATTCAGGTCTTTGTTTTAGAAATTGTGGAGAGATTGGTAAAGTTGAACGTTTTTGGTGGGATTTTACTAAGGTTAAAGCAATTTGGGTTAACATTTCTAATGTTCTATCTCTGATTTTTGGAAAAAATGTTCTATCTATTTCATACCTCCCAAGTGTCCCTCTTTAGGAGGGACAGTCCCTCATTTAGACCCAAATCCCCCTGTCCCTCTTTCCCACCCTGATGTCCCTCTTTTTAGGAGATCAGATTGCATGGTGTGTATATAAGTGTATCATATTACTGTACAGCAATAAAACTCACATTATTGTTTGTTTAAACATCTGTATATGTGTTTGTAAATTAGTGTGTGTAAATAAAATATTTTGGTCTTGTTATAAATCATTTATTATGTTACACAAGTAGGTATCAATAGGTCATGAAATAGCCTAAAAATGCTCGGTAATGCCCCACCCACCCACCAGCCACACCCACAGCAACACCCCCTAAAACACAAGTGTCCCCCTTTGGCAATTTGAAATGTTGGGATGTATGCTATTTGGGAAGTTTTACTTGGGAAGAGGAGATTAAAGGGATAGTAATACTTCATTTTAACTTTATTTTATTTTGTAGGCATTACAAAAACATGAAGAATTATATAAGTCTTATCTCTCAAACCTTTATGGTTTATGAGATATTCACAAGCAAAGTTCCCCTCCCCGCCCCTTTTTCCTAGTGTAAGCAATCTCTTCTCAAATGTGAGTCTGGTTGTATGACAGGACAGATAACAGAAGGAGACAATTTTCTTTGTATGAAAACAATGAAAGCCCTTCCCCCCTTGACAAGTTTTTCAGCTTTTTCCATTATCTTAATTGAAGATTGTCCCTCTCTGCAGTCTACCTGGGCATCTCCCTTCTGATCTGGTTGAACAGGGAAGGGATACTTTGTTAGTTAATATCTCATAAACCATAAAGGTTTCAGAGATAAGACTTATATCATTCTTCATGTTTTTTTAATGCCTACAAAATAAAATAAAGTTAAAACGAAGTATTACTATCCCTTTAACTATTACCATTACTGGGGTAAAGATGGTGATAGAAGCATTCTGGATGTCAGATTTCATTCCTTGGGATAAGATTAGATCAAAGATGAATCAAATTAGTTTTTTTTTAATACTTAAATTCAATTGAGTTTGACTGTTTTAGTACATTTCTTCATATCTGGTCTCCTTGGTTGGAAAGTTCATGTGGTTTAACTTACAGATATCTGTTGCAATATAAATTGATACTTTGTATATTGTTTCTTTTTATATTGTTTTGATATTTTGTGAAGTGTTTTATTTTCCTTCTCACAACGTTCTAATTTCTGTAAAACAATTCAAAAATAAAGTAAAAAAAAATGCGGTGGGAGTGTTGCCAAACAAAACACTCACATTATTGTGTAAATCAGGGTTCCACAGAATCCTACTGTTCCATGGAACATGCTTTCCAACATTTCAAATGACCAATGAGGGATCCTTTTGTTTTAGGTGGTTTTGCTGGGGGTGTGGCTAGTGGGCAGGTCATAACCAATCATTTTTAGGTTATTTCATGACCTAATGACACCTGTTTGTGTAACTGAATAACTGATTTAGAGCAAGAAGATCAAAGTATTTTATTTACACTGACTAATTTATAGGGACACTGGGGAGGTATGGACCCCTAATATCTCCTAAAGAGGGACACCTGGGAGGTATAAACCCCTAATATTGCCTAAAAACAGACAGTTTAAAGGTATGGACCCCTAATATCTTCTAATGAGGGACACTTGGGAGGTATGGACCCCTAATATCTCCTAAAGAAGGACACTTGGGATGTATGGATCCCTAATATCTCCTAAAGAGGGACACTTGGGAGGAATGGACCCCTAATATCTCCTAAAGAAGGACACTTGGGAGGTATAGACCCCTAATATCTCCTAAAGAGGGACACTTGGGAGGTATAGACCCCTAATATCTCCTAAAGAGGGACACTTGGAAAGTACAGACCCCTTATATCTCATAAAGAGGGACACTTGGGAGGCATGAACCCCTAATATCTCCTAAAGAGGGACACTTGGGAGGCATGGACCCCTAATATATCCTAAAGAGGGACATTTGGGAGGTATGGACCCCTAATATCTCCTAAAGAGGGACACTTGGGAGGTATGGGTTCTGTGACTATCAGTGGACAGTGGAACAAGGCTGAAGTGGCACATGTGGTGCATGTGTTGAAGACTGAAGCAAGCACAATCACTCAGTAGCTGCTCTGCAAAACCAGTTTATTAACCCCTTAACGACCCTTGATGGTCATAGTACGTCATGGGTCGATCTGACTGAATGACCATGACGTTCTATGACCGTCATGGAATTCTGGGCTACCCCCGCAGCTGCACGCCGTTCGGGGAGTCCGGAACCAGAAAAGTGAAAAAAAAAAAAAAATGCTCCATGGTCCTTAACTGACCGCGCTGATCGGCCGGTCGTTAAGGGGTTAAATTGTAGCCTGTAAATTGGCTGATATGTACATTATCCCTTTGGATGCAACAGAGATCTCTAACCCATTGAGAAGGTATGTGTTCATCCCTCACATCCAAGAAGATAAATAATTTGATTGTTAGGGTCCCACTAGGATTTAATTTGAAACACAAAGGCCAATGTAGAAGGAGTTTGAAAATTACTTGTTCAAGTTATTAAAAACATGAATGTTTTGTTTTCACTTTTATTATTTTAGAAGTAAAATATAGATTAAAATATATTTTGTCTATTTAGTGATGTCAGCACCCTCTACTTGCAGTTTACAAAAGAGTCAGTATATTAAAGGGATAGTAATACTTAAAATGTAAAAAAAAATATGTTGTAGGGTTTATCCCCCTGAGTAAAACAAGGGTACTCCCACTGCTGAAAGGTGTTTCATTCAAAAGTTATTAATTTTCAAAGTTGAATTTTTTAGGTGCAATATCACAGTGGCCTGAAATTGTACAATGGCGCTGTTGCTACACAATCCTATGGATAGCTCTGGTCAGTTGACCATAAATCTCCATAGGATGGTGTAGCAACAGTGCCAATGTACAATTTCAGGCCACTGTGATATTGCACCTAAAAAATTCAACTTTGAAAATTAATAACTTTTGAATGAAACACCTTTCAGCAGTGGGAGTACCCTTGTTTTACTCAGGGGGATAAACCCTACAACATATTTTTTTTTACATTTTAAGTATTACTATCCCTTTAAGTCACATTAGATTGCACAAGAAGTAAAAAAGATGATATTCTACTTTAGTGATTTGAGAGTCGGGGTCTTTCTAACCAGTGTCAGTAGAGCCCAAAAGATACAAACCACAAACTTCATATTTCTATATAATTCTATATAATAAAGTTTATACAAACAATAATATGAGTTTTATTGATGTGGAGCGATGTTCTATGGAGATTTATGGTCCTGGGACCAGAGCTGTCCATAGGATGGTGTAGCAACAGTGCCACTGTACAATTTCAGGCCACTGTGATATTGCACCTAAAAAATTCAACTTTGAAAATTAATAACTTTTGAATGAAACACCTTTCAGCAGTGGGAGTACTCTTGCTTTACTCAGGGGGATAAACCCTACAACATATTTTTTTTTTACAATTTAAGTATTACTATCCCTTTAAGTCACATTAGATTGCACAAGAAGTAAAAAAGATGATATTCTACTTTAGTGATTTGAGAGTCGGGGTCTTTCTAACCAGTGTCAGTAGAGCCCAAAAGATACAAACCACAAACTTCATATTTCTATATATTTGTATTTTCATGGTTTAACACCCCGGGGACAGCAGTGGGTTTTGGCACGACAGGAAAAGATGCAGCAACTATGACAGGAAATTAGTACTAAGAATAAAAGTGGGTCTGTGCACGAGGGACGAGGCAATGCATTATCTGTGACCAGCAGCAATTTTACTTCAGTCTCAACTTCTAACAAAGGAATAGAAAACCTTCAGATCTCCCGCTGTTTGGGACTACAGCCCCCATCATCCCCAGCCAGACAGTGATTGTGGATGATGGGAGTTGTGTTCTCAAACAGCTGGAGAGTCAGAGATTGCCTAGGGTTATTTGAGGGGTTAATCTCTTTATTCACTTTGAGGGTTTAACTCCTTGAGAACTAGAGGGGTGTGCAGAGCATTGGTTCTCAATGCCTTACACCCCCCTTTGGTTCTTAAGGGGATCTTTCACCCCTATACATGTTGGTCTAAATAGTTTACGTAGTGACTAGATAACGTTTTCATTTTTTTTTTTAATCGCTATTTTGCTGAATTTAATCGAGTAAATAATGCCCTGCGCCCTGCTTCCAGACAGAGTGCAGTTACCAGCTCTGTACCACAGTCTGTCACTCTTCCTCTGCTCACCTCCCTCTGTCCAGTCTCCTCCAATGACGGAGGCTTTCTGCATGTAAGCTGGAGTTCTCTCATTGGCCAGAGACCGCACCAGCTTACATGCAGAAATCGTCCATCATTGGAGGAGGAGGGATATAGGGAGGGGAGCAGAGGATGAGTGACAGACTGTGCTACAGAGCTGGTAAGCGCAGTCTGTCTGGAAGTAGGGTGCATGGCACAATTTACTCAATTAAATACAGCAAATTAATGATTTTATTAAAAAAATGAAAATGTTATACAAGCTAGTCGGTACATAAATGAACTATTTAGATCAACATGTATAGGGGTGATAGATCTCCCTTAATAGTAATAGAACGTTACCAAAGCGGCACAGTTTGTTCATCATAAGGAATAATACTGGCGGCTGCTGCTCTTATTGTCCAAAACTGTACAATCACGCTGTTATTCTATGTAGGAATGTACCCTTCCTGCCCCTTTCCTCAATGTCAGCATTTCAGGCTGAGCTCCAATAACAGATCACAATGAGGGACAATCTTCAGTTAGTATTAGGAAAAACCTGCTCTCCTACTACAAGGAGGACAGGTTTTTCCTTACAATGACCGAGGGAACATTGTGCCTCGCTGTGATTTGTCCGGTCCAGTCCAGACGTCTGATCTAAGGGAAGGCGCATTTGGATGGGGAAAGGGGTGGGAGGGGTAAACCTCAGCATAAAATAACATCATAATTGTACATTTATGGAGAATAAGAGCAGCAGCCTGCAGTACTATTCCTTATGATGAACAAACTGCACTGCTTTGGAAATCATCTATTAATATCCCTTTAAACAAACTCTCAAAGCAAATAAAAGGAAAGAAGGCAGCTCAGTATTGCTCTAACAGGGAGAGAGAAGGAGACAGACAGACAGACAGTGAGAGGGAGAATACTGCTAGCTTAACCCTTTGAATGCTGAAGTGTTCTCCAATGCAAGGACCAAGGTGAGGGTGCAACACAGTGCAATGCAGTGGCAGCGTGCTCCACATTCACACCCCTGCCTTCAGTGCCATACACCTGGCTCAGTCCCCAGTACCACGTGAATGGTGGGGTTATAGTAGTTAGCGCAATCAGACCAATCAGGGCAATCTTGCATGAGTGACAGACCCACCGACCAATCGGTGCTCAGTCTTGTAAAAACATTTCTGAGCTGCCACAGGGTCCATAATTAGTTACCAAATGTCACTGAATGATAGCAAACTGGAATTGTATAGTTATATTGAAGGAACAAGGGGCATTCATAAAGTCTGATGCTGCTACTGAGTTCACTGTTCAATGAGATTAGAAACCCGGTCCACACAACTCGCAAAAAGGGACAATATTGTGTCAGTATAAGGAAAAACCCTACCCTCCTTCATCAAGGGGAGCAGGGGTTCCCTGATACTGACACACACATTGTTGTCCCTCTTTGGGATCCATCCGGTCAAGCGTCCGACTTTCGGATCTCAGGGAACTCTGCATGACGTGATGTAATGGGGCGGGAGGAGGAAAATTATGACTCATTTTACTAGAAGAATACGAATTTACAGACATTACCAACGATACTATGCATTATATAACATTACATTGAACTGTCCTGTGTATATTTATATTTTAACTGCTTATTTACTGTTTGAATTAGAGTCATTTCTACCAGTGAGGCAGAGGTAGAGTCCTGTTCGTCTAGTGAATGTTTAAGCAGTGAGATCTATAAGATATAGCATGTTAAGGGTTACTTGTCGACTGAATGGAGTATCTCTAGGATAGAGCAAGTAGGCAACAAGTATCAACAGTTTTGGGAACATAGGTATAAATTACAAAATATGTACAGGTGGCGCAAAAGATTATGGAGAAGACAGAAAGGAGGATCACTAAGTTCAGTCTTAGGGTGATCACGCGTCCCGGAATGCCCGGGACTGTCCCTAATTGGGGGTCTGTGTCCCGCGCCCCAACAGTGAGTCCCGGAATGGAGCCACATGCATCAGTCCAGCCAGCCAATGAAATGTATTTGCTGTATGGTCCTCATTGGCTGGCTGGCTGGACTGGTGCGTGCGTGACAGCTGGGATGGAGCAGGTATGCTGGAGCTGCAAGTGAGACCCGCGGCTGAGGCTCCCACCGGAGCTGACCATCTTTCTGAGGCTGACACAGAGTAAGTGTTCCCAGTGGGAACTCTTACTCTGTGTCAGCCTCAGAAAGATGGTCAACGCCGGTGGGAGCCTCAGCCGCGGGACTAGGGTGTAGTGTTGAGCGAGCATGCTCGGCCGATGCTCGGATCGGCTCGAGCATCGCTCTGCTCGGCACATGGCGGTACTCGTATGAGTACCGCATGTGCTCGCCCGCCATGTTCGGGTCTCCTCCCCGCACGTTTTGCGGCTGCTGCGCAGCCAATAAACGTGCAGGGAGGCTCTGACATCGGTGTAATGCCAGCAGCCATGTTGGCTGCTGGCATTACACTGATTGGCTGGCCAGAACCCGTGGTCGGGTGCTGTATAGCACCTGACCATCGAGTTCGGCTCAGTCTTAGCCAGGGAGAGCTGAGGATAGGAAGGGAAAGGCAGTGTAGGGAGGAAAAAAAGCCAAATTGTGAAAAAAAAGAACCAAAAGTCCTTTTTAGGACTACTGTGTGTGGGGGCAGCAGGTTATTTTGTGTGGGGGGAAAAAAAAAAAAAAAAATATTCTGTTTAGTGTGAAAAGTTGCAGATTAGAGCACATTCTGTTTAGTGTGCACAGTTGCAGATTAGAGCACATTCTGCTTAGTGTGCAAAGTTGCAGATTAGAGCACATTCTGTTTAGTGTGCAAAGTTGCAGATTAGAGCACATTCTGTTTAGTGTGCAAAGTTGCAGATTAGAGCACATTCTGTTAAGTCTTCAAACTAAAATATCAAAGTCACATATTCCATTCAGTGTGCGTCGCCGCAGTTTAGCAGCACATTCTGTGTACTGTGCAGAGTTGCAGAATAGGAAGAAATACTGTTAAGTCTTCAAACTAAAATATCAAAGTCACATATTCCATTCAGTGTGCTTCGCCGCAGTTTAGCAGCACATTCTGTGTACTGTGCAGAGTTGCAGAATAGGAAGAAATACTGTTAAGTCTTCAAACTAAAATATCAAAGTCACATATTCCATTCAGTGTGCTTCGCCGCACTTTAGCAGCACATTCTGTGTAGTGTGCAGAGTTGCAGAATAGGAAGAAATACTGTTAAGTCTTCAAACTCAAATATCAAAGTCACATATTCCATTCAGTGTGCTTCGCCGCAGTTTAGCAGCACATTCTGTGTACTGTGCAGAGTTGCAGAATAGGAAGAAATACTGTTAAGTCTTCAAACTAAAATATCAAAGTCACATATTCCATTCAGTGTGCTTCGCCGCAGTTTAGCAGCACATTCTGTGTAGTGTGCAGAGTTGCAGAATAGGAAGAAATACTGTTAAGTTTTCAAACTCAAATATCAAAGTCACATATTCCATTCAGTGTGTGTCACCGCCGTTTAGCAGCCTATTCTGTGTACTCTGCACAGTTGCAGAATAGGAAGAAATACTGTTAAGTTTTCAAACTCAAATATTAAAGTCACATTTTCCATTCAGTGTGTGTCACCGCCGTTTAGCAGCCTATTATGTGTACTCTGCACAGTTGCAGAATAGGAAGAAATACTGTTAAGTTTTCAAACTCAAATATTAAAGTCACATTTTCCATTCAGTGTGTGTCACCGCCGTTTAGCAGCCTATTCTGTGTACTCTGCACAGTTGCAGAATAGGAAGAAATACTGTTAAGTTTTCAAACTCAAATATTAAAGTCACATATTCCATTCAGTGTGTGTCACCGCCGTTTAGCAGCCTATTCTGTGTACTCTGCAGAGTTGCAGAATAGTAAGAAATACTGTTAAGTTTTCAAACTCAAATATTAAAGTCACATTTTCCATTCAGTGTGTGTCACCGCCGTTTAGCAGCCTATTCTGTGTACTCTGCACAGTTGCAGAATAGGAAGAAATACTGTTAAGTTTTCAAACTCAAATATTAAAGTCACATTTTCCATTCAGTGTGTGTCACCGCCGTTTAGCAGCCTATTCTGTGTACTCTGCACAGTTGCAGAATAGGAAGAAATACTGTTAAGTTTTCAAACTCAAATATTAAAGTCACATTTTCCATTCAGTGTGTGTCACCGCCGTTTAGCAGCCTATTCTGTGTACTCTGCACAGTTGCAGAATAGGAAGAAATACTGTTAAGTTTTCAAACTCAAATATTAAAGTCACATATTCCATTCAGTGTGTGTCACCGCCGTTTAGCAGCCTATTCTGTGTACTCTGCACAGTTGCAGAATAGGAAGAAATACTGTTAAGTTTTCAAACTCAAATATTAAAGTCACATATTCCATTCAGTGTGTGTCACCGCCGTTTAGCAGCCTATTCTGTGTACTCTGCAGAGTTGCAGAATAGGAAGAAATACTGTTAAGTTTTCAAACTCAAATATCAAAGTCACATATTCCATTCAGTGTGTGTCACCGCCGTTTAGCAGCCTATTCTGTGTACTCTGCACAGTTGCAGAATAGGAAGAAATACTGTTAAGTTTTCAAACTCAAATATTAAAGTCACATTTTCCATTCAGTGTGTGTCACCGCCGTTTAGCAGCCTATTCTGTGTACTCTGCACAGTTGCAGAATAGGAAGAAATACTGTTAAGTTTTCAAACTCAAATATTAAAGTCACATTTTCCATTCAGTGTGTGTCACCGCCGTTTAGCAGCCTATTCTGTGTACTCTGCACAGTTGCAGAATAGGAAGAAATACTGTTAAGTTTTCAAACTCAAATATTAAAGTCACATATTCCATTCAGTGTGTGTCACCGCCGTTTAGCAGCCTATTCTGTGTACTCTGCACAGTTGCAGAATAGGAAGAAATACTGTTAAGTTTTCAAACTCAAATATTAAAGTCACATTTTCCATTCAGTGTGTGTCACCGCCGTTTAGCAGCCTATTCTGTGTACTCTGCACAGTTGCAGAATAGGAAGAAATACTGTTAAGTTTTCAAACTCAAATATTAAAGTCACATTTTCCATTCAGTGTGTGTCACCGCCGTTTAGCAGCCTATTCTGTGTACTCTGCACAGTTGCAGAATAGGAAGAAATACTGTTAAGTTTTCAAACTCAAATATTAAAGTCACATATTCCGTGTAAGATGAAGAAGGCGGGTAAAAAGGGACGGGGAAGTGGACGTGATCCTGATAGTTCAGGGCGCGGGTCAAGACGCGGAGAAACTGTGCCTGGTGCCAGAGCACAAGAAAGAAAGACATCCACCATACCTAGCTTCATGTCTAATTTTACAGGGCGTCGCAGGACATCACTCTCGAGGTCCGACCACTGCGAACAGGTGGTCGGTTGGATGACAGCTGATACTGCTTCCAGTCGGTTAAGCACCACCCTGTCTTCCACCAAGTCCACTCTCAGTAGCCAAGAGTCTGGTCAACATAATCCTCACTCTGATCATCCTTCCTCCCACCATAGACGGTCTGGTCAAAGAAGTGATCCCACACTGGGATATAGTGAGGAGCTCGTCTCATCACCAATCCTTCATTTGACCCTCTCTCCAAGCACGCTTGCAGAGGAACATGACATCTTGTGCCCTGATTCACAACCTCTAGCGGCTACCCAATCACAAGAAGATGACAGATGTGAACGGCATTTAAGGTCAAAGGAAGTAGTGGATGATGATGATGATGATGAGACACAGTTGCCATTAAATCAACCACTATTTCCGTCTCAAGACCTTGTTGAGGAGAATGTTATACAGTTGTCAATGACTGAGTATGTGGTGGGATCAAGACTTGAGGAGGATGATCAGAGTGAGGAAGTGGAGGAGGACTTGGTGGACGATGAGGTGACTGACCCCACCTGGGAAGGTGTAGAGCCGAGCGATGACAGCAGTCCTGAGGGTGAGCCATCTGCAGCACCGCAACAGGCTGGAAGAGGCAGTGGTGTGGCTACAGAAAGAAGGCGGACCGCACCAAACCGGCCCGCAAATGTTCCACGGAGCACCCCCTTGCGTAAATCTACCTTGCCAAAGGGTAGGTGTTCCGCGGTATGGCGTTTTTTTAAGGAAAGTGCGGACGACAAAAGAATTGTAGTTTGCAACCTGTGCCACACCAGAATGAGCCGAGGCATGAACACTAGAAACCTCACCACCACCAGCATGATCCGACACATGGCATCCAAGCACCGTAGTAAGTGGGAGGAACGCCTGGATTGCCCATCTGTGTCTGCAGGCCACACCACTGCCTCCTCTTCCCCTGTTTTCGGTGCCGGCCAATCGCCTGTCGAAGGTGCAGGCCCGCATACCTCCCGCCCTGCACCTGTACCATCTGAAGCACCATCAGCGACCACATCCACTTCCCTGTCCCAGCACAGCGTCCAAATGTCGTTACCCCAGGCATTTGAGCGCAAGAGAAAGTACCCAGCCACCCACCCACAGGCCATAGCACTAACCTCACACCTTTCAAAATTACTGGCCATCGAAATGCTGCCATTTAGGCTTGTGGACACTGAGTCCTTCCGCAGCCTGATGGCAGCAGCTGTCCCTCGGTACGCGGTCCCCAGCCGCCACTACTTTTCCCGGTGTGCCATCCCCGCATTACACCACCATGTGTCCCGTAACATCACCCGTGCCCTGACCAACGCAGTTACTGGGAAGGTCCACTTAACGACTGACACATGGACAAGTGCTTGTGGCCAGGGACGCTACATTTCCCTGACGGCACACTGGGTGAATGTCGTGGAGGCTGGGAGCGACTCGGACCCTGGGATGGCACGGGTGCTACCCACGCCGAGGATTGCGGGCCCTACCTCCATCAGGGTTTCCACCAGCACCTACGTTATTGGCTCCTCCTCCTCCGTTTCCACCTCCGAATTCTCTACACGCAGCGCCACTCACCCATCAGCCAGTAGCTGGAAGCAGTGTAGCACTGCAGTGGGGAAGCGTCAACAGGCCGTGCTGAAGCTGATCTGCCTTGGGGACAAACAGCACACGGCCTCAGAGCTGTTGCAGGGGATTAGTCACCAGACCGAGCAGTGGCTCTCGCCACTCAACCTGCAACCAGGCATGGTTGTGTGTGATAATGGGCGTAACTTGGTGGCAGCTTTGGAGCTCGGCAAGCTCACACACGTACCATGCCTAGCGCATGTATTTAATTTAGTGGTGCAGCGATTTCTAAAAACCTACCCCAATGTGCATGATCTCTTGACCAAGGTGCGCCGCGTGTGTGCACATTTCCGTAAGTCATCTACAGCTTCGGCCGGCCTGTTGAAGCTGCAGCAGCGCTTACAATTGCCAGCTCACCGGCTGCTGTGTGACGTGAGCACGCGCTGGAACTCCACCTTCCACATGTTGGCCCGGCTTTGTGAGCAGCAGAGGGCAGTAGTGGAGTACCAGCTGTTACACGGTCGTCGCCTCTCCGTTCATCTTCCTGTAATCAGAAGTGAGGAGTGGGAATGGATGTCAGACCTCTGCGAGGTTTTACGCAATTTTGAGGAATCGACACAGATGGTGAGCGGCGATAACGCTATTATCAGTGTAACCATCCCACTTCTGTGTCTACTGAAACGCTCGCTGCTCACAATTAAAACCGACGCTTTGCATGTGGAAGAGGTGGAAATGGGGGAGGAAGAGCTTACACAAGGTGATAGCCAGAGCACCCTCACTTCGTCTTCTCAGCGACAATTGGAGGAGGCGGAGGAGGAGGAGGAGGAGGAGGAGGAGGAAGACACGGTTGCCTCCGCTACAGAGGGTAGCCATGGAACTTTAGTTCCATCTCTTCAGCGTGGGTGGGCAGAAGAGGAGGAAGAGGATGAGGATATTGAGAGTCATCCTCCTGGTGAGGACAGCGAAATCTTGACTGTTGGTACTCTGGCACACATGGCTGACTTTATGTTAGGCTGCCTTTCCCGTGACCCACGCGTTATACGCATTTTAAACAACACGGATTACTGGGTGTTCACCCTTCTGGACCCCCGCTACAAAGAGAATTTCTCATCTCTCATTCCTCCGGTGGAGAGGACAAGCAAAATGGTGCAATACCAGAAGGTTCTTGTTGAAAAATTGCTCCAAAATTTTCCATCTGACAACGCTGGCGGCAGAGTACGTGCTACCTTGGCCAACAGAGAAGGGGAGAAAAGGGGAGCACACAGCAGTTCCGAGAAAGGCAGGGCAACACTCTCCAAGGCGTGGGACACCTTCATGACACCCCGCCAGCACCCTCACCCTGATGCGCAGCCTAGTGTCACAAGGAGGGAAAAGTTTTGGAAGATGGTGAAGGAGTACGTAGCAGACCGTGTCAGCGTCCTCAATGATCCCTCTGTGCCTTACAACTACTGGGTGTCCAAGCTGGACACGTGGTATGAACTGGCACTCTACGCCTTGGAGGTGCTGGCCTGCCCTGCCGCCAGCGTTCTGTCTGAGCGGGTATTTAGTGCTGCTGGTGGCATCATAACAGATAAGCGTATCCGCCTTTCCACCGACAATGCTGATAGGTTGACACTTATAAAAATGAACAAGGCCTGGATTTCCCCTGACTTCTCCACTCCACTGGAGGAAAGCCCCGGGGGAACATAAACTCACTTTATATATGTTATTTACAATGATGTGAATACTCTGTATTCCCATTCACCCCTTCCACCCAAAAAACGGGTATATGGTTGACTCTTAATCTTCTCATCCTCCTCCTCCTCTTCCATATGCCCTGTGCTATAATTTTTATATAGGGCCAGCTCACCAGCGGGCCCTGTGATATAATTTTTATATAGGGCCAGCTCACCAGCGGGCCCTGTTTGACAATTTTTATATAGGTCAGCTCACCAGCGGGCCTTCTTATATAATGTTTTATTGGGTCAGCTCTCTAGCGGGCCCTCTCATATAATGTTTTATAGCGTCAGCTCACTAGCGGGCCTTCGCATATAATGTTTAGGATGGTCAGCTCTGCAGCAGACCCTCACCCATAATGTTTTAGATGGTCAGCTCAGCGCACGTTTCCCTCTTAATCATGGCCTCAGTTCAATAAAATCAAGGACATTTTTGGGAGAATTTGCCTCTGTGCACGTTTCCCTCTTAATCATGGCCTCAATTCTGAAAATCAAGGAAATTTTTGGGAGAATTTGCCTCTGCGCACGTTTCCCTCTTAATCATGGCCTCAATTCTGAAAATCAAGGAAATTTTTGGGAGAATTTGCCTCTGCGCACGTTTCCCTCTTAATCATGGCCTCAGTTCTGAAAATCAAGGAAATTTTTGGGAGAATTTGCCTCTGCGCACGTTTCCCTCTTAATCATGGCCTCAGTTCTGAAAATCAAGGAAATTTTTGGGAGAATTTGCCTCTGCGCACGTTTCCCTCTTAATCATGGCCTCAGTTCTGAAAATCAAGGAAATTTTTGGGAGAATTTGCAGATGATATACAAGTAAATATACAGCAAATACTGTTTGGTAACAATTTTTCGCCTAAAGTCGTTTTTATTTTCCTTTTTGTGTGTTTTATGGTCAGTCTGTAAAAATGGCGTACTACGGGCGAAAGATCGTTCCCAGCAGCGATGTTGGAGTCCAAGATGCATCCAGACATCCTCCCTATGCTGTCCCTGAACCATTTCTGTGGTGTTTCCATCCTTTTCTGCCCTTTTCCTATGGACCAGGCACCCTCCCCTCATCAGAGCAGGGGGTGCCTGGTGTAATGCTCGAGTCCTCCCATTGACTTCAATGGGGCTCGGGTGCTCGGCCGAGCACTCGAGCCTCAGGGGGTGCTCGGTCAGAGCACCCGAACACCCGAGCATTGGGGTGCTCGCTCATCACTACTAGGGTGACCACATGTCCCGGAATGGCAGAATGGAAATGTGGTCACCCTAGTCTGACTAAGACTCTCACAGTCAAATAATTAACAAATACTCTAATAGTCTAGCACTCAACAGAAGATTTAGACCCTCAATGCACATTCATGGGAACAAATGGTAAAAACCACGAGGTACAAGAGCATATAAAAAATATTACTTGTTAGTTTTATTTGGCACACATCTGGTGTGACATCCCATAACTCACAGAAGAATATAGTAACAATATGATGGGATAAACCTCCACAGTCCCAAATCTCCAGATTAAACAAGAAACTGTAGATACAGCACAATCTATATTCTAAAAAAACATGTTACCAATAAACAGCACAAATCTGCATGGCTGGCGAATTGATCACAGATGCGCATACGGTAAGAGTGGGAGATATCACTGTCTCCCCTCTCCAGCCACAAAAATTGGCAGGGTGAGACTGACCCTCCGAAGCACACACAAAGCAAATACCTATGGGACGACAGTCACACCACCTCCGCACATTTCCCATCTCCCCAGACACCAAAACTGCACCACTGTGAACAATCTCACAACAGTAATGGAAAGGGAAACTCTAGTACAGCCTGCCTGGAAAATATACGTATATCTATATATATATATATCTCTAACACCTGACTATATAGAAATCTCTGAATATATCTCAAAGGAAAATACAACCTATAAATGAATAAAAAATAAAACATAAAAAATAAAAAAATTAAAAAAGCCATAATGCCAGTACCTATCATCAGTTCTCTGTGTCAGAAACACAGATCAAGAGATGGGTACTTTGTCTAGGGCCCTATGGAGCTTTAATTCATCTCTGCCTCTTAGCAATAGCTATTCGGTAGCCTTTTAAAAGGTCGCCCTCAAAAGAGCGTGCGACCACATGACACATTAACTATGTCGCCATGATAAAAATGGTGACATGAGAATCTCGCACTGCATGGCAGCGTGATATTCTCATGTCGCGTACTGAACAGTCGCATACCTTTAAGCTGTCATCCCCTCCAGAATAATTAATAGAGCCGGTATCCAGGATCGGATCTTCCGTCATTCTCTTCACCTCCCAGCCACTCACCGGGTAGCCAGAAGAGGCTGTCCTGGACATCTGTAAAGCACATTTAATAATCGTAGCACCATCTGAGCCAAAGTGGACATTGTACGGCATGTTCTACACACAGAGAAGGGGGGAGAGAGCTGGGGCAGCGCTCAGCAGGACTGGGATGAGCCTTTATTGCACTACAACTCCCATCATCCTTACCCATCTGGTGGCCATGGAGTAGAAGGAAAGGCTCATCCCAGATGGTCCGGGACAGCCTCTTCTTGCCACCCAGCGAGTGGCTGGGATGTGAAGAGAATGACGGAAGATTCACTCCCAGCTACCGGCTCTATAATTATTCTGGAGGGGATTGCTTAAAGGTATGTGACTGTTCAGTACCTGACATGAGAATCTCGCGCTGTCATGCAGTGCGAGATTCTCATGTCACCATTTTATCATGGTGACATAGTTAATGTGTCGTGTGGTCACATGTTCTTTTGCGCGCAACCTTTTAAAAGTGAACCTTGCTGTTCTTACTCATGTAAGCATTGTGGCAGTAACAGGCGTGTGACTGCCTGCACAGCAACGCCTGGGGGAGTGGAATTTGTCACCCTCGTCCCTCCCCCCAGTTCCTACAGCCTTGCCTTGTCCCTTTGTGAAGATAACATGTTCAGTCAGTCCCGGATGTCATGCCCATGGAGGCAGACATGACAGTTGCTGGCAGCTTTTTCAAACTGAAGCCAAAAGACTGCCTGAGTCTACTTATTAATCCTTTACAAACCAGAGGAGTATGCAACACATTGCAAAACAATACATTGCACACCACCTCTGGTCCTTAAAGGGTTAAAATTACCATGGGCATTGAGTAGCGTTTGACGTTCTCTCGGCTACTGTTATACCTGGGAACTGTCTCATCCATGGCCCCTGGAGAAGCACACAGGGCTGGGGCTGGCCTTGTCCAGATGATAATATTCACATCATAATGTGGGAGGGGAGAGTTGGAGGACTGAGAGGCGGGGTTTGCACGTTTATGGGTGGGGAATTAGGAGGAACAGGGTGGGAGTGAGCGGAACAGGAAGATAAAGTAGGCGGGGTTACCACTGGACTCACAAAGATGGAGTAACAGCCAGGGGAGGGCTGGCCTGGGGGGCAAGGGGGCAATTGCCCCCCAGGCTGGTCATGAATATGGGCCAGTGGGCCACTGCCTCCCTCAATTTCCCATTTGCTGCTGTAAATAGAGTAAACAGAACTTAAGGAGCTACACGAGTATTGTAGCTCAATTTCAATTGTCATCTCTGTGATATCAATAGTGTTGCTCCATTTCAATTGTAAGCTCTGTGGTATCACTAGTGTAGATCCATTTCAGCTATAAGCTCTGTTGTATCACTAGTGTAGATCCATTTCATTTATAAGCTCTGTGGTATCACTAGTGTACCTCCATTTCAGTTGTAAACTCTGTTGTATCACTAGTGCAGATCCATTTCAATTGTAAGCTCTGTGGTATCACTAGTGTAGATCCATTTCTGTTGTAAACTCTGTTTTATCACTAATGCAGATCCATTTCAGTTATAAGCACTGTTGTATCACTAGTGTAGATCAATTTCAGTTATAAGCTCTGTGGTATCACTAGTGTAGATCCATTTCAGTTATAAGCTCTGTGGTATCACTAGTGTAGATCCATTTCAATTGTCATTTCTGTGATATCAGTTGTGTACTACCATTTCAGTTATAAGCTCTGAGGTATCACTTAATCCATAACATTAATGCCAGATATAACATTTACAAAAGGGGGTGGGCTGGGACATTGGGCTGGAGCGGTAATAGAAATAGGCCACTTAATTGTACTTGCCCCCCAGGCCAAAAGTTGCCAGCCCTCCCCTGGTAACAGCCTCTGTCCTCTGTGTCACCCGGTAACTCATTCTGAAAACTGGTGTCTTCCAGGTAGATCAGGAGAGTTCCCAGGTATGGCTACTGTCAAATCTACCTCCATGGCCTTACATCTAGGACTGACTGCAGAGGTTTGGGTGAATGTACAATGGGTATTCTGCACTAAATCAGGCAGTGGACTATATATAGTGTTTTTTAGCCCTACTCCATTCTAATCTCAATATACTAAACTACTAACACCAAAATTCCTCCTCTTAATATCATTTGAACCATGGGGAGGACAACGGGGAGATCTGGTTTTATAATTACCATGTACTTAAAGGGATAGTAGTACTTTATTATTACTATCCCCCATATTGTACATATTTGTAAAAATAATGTAATAGCCCCCAGGTTCATCTCTCAAACCTTTATGGTTTGAGAGATAACCAAAGGCAAAGTTCCTCCCTCCCTCCCCCTTCCCTGAAGTCAGCGTTGTACTGACTGCAGGGATATCCTGTCTGACTTTCATCATGCGGTTCTGCAGCAGAGCCGAGATCGTGTTAGTGACAAAGAATTATTTCACTGAAACAGTCTTCTACATGTGGTTGCAAACCAAGCACAAACCAAGCATGTGTAGAAGACCGTTTCAGTGAAATAATTATTTTTCACTAACGGGATCTCGGCTCAGCTGCAGAGCCACAAGCCTGTCGTATGACAGACTCCCCCTGCAGTCAGTACAACGCTGACTTCAGGGAACTTTGCCTTCGGTTATCTCTCAAACCATAAAGGTTTGAGAGATGAACCTGGGGGCTATTACATTATTTTACAAATATGTACAATATGGGGGATAGTAATAATAAAGTATTACTATCCCTTTAATACTTTCCAAATGATAAATCTGAGATAAACATAACTCTGAATTTTTTTGACAAGAATCATCACAAGTGTTGATTCGTACATTTCCCTGATGAAGTTCTGGAATGTGACACCTGGGAACAACCACTTGTCCTACATCATCTGTCTGTTCACATATCTGCTACAACTGTGATATCACTAGTGACTGGCACCTTCTGACCTTTTAAACTTCACTGTTGCCTGTTGGTGATTATCCACTCTTTGTTCCGGATGAAGAGAAGTAATCATTCCCATCATTATATGGAGTCTTGCTCTACATAAACGCAGGGTCTCACTGCTTTAAAGGAACACTAACACATACAATTATATACATTATTATTTTAGACCTCAGAAAACAACTGGATACATTTTACAGATGCTGCAAGGAAGTAAAAGGTATTTATATATATATAACTGCAGATCAATTTTAGAGACACTAACACCTATATACAAAGGCATCTCTATTCTCTCAATACAAGAAGATAAGCATCAGTCAGGCTCCTAATGTTTTCTGGGGGGCTCAGTGCTCTAGAAGGGTCCCAATGCTGGATCCCTGCTGAAGCTGAAAGCAGCAGCCATCGCCCTTGTCTAACAGTAGGGGCACACTGAGTGGTCTGGCATTCTGTCATAGACTGAGGACCCAGTGCGGGGGGAAGTCGCTATGCCCGGGATCAATTGGGGCAATGGCATAGAAGAGGCCCTTGCTGGACTCGGGTGCCCCCAGAAAATGTGGACTGTTTTATTGGGGCATCGGGGCCCCCAGACAGTACGCTCAGTTGATCTGGGGCCCCGGTGAGTCCCTGGGCTCACCTGTTTGACAGGCTCTCTGGAGACATATTAAACTGTATGGATGTGCTTCTGAAAGTAGCTGCATATTCTGGAGCATTTTGAGAGAGGAGAGGACGTCTTTCAAAGGGCCACACAAGGAGAGATGTGGGAGAGATGTTAGAACATTGACTCCATAGGATAACAAAGGAACTGGAGAAGTAATATCACTGAAGAAATTATCTCCACTTTATCACCTCTTTATCACACCTTAGTGTGATACCCTGATGTCCCTATTTTATAGGAGATCAGACTGTGTGGTGTGTGTATATAAGTGTATCACACTGTTTAAACATCAAGGGATAGTAATGTTTCAAAATAAAAGCAGGTCCAATTAATCGTCATAGTATTTGGGCCATGGAGAGTGTTATTTCAATTACTCTTGAACTACAACTCTGACAGTATTGAAATAACACTCTCCATGGCCCAAATACTATGACGATTAATTGGAGCTGCTTTTATTTTGAAACATTACTATCCCTTTCAGTATGTGTTTATACATTAGCCTGTGTAAGTAAAGTATGTTGATTTTGCTCCAAATCATGTATTTTGTTACACAGAGAGGTGACGTTAGGTCATGAAGTAACCTAAATATTCTCTGTAATGTTCCTCCCACCAGCCATGCCCCCAGCAACACCATCTAAATCAAACGTCTCCCTCTTTGACCATTTGAAATGCTGGGAGTTATGCTTGAAGTTCCTTTACAAAGGGAGACATCCCACATCTATACACTTCAAACGTGAATCCCTGACGGGGTTAACACGAGACTCTATTACACCTGTTACTTAAAAGAGAAAGGCGTAACTGTCACCACGGGTGGTGATACGCAGATACCCCGTGTACATCTCGTTTTATACAATCTTTACTAGTTCTGAAGACAGAGGAGGGCTGGCAATTTGTGGCCCAGGAGGCAAACACATTCAAGTGGCCCATTTCTATTATTGTTCTAGCCCATTGTTCCAGCCCACTCCCCTTTGTTAATTTTAAAATTGGCATTAATGTTGTGATGTAAGTCAAGTGATACCACATAGCTTACAGCTGAAATGGGGCTACACTAGTGCTCCACTGCAAAGCTTACAATTGAAGTAAAGTTTACATAGTAAAACTATAGAGCTTACAAGGGAAATGGTTTATGCTACTAGTTTAGCTCCATTTGGATTGTACCTTTGTATCTTTTATGAAGCTCCATTTCAATTGTAAGCTCTGTGGTATCACTAGTGTAACTCCATTTACAGCAGCAATCGGGAGATTTAGTGAGGTGTAGTGGCCTACCAGCCCAGACATATGACCAGCCCAGGGGGCAATTGCCCCCCTGCCCCCCAGGCCAGCCATCCCCTGTCTGAAGATTAGCTTATGGAAAAAATATATACTGCAGGACTTTTCGTGCCAGGTAAGACAAGGGTACTGCCTACTACTATAAGATATCTCATTCAAAAGATATTAACCCCTTAAAGGGATAGTAACACATCAATTTTACTAAGCTCCATTTTGTAGCCCTTGAAAAAATAAATGAAATGCCCCCAGTGCCATCTCTCAAACCCTTATGGTTTGAGAGATAATCGCTTTCAAAGTTCCCCCTGCCTGACGTCAGTGTTCTAGGTGTCTGCAGGGGAATCCAGCCGGCGGCTCTGTAGCAGAGCGGAGATGACGTTATTGCAAAAGAAATCCTTCACTGAAAAGGTCTTCTACGTCTGCTTGCAAAAGCACGCATAGAAGGCCTTTTCAGTGAAGGATTTCTTTTTCATTAACGCGATCTTGGCTCTGCTACAGAGCCGCCCAGCTGGATTCCCCTGCAGACACCTAGAACGCTGCCGTCAGGCAGGGGGGAACTTTGAAAGTGATTATCTCTCAAACCATAAGGGTTTGAGAGATGGCGCTGGGGGCATTTCATTTCTTTTTTTAAGGGCTACAAAATGGAGCTTAGTAAAACTGAAATGTTACTATCCCTTTAAGGACCGTCCATGAGCACACATGTCCAGCACTTTAAGACCTTTTTTTTTTTTTTTTCTATCTGATTCAGGACTCCCAGAAACAGCGTACAGCCGTTCAGGGAAACCTGAAACCCATGACAGTCCTGGTGCGTCATGGATCCTTATAGCATGTTGGACCCATCACGTGCCAGGACCGTCATGGGTCCTTAAGGGGTAAAACATAACCCTTTTGAGTGCCAGAGGGGAACCCAATGCATTGTTACTTAACCCTTTGAGTACCAGAGGGGTACGCAATGCGTTGCGTACGCCTCTGACACTCAAAGGGTTAAGCTATACGTTAAATACCCCTCTGGCACTCAAATAGTTAATTTTTTTACATTTTTTTTATTTTTTTTTATAAAACTGTTACGACAACACTAATTGATGCGTGGAAGGCAATTTTTTTGAGTATGAGACTAATGCCTTCTACACAAGGTGACAGCAACAACTTTATTGGATAACAATTAAAAAAAAAAAAAAAAAAAAAAAAAAGATTAAGTTAACCCTTTGAGTGCCAAAGGCGTATGCAATACATTGTTTTGCAATGCATTGCATACCTGCCTGGCACTCAAAAGGTTGAATCATCAACAAAACAGTTGAGCTTTAAAGCGGAACTACCACCTTTAACAAAGATGGCCCCAAATAATTCCTCATATGGCAACTTGCTGCTCAGTAGCGCTAGTCACTAGAATTATTACCTGGTTAATGCGAATTATACACTGCTCCCGGACTGACATCTTTCCACAGTGAAATCTGTGCGTCTGCGCTGTTAGTCCCAGCTGGGTCTAGGAGGCGTTGCTAGGAGCCGTTCGGCCCCAAAAGGGACTGACAGCGCAGGCACTGTTCCACTTCAAAACCTCTGTCCAGCTGCACAGTCCCGCTGAGCGCTGCTCTCTCCCTTGTATTGGTCTCTGTGGGATAGCTCTGAGTCATGGGATAAACTAAAAGATGAGAGTTGGTACCATGTCAGCCGTAGAAATACAGGAGGCAAATATAGCTAAACTGATACCTTTATTGGCTGACTAAGCAGATTTAGGATGTAAGCTTTCAAGACCTCTTAGGTCTCTTCCTCAGGCAGTGATAACATGAGATAACATGCCTGAGGAAGAGATCTAAGAGGTCATGAAAGCTTACATCCTAAATCTGCTTAGTTAGCCAATAACGGTATAAATTTGACTATATTTGCCTTCTGTATGGGCTGAACTAGTAGTCACAAAACAGTGATTCTTATCTCCAGTCCTTGGGGCAGTTTCAGGATATCTACACTTGAGCACAGGTGGATTTGCCTTTTGGATTAATCACAATGACTGAGACACTGATTGCCCCCTATGATTAAGATGGGATATCCTGAAAACATTAGCTGTTAGTGTAACAGTCCCACCTCATTGTGACAGATTGAATAAAAAAGGTATTATTGCATACTGCAATACTCATTCATTTGATCTGTACACCACTTGACTAACGTGACTAACCTATATTGGATACAGCTAGACAGATAGATAGACAGATAGATAGATAGATAGATAGATAGATAGATAGATAGATAGATAGATAAGAGATTGATAGATCAATAGATAGATAGATAGATAGATAGATATTAGATAGATAGATAGATAGATAGATATGAGATAGATAAGAGATCGATAGAAGATAGAAAGATAGATAAGAGATAGATCGATAGATAGATAGATAGATAGATAGATAGATAGATAGATAGATAGATACATAGATATGAGATAGATAGATAAGAGATCGATAGATCGATCGATAGATAGATAGATAGATAGATAGATAGATAGATGATAGATAGATAGATAGATCAATAGATAGATAGAAGATAGATAGATAGATAGATAGATAGATAGATAGATAAGAGATAGATAGATAGATAGATAGATAGATAGATAGATAGATAGATAGATAAGAGATAGGTAGATAGATAGATAGATAGATAGATAGATAGATAGATAGATCAATAGATAGATAGAAGATAGATAGATAGATAGATAGATAGATAAGAGATAGATAGATAGATAGATAGATAGATAGATAGATAGATAGATAGATATGAGATCGATAGATAGATAGATAGATAGATAGATAGATAGATAGATAGATAGATAGATAGATAGATGTGTGGAGCATCCAGGGTCCCAATCAGGTACATCAATAGTCAATCATATGTCTTAAACTTTAAATAAACAATAACTTGCATTATGTGGTAAACATTTGCAGACCAAAAAAAGCTGACCACATAGTAAAAGCACTTGATTTTCTTCTGTTTCCACCCTTATTTTTAAATTGGAGATATATAACCTGAAAAATACCCAGATTTTTAATAAATCTGAACAAAAATAGAAAATGAGGAACTCTATGAGCCGGCAGTAAAATTGTCTGAATTCTGGGACAAACCAAGTGTACAGGGGGACAAGTGGAAAATCCCCATTGAGTTAAATGAGGCTTTTAACCCTTTGAATGCTAGATATGTCAATGCATTAGTGACATCTCTAGCATTCAAGCAGTTCAATATTAATTTAAATCAGTGGGGACATGTATCTGGTTACTCTCTCTGTTTGGTGTGTCAGACCTCACGATGGGACGTTCCGGTCTGAGGATTCACTGGGATGGAGAAGGGAAACTCTGTGGGACTATGCATTCTTCTTTGTCTTTATTTCTGTATTTCTAGGAAATTTTGCCTTTGGGTGCTATATCTGATGAGGTGTGGTTAATATTTAAAACTAAAAATAATTGGAAAAGGTTATTTTTCTTGTTTGTACAAAATAAAGAGGAACATGTTATCATAGATGTAATAAAACGATAGTGGGAACAATGTAAAAACTCAATCTCACTCTGTTATAGATTTTTTTTTTTTGGGTCCATCATATAAGTGACTGGTCTCAAATCACAATGTATTCTACTTCCATATCTCCCTACATTTCACATGGCCAAAGAGGGACACTTGTGTTTTAGGTCATGAAATAATCTAAATATTCTCAGTAATGCCCGGTTAACCAGCCACGCCCCCTGCAACACGGTCCTGGAATGTCTCTGGTCCTTAAGGAGTTAATGTGAGCTTTTTGCTGTGGAGCAATGTGATACACTTCTATACACACCACACTGTCTGATCTCCTAAACACAGGGACACCAGGGTGATACACTTCTATACACACCACACAGTCTGATCTCCTATACACAGGGACACCAGGGTGATACACTTCTATACACACCACACAGTCTGATCTCCTAAACACAGGGACACCAAGGTGATACACTTATATATACACCACACAGTCTGATCTCCTAAACACAGGGACACCAGGGTGATACACTTATATACACACTGCACAGTCTGATCTCCTAAACACAGGGACACCAGGGTGATACACTTATATACACACCACACAGTCTGATCTCCTAAACACAGGGACACCAGGGTGATACACTTATATACACACCACACAGTCTGATCTCCTAAACACAGGGACACCAGGGTGATACACTTATATACACACCACACAGTCTGATCTCCTAAACACAGGGACACCAGGGTGATACACTTCTATACACACCACACAGTCTGATCTCCTAAACACAGGTACACCAGGGTGATACACTTCTATACACACCACACAGTCTGATCTCCTAAACACAGGGACACAAGGGTGATACACTTATATAGACACCACACAGTCTGATCTCCTAAACACAGGGACACCAGGGTGATACACTTATATACACACCACACAGTCTGATCTCCTACACACAGGGACACCAGGGTGATACACTTCTATACACTCCACACAGTCTGATCTCCTAAACACAGGGACACCAGGGTGATACACTTCTATACACACAACACAGTCTGATCTCCTAAACACAGGGGCACCAGGGTGATACACTTCTATTCACACACACCACACAGTGATCTCCTAAACACAGGGACACCAGGGTGATACACTTATAAACACACCACACAGTCTGATCTCCTAAACACAGTGACACCAGGGTGATACACTTATATACACACACCACACAGTCTGATCTCCTAAACACAGGGACACCAGGGTGATACACTTATATACACACCACACAGTCTGATCTCCTAAACACAGGGACACCAGGGTGATGCACCTATATACACACACCACACAGTCTGATCTCCTAAACACAGGGGCACCAGGGTGATACTCTTCTATACACACCACACAGTCTGATCTCCTAAACACAGGGACACCAGGGTGATACACTTCTATACATACCACACAGTCTGATCTCCTAAACACAGGGACACCAGGGGGATACACTTCTATACACACCACACAGTCTGATCTCCTAAACACAGGGACACCAGGGTGATACACTTATATACACACCACACAGTCTGATCTCCTAAACACAGGTACACCAGGGTGATACACGTATATACACATCACACAGTATGATCTCCTAAACACAGGGACACCAGGGTGATACACTTATATACACTCCACACAGTCTGATCTCCTAAACACAGGGACACCAGGGTGATACACTTCTATAAACTCCACACAGTTGAATCTCCTAAACACAGGGACACAAGGGTGATACACTTATATAGACACCACACAGTCTGGTCTCCTAAACACAGGGACACCAGGGTGATACACTTCTATACACACCACACAGTCTGATCTCCTAAACACAAGGACACCAGGGTGATACACTTATATACACACCACACAGTCTGATCTCCTAAACACAGGGGCACCAGGGTGATACACTTATATACACAGCACACAGTCTGATCTCCTGTACACTGGGACACCAGAGTGATACACCTCTATACACACCACACAGTTTGATCTCTTAAACACAGGGACACCAGGGTGATACACTTATATACACACCACACAGTCTGATCTCCTAAACACAGGAACACCAGGGTGATACACTTCTATACACACCACACAGTCTGATCTCCTAAACACAGGGACACCAGGGTGATACAGTTATATACAGACACCACACAGTCTGATCTCCTACACACAGGGACACCAGGGTGGTACACTTCTATACACACCACACAGTCTGATCTCCTAAACACAGGGACACCAGGGTGATACACTTCTATACACACCACACAGTCTTATCTCCTAAACACAGGGACACCAGGGTGATACACTTATATACACACCACACAGTCTGATCTCCTAAACACAGGGACACCAAGGTGATACACCTCTATACACACCACACAGTGTGATCTCCTAAACACAGGGACACCAGGGTGATACACTTATATACACACCACACAGTCTGATCTCCTAAACACAGGGACACCAGAGTGATACACTTATATACACATCACACAGTCTGATCTCCTAAACACAGGGACACCAAGGTGATACACCTCTATACACACCACACAGTGTGATCTCCTAAACACAGGGACACCAGGGTGATACACTTATATACACACCACACAGTCTGATCTCCTAAACACAGGGACACCAAGGTGATACACCTCTATGCACACCACACAGTTTGATCTCCTACACACAGGGACACCAGGGTGAGAAAAAGGGACAGAGGGATTTGAGTCTCAAAGAGGGACTGTCCCTCCTAAAGAGGGACAGTTGGGATGTATGAAACCCTAATATCGCCTACAGAAGGACACTTGGGAGGTATGGATCCCTAATATCTCCTAAAAAGGGACACTTGGAGAGCATATACCTTTAATATCTCCTAAAAATGGAAACTTGGGAGGTATGCATCCCCTAATATCTCTTAAAAATAGACACTTGGGAGGTATGGATCCCTAAGATCTAAAGAGGGACACTTGCTCCCCTGTTCCTTTCTTTGTGTATTACATGTGGTCTATCAGTTATCCGGTTGGCATTCTGATTTCAGGATAGAGCAACTCAATGATCTATTACCTGTGTGGAGGCAGCAATAGCATCCTCCATAAGTGTTATGAGCTACCAGGCTAAAGGTAGCATGATCATTTTGTGAGCACCCATCGTTATCATTTATTCATCATATATTTTCTCATGACAGGGCTGGTGCAAGGATTTTTGCCACCCTAGGCAAAACCTCAATTTGCCTCCCCCTGGCCCCGCTCCTTGTTTCCCACCCCTTTATGTCCCATCTCTGTATGTGTATAAGTGACAGTGTGTTTGTGTGTTCCTTATGTGTGTATAAGTGTCAGTTTGTGTGTGTTTCTCTGTATGTGTATCAGTGTGTCATTGTGTGTATCCCCTATACATGTGTAAGTGTAAATGTATGTGTCTTCCCTGTATGTGTACAAGTGTCATTGTCAATTTGTGTGTTCCCTATATGTGTATAAGTGACAGTGTGTTTGTGTGTTCCTTATGTGTATAAGTGTCAATGTGTGTATTTCCTATACATGTGTAAGTGTCAATGTATGTGTGTTCCCTGTATGTGTACAAGTGTCATTGTCAATTTGTGTGTTCCCTTTATGTGTATAAGTGTCAGTTTGTGTGTTTCTCTGTATGTTTATCAGTGTGTCATTGCATGTGTTCCTTATATGTGTATAAGTGTGTTCCCTTTATGTGTATAAGTGTCAGTGTGTGCTCCCTATATGTGAATAAGTGTGTCAGTGTATGTGAGTCTCTATAGCAGTATCAGTGTGTGTGTATATGTGTGTGCTTCTCTATATGAGTATAAGTGTGTCAATGTGTATGCTTGTCTGTATGTGTATCAGTGTTTCAGTGTGTGTGCTTATCTCTGTGTGTATCAGTGTTTTAGTTAATGTATTTGACTCTTAACCCCCCTTTATTGTTGATACCCCTTTGTCTCTTACCCCCATTTGACTCTTGATCCCCCTCTTGACTGTTGATCCCCCTTTGAATCTCGCACCCTTTTTGAATCTTTCACCCCTTTTGAACCCGCATTTTGACTTTATCCTCCCTTTTGACTTCCTCCCCCTTCTTGTCTTGACTGGCCCTCTAATGCATGACTAGGAAGCCAGTAAGAACCGCCAGTCTAGTACATCTTCTGATGTACAAGAACATGAGTAGGAAGCAGAGCCGGATCATCCATTATGTCAACCTAGGCTGCTGCCTAGGGCCCAAAGCAATATGAGGGGCCCTGGCTGCAAGTGATGGGTCACAGACAAAGGCCCTGCTGTTAATGTCACTAACATCATGTGTCAGATGCCCTTTTTTGTCGAAAAAGATCAACATCCAGTTGCTACCACTTTCCTTGAAGTCACAATACCAGTGCCTGTTGGCAGCACTTTGTATCAGAAGCACTGGATCAAGAGATGTGGGGCCCCAAACTGGTACCTTGCCTAGGGCCCTATTGAGCCATGATCCGTCTCTGGTAGGAAGTCAGTAAGAACCACTGCTCTAGTACATATTCTGATGTGCAGGTGCATGAGTAGGAAGCCAGTAATAACCACTGCTCTAGTACATATTCTGATGTGCAGGTGCATGAGTAGGAAGCCAGTAAGAACCACTGCTCTAGTACATATTCTGATGTGCAAGGGTATGAGTAGGAAGCCAGCAAGAACCAGTGCTCTAGTACATACTCAGATGTACTGGAGTATGAGAAGGAAGCCAGTAAGAACCACCACTCTAGTACATATTCTGATGTACAGGAGTATGAGAAGGAAGCCAGTAAGATCCACCGCTCTAGTACATATTCTGATGTACAAGAGTATGAGAAGGAAGCCAGTACGATCCACCGCTCTAGTACATATTCTGATGTACAAGAGTATGAGAAGGAAGCCAGTAAGAACCACCACTCTAGTACATATTCTGATGTACAGGAGTATGAGAAGGAAACCTGTAAGAACCGCCACTCTATTACATATATGATGTGTGTGAATATGAGTAGGAAGCCAGTAAGAACCACCACTCTAGAACCTCTTCTGATCTGTAGGAGCATTAGAATGGAACAAATGTCCCAGCACAGAAAATTAGTTGCCTCTGGGATTCATACATTACCCACTTGTGTTGAAAAAAAGGTCATTGTTTTTTACCGAAACACTGACCAGACAAACACATCTCGTCTGATTCTTTTGACCATAAGAAGACCCCTGAGTGCAATTCATTGCATCTAACAGCTGAGGCTTGGTGTATTTAAACATATTTCTGAGTCAGCTGTGGCACAATTGTTTTCCTGATTAGAGGATTGATTGTCATTAAGGAGGTGCCTCACCCAATGAACAGAGAGTTAGATTTATAGATCACACTAGTAATTAGGACCAAGGAACAAGATGTGAGCCCCTTAATGACATGTAAAGGACATGTCAGGAAAAATTATTAAAGGGGAAATTTACCTACAAGGATCCTAAAAAGTGTAAGGGCTCTTTAACAAGGCTGACATTTAGCTCCCCTTTCTGCTACTTTTCAAAACCTGTGTCTTTAAAGGGATAGTAACACTTGATATGCAAAAACAATATATATTGCACGGTTTATCCTCTTAACCCTTTCAGTGCCAGAGGCATATGCTTTGCATACCCGTCCTTCACTGAAAGGGTTAAGTAAAACAAGGAAACACCCACTGCTGAGAGTTTTTTTGTTCAAAATTACTGCAGCTCAGACTTATATTATTTAGGTGCAATATCTCAATGGCCTGAATTTGGACAGTGGCGCTGTTGCTACACCATCCTATGGAGGCTTATGGTTAACTGACCAGAGCTGAATGGTGTAGCAACAGCGCCACTGCACAGCTTCAGCTCATTGAGGTATTGCACCTAAATAATATAAGTTTGAGCTGCAATAACCGTTGAGAGCACATTTGTTTTACTTAGGTGGATAAACCCTATGATTTATATATTTTTACATATTAAGTGTTGCTATCCCTTGAAAAGGGATGCAACGTTTCTTAATAATAACCCCCCCTTACGTTACTATGGCCAGAAAGCTTAATGGCCCCTATGAATTTTGCCCCTGTGCCTCCGTTCAAGAGATAACATCTTATGTCAGTCCAGAATGTCATGTCCATGGGGGTATTATTTAACTCCTTGGGTATCAGAGGGCTAGCCAATGCATTGCTACACAACGCGTTGGATGCCCCTCTAGATCTCAAGGGGCTAAATTTACTGAGCTCCATTATATGGCCTGATCAAAAACAAAACACAACATTTCTTTATTATTGTCAAAATAGTTTTTTCTTTAACCCCTTAAAGACCATTAATGTGGCAGGACCATCACGCTGGTCCGGCACTTAAGGATCACTGACAGTCCTGGTACGTCATGTACTTTTACTGACCCCGCTCCTGTAGGAGCGCGGTGAGTAATACCGGGGACTGAAGTTGATTGCTCCAAGACCAGAGCGATCTCTTTCAGTCCCCCGTTCTGCGTGCCGCCCCACGTGATCAGTCACGTGGGATGGCACGTCAAAGTTTCCTATGTTGTCTTAAAGGACCGCACACCCCGGGACCGCTGGTCCTTAAGGGGTTAAAGCGGAACTAACACATTAAGCAAATTCACCCTGCAATACTTAGGCAAATGGCAACTAGCTTCATAATAGTTATTTTACCTCTCAGAAGTAGCCGTTTCTAAAGTAATCCTTAAGTTTCCAAGACTGACGGCCAGATTAGAGCAGCCTGCGCGCCTGTGCCATCAGTCCCTTCCGGTGCCGTTCAGGCCAGTGCAATGCATCTGTAGGGAGACCGGGACTGACAGCGCAGGTGTACAGACAAGATGTCTGCTCTGATGCCTCGCTTCTGGTCTCGGAAGATTAAGGGTTACTTTACAAGCGGCTACTTTTGAGAAGTAAAATAACTATTATTAAGCTAGTCGCCACCTGCCTACATATTGCAGGGCGACTTTACTTAACATGGTAGTTCCGCTTTAAACAACAATTTTCAGAGTGAGACAATTTTTATATAAATGAATGAGATATAAAAAAATATCTTAACCCTATGAATGCCTGAGAGGTACCTCTCAGGCACTCAAAAGGTTATGATCAAATTTAAAAGGGTTAATATCAAATTGAATGTCTATCCAATTCATATATTAAGGGTTAAGGCATAAAAGGGTTAAGATTAAAATTAATGTCTATCCAACTCATATATTAAGAAAAGTCGTAAATTGTTATTAAAGGGATAGTAATACTTCGTTTTATCTTTATTTTATTTTGTAGGCATTAAAAAAACATGAAGAACGATATAAGTCTTATCTCTCAAACCTTTATGGTTTAAGAGATATTCACAAGCAAAGTATCCCCCCCCCCCCCATTTAGCCAGATCAGAAGGGAGGTGCCCAGGTAGACTGCAGAGAGGGACAATCTTCAATTAAGATAAGGGAAAAACCTGAAAAACTTGTCAAGGGGGGAAGGGCTTTCATTGTTCTCATAGGAAGAAGATTGTCCCCTTCTGTTATCTGTCTGGTCTATGGACTGCATTCCACATCTGAGAAGAGATGGCTTACACTAGATAAAAGGGGCGGGAGGGGGAAACTTTGCTTGTGAATATCTCTCAAACCATAAAGGTTTGAGAGATAAGATTTATATCATTCTTCATATTTTTTTAATGCCTACAAAATAAAATAAAGTTAAAACTAAGTATTACTATCCCTTTAACTAGTTAAAAAGCCTGTGTACATGGGCCAAAGTACCACCCAGCAACCTCGGCTGGTGGCCAGATTGTCTGTTGTGATATGTCGCGCTGCAATCATGCGCAATAGAGACTGCCCACGCAGCGCCTGATACAGAGCAGGGCACTCCGAATTCAGACCGTAGTCCTCTCTGTGCACCTTCTTGCAGGGCTGGCGCTACCATAAGGCAGCTTAGGCAGCCGCCTTAGGGGCGCCGAAACAGGCAAAACCAGGAGAGGTGAAAGAGGCTGAGCGCCAGCGGTCACAACCCGGATTATCCGGGACTCAGTGGTATCCGCTGAGCAGTGGCGTCGCGCATGCTGGTAGTTTTCTTCATCTTTCTGGGCGCTACTTTCAAACTTGTTTTAAATCAGAACAAGTTTGAAAGTAGCTCCCAGAAAGATGAAGAAAACTACCAGCATCACGTCTGCGTCGCTGGCTCGCTGCGTGTGTCACATGGTCCCGTCCTGGCCGGCAGTGGCTGTCTTCAGAGGCAGCGGTGCAGGGAAGAGGAAACAGGGCTTCACCTGCTGCATCAACATGGCTCCAGGCTCCCTCAGAATTTCCTAAAGGCAAGGGGGAAATTGATACAAAGGGGGGGATCTAGAGGTTGATAAAGAGGCAAAATGGGGGGATCAGGAGGTGTGGGGGAGAAAGAGGCAAAATGGGGGGATCAGGAGGCAAGAGGGGGAGAAAGAGGCAAAATGGTGGGGGGATCAGGAGACAAGAGGGGGAGAAAGAGGCAAAATGGTGGGGGGATCAAGAGACAAGAGGGGGAGAAAGAGGCAAAACGGTGGGAGTATCAGGAGACGAGGGGGAGAAAGAGGCAAAATGGTGGGGGGATCAGGAGACAAGAGTGGGAGAAAGAGGCAAAATGGTGGTGATCAGGAGACAAGAGGGGGAGAAAGAGGCAAAATGGGGGGATCAGGAGACAAGAGGGGGAGAAAGAGGCAAATGGTGGTGATCAGGAGACAAGAGGGGGAGAAAGAGGCAAATGGTGGTGATCAGGAGACAAGAGGGGGAGAAAGAGGCAAAATGGTGGGGGGATCAGGAGACAAGATGGGGAGAAAGAGGCAAAATGGTGGCGGGATCGAGAGACAAGAGGGGGAGAAAGAGGCAAAATGGGGGGGATAAGGTGACAAGAGGGGGAGAAAGAGGTAAATGGTGGTGATCAGGAGACAAGAGGGGGAGAAAGAGGCAATATGGTGGTGATCAGGAGACAAGAGGGGGAGAAAGAGGCAAAATGGGGGATAAAGATGGAATAGGAGGATCAAGAGGCAAGGGGGCAAAAGGGGGAGAAAGATGCCAGAGCGGGGATCAAGAGGGGGATAAAGACTCTTTTCTCTCCCTTTTTTTTTCTTCCATTCCATTCTTAACTCTTTCACCCTCTTGCCTCTTTATCTTTCTCCATCACTTTTTTATTTTTTGCACAGATATTCTTTAGATGTCATACATGGACCTTTAACCCTTTGAGTGCCAGAGGGCTTCACTGGGCACCAGCACCCCCTCCCCACCCAAATAAAATGCAGTGTCCTTGGTGCCCTGCTGACTATTCCCTTCCTCCTCATCCCAAAAATATTTACTGGAAGGAACTGCAGCTAGCATCTTTTCCTTCTTTCCCCACTCCACCCTTCTCAAAGAGTGCCAGGGCCATTTTTAGGGTAGGGCACAAGGGGCAGGGGATTGTGGCAAGGTCAGGGGGGGATTGTGGCTGGGTCGGAGGGAGGTGGGTGGAGTGGCGGGGGGGGCATCAAAATGCACCTTTACCTGTGTAGACAAAAATCCTTGCACCGGCCCTGCCTTCTTGGAACTGCGGCACCGGCAGTCTCTACTATGCATGACTGCAGCACGTGCAGCCGTCTCTACTGCGCATGAAGGCTTCTGACAAACATCCTAGTGAATTATTATATAGGATAAGTCTTGTGTTAAACTGTATGTAAACACTATCGAATGGTGAATGACGTTGCCCGTGCAATTGGGCAAGTGTCCCCCACCCAATCAGAAACCACTTTGATAGATAGATAGATAGATAGATAGATAGATAGATAGATAGATAGATAGATAGATGTGAGATAGATGGATAGATAGATAGATAGATAGATAGAAGATAGATAGATATAGATAGATATAGATAGATAGATAGATAGATAGATAGATAGATAGATAGATAGATAGATAGCAGTTACATGGATTTAACTTCTAAATAGCATTCTAAAATGTTTCATTCCTTTGCTGGTTGACAAAACAATGTTAATATGTTAACATACCTCCAAAGTGTCCCTCTCTAGGAAGGACAGTCCCTCTTTTGGACCCAAATCCCTCTGTCCCTCTTTCCCACCCTGATGTCCCTCTTTTTATCAGATCAGATTGCATGGTGTGTATCTACGTGTATCATACTGCTCTACAGCAATAAAACTCACATTATTGTTTGTTTACATGTCAGTATATGTGATTATAAATTAGTGTGTGTAAATAAAATACTTAGATCTTGTTATAAATCATTTATTAGGTTACACAGGGAGGTATCAATAGGTCATGAAATAGCGTAAAAATTCTCCGTAACATCCAGTCCACCAGCCACGCCTCCCGCAACATCCCCTAAAACACAAGTGTCCCTCTTTGGCAATTTAAAATGTTGGGAAGTATGTGTTAATATAAATGTTAAAATGTGCTTTTATGCTTTAAAACCAATCCTACAACAAAAAGATGTTAAAACTGACTTCAAATTTAAATCGGTTTCCAAATATTTATCTAACAGAAATCCAGTAGACTGCCTTTACTTATACATTATTATTACTACAATTCTGCAGCATCTAACAATACTTAAACAAGATAACAGAACAGTGACTCTGGGGTGTATAAGGATATTTACAATCAACATTAAAAGACATTGGAAACAGAAGAATAAGAAGACCCTGCTCGCTGGAGCTTAAAATATATAAAAGCCCTATTCAAATCAATGGGAATGTTTATTTGTTACCTATGGTGCCATTCGTTGCACCAGAATTGAGCCAGATCTTCCAGTATATCAGCCTAAATGAAATATCTAGGCATCTCTCACTGTTAAATTGACCCTTTGAGTGCCAGAGGAGTATCCAACGCATCGCAAAGCAATACGCTGGATGCACCATGGTTAACCCCATGGATGCAATGCACTGAATACCCCTGTAGCATCCTAAGGGTTAATATTTGTGACTAATGTTCACAAATTCGCTCATCCGCTCCGGAGGTTGGCAGTTCCTTTATCTCTGCGCTTTGCAGAAATGTATCAACCACAAGTTGCTATTTTAGACCAATATATTCGAGTGCTTTTGCTGACAAAACTAGTGACTGGACGGTTTCAAAGTTCACTGAGTAGTTAGTACCATTTTTGGTATTTCTGAGAGCAGCCTATAAATCAATACATCTTTTCCATAGCAGAAGTGAAAGGATAATGATTTTCTTTTTCAAATGGCAACACTTTTGTTAGCTTTAGAACAAAGATGTGTTATTGTGTGTTGTGTGTGTGTTAGTGTGTGCCCATCACAATGGCGTCCATCTTAAGAGTATCTGGCAAGATGACACTCAGCACCCTCATGTCTGTCATGGCTAGGGTAACCACATTTCCATTCTGCCATTCCGGGACATGTGGTCATCCTAGTCCCGCGGCTGAGGCTCCCAACGGCGCTGACCATCTTTCTGAGGCTGATACAGAGTAAGAGTTCCCAGTGGGAACAACCTCAGAAAGATGGTCAGCTCCGGCGGGAGCCTCAGCCACTGGTCTCACTTGCAGCGTCAGCATACCTGCTCCATCCCAGCTGTCTCCAACGCACCAGTCCAGGCAGCCAATGAAATGTATTTGCTATATGCTCTTCATTGGCTGGCTCAGCCAGCCAATGATGACCATATAGCAAATAAATTTCATTGGCTGCCTGGACTGGTGTTTGTTGCTCCATTCCTGGACTCTTTGTTGTCCCGGTGGGGGGTGACCCGGGATACGGGACACAGACCCCCATTAAGGGACAGTCCCGGGCATTCCGGGACGTGTGGTCACCCTAGAGTCATGGCTCCTGTGTGGTGTATCTACCCGCAAGTCCAGCACAAGGCAGTAACATCAGTCACATTTACAGCATGGAAGCAATTACTACACATCACATATTAGTGCAGAAACATAGTGGGATGACATTGCGAAAGTGTCCAATCACACACAGCGTGAGGACACACTGGAAGAATGTAGGAATGCAAAGGAAGTATGTATGTATATCTTTATTTATATGGTGCCACACAGTATACATCCTGTAACATATATGCGGATAGTTATCTCTTTGATACCTCTAGTAACAATGTTTTACAGATAAATAAAGTCTTAATATATGTTGTACTAACCATTTTTCTGTAAAATAATTTCTTTTTGAGAAATGACCCTTTATATTTCTGACATAAACTCAAAAAAATGGAGCTCGCACAAGCAATATATATAACACCCTGTAATTATGAAGACCTTATGGTCAAGGTGCGCTCAGGATCAAATATCCAAGACAAACATATAGAGGAAAGATACAGGACAAAGAGATGGCCCAATCTTCCCTTCTAAATAGAGATCCTTTAATGAGAGGCACACTCCCAGAGTGAAAACAACAAATGTAAGAAAAATAATCTTTATTACATACAAAATATATATTTAGTATGTAATAAAGATTATTTTTCTTACATTTGTTGTTTTCACTCTGGGAGCGTGCCTCTCATTAAAGGATCTCTATTTAGAAGGGAAGATTGGGCCATCTCTTTGTCCTGTATCTTTCCTTTATATGTTTGTCCTTTATATATCTGAGGCACAGTCTGGCACTGTATGCTAATTCCCTGCACAGTATGCTAATCAATTCGGTGTGAAGTCAAACTTATCTTTTGCTGTGCTATTAGAAATGAGTGGGCTCTGCCTACATTCATTCCTATTTATTGGCCCAATAAATTACCATGCTGTGCCACCATCACTTGCAGATTAATTTCTCCAAAATGATTTATAATATAAACAAATGGCTACTACAACAGAGGAGCCAATTTCTAATACTCTTTGGCATTAACTAAACTTCTGATAAGGTGACAGTCCCACTTTAACGAGAGGAACATGAAAGACCGTCTGGATGGAGACATTCCCATGATAAGAACTGCATCTCAGTCCTTAGGGGCAAGGGAGGGAGGGGACAAAAATAACAAGCAGACACCCTCAGAGGTCCGACCTATATTTGTTTTTCCTAGAGAAGGGAGGTTCGCATTTTTCTCTCCCTTTGACCATACCACACATTCCTGGATCCTAAACCAGAACAGTCAGGAATGGAATTGCCTTATCTGCCACATTTTAAACATTGACTTGAAAGAGTCTAGGAAGCTCCCGATCTGCAGTGTGATGGCCTGGGATCTTGGCTTCCAGCTGTAGGACTCATACCTCTGGAATGCAACGAGTAGGGAGCCTGCTGATCTGACTCAGTCCACTGCATTGTTTTCTGACAGCAGCTCAACAGATGATCAATTGCTGTTGATATCAATTTAGATAGACAAGCTGACATACCAAGAGAAACAGGGCCTATATAATACAGTTATTTGTACATTTACATGCCTTGCACAGAAGACAGGAGCCGTCACACACAAATCTCTTTAGTAATATTATTGTGTGTTTATTAGTTGTATCAGATGGTGCAAGATATTAAAGCAGAACTTTCATGTATATTAAAGTGCCCCCCAAATCATTTTTCACATAGTGTTAATCATATCAATACTTGTATTATTCTTAGTAAGGCCGGCATTAATTATAAATCCATCTTCTTTGGAGACTCACCAGCCGGCGTCTTGGTGAAGAGGAATATGTGTGCTGGCGCTGTCTGTCCCTTTTTGTACCTTAAGGTACATTGCAGCCACAGGCGGATTGTTC
This sequence comes from Rhinophrynus dorsalis, assembly GCA_037306005.1. NCBI lineage: Eukaryota > Metazoa > Chordata > Amphibia > Anura > Rhinophrynidae > Rhinophrynus > Rhinophrynus dorsalis. The sequence continues at coordinate 158,595,513 of CM074727.1, forward strand.
TATTGGGGGATCGAGCATCCCCAGGTGGGCCGCTAGATCATGGGCTGGTTGAGGAGATCAGAGGATCTCACCTCACCGTCCCAGCAATATTTTGAAGGAGAGGTCTGTGTTGCCATCGGCACAGGTACTCTCTGTGACAGCCTTCATGTTCCTTGTTAATGCAGAGCGCCAGGATATGACATAATATCCTTGCGCCTGCTCTCCCATGCTGCACAGGCTGCACAGGAGCCACAAGGGGGCGTCGATAGCGACGTCGGTGCTGGAGGCTGCACTGACGTCTCGCTCCCCGCACTGGATCACCAGGGAATGCAAGAGAGTTGCTAGGGTTGTATCTAACCCTATGAGTGCCAGATATGTATCAAAAATTATATTTATATATATATATATATATATATATATATATATATATATATATATATATACATATATAAAACACCAGCTAGTGGGCTGCTTTAAAAAAAAAAAAATGCCTGGGCTGGTATTCCCCTACAATCCGCCCCTGAATGCAGCTCCCCCTTGACAATCATAGAGGAGACAGGGACGGACAGAGTAGGTGCACAGATGCCTCTTCTGCAAGATGTCTGCGCTGTTGGTGGAGGGGACTTGAATATGCATGAAAGTTCTGCTTTAAACTACCTGAGAAAGGGGCTACTCCCTGAAACACTGTCTATTATACCTCCCAACATTTCAAATGGCCAAAGAGGTACACTTTTATTTTAGATCGTGTTTCTGGGGGCGTGGCTGGTGGGTGGGGCATTATCAATAATTTTTAGATTATTTTATGACCTACTGACGCCTCTTTGTGTAACTAAATAAATTATTTAGAACAAGAGCAAAGTATATAATTTACAGACGTCTATATAAACGCATATAGAGAAGTTTAAACAAACATTAATGTGAGCTTTATAACAGGGAAAATGTAATATATTTATATACACACCATACAGTCTGATCTCCTAAAAAGGGAAACATCAGGATGGGAAAGAGGGACACATGGATTTGGGTCTCAAAGAGGGACTGTCCCTCCTAAAGTGGGACACTTAGGAGATATGGACCCCTAATATCTCCTAAAGAGGGACACTTGGGAGTATGGACCCCTAATATCTCCTAAAGAGGGACGCATGTGAGGTATGGACCCCTAATATCTCCTAAAGAGGGACACTTGGGATGTATGGACCTCTAATATCTCCTAAAGAGGGACACTTAGGAGGTATGGACCCCTAATATCTCCTAAAGAAGGACCCTTGGGAGGTATGGACCCCTAACATCTCCTAAGGAGGGACACTTGGGCGGTACAGACCCCTAATATCTCCTAAAGATGGACACTTGGGAGGTATGGACCACTAATATCTCCTAAACAGGGACACTTGGAAGGTATGGACCCCTAATATCTCCTAAAGAGGGACACTTGGGAGGTATGGACCCTACTATCTTCTAAAGAGGGACACTTGGGAGGTATGGATCCCTAATATCTCCTAAAGAGGGACACTTGGGAGGTATGGACCCCTACTATCTTCTAAAGAGGGACACTTAGAAAGTATGGACCCTTAACATCTCCTAAAGAGGGACAACTTGGGAGGTATAAATATATTTTTTGCCTATTTGCATATTAGGGTGGTCATTGCCATTGTATGGTTAGTAATCATTACATTTTTATTACAAATTATGGCGCTTCCCACTGTACTAATTCGTGTAATTTCATTTTTTTCCAAGTGAGGATTTTTGTGTGGTTTTGCGACATACAGATAGATCTTGGGATGCATTCAAAAGAATATATTTGTAGTTTAGTAACTTGGTTTTAGGCAAGGACAGCACTAAGGCTCCAGGACCTAGTTTAGAGTGGAATCATAATTGTATATTCCCTACCGTCTCGTGTGGCTGTATAGTGATTCACAATAAAGAGAATGGTTTGATTTCTGAACTTAACTGCTGCAGTAACAGAGGTTATTAAAGCCTCCTCAATTAAAATAAACAAACAAAGCAAAGCTCTTAATTCAGCTGGGATGGGCAGGGTATTTATCAAAGTTTGTAGTAGTAGTGCAAAAATGCATGTAATCAGATTAACGCAAAAAGCTTCCTTACTTCAATTGAGGAAACAAATACAAAAACTTGGAAATCTGAGACACAGGTTGTGACGGCTTCTGGATTTTTCTAAACTGCTTAATGGGTCTCAGGGCAACAAGAGCCAAGTGGTATCTACTCAGTCATCTCTTGCATGCACCATTTAACACCCTGAGGGGTCGGGGGGGTTATCAAAGACGTGCACCAAACATAACATCAACTGGAGGTGGTAACATTGGATAGTGCCTCAAGGCTATGTCTTAAGACAATATCTCTTTGGCTACTTAAGTAGGCAACACCCAATTTTGTCTTTCACACATCATCCGACTTCTGGGGGGTTATGCACTGAAATGTGATAAAGATGAGATAACCTCTCAATGAGATACATTTTATCAAGTTTATGCACTAAGATCCTTCCAACCTGAGAAATCTTAGTGCATGTGCTCTTTAGAATAAAGCAGGAATTGGAGAGTATAGTGCATGTGCTCTTTAGAATAAAGCAGGAATTGAAGAGCATAGCGCATGTGCTCTTTAGAATAAAGCAGGAATTGGAAAGCATAGCGCATGTGCTCTTTAGAATAAAGCAGGAATTGAAGAGCATAGCGCATGTGCTCTTTAGAATAAAGCAGGAATTGGAAAGCATAGCGCATGTGCTCTTTAGAATAAAGCAGGAATTGGAGAGTATAGCGCATGTGCTCTTTAGAATAAAGCAAGAATTGGAGAGTATAGCGCATGTGCTCTTTAGAATAAAGCAGGAACTGGAGGGTATAGCGCATGTGCTCTTTAGAATAAAGCAGGAATTGGAGAGTACAGCGCATGTGCTCTTTAGAATAAAGCAGGAACTGGAGAGTATAGCGCATGTGCTCTTTAGAATAAAGCAGGAACTGGAGAGTATAGCGCATGTGCCCTTTAGAATAAAGCAGGAATTGGAGAGTATAGCGCATGTGCTCTTTAGAATATAGCAGGAACTGGAGAGTATAGCGCATGTGCTCTATAGAATAAAGCAGGGATTGGAGAGTATAGCGCATGTGCTCTTTAGAATAAAGCAGGGATTGGAGAGTATAGCGCATGTGCTCTTTAGAATAAAGCAGGAACTGGAGAGTATATCACACTGGAAAATTGATCTCCTTTTTATC